>WOXC01011103.1:0-602077 GCA_011680675.1 Gymnobelideus leadbeateri | reverse complement strand
AGTGGGTCACAAGGGTAGTGATGCTAACGCTAAAGAAGTGCCCTACATATTTGTTAACTATGTGTGTATTGCCTTGGTCAGATAGTTGGATTGGTCTGTTGATAGGTGCTAATTTCTCAGACACTTAGAAGCCCTGCCTGTCATCTTTATTTCTCTGCTTGTATTTTCTGTTTGGATTTTCTCTGAAGTTCAAGGTGCTGACTTTTCCCCTGAACTAATGAATGCAATTAAAAAGAGTGTTGACCCCTGGAGCAGTTAATTTTCCTAGTAAAGCAGATCTAAGAACCTGTACTTGCAGCCATCCTGAGTATGCCAGTATGGTTGCTGCTACAGAGCCTCGGCTTCCTCATCTGTAAAATTGGCATAATAATAGTTCTTACCTTCTAGAGTTGTTGTAAGCATCAAATGAAGTGACATTTGTAAACTTTAAAGCCCTATATAAATGCTAATAAATAATATATCTTCCTGTTATTTTCTTGATTCTTCCTATTCAGTATTTCTCATAACAAAGTAATATTCCTGTCATATTAATGTATCACAATTTGTTTAACCAATCCCCTTTCAATGGGCAACCCTTTTATTTCTCTTCTTTGCTACCACAAAAAGTACTTCTGTCTCATATATTCTTAATAAAGTCGATTTTCCCTTCAAGTTCCTCTGCCTTTGTTTTTCTTGGATTATGCCCAGTCAAAGCAAGAGGATAGGGCATTGACTCAATAAATATGTTTTCTTTTCTAAGGGATTCTTGGCAAGTTGTAGGTACCCAATAATTCATTGATCACACTGGACAGAGTTATCAGAGGACCTATGATCAAACCTATACTCTTTGATTTACTTCCTTGGACTTGAGGCTAAATTCCTCTGATTTGTAAAATGAGAGCATGGGTTATGAGATTCCCTAAGATTCCTTCTATCTATGATATTCTGATTCTTGACAAGGAAAGGCATATCATGGAGGAATCCTATTAACCACAAGATTTCAGTGCTTAGAGGTCCATAGAGGACCTTAGAGGTTCCCTACTTTAACCTTTACATGACAAGAAATATATTTTACAACTTACTTGACAAGTGGTCATTTAGTCACAGTTTAGAGATGTCAGATGAGTGGGAAACCACTATTCCCTCCTCAAACGAAGTTCATTCTTCTTTAAGACAACTCTAGTTGTTAAGTCTTTCCTTACATTAAACTTATGTCTTCTTCTTGGCAGCTTCAAGCAATAGCTACTAGATTTTTTCTCTGGGATTAAGCAGAACAAATTGATTCTGTCCTCCCCACAATACATTTCCAAATACTTGAAGACAATTGTCCTACCAATCCCCCTTCTTTTTTCCTTAATAGTATTTTTCTCTAGTTAAATGTAAAGATAGTCTTCAACATTTATTTTTGTAAAATTTTTAGTTCCAAATTTTTCTTCCTTTCCCCCTTTCTCCCCTCTTTCCTCCTCAAGACAAAAAAACAATCTGATATAGGTTATACGTATGCCATCATGTTAAACATATTTCCATATTAGTCATATTGTTAAAGAAGAATCAGAACAAAAGGGGAAAAAACATGAGAAAGAAAAAAAAGTGAAAATTGTATGCTTTGCTCTTCATTCAGACTCCATAATTCTCTGGATGTGGTTAGCACTTTTTTATTATGCGTCTTTTGTAATTGTCTTGGATCATTGTCTTGCTGAGAATATCTGTCTATCATACATAATCATCACACAATGTTCCTGTCACTGTGTTATTTCACTCAGCATCAGTTCATGTAAGTCTTTTCAGGTTTTTCTGAAGTCCACCTGCTCATCATTTCTAATAGGATTCCATTACATTCATGTATACAACTTGTTCAGCCATTCCCCAATTGATGGGCATTCTCTTGATTTCCAGTTCTTTGCCAACAGTAAGAGCTGCTATAAATATTTTTGTACATGTACAATACCATTTTTCTTAAGTCTTCTTTAAATCTCTATGCTAACCATTTCAAGGTCCTTTAATTGATTTCCATATGTCATGAACTTAAGGTCCTCCATCTTCCTGGTTGTCCTCCCTGAAATCTATCCAATTTACCAATGTCCTTACTAAACTGTGGATCCTAGAATGTAACAGAGTTATCCAGAGAGGGCATGACCAGGGTAATAGTATTGCTGGATCAAAGGGTAGGCAAAGTTTGATTGCCCTTCAGGCATAGTTCCAAATCATTCTCCAGAATGTTTGGATCAGTTCACAATTCTAGTAACAGTACGGTAGTGTCCCAAATTTCCCAAATCCTCTACAACATTTATCATTTTCCTTTTTTTATCATGTTAGTCTAATAGGTATGAGGTGGCACCTCAGAGCTTTTTTAATTTGTATTTCTCTAATCAATAATGATTTAGAGCATTTTTTTCATATGATTATAGATAATTCATTTCATCTGAACACTGCCTGTTTATATCCTTTTATAATTTATCAGCTGGGGAATGACTTGTTCTGATCATATATTTTCTTAATTAAGTTATTTCATCATATCTGACTCTTCATGACCCCATTTGGTATTTTCTTGGTAAAGATACTGGAGTGGTTTGCCATTTCTTCCTCCAGTTCATTTTACAGATAAGAAAACTATGGCAAACAGATTAAGTTTCTTGCCCAGGGTCAAATAGCTAGTAAGTGTCTGAGGTCAGATTTGAACTTGGGTCTTCCTGACTCCAGGCCTAGAGCTCTATCACTCCACCTAACTTCCCCATTTTTCTTAATAATAGCCCTAATTTTTAAAACTGTAAATCATCATTGGAAATGTTCCTTGGCTAACTTATATTCAACATGAATCCCTAAATTTCTCTTTGAGTTACAATTGTCTTTGATTCTTCAGCAATGGTGATATTCCAAGATTCAAAACCATAAAATCTCAATCAACAGAAAAAAATTAACTTTGTACATTTGTTGTTGTTGTATGTGTTCATTGTTGAAGAGAACCTTTGCATGAGGGAGGTGATGCTATGACATGCAGGTGAATTGGATTTAAGTGAGGGAGGGCTGTGCAAAGTAACCAAGCTCACTTTCTCCTCTGGAACCATTTGGGTTCACTGGCAAGATACAGATCAGGATGACTAGAGATGAAGACCTTTGTACTAGAAAGCAGCTTAATGGGGCAGGGATCACTAAAAGCCTTGAATAAATTCCAATATGATGTTCTTCCTATTTAATTCTGGTACCACATTATCCCTCTGCAGAGACAATAGCTGCTATAAGTACTGATATACACACTCAATGGATTTACCATCCAACCACATTCTATAATCTGGAAAATAAGCATTGTTTTATCTAATAAGTTTTTTTTTTCCTATATTGACTGTTGAGAAACCTCTTCTGAATAATCATGGAACTACTGAAGAAGCCTCCTAATAGTTTGCATTACATGAATTTAGCATGATATCATCTGGAAAAAGAACTTCTAGAGGACCTCACTATATATAAAGTATTCCCATTTTAGTTCTCAGATGTGATATCATATATTACAGTGGCAAGCATCTTTGGTCAATACACTTGTCCCTCCCCTATGCATTGCTTGACAATAATAGTTAGAAAGTCGTTGCATAGTATCATCTCTTTGTCTTCAGTATTCATCAAAGAATCATGTGTTCTCTCAACATGTATATGAGAAATTCTTTGTTGGAGGAGAATCTTGAGGGGGACAATGGGTATTTTGCTTTAATGTGTCTTTATTTTTTGTAGTTACCCAACAATAAACACAGACAGATATATCCTCTAAATTTCTCATTGAATTTTCATTATTGTTGTTCAGTTGTTTCAGTCATGTCCATCTCTCTGTGACCCCATTTTGGGGTTTTCATGGCAAAGAGATTGGAGTGGTCTGCCATTTTCTTCTCCAGCTTATTTGAAAGATGAGGAACTGAGGTAAACAAAGTTAAAGGACTTGGCTAGTACATGTCTGAGGCTGGATTTGAACCCATGAAACTAAGTCTTCCTGATTCCAAGTCTAATGTTCTAGCCCCTGCATTGCCTAGATGCCCATTTAATCATGTGATAACCAAGACATAGTCGACTGTAGAGTTGGATCTAGAAAATCCTACCTTTCCCTGTGAAGAAAACCATAAATAAATGGGTAGACCATTCTTATAGAGATTTTGTAAAGATAAAAAATAACCTTTGAGTTGATAGTTATTGTCATCTTGGTCACATTTTAATGTATGGATATATCCTATAATCTTTTGTGATCATATTGGTATCTTCCTCTCCATTAGCTCTAGGGTAAGGGCATGCCTCAACATTTTTAACAGTTTGTCTATTCATGCTTTCAATTCCTCACTATTCATTTTTTCTGCTTTCTCTGCTCATCATTTTTCTAAAGAGTTTTCATGAGAGTCATTTCTACTTCTGTGTTGAGTGAGTGATTAAGGAGTAAGTAGGGGTCCAAATGTGGCAGTTCCTTTTTAAGTGTTCTATCACACATCTATTTATTGTCCTCCTTCCAGTTAATCCAATTAGTTATGTGTCTATATAACTGCTAACTAGTGGGGTATGAATGTGTCAATATCATATATTGTATGAACAAATATTTTTACTGTGAAATTTGTGAACACTGTTTGCCCTTAGTTTTCCCCAGCATAAGGACTTTGCCAGTACCCTGAAGATGCAAAGATTCCAAACTACCAATGAGTTTAGAGCAAGTTAGTCCCTTGACCATGAGCCCAGTATGAGGGAAGTCTTTAAATTGGTGCAGGTTTATAACAGGAAACTCAGTCATAAAGGAAATTCTGGGCAACAGCATGGGGGAGTCAAGATCAGGGAGAAGGATGATGGAAACTTAGACAAGACCATGGGGATCAGACTGTGGAAGCAGATGGATCTTCTGAAGGGAAGGAAGCCCAGATGCTATAGGGTCATAAGATATAGATGCTGACTTCAATGTGAGTACATAGCAGTGATGTGGGCAGCTAAGAGAATCACATTGAAGCAATTAGGACAAAAAACAGGTAAAAGATGAGAGATAAAAACTTTGAGAAGGCTGAAGTCCCAGATGTACAGGGGAGGAGAATCAAATAACAAGTGTTCAAGTGAGGACAGAGAGTTTGAAACCCAAGGTAAGAATTCTGTACATTCCTGAAAAGGGAAAGGTCTTTTTCATCCAGAAAAAAATCAACCAATAAATGAACACTTATAAACTGCCTACTATGTGCTAAGCACTATATTTATTATTAGGAATAAAAAGACAAAAGTGAAACAATCCTTTCCTCAAAAATCACATTTTAAAAGATGAGATAACATGTGTATGTACGCGCGCACACACACACACACACACACACACACACCACACACACATAAACACAGGATATATTCAATATGAATTTAATTTTGGGTAGAAAGTGTTTTAGAAGCCAGGAGATCATGAAAGGTATCATGTAGAAAAGGTGATATTTGAACTGAGTTCTGAAGGAAACTAGGGATTTTAATAAATGGAAGTGAAGAGGGAGAAATTTAAATTTTGAGGAATAGTAGTGCTGGTGCTAAGATATGAAGGTAAAAATAGAGATTCGTCTATGAGGAACAATGAGTAGGCCAGTAGACAATATTTCTCCCTAGGCCAGAGCCAGCAAGTAGGGAAGTATGTATTTAGAGGCCCAAGGAAAGGGATTACAGGACACAAGCAAGGGATTTCCAAATCGGAAGATATGAGGGAATTACATTGATTATAATAACGATACCAATAAAATAGGATTTGTATAGAGCCTAAGAGCTTAACAAATATCTCATTTGGTCCTCACAATAACCCTGAGAGGTAGGTACTATTAATATCCCCATTTTGCCATTGAAGAAAGGTCAATTGAGGCAGGCCAAGGGTAAGTGACTTGCTCAGGGTCATATCACTAGAAAGTATTTAAAGTCAGTTTTGAAGTAAGGTCTTACCAAATCTGGGCTGTACTCCATTGACTATACCATCTAACTCCCTGGAGACTAAGGGCTTACTTAGAGAGCTCCACTTTTACTAAGCCATGTATCTTGACTTGAGACTAAGAACTGAGATGATTCTGAATCTAGGCAATGGGGTTCTTGATTGTAGGCACAATGTCAAATGAAGAGGTTTGGGGAGTGGAGGCTAGTTATGGAGGAAATAATAACAGCTCATATTTATATATGGCTTTAAGAAGAATTATCTGAGGCTCAAGCTTCTTTGTCATGGTCACATAGCCCATAAGTTAATAGGTCTCTCTTAATTCCCTGTACTTTCACCTCTACACTGCAATTCCTAACACAAAAGTTCTAAAATCTATAGGGATATCAAAGAATGTATCATTGACCAGAGCAATGGAATCATCGAAGAACTCCATATTTGGAATCAAAGGCCCTAAGTTTGAATCCTGATTCCCCTAGTTAATGCATATCGTACTTTTGGTATGTCCCTCTACACTTCTGGTCCGTAATTTCCTCCCTAGGAAAGTGAAAATGTTGGATTAAGTGACCTCTAAGGACCCTTCCCAGTCAAAATATATGATCTCTGAAGTTTACAAAGCATGTGTTATGAAATATTCCTAGACACAGTGGCAGATATGAGATAATGAATTTCTGGTGAGCAAAATACAATTGGTTAACATTGGGATATCTCAGGCAAGAAATCATAGAATGAATGAAAGGCATTTGAAACCAGAACAACTATACTGTCATAAAGGAAGTCTGAAGACATTAGGCAGTATAGATTATTTTAAAATCGTTAAGCAATTTGTACATTCAACTGCCTTAAACCTTTTACACTCTCCATGCGACAAAGCTTTGCCTTTAAGAGCACAATGTGGAAGAAAAAGACAAGTGTTTCTGGGATGTGTTCCTACTAAAGCATGAAATGGAGACTTGGTAAAGTGGGGAAGCAGTGAAACAGATCTGGACCACTGTGCTATAAAGAGTTTGAAGTCGTTGAGGCTAATCTTTAAAGGTATCTAAATGACAGGGTGTTTATAGTGGTTTGTATACAGCTTTTGAAAGGCAAAGAGAAATGGTTTAAGAGTTTCACAGACATCACCCTACAGTACTTAAATAAGCCTAGAAGATGGAAAAAGTAGAACTTAGACCTATTGGGTCATGGAAGAACCAAGGAGCTTATATTGTGAGGATTCTCCACTGGCTCTGCCGAAATCTTTTTGTGCCTTCAGAGAGGGCCCAGCTGTGCACACTTAAAATATATAGGAGTCTTTTTTTTCCTTTTTTTCCCTTCAGAGGTAGTGCAGCTGGAACACAGCTGCAGGTAGAAGCCAGAAAATTCTTCAGTTTATCTAGGTTAAGACTCAGTGGAACAGAAAATGCTGGAGTGGGAAATGCATTCACCCTTATTAACTAGGCACTGCCAAACATTCCATCACGTGAAGCCTCTACCCTTCCTGCCTGGGAAATGTATGCTACTTCCTCCAAATATTCCCACTCTCTGTCCCAATTCTCTTGTGACAAACTGTGCATTTGATAAAAATTTATTTGGCACCAGTGATTTGCAAAGCGCTGTGCTAATGGCTGTATAAGAAAAGGCCCCTAACATAAGACAAGGCTACTGGGAAATGGGCAGATGATTTAGAAGATGGCATTTAAAAAGGGCCTTTGAAATTCTGGTCTGAGGTTTAAAATATAAGAATGATGGGCTCTTGGCCAAGAATGTAGTACACCTAAGAAGGACTGGGAAAAACGTATTCACCTGCAAAGGTCTTGCAAAAAAAAAAAAAAAAAGAGTAAAAGTGATTTAGTATCACTCTCCTAGAGTCCTGAGAAAGCATATGTTTTAAACATTTATTACCTGATTCAATTGGTTGTTATTTACCTTCCTGATCTGTTTGAATTAATACTTTATTTTTCCTTAATCACTGTGTTTTTTTCAGGTTGGATTTTGAAATGTACAGATAGGTAGTTAAGGTTGAGATTTTGATAATCCCAACAAAATGCTGAACCTTGAAGCATAGTGAAAGCCAGAGAGGACATGAGACTACAAATAATTCAAAATAACTAACATAGGCAAAGAGGGAGAGACAGGAAGATAGGATATTTATCTTTATTTTTATATTATATGTATTTAAGAACATATGTTCTAGATATACCTATTTAATATACATGCCTAACTGTGTACATATATATTACACACACACACACACACACACACACACACACATATATATATATATATATATATATATATATATATATACACATACACACTAGCAGTTTAGAGGGGGTAATCCTGTGAAGCATAAGCTCTGGCTTCATGCAGCTGTACATTTGAATTGAACTATTGTTAAGGAATATGCATGTCATTTTTAAAAGAATAAATATATTTTCATTTTTATCTTGGGCTTTTATCTCAACTATGTCTCCCAATTTCTCTTTCTTTTTTGCTTCCTAGGGGGATTACACACATACGCACACACACAAACACATATGTATACACACATGCTTATGTATGTCTATGTCTATACACATACATATATGTATACACATATATATATATGATACATACATTTTCAGGGAAAGCAGTTGTATATGTGTATATATGTACATTTTTGTGTGTACATACACAGAAACATATAAAATACAATGGCTTTCCCTTAAAATGTGTGTGTATAATACACACATACATACATATATACATACATACTTTCCCCATATATACAAATATAGACAGACAGACAGACACACACGCACACATATATATATACTTACATACATCTATACACACATATAGGAAAGAAGTTATGTTTAGGGGGGAAGCAGTTTATATGTTTATATATGCATACATGTAAATATATATATATGTATATGTTTGTGCTGTTGTTGTTTGTCCTTAGTTCTCAAAGAGGACCATGACATCAGGGAGGTGATGCCACAACATGCAAATGAATTGTATTTAAGTGAGGGAGAGCTGCAGTCATCAGCCTCACTTTCACCTCTGGAGCCATCAATGACCAGATAAAAATCAGGACAAATGAAGATGGCCCAGGATGAAAATGGGGAAATTGGATTTTTCAAGCCAAGGACTTTAACAGTCCTCAGTTTGACTAAGGCAATGCCCATTCAGTGATTAAAGATTAATAAGAAATGAGGCAGAGATGGCCTCTTTGCCTAGTGACAAAAAAATCAGTCTAGGAGGTGAAGACCCTTGGGGTTTCTGGCCAAAATGAAATAATTGCTCTTTACATTCATTCTGAGTTAATCAGGATGCAAACAATGACCAACTAAGGCTTGGCCTGGGACATATAGTTGGCCACCTATTTCCTTCCTTCCTTCCTTCCTTCCTTCCTTCCTTCCTTCCTTCCTTCCTTCCTTCCTTCCTTTCTTCCTTCCTTCTTTCTTCCTTCCTTTCCCCCCTTCTTTCTCCCTTCCTTCTTTCATTCCTTTTTTCTTTCACTACCCTCTGTCCACATAAGATATCACATCTCTACCTGCTAGTGCTCTACTCAAAGGTAATGTCAATTTTAATTTCTAATTTTTAAAGTTTATATGTGTATGTGTGTGTATATATATGTTATAGTATATATGTATATATATGTGTGTATAGTATGTGTGTATGTGTGTGTAGCAGTTAAACAAAAAATGCATCAAAAAATCTTTCCATTTCATGCAGTTCTCCACACCAACCTTGGGAAAAATGAGATAGGTCAGATATTTGTCTTTAATAAGATGATGCTTCTAGTACTGAATGTTCTCTGAGTGTCCCCAAGAATGGCGTTTGTGTCAAAGATGACAGGCACCTGAGCCAGGAAGGGCCTCCCACTATATTGGCTATAAGTGACATGAGGAAAAAACAAAACAAACAAAAAACTGCTTCTTCTCTCCTTTGAGTATGTCACAGGGTTCAGGCAGACAGTATCTCTCTTGGATTCACCTATGAGATGAAATGGTTACAGACACATGACAACAAAAACACTGACTAGCCTCTGGACTACCTGAGATGGACCTCAATCAATCTGATTGCTTCTTTATGTTTCTGCCTCAACATAAGTTCTGAATAAGGATCTTAAGAAGTGGAAATTTCCTTTCTTGGGAGCTCCCATCTGAGGCTGAGTCTAAGAGTTTCAAGTTTCTTGATCCATGTCTGACTGCTTACAAGGAAGAATATTCTTCTCCAACGCTGATTCTTTGGGGAGAAGAATCATCATCACTGCAGCTGAAAGAATTAAAAAAGCCCAAGTCATTACTGACTGGCCAGGAGAAGTAGATTTTGTATGTTTCTCTGCCAGTAGAAGTACAAAATAAATTTGAAATAAATATATTTAAGAGTCTCACGAAGTACACTTATCTTTTAGGAAGATTACAATTATGGTAATGTGCTATTGCTTGTGTTGCAAGTCTCTGATTAGTGGTTTAAGCATTTATTTTGTGGTGGAAGAAATAAATAGCTTCCCCATACCTGATATCTATTTTGTACGGTGAGTACTTTTTTCTACAATAGAAGAGATTCTGCTAATACTTTTAGAGGAAAACCTTAAAGGTTTTCTTTATTTCCAACCAGCTTCACTCCTTGGATTCAACTTCACCATCACCACCACCACCACCACCACCCCACACACACACACATACACACACACACACACACACACACACACCAGGAAATGCTCATCATCAGCAAACTCATCATCCTGGGAGTTTGTATATGTCCCAGGCCAAGCCTTAGTTGGTCATTATTTGTGTCCTGATTAACTCAGAACGAATGTAAAGAGCAACTATTTCATTTTGGCCAGAAACCTCGAAGGTCTTCCCCTCCTAGACTGATTTTTTTTTCACTAGGCAAAGAGGCCATCTCTGCATCATTTCTTATTAATCTTTAATCACTGAATTGGCATTGCCTTAGTCAAACTGAGACCTGTTAAAGTCCTTAGCTTGAAAAATCCAAATTCCCCATTTTCATCCTGGGCCATCTTCATTTGTCCTAATTTATATCTAGTCATTGATGGCTCCAGAAGTGAAAGTGAGGCTGATGTATAAGCACCCTCAGTTGCCTCTGGTCTTCTGATTAGTGAGAAGCAAATAACTCATTCCAAAGCCTCCATTGAAGGAGGACTCAGAAGACTCAGGATTCTCATGAGGAAGAAAAGAGGAATATGTATAAAAAAGCAAAGTGAATGTCCAAGAAATTCATTAACCAACTTAGATTTTAAAAAGCCTTATACAGGGAATGAAAGCAGTATCGGTGAATGCAAGATAAATATAAAAGCATGACATGGTTCTCTAAGAATAGCATCAGATTACAAAGAAGTATTTAAGAATGCTGTAAAGTTCACAAGGAATGCTAAGGGCAATAAGAATGTATTTTTAAAATTACACAAGGGAAATCAGCATGCTCAATGAAAAACTTAAAATTGTTTCTCAGGGTGGGGGCAATGAGCAAAAGAAGGAAGGAAGTACCCAACTCTTATTATGTTTCTGTTTTCTCTGCCAAGGAGAATAATCTTTGGATTAGAAATACCCAGGAAAAAACGAATAGGTAATAGTGAGATTAAGCCAAAGGAAAATAGATAGCATCAAGCTACTCTTGATAAATTCAAATTACCTGGCCCTGAATAACTCCATATTATACTGAAGAAACTGGTGGGTGTGATCACTGAACTACAGTTAGCAATCTTTCAGAGCTTGGGAAGGATGGGAGAGGAACTGAAGAGTAAGGAAGGGTTAATATTGTCCTGATTTTCAAAAAGAGCTTCATTGACAGAATGCAAATTCTTAGTCCACTGATCCTGATGTTTAATGAACACAGATAAGAGGAAATATTATTCACAAAGAACTAGGTAACATGTTTTCATCGGGAACTATCCATTCCAAATACACCTCATTTCCTTTTGTGACAAAGTGCTCAGACTGGTTGAAAGAAGGAATGACATAAGAAAGTAGAGTTCATCTACATTTTAGTAAAGAATTGGACAGAATCTCTCCTTCTGCCTTTCTGGCCAAGATTGGGACATGTGAGCTACATGATGGTTAGATAGAATCAGGTAAGTCTTTAACTGCTTGGTTGCACTCATGTCAACTTGGAAAGAAGTGCCTAGTGGAGCTCTCCCAGCATCTGTCCTTGCTTGGTTTTGAACTGTTTAGTGTTTTAATCAGTCATTTGAGGAAAAGGAATATATTGAAAGTACCTTCCTGGTCTTCTTACATAGTATTCCTCTCCACTCACTTTTCAGTCTATCCACATTGGCTCTTTTACACACATGATATTCCCCTGCCTGTTCCCATGTCTTTGAACTGAGTATTACCCATGCCTAGGATGCATTGCTCTCCTTTACCTCTTGGAATTCTTGGCTTCCTTTGGCTCACAGCTCAGTAGGATTAAGTGAAATCTTAACAACTATAGAATCAGAGGACTTTACCTCTTAGTGCTGCTGCTTCTGTGATCTTAAGCAGTTCCTTGGACCTCAATTTCCTTATTTAGAGTACAGGGTGTCCTGAAAGTCTTAGTATAATTTTAAACTGTAAAAGTGATTGGACTAGATGGCCTCTGAGGTCCCTTCAAACTCTTGGTTTTATTGTCCTATGCTCAAACTCTGCTTCCTACATGAATCTTTTCTTGTTTCTAGCTGCCACTATCTCTCCTTTCCTCCCTCCCCCCCCCAAGAAAAAATAACTACATTGTTTGTAGGTTTAATCTCCCTGAACACAAAGAATATTTCATTTTTTTTTGTATCCCCATTCTCTGGCATAGAGTAGGCGCTAAATAAATCTTATTTACTAATTGATTTTTAAGACATCTTTAACCTCTTTGTGTTATTATTTTCATGGGGATGAAAAGTGATGGAAAACAGAAATCAGGGCTTTAGTACTTGGACTATGAGCAGATCAACTTTAACAGAAAATTCAAGGAAAAATCAAGACCCATGAGCCACAGAAAGGTGCTGTTTTTTCCTATTTCCTTGTGATATCTCAACATTTGTTTAAGCAGCAAATTGGCATCCAGCTGTGTGACTTTTGGTCAATTACTACCTCCCTACATCTCAGTTTACCTATTCATAAAATGAAGTTAAAATACATTCCCTGTGAAGTATCTTATAGGGCCATTATTCCAAGGTTCTATTAAAATAATGATTTGCAAGCAGTCATCACATGACTGATCTTTTCCACTCTTTATCCTTTTGTAACATATCTATCCACCTCCTTACTACTGCTAGTATTTATACCTTTCATACTAATTCAGAACTGAACTCAGACCTGAAGGGAGAGAATTTGTTCTGTAGTTATTAGCAGAAACTCTTAGGCTCAAACAAAGCATTGCTACTTTCACCTAAAAGTGAATGTTACCATATTGTCCCTGGAAAAGCACCAAAGAACTGTCTGTATGGACCACAGAAGTGCCATCTGTAGACACCCACTGACTCCATTCAACAGCACCCTGGGCCAATTTCCTATGGGAAAAAAAAAACACATGAAGACAAAGCAACAGTATGACTCTACTTATGGTGGGGAGGGATAGTGATGGTGGCCCCAGAATGTCCTTATTTGACTTTCGATAGTATCTGGGCACTGGAGAATAGGGCTCGTTTTAAAGTGACCTTTAATAAATACAGGAGGAGAAGCTATTCCATCCTCAAAACTAATCAGGTTTCTCAAGAAATATGAGTGTAAATAAAATATTGATTAAGAGCTAAAAGGATTTTAATTATGTTACTTACTTTAATAGTTTAATTTGGCAGACATGGACAACTTGGACAAGGCTCTTTGAGTAAGCACATTTTAAATCACTAATTAAAATTTCAGACAGATATGTGAGATTAGCAATGGGATTTTCAAAGTCAAGCAGGATGTCCATTTGTTTTAGTTATGACTTTTGAAGGTTGATGAGACACTTAAACCTTGTTTTGAGGGTTTTTCTTAAAGTAATATGAATATTTGAATATACTGTGCCCCATGCTGACTTTTATACCATATGCAATTAAGTCACATTGAACAGTCAATCCTAATTTGATGAGCAAACATATCCTAGAAATGATATCTTTATTGCTGAATTTTCTAGTTAGTGTGGGTGTGCGCATATGTGTGAGCACATATGTGCATGTGTGTTAAAGTGCAGAGAAAAATCAAATTTTAAAAGATGAGAAATTACTGCAAATTCACTTGCTTTTCATTATGCAAAGCTCACAACTCATTTAAAAATGGGTCCAGGCCAATTCCCCCAAAACCATTTGCCTAAAGGCTAATTACACAGACCCAATGAACCTGAAATGGAAAAACAAAACAAAACAAAACACTGATGGTAGAATAACTAAAAAGACACAGACCAGCATCTTCTGACCAACCTGGAACTGTGAGGAAAGTGATTTTGCACAAAAGCCAGCTGTATGGACAGCATTGACTTAAAGCCATTAGCCCTATGTCAGACCTGGGGCAAACATCTCAATGTGTTTAGCCCTGAGGATATTTACAACTCTGTGTTCTCTGTCTACAGTATATGAAGCTGTTAAAACATCAGGAATTCTGAGAACATGGCACATTGACAGCCCATCAGTGTCATCAAACAGTCTGAAACAGCAGTGGGATAGGCTACAATCTGGAAGAATGAGAATAGCAGTCCAGAAGGCACATGTAGGGTTGATCCAACACCAAGGGTCTAAACATGGAAGTATGTCAAACAGTCTTGTTATTCTAGGGGCAGATATTTATAGAGATGGGAGTATTAAAATGGACCTATAATTGGATGTTCAGTCCACTAGGAGGGAAAATACAGGCAGGAAGTAAATACCATTAGCAAAAATCTCAAAATCAATTCGAGATCTCTGGGTTCTATCAGAGGAAGAACAAAAGCAGTAAAAGTTAGGAAATACAGTCATTGGTAATTGGGATGAAGGGCAGGGAGTCAATGAAGAATGAAGAATGTGACAGGAACCCAGTCACTAGAAAACTGGGTTAGTTGCTTCTCCTTCAGCACCTGTGTTCACTTCACCCTGGAAAATAACAACCCCTGTGGTCTTCTCAACTTGGAGCATACCTCTGAAGCCATAACCCTTTCTCTTACTAGTGAGTTCTCCAGGACTTCCTGTAGTCTCTATGGAGGGGGTCCAATCCTCTTCCTGACTCCTATACCTTCCCCCATACCTTTTCAGCTCCCTTGTTTGTATTGTCATACCCCATTAAAATATTCTTTAGGACGATGACTTTTTTTTTTATTTAAACAAATGCTTTATTAACTTCTGTTTTACATCATTCATTTCTGCCAGATTTTGAGTTAAAATCATTCCCCCCCCTGTTTTTCCCCTACCCACCCTCCCAGAAAAGCAGTCCCACAAGACATTGCTTCCTCTAATATGCTCTCTCCCCTATCCTCTCCCATACCCCCTTCGACCTCTCCATTAGAGGAAGGTGAATCTTTGTGTCCCAATGCCTGCAAATCTTATCTCCCAATTAGAAGTAAAAGAATATTAATAATAGTATTTATATATATTTGAAACATTTAATCTTAAGACCTCGAATTTCAGATCCATTTCCTTCCTCTCTTGTCACCCATTCCCTCTGGGGAGATAAATAAGTCAGTATATGTTGTACATGTCTAGCTATGCAAAACATTATCATAGTAGATATATTGTATAAGGCTGCTTATAATTCCCTCCCCCTCATCCCAACCCCCCCACCTGATCCATTCCCCACTTAATCCTGTCCCTCTTCCATAGTGGGTACCTCCAACCTCCCCTCCCCCATGGATGCCCTCCCATCCATCATCCCTCCTCTCCTCCCTCTTGCCCCCATTCTGCTGTAGCTTGAGATGTCTCACCTAGTATATATGTTATTCTCTCCCTGAACCAAATTCAATGAGAATGTGGTTTCGCCTTTTTGCCTTCCTATTTTCCCCCTCCCCTGCAAACACTTCCCTCTGCTTCCTCTACATGAGATAGTTTACCCCAGCCTCTCTCTCCCCATCTCTGCCTGCCACTTTCCTCTCTCACCTTACAACTTCACCCCTTGAGTATCCTCCCTTCCCAACAAATTCAACCTATGCCCTCTATCCATATATAAGTGTAACCATATACACACACATTCACATATGTATTCATATGACCATACACCCTTCTTCCATTATTTTCACAGTGAGAAAGATTTCCTCAGTCACAGTTATTGTTTTTCCATATAGGAATGTAATAGTTTAACTTTGATAAGTTCCTTTTGATTTCTTTTCCCTGATTACCTTCTCAGGCATCTCCTGCTTCTTGCTTCTGGATGTCAAATTTTCTATTCAATTCTGGTTTTTTCCTCAAGAGTGCTTGAAAGTCCTCTATTCCACTGAATGTCCATATTTTCCCCTGAAAAAAAAAAATACTCAGTTTTCCTGGGTAGGTGACCCTTGGGTTCATCCCCAGCTCTTTTGCCCTCTGGAATATCATATTCCATGCCCTTCGATCCCTCAGTGTAGAACCTGCCAGGTCCTGGGCTATTCTGATTGTGTTTCCACAATATTGAAATTGTTTCTTCCTGGCTGCTTGGAGTATTTTCTCATTGATCTGGGGATTCTGGAACCTGGCTATAATATTCCTGGGAGTTTTCTTATTGGGATCTTTTTCAGGAGGTGATAGGTGGATTCTTTCAACCTCTATTTTGCCCTCTGGATCTAAAACATCAGGGCAATTTTCCTTGAGAATTTCTTGAAGGGTGATTCCTAGGTTCTTTCTTTGATCATGGCTTTCGGGTAGTCCAATAATTTTTAAATTGTCTCTCCTGGATCTATTCTCCAGGTCAGTGGTTTTTCCCATGAGATATTTCACATTGCCTTCCACTCTTTCATTTGTTTGGATCTGCTTAACAGCATCTTGATTTCTCATAAAGTCATTAGCTTCCATTTGCTCCAGTCTAACTCTGAAGGAATGAATCTCCTCAGTGAACTTTTGAGATTCTTTTTCCATCTGGCAAATTCGACTTTTTAAGGCATTCTTCTCCTCATTGCCCTTTTGGGCCTCCTTTGCCATTTGAGTTAGTCTATTTTTAAGGTGTTGGTTTCCTCAGTCAGGCTGTTGACCCTCATTTCATACTTTTCCTGCATCCTTCTCATTTCTCTTTCCAATTTTTCCTCCACCTCTCTTATTTGATTTTTAAAGTCCTTCTTAAGGTCCTCTATGGCCTGTAACCTGCTCATGTTTTCCCCTGGGGCTTTTGGAGCAGGACTTCTGACCTCACAGCCATCCTCTTGCTCTAAGCATTGATCCTTTGTGCCCCCAAAGTAGGAGTCTAAGGTTGAATTTTTCTTTTTAATTTGTTTCCTTTGTCTTGGCATGTTGCCACTTAATTACTTTACTTTCGGGCTTGTTGCCACACTATGGCCTGGCAACAGACTGGAACTTTCGCCCAGAACGTGTGGGGGTGGGCCAACTTCTGTTTCTGGCAAGCTGGAAACCCACTCATGACCTCCACCCCAGATCACAATCCAGATCCAGGGAGGTTAAAGCAAGAGCTATTACCCCCCAAAACTGATCACTGGATCTCCCTACAGTTTGCAGACCAGGAGCTGGAGCTGCCTCTGAAAACTGCAAAATGGCTGTCTCCTCAGCGGCTTCTAGCCCCCAGGGGAGGAAGCCGACGAGTTCCCCAAATACTGGTCCCAAAGTCCATAGGGCACTAACCTCTCCCTTTGTCCTAGGCATGTCTATGTTGATAATTCTAGAATCGCCACAGCTGCTGGTATTCTGGGATCTCTCCAGCCGGTTGCTGGCCATGCCTCCCTGGGGCTAAAACCGTGACTCAGTCAGACCGGACCTGTGCTTGGCTCCCTGGCTGCGGCTCCCAGACCACTGCCCTAGTCCTTCCTGCACCCCTGCTGGGCTGTCCTCAGTGAGAGGTTAGCTTCTCTGTGTCATTCTGTGAGTGCCGGGGCTCCAGAAGTTGTTCAGAGTCCCCTTTTACATAGTTTGGAGGAAATCTGGGGGCAGAGTGGCTTGAGGACAATGACTTTTTTGGTTAATATTTGTATCTCTAATGCTTACCACAGTAACTGGCTCATAATAAGGGCTAAATAATTGTTTCCTTTATGTTGTTCTCTTTGTTTCCTTCCTCCTTTTATAGTAGAATGTAAGATCTTAGAGAGCCCTGATTATTTCTTGTTTGTCTTTGAATTCTTTACAATTATCACAATGCCTTGCAAGTGGGACACACCTAAATACTTAGATTGCATCGAATCATATGAAGGACTGTGTCCTGAAACAAGCTCAAGGCAGAACAATTACCAAAGCTGATTTGTCTCTGAGCCTCCAAAGAACAAATTGTCATTAGATGATTCTATCTCATTGCCTACAGTTATGAATGGTGCCTAAGTCTAAAAAAATCTGAATTGTAGGTAGATGTTTAACAAATTTAACCTGCCAATATTGCAGGGAGCAAGGAGCAAGGAAGGACATTACAATTAGGAAATTTCAGTCTGGAACCTTCCCCTAGGAAGTAGACAAATTTTATCTGTCTGTCTATCTATCTATCTATCTATCTATCTATCTATCTATCTATCTATCTTTCTATCTATCTATCTATCTATCATCTCTCTCATTATTTTTGGAAACGCTCCAGTTAATGAGTTAAATTCAATGTAATAAAGTTTTATAAAGCACTTGAGGTAAAAAAAATAAAAATAAAACAATCCTTTCATGAGGAATTTATATTCTACTGGGAAGACAATATATATATAATTAAATACAGAATTATGCATAAGAAAAAAATTAAGTTTGATAAATTTAATATAAAGAAATTTTTGTTAGTAATACAACTGGGTCTTACCAAGGCACGGCGGGTGGGTAACTTCAAATAAGTTTGGAATGTGGCAGAAAGAAGATGTTTATGAGAGAGCAAAAAATAATATTGCTCCTCACATTCCACTTCCAATATACTCAAGTTTATTCCCACTTGTAATATCTGTTTGGTTACCTTTATACTTATTGAGAACATTTGTTCAGTGCCAGGTTTAGCATGCAAGGGATGTTCATGATCATTGAAAAATAATTGATCTATAACCCATATCATATCTCTATAACAAATATGGGACCTGAATCTTCTCTTGTTAAGAGTGATATTCTTAAGGAAATGTACAGATACCTTCCCTAATCATCACAAATAACTGTCAAGAAAAATTGAAGAATCCTAGTTTATTATTTCATGGATATTCTTTAGGACTTAAGAAAGAAGAGGAACTGGAACTGAAACAAGCAAGTATACATATATACTTAATATTAAAATACTTACTAATGCAATAGTAATAGTCAAACTAGTAACATTTATTAGGTAAAAGGTGTATAGACTTCAGTATCTCAAATTACAGACTTTGAGATCATCAATCAATACTATATGGTATATATTAATATAGAAAATTAGATGAGTGTGAATAAACAAGAAAAGAAAGAATCAGAAACACTTTGTCTCAATAATTCAGTGTGTAATAAGGTTAAGAACAAAGTTACTTGAGAAAAAAATACCCTGTTATAATAATTATTGAGAAAACTGTACAATAATTTGGCATAAAATTGGTTTAGACCAAGATCTTATGTTATATAAAACAGTACACTCAAAATGGATAAATAATCTGAACTTTTATTCTATTAAAAGAAAAATCAGAAGAGGATCATTTATAACTATGGGGAATTTTTAAACCAAAGAATGGAGGAAATCACAAAAGGGAAAAAAAAATTAATTACCTGAAACTGAAATGTTTTTACATAGACAAAATTAATTGACTTGGATAAGAATAAAAACAATCTATTAGTAATATCTTTTCATCAAATATTCTTGGTAGCACTCTGATATCATTTTGTAAGAACTATTCCCCAATGGCTAAACCATCAAAGGATATGAACAAATATGGTATCTAAAGGAGAATTTTGAACTATGAAACACTATCAGAAATATTGTTTCATATCACTAGTAATAAGAGAAAGGCAAATAAAAAATCTCTGTTGCCTCATCTTACACCCAGAAAGTTTATAATGTAAAGAAACCCGAATAATCAATATCGATGGGGTTGTGGAAAAGCTTGTGAATTGATGTACTGATGGTAAAAAATTGTTCTAAAGATTCTGGAAATCATTTTGGAATTATGTAAAGAAATGACTTCAATGCTCATATCTTTTGATGCAGAGATCTCACTGCTAGATATTTATCCCAAAGAGGGCAAAGATAGAAAAAAATGTCCAATATACACCACTGATCACAGCACTTTTTGTAGTAGATAAGAAATGGAAACAAAATAGATGCCTATTGACTAAACAATGGTCAAACAAATTGTGGTACATAAATTTAATCAAATATTACTGTACTTTAAACAAGAATATCAAAGATTAGAGATGGAAAGACATAAAAACTGATGCCATAGTGAAAGAAATGTAACCAGGAAAATAGTGCAAATAATAACTACAATATGAAAGAACAACATGAAATATGTGATAGAAAAACAACAACAACAAAACCTACTTTTTTTTTTATCAAACAAGACATGTTCACTAACTAAATTCAATGACTGAAGTTGACCCTGAGGATGAATGTAACTTCTTTGCCTCTTTGCAGTGGTAAGAGACCATTGGTGTGGAACATGAGAGAGTCTTTGGGAGTCCATTGAGGCATCGGTTAATTCTGTAAAACTAATTTTTCCACTTTTTTTTTGTTTCTATTATTTAAGTAAGGAACAATCCAGACAAAATAAAATATAATGTTACATTATGTGGTATAACTAATAAGTGTACATTTTTTAATTTTTTTTTTTTTTAAGCAATTGGGGTTAAGTAACTTGCTCAAGGTTACACGGCTAGTCATTATTCATGCTCATTTTCTGAGGCCGGATTTGATCTCAGGTCATCCCAACTCCGAGGCCGGCACTCTTACTCACTGCACCACCTAGCCTCCCCTTTTAGGGCAATTGGGGTTAAGTAACTTGCCCAAGGTCACATGCTAGGTTTTTGTTTGTGTGGGTTAAGTGTCTGAGGCTGGATCCGAACTCATGTCCTTCTGACTCCAGGACCGGCGCTCTACTCACTGCGCCACCTAGCTGCCCCTAAGTGTACATTTTTTAATATGAAATACTTGAATCTTTTAAGTTTCAGGCACATTTTGAAAGTATATGCTTCCCACTTAAATGTGCAATAGTAATCCATTCTGCAAATGATAGATAGTTAGACAGAGAAGCAGACAGATGATGGATGGATGCATAAATATATACATACATACATACAGGGAGATATATAGACACAGAAACCAAACAAAACTATTCTATCCCTATCAACTCTGTCCTGGAAATGCATCGAATACAAATAGTCAACCAACATTTATTGTTAATTATCTTATGTATCCAAACATGCTGCTATGGGTTATCATTTGGCATTTTTTTGTTCGTTATTTTTAATTTTCTTAGGAGTCCTCTCTCCCATTTCCCCTAATTTCATGAGAGTGGATACTTTAGAGAGAAGCCAATTGCTAAACAGACTTTAAAGAAATGAGATCATCACTAGCTGCAAATGACTACTTCTTAAACAAACACTGTGATCTCTTAGTATTCAGTCAACATCTAAGAAAGATATACACACCAAGATACCAGGTCTCTCTTTCTGTGTCATTATCACTCCTCTTTTGATGCTCTAGGTCTCTAGAAATGCATCTCCCTTGTGATACTGTTAAGCATTGAAGAATGAAAGCACTAGCAACTAGGTTTTTTGGTTTTTTCTTTGAATAGCAACTAGTGTCAAAAGGTAGTGTGCCATCACTCCTCAGCATGAACCAAAAATAACTTTTGTGTAACCAATATCAAAGCTGGTTTTTATTCCCTGACCTAAAACTTGTTAAATCAAATGTACCTCCCAATAGGCTGCCATTCATTTACAACTCATTTTAAAATTTGAAAAAAAATTTATTCCAGAAGTTAGCAAATTACCTGGCACTTAAAAATGCTTACTGTTTGGTTTGAGTTATGCTGGGTTGAATGTTATTTTAATTGACATTATTTTGAAGAATGTTACATTTATATTATTGGATGAAACATTCTGTTCAATAAAATAATCATTAGGATCAAGTTACTCCTTCCTACTATGTACTAGACACCTTTTGAAATTCTTTCTACCAATTAAGGATAGTAAGTCATATTCTAAAGTTTGACAAATGCCTTCTTCAAAACAAACCTGGTAGATCATAATCATAAGATTAGTTCTTTCCACACCTACCCAGGGTCTACTATTTTATCCACCACATTCAGTTCTCAATTCTCCTTGAATTGGCACTTTAACCCTCATTGCAGATCACAATTATCTATAACTTTTTCTTAGAGAGTATAGGGGAGAGGGGAGGGAGATGTTCCTATAGAGAGATGCTGCCACACAGGATTGGTAGATAAGGGAGGATGATACACGGCAGTAAGGAAGAGTATTAGTGTTAAGTTTTCATTTACTTTAGTTCCATAAGGAGGCTGGTGGCTCAAAAATGCAACAGGATGTATACTTTTAAACAAATCCTAAAGCAACTAAGGGCTCAAACTTATATAGAATTTTAGATAAAGGTTGACTTGGCACTAACAGGAAACTACCCCATCATTCTAGAGGAGTGCTGCAGCCAACTCCAAACAGCTTTGTGGGAATTTATTGTTAAAATTTCAGAAATCAGCAGATGCTACAAATCATATTTTTAAAAATTCTCTGGTGTTAAGAAAGTTACAGAGAAAAATGCTAAAAATGCAGATTAAACTTTCAAAAATGCATCATATATTGTTGTTGTTGTTCATCCTTCTTTTTTGAAGAGGACAAATGACATCATAGGTAATGTCTTGACTCTTGGATGAATTATATTTAAGTGAGGCAGAGTTGCACAAAATAGTTAACCTCACTTTCTTTTTTAATATTATCAAAGTCCAGTAGCAGGACAAAAGTCAGGATGACTGACAATGACCCGGGATGCAGTGGATGATTTTGGCATCTTTGATATCTGACCAAGCTCTAAGTGTTCCATAACACCTGCTTCAGCAATGATTATGTCGTGACTGTGATTCTGACTCAGTGTTCGTGGTTGACTCAATGTTGTCCTAAGTGCTTCATGAACATTTGGTAAAGAAGCCCTTCCCAGTACCATCCTCCTTCACTTTCATCTGGCTTTGAAATTCTCACTGAAAAGACAGAAGATTGGGGACTCCTGAACTAACTAGGATATTTTTGACTTGAAAAAGTATTGTGCTTTCCCAATGCCTGATTTAGCATCACCCAATAACTTTGACTTTAGGAGAATCTTGTTAGTTATTTCTAGTATGGCATATCTAAATGATAGTTTTGGGTGTAGTCCATGCCCATAGTGGAAAGAACACAGAATTGAGAATAAACCCCACTCTACTACTTGTAGAGTACTACTACTTTTACTACATTGTAATGAGCCACTTAATCTCCGGACTTTGGGTTCTTCATCCATAAAATGAAAATTATAATGCTTGCTCCCTTTATCTCATACTATAATTATGGTTGTGAAGAACCAAAAGAAATAATGTCTGTAAAATGTCTCATAAATCTAAAAGGGGATATAAGGGTCCCATTGATAAAAGGTTACCAGGCCAAAGATTATCATGAAGATTCTATAGTTTGGTGATTAGAGGAAGGGTGGATGGTGCCCTATTCATAGAAACTACATTTACACGTGCCAGCTAGATCATCAGTGTATGGAATAGACTTTCCAAAAATGGAACCACAATTTGAAAGACATTGTGGTTTGATAGAAAGAATCATGGATTTGGAGTCAGAAGACCTGGGTTCAGATTCCACCTCTCCCACCTGCGTGGCTGAGGGGAAGGAAGCCAATTAACTTTGCTAAACCTCTGTTTCCCCATCTGTAAAATTATAGTATTATACTACACGACCCCTGAGGCTCTAAATCTATTATTGCATAAAATGGCACATGGAACTCACTCTTTGCAAGCTTTGACAAAGAATAAAAATGAAATATTCTTTCTTGAGTTACAGGAATGGGTTCTCATCAATTTGTGTTCTGCAGCCCAGACTTGAGCATGATAAGACCTTCAATTTGCCAGGAGAATGTCACAACTAAGCCTCAGCAGAAGGCAAAAAGACAGTGTTCCTGTGCCAGCCATGGGTGGGCAAATATGGCAGCTGCAGTGTCCATTGCAGCCATGCTGTCACAGTGAATGGCTGCAGAGATCAGGGTGCAGCTGGATCTGTCACTGGTCCACTCTTGCATTTAACAGTTGTCTGGAACAAGTTGCATCTGGGAATCGGGGGAGAGAATATAGCATAAATAAATAAACAACGAACCTCTGTGCCTGTAGCCTTCATGGTCTTAGGGGGACTTAAAAGAGACAGGTGGTTGCAACAGCAGCTGAATCTCAAATAATCTCTTCCCTTGGACTGCAATCATGTTCCACCTTTGGGTCAGTTCCAGCAGGGTGCAGTGGAGATTAGCAAAATGCATGAATTCCATAACTTTCCTGAAATTTGTGATCTGTCTGGAAAAGGAGGTGCTCTGAAGCCAGTGTAACAGGGGACAAATGAGAATTGGAATCAAAATATTTGATCAGGTGATTGTTGGTTCTATGTCCTACAACCATTGTTAACTAGGATAAGACGCTTCTTTACAAGCCACTCAAGGAAGGATTCCCTCCACCAATACAGACCAGCACCTTCTCAGCAACTGAGAGTCTCACAGAACGAGTAGCCCAGGGCACCAAAGGGCTATGTGACTCTTGCAGGTTCACACAGCCAAGAAGGGTCAGAGGCAGAAATTGACCCAAGGTTGTCTCCACTCTGAAGTCAGGGCTCTATCTCTCATATCATGGTTCTTGGGCCTACTTTAGTCACAACTAGTGCATGGGTAGATATTGCATTTTTATCTATATCTATATCTATACTGTATATTATTTCTTTCTATATTATGTATCTCTATCACTATTACCTTTCTCTATCTATAGCTTTTATAACTATATCTACATTATATATATTTTTATATTAACTCTATCATATACTTAAAACCACATATAGCATCTATCTTTATCTATATTATCTATATCTGCATTGTCATTATCTATATTTATACCTATATGCATAACTTTATATTCATATTCATAATTTCATCTCCATTTCTATTTTCTATACCTATATTTTCTCTATTACCTAAATGTATATTTCCATATTATCTGCATCTCTATTATCTCTATCTACATCTATATATCTATATCAATATATGCCATGCATGTATCTATATGTATACATACCTATATTTATTTTCTATATCTATATCCCTATCCATATTAACCACATTGTGTGTATATATATATATGTATATATACATTCATGTAAGTTCTATATCCATGTATTTCAGCTTACCTATTTGTCTAATCTATCATTTGCAGCTGTAGGCAGAGGCATGAATCTATATATCCATCAAAGGTAGAATAGTTTAATAGACAGAAAGCTTTCCTGTGTCACGGAGTAGTAGATACAAATTTTAGCTCTGACACAGACTAATTCAGTTGCACAGCTCAAGAAATTCTTCCTCTACACAATATTTTTCACACAAATAAAGTCAAATCTAAAGAAGTGTCAAATTAATAATTTTTCATGGGTAAGCTAAGTCAATATCATAAAAATGACAATTTTACTTATATTAATTTAGTTAGTTGCATACCAAACTATTTTATTGAGCTAAAAAACATAAAAAATTCATCTGGAAGAGCAAGGGGTCAAGAACATCTAGGGAATCAATGAAAAAAAATGAAGGAAAGTGACTAAGCAGTACCAAATCTCAAACTGTATTACAAAGGGGCAATCATCAAAACAATCTGGTAGTGGCTAAGAAAGTGAAGAATGTGCATACAGATTGCTGGGAAAACTAGAAAGCACTTTGGCAGAAACAAAGTATAGACCGACATCTCAAACCATATAACAAGATAAGGTCAAAATGAGTACATGATTTAAACAAAACAGGTGATATAATAATGGAAAATTTTATCTGTCAGATCTATGCATAAAGGAAAAATATGGTCAAGCAATAGAGACCCTTATAAGACTTAAAATGGGTGATTTTTAGTAAAAAAGATTTTAGTAAAAAGATTTTGCACAAACAAAACCAATGCTGCCAAGATTAGACAGAAAACAGAAAACTGGGGGTGCTGGTGGGGATTTATAGTAATTTTCACTGAAAAAGGCCTCATTTCTCAAATATACAGGGAACTGATTCAAATTTGTAAGAATATCCCCAAAAGAAAAATGGCAAAAGGATACGAACAGGCAGTTTTCTGAAGACATCAAAGTTATCAATAGTCTATACTGTATATTTATATGAAAAAATCCTCTCAATCACTATTTATTAGAAACATAGGAATTAAAACAACTTTGAGGTATCACCTCATGCCTATCAGATTGGCTAAGATAATATAAAGGGTATTATGAGGCTTTAATGGAATATTTGTAAAACTACTTAGTACAGTACCTGGTATATAGTAGGTGCTATAGAAATGCTTATTCCCTTCCCTACCCCACTCCCAAGATAGATCAATTCCTACAATTCTATTCTATTACCTCAGTGTGGTATGGAAGTTATAAAGGTTAAACCAGCAAAAGACCCATGTAGAAGCTCCTTCACCTAACTATATAAGCTTGAATCCAATTAATCAATCAATAAGGCACAGGGGCTGAAACATAGTAAGTGCTGAATAAATGCTCTTTCCCCCACCTCCATACCTGCTTTATTTTCTTGCTTTCTTCCTCCCTTCCTCCTTTTTCCTTCTTTCCCTCCTACCTTCCTCCCTATATTTTTCATTTCTTCTTTCTTTCCCTCGCTCTCCCCTTCCTTCCTTCTTTCTTTCCTTTTTTTATGATTAAGCAAAGGCTTTATTAACTTCTGGTTTACATCATTCATTTCCATAAGATTTTGAGTTACAATTTTTCCCCATTTTCCCCTACCCACCACCCAGAATAGCAGTCCCACAAGATATCCCCTCATCCAATCTACTGTCTCCCATATCTTCTCCCATACACCCTTTGACTTTACAGTTAGGGCAAGATGAATTTCTGTGCCCCAGTGCCTGCACATCTTATCTCCCAATTACATGCAAAATAGTATTAATAATAGTATATATATATATATATATATATATATATATATATATATATATATATATATATACACACACACACATACACACACACACACACACACACACACACACACACACACACACACACATATATATATATATATATATATAAATATATTTGAAACATTTCATTTTAAAACTTCAAATTTCAGATGCATTCCTTTCCTCCATTGTCACCCACTCCTTCTGGGAAAATAAGCAATTCAGTAAGTGTTGTACATGTATAGCTATGCAAAACATTATCATAATAGATTTATTGTAAAAGACTGCTTATATTTTTTTCCCACCCATCTCAACCCCCACCTGGTCCATTCCTTACTTTAATCCTGTTACTCTTCAAAAGTGGGTACCTCCAACCTCCCCTCACCCCAGAATGCCCTCCTGTCCATCATCCCCACTCTCATCCCCCTTCCCCCTACTCTCCTATAGGGTGAGATATCCCATTTAGTATGTATGTCATTCTCTTCCTGAGCCAAATTCAATGAGAATATAGTTTTGCCTTCCTGTTCTTCCCCTCCCCTGCAACCACTACCCCTTGCCTCTTCTACATGAGATAGTTTACCCCACCCTGTCTCTCCCCATCTCCTCTTGTCACTTTCCTCTCTCACCTCTTAATTTCACCCCTTAAATATCATCCCTTCCCACCAAATTCAACCTGTGCCCTCTATCCATGTATACCTGTAAACATATATACACACATTCACATATGTCTTCATATGCCCATATACCCTTCTTCAATTATTTTCATAATGAGAAAAGTTTCATCAGTCATAGTTATTGTTTTTCTATGTAGGAATGTAAATAGTTCAACTTCGATAACTTCCTTTTGCTTTCTTTTCCCTAATTACCTTCTCAAGTATCTCTTGCTTCTTGTGTCTGAATGTCAGTTTTTCTATTCAGCACTGTTTTATTCTTCAAGAATTCTTGAAAGTCCTCTATGCCACTGAATGATCATATGTCCCCCTGAAACAAAATACTCAGTTTTGCTGGGTAGGTGATTCTTGGTTTTAATCCCAGGTTGTTTGCCCTGCAGAATATCATATTCCATGCCCTTCAAGCCCTCAGTGTAGAAGCTTCCAGGTCCTGTACTATCCTGATTGTGTTTCCACAATATTGAAATTGTTTCTTCCTGGCTGCTTGGAGAATTTTCTCCTTGATCTGGGAATTCTGGAACCTGGATATAATATTCCTGGGAGTTTTCTTTTGGGGATTTTTTTTCAGGAGGTGATCTGTGAATTCTTTCAACCTCTATTTAGCCCTCTGGATCTAAAACATCAGGGCAATTTTCCTTGAGAATTTCTTGAAGGATGATTTCTAGGTTCTTTCTCTGATCATGGCTTTCAAGTAGTCCAGTAATTTTTAAATGATCTCTCCTGTATCTATTTTCCAGGTCAGTGGTTTTTCCCATGAGATATTACACATTGCCTTCTATTCCTTCATTTGTTTGGATCTGTTTAAAAGTATCTTGATTCCTCATAAAGTCACTAGCTCCAGTCTAACTCTGAAGGAATGAATCTCCTCAGTAAGCTTTTGAGATTCGTTCTCCATCTGGCAAATTTGGCCTTTTAAGGCATTCTTCTCCTTATTGCCCTTTTGGGCCTCCTTTGCCATTTGAGTTAGTCTATTTTTTAAGGTGTTATTTTCCTCATTCAGGCTGTTGACTCTCATTTCATACTTTTCCTGCATCCTTCTCATTTCTATTCCCAATTTTTCCTCCACTTCTCTTATTTGGTTTTTAAAATGCTTCTTAAAGTCCTCTATGGCCTGTAACCTTCTCATGTTTTCATTTGGGGCTTTTAGTGCAGGATTTCTGACCTCACAGTCCTCCTCCTGTTCCATGCTTTGATCCTCTTTTCCCCCAAAATAGGAGTCTAGTGTTGAATTGTTCCATTTATTTTGTTTCCTTTGCCTAGGCATGTTGCCACTTAATTACTTGACTTTTGGGCTTGTTGCCACAGTAGGATTCTGCCACTAGTCAAGGGAGTTTCTTTCCAAAACATTGGGGTCTTCACAACTTCTGGAGGTATTAGTTGGGTGGCTTCTGTCAAGCCTCCATATGCTCTGGCAAGCTGGATACCCACCCCAAGACCTCTACCCCAGACCACAATCTGGATCCAGGGAGGTTAAAGCAAGATCGAATACCACCCAAGACTGATCGTTAGATCCCCCTACTGTTAGCAGTCCAGGAGCTGAAGCTGCAACTGAAGCTGCAAAAAGGCGTCTATGCAGAGTCTCCTCAGCTGCTTCTTGCCCTCAGGAGAAGAAGCCAACGCATTCCCCAAATACTGGTCCCAAAGTCCATGGGGCACTAAGCTCTCACTTTGTCTTAGGCATATCTGTGTTGATAATTCTGGAATCTCCACAGCTGCTGGTGTTCTGGGGTCCCTCCAGCCTGGTACATAGTAGGTACTATATATATATGTGTGTGTGTGTGTGTGTGTGTGTGTGTGTGTGTGTGTGAGTGTGTGTGTGTATACACTTATATATATACATACATATATATTTACATATATTCATATATATTTATATAGCATATATATATTTATACAGTATATTTTTTTTTTGTTCAAAGTCATAAAGACACAGCTCCTTAGATATAGTGAAGGTCTTGAAGTTCATCTAGTCTTAATGTCATCATTTTACAGATGAGGGAACTGAGATCCAGAAAAGAAACATATGTTCATGCATAAACACATACTTATACATACATACATATATGTATATACACTATTATACATTCATGCACATAAACATACACACATATGAGATATACACTACATATACATACAAAAACATATCATATCTACACATATATGCACACACTATCTATACATATATACACATGCACATATATACATACTTAGACACACATATATATATTCATACACACCCACACACACACACCCACACACACACACACACATATATGATCAAATGAGACAATATTTATAAAGCTCTTAGCACAGTGCCTGGTACATAGTAGATACCATATAAATGTTTTTATATATATGTACATATACATTTATATGTATGTACATATATGTATATATATAAATATATATTAATATATAAATACACTATATATAAATATACTACATAAATATATACTATATAAATATATATAAATATACTATATAAATATATATATATAAATATACTAAATATTCATATATATTTATGTGTGTGTGTGTGTGTGTATAAAAACATTTATATAGTACCTACTATGTGTCAGGCACTGTGCTAAGAGCTTTTCAAATATCGTCTCATTTGATCTTTATAACCCTGTGAGGCAGGTGATATTTTTATCCCTTGTTTACACACAAGGAAACTGAGGCAAGTACAACTTTAAGGGACTTGTACAGCGTCAAGCAGCTAGTTAGTATCTGAGGTCATATTTGAACTCAGTTCTTCCTGCCTCCAGTCCCAGTATTCCATGCACTGTGTCACCTAGATGTCTTTTCTAACTTGCTAATTAGTAAAAGAACAATGACATCTAAGCCAGAAAACTTTCTTCTACACTTGTTCTACCACAGAAATAGTTCCTTATCAAAGATATGCACAATTCTGTCACATAGTTGGGCCCCTTATAACACATGGTAGGTATTTGATAAATATTTGCTGATTGCTTAATTGACTCAAGATAATCAGAATGGTCCATAGGCCTGTTTTCCCAACATGATTGGTGAATACAATTCCCTCTTGAGAATTACTTATATTGCCCCCAAAAGACTTTGGATTAATTTCTTCCCACAGAGGACAAGTATAAACAAATAGGAGGTAGCCAGTGAAAAGTGCATTGGAGTGAATGTCACCATGCAGCCATCCATTAGTCATGTAACACTGGGCAAGCCAACACATGCTTTCTTCATTGATTTTATCATCTGTAAAATGAGAGAGGCTGTCCAAAAAAACCCATAAAAAACTCTGAAGTCCCTTTTTAACCTTAAAATTATACGAAAAAAAATTAATTCTTTAAAGTCATGATTTCATTTCTATTTCCAACTAAAATTAGTCATTTATTTAAATTTGCAGAAAATTTGCTGCATTGCATATCAGCTTTTGCTGCCTTTTAGTTAAAATATGGTATTTAAACATGCCCCATTTTGTGACTCACCCTCCATTTCCTAGTATCAACTCTCCCAGAGGAAGTTAGAAAGTTACAGTGTTACTTAAAGGAAAGAAAGGCTGGTATGGGAGTCAGAAAACTTATGTTCTTGGTCCAGCTTTCATGTTTAAGGTCATAATGACCTAAGCAGTTCACTTATTTCTTTTTCTGTGCCCATGTTTCTTCAAGACCCCATGACTCATTCATTGTCCATTATGCATAATTTCTTTAAGGATAAAACCAGACAATGACAAATATTGAAGTGCATTGTTATAGAAAAGATAACAGCTATAATTGATGCCATAAATGAATGTATTTCACAGAAAAGCATTAGGAATAAAGATGCCATCTCAGAATAAGTAAAATCTGGGCCCACATCCTACCTAGGAAACATATTGATTATGTGGTGCAGGAATTATAAGACTGTAGATTTAACGTTTTTTTTTTTTTGTTTGTTTGTTTGTTTTTTTAAGAGAAGCTAGGTGGTGCTGTATATAGAATGCCAGGCCTGGGATCAGGAAGACCATAGTTCAAATCAGACCTCAGAAATTTACTAACTGTGTGACCTTGGGCAAGTCACTTAACCTTGTTTGTCGAAGTTTCCTCAACTATAAGATGAGCTGGAGAAGGAAACGGAAATCATTTCAGCATCTCTGCTAAAACAGTTCCAAATGGGATCACTAACAGCCACATAGCACTGAAAAATGACCAGATATCAACCTATTTAGAGCTGAAAGAGACTGCAAAGGTTATTGTTTCAACCATTTTTCAGATGAGGAAACTGAGGTATGGAGGATTAAGCAAGTCAGTTGATGAACCTCTAAATGCTTTAGACAACTTTCGAAGTTATAAGAAAGGTGACAATCTACATTGACGGAGGAAGTTTCCTTATCTGGTAATTCCCTAGACCAGTAAAATCAAAGATCTAGTCCCTAAATCTTATCCTTCATAACAGGATTAACAGGTAACTGCTAACACACATGTTTACTTACTTTTAGACAATTACTTTTTCCGAGAATAGCCCACTTTCAGTAATTATTCCTGGGCTAAATGTGACTCTTCTATGTTTAACTATGAAGTATTCATCTATCAGTTCATCAATTCAGATTATTCAGCACCTATGAGGCCCTATGGGAAAGAGGGAATATAGGAATTCTTTCCTGCAAAAAGCTAAGAATTTAGTTAGAAAGAAAACTAAGCTATTGGCATTATAATTTCTATGAGATTTCGGTAATGTAGTAGGAAAGAGATCAGGATCTGGACTCTAGAAGACCTTCATTTAAATCCTGTGTCAGATCCCTACTAATTGTATGACTGTGGACAAATCATACAACCTTTGTCAATGTTAGTTCATTTATCTATAGAGTGAGTATAATGGAAGTGCCTACAGAGTGGCTGGGAAGGTCAATTGAGATAATATATGCAAAGCACTTTGCAAACCTTAAAACATTTTATAACTGTTATTATTATTAATTAGTTTATTTAATAACTATTATTGGTTTACATGATAACTATTTTTATTAGTAGTCGTTGGCTTAAATAGTAATTGCTTTAATTAACTATTTTAATGAACAATTATTGGTTTAAATAATCATTTAATCAGTGTTGTTTAAATGATTATTTTATTAATAATTATTGTTTTTAACAATTATTTTAATTAATTATTGTTTTGAATAATAATTTAATTAATAAATATTATTGTTTTAAATAATAATTATTATTACTGAGATGTAAGTGAGGGAGATATTTAAGGAATGGACACTTGGCAGAATAAAAAAAAATTGTCATATCCAAGATTGGATTTGAGGAATGAAAAATTTGAAAGATGGCACATAGTGTAGCATCTCAGAATCAAGGAGCAAGTTTGGGCCTGCAGCCTCAGAAAAGACAGAGAGATAGAATAGATGATCTTGGTGTATATGGCAATACAGAGAAAGAATAAAGTGTTTTTCCAGGTTCCAGCATTAGGTAAGTTCTGGGGAATATTAACAAACCAAGCTAAAGAGTTGGACTGGTGCCAGAGTATAACGGGGCTTGAATGCCAGGCAGAGGAGATAGGTAACAGCTTGTGGGTTCTCAAGCAGAGGCCTGATATGATGCAAATGGCATTTCAGAATGATTAGCCTGGTGGCTTCAGGAAAGAGGGATTGGAGGGGATTACACTTGTTCTACTTGGCCTCAGAGGGCCAAGGATTAATGGATGGAAGTTGCAAAGGGAAAGATTTTAGTTCTGTGTAAGGAAAATCTTTCTAGCAATTAGAGCTGTCTGCAAATGGAATGGCCAATGTCAGAAGGCAGTGAGGTCCCCCTCACCAAAATCCTTTAAGCAAAGGGTGGTGTTTGTCACTTGTGATAGATGTTGTAGAGGGGATTTCTGTCCAGGTATAGGTTGATCCAGATGCCTCTGGGGAGTTTCAAATTTCAAAGACCAGGATATAGGCACCTATAGTCATCCAATTACTAGTGTTCTTAACCTTTTTTGTGTGTGTTATGGATCCTTTTGACTGTCCAAATGAAGTCTATGAACCCTTTCTTAGAATAATATTTTTCCTACATTCAAAATTGAAAGAAATGCTAAAATTCAGTTAGAGATTAATGAAAATAAATGTGCATTTCTCCTCAATCCAAGTTCACAAGCTCTTGAAAACTATCCATGGACCTGAATCATGGGCAAAAGGCTAAGAACATCTGTCCTAACGTGAGGGGATGAAGTGACAAGATCTTGAACTAGAATGATGGCCATGGTAAAGGAGAGGAAAAAAAAATGTTAAAATATGTTTTAAGGGGAAAAATAGCAGGACCCCTGGAGAATTTGGATACAGGCAATTGACCCTTTTGGAATAGGAGTCAGGAATATCTGTCGTGCCTCAGATCCCTGCTAGCTGTGGTACCCTGGAAAATCCCTTAACTGTCTTAGACTCAATTTCTGCAAATGTAAAATAAAGATAATAATAATATCTAGTTCACAGGGTTGTTATAAGGATCAAACCCATGTAAAGCCCTTTGAAATCTTAAATCATTCTCATTGTCAAAAACTCATCATCGTCATAGATCTATATTTTTTTTCAGTTTGGGTTCTCCCTCAACAAGGCAGTTCGAGTCCCCTCAAAAACCTAGTTGGTATTTTATAAACTTACATATATCTTATTCATATATAATTTTTTCTTATCTCATGCAATATATAATTAGCTCCTTGACAGCAGGGCCTGCCTTTTTGCTGGTTATATCCCCAGCACTTAACATAAGACCTGACCCATATAGATACTTAATACATGTTTATTGACTAGTTGACTGAAAGCTTCCATGGCTGGAAAAAAAAATCATGCCAACCTGGCAAGCTCTTCTAATTTTAGTTGAATCCTTGGACCATGGGCAATAAGCCCATCACCAGACTTTTCTAACTTGATAGGACCTGCCAGAGTTTGAGCTCTGCTGGCCTAGCCTTGGAGAGCACAGGATTCCCTTCAGGATGGGATATCTAAACAGAATTTCTTTTATTTTTTTTGTTTGCTTTGGTGAGGCAATCATGGTTAAGTGACTTTCCCAGAGTCACACAGCTAGCTGCCTGCAGTTGAATTTGAATTCGGGTCCTTCTGACTTCAGGGTCTGTTTTCCATCCATCGCACCATCCAGCTGACCCAGTTAAGCAGAATTTCAGTGAAAAATTGATAAAAATGGGAGCAAATGTAGAATTATGTTTAAATTGTGTGCCAGTTTGGTTGTAGCTATGAAGCTTCCTGTTGGTTTCCCCATGATTACTTTAATAGCAGATGAACAATACTGAATGATTCAATATAGTGTCACACGCCTTTTCCTCTTTACGTGCTTTATAATCCAAAAAATTAAACTGTGACTAGATAAGTACATAATAGTAGGACTTTTATGGAAAAGAAATAAATACTGGAAGGAGAAAGATTTAAAAAAAATAAGGACAGGGGCGGCTAGGAGGCACAGTGAGTAGAGCACCAGCCCTGGAGTCAGAAGGACCTGAATTCAGATCTGGCCTCAGACACTTAACACACACAAACAAAAACCTAGCTGTGTGACCTTGGGCAAGTTATTTAACCCCAATTGCCCTCCAAAAAGCAAAAAAAATAAATAAATAAAAATAAGGAAAGATCAACAGAGTTGGGCCCACATACTGTGTCTTATCAAGAGCTTCGGAGATGTTGCTGTTTTCTCCTTCTTTCCTACCAAGGTCAGACAATGGGCACTGACATAGCCACATTTCTGTGGTGTCGGGGGTCTCAACACTCCTGTAGATGTGTCTCTGTCCAGCTCTATGCAGCTTATGTGAGCCAAGTGAATACTTAAGCAGGCATGGCTTTCTGATCATAAGACATGCTCATAGCTCCTATGTCCTATTTCTCTAGATCAGAGATTCTTAACTTAGTTTTCTGGTTTCACTGTAGTGTTTGGCAGTCTGGTGCAATCTATGTACCCTGAGGGAAATCAATGAGCATTTATTAAGAACATTCTCTGGGCTAGGTACTATGATTAGTGCTGGGGCCTAGAAAGAGAGGCAAAAACAATTCCTTCCATCAAGGAGCTCAGAATCAAATGTGAGAAGTAGGATATCAACCAAGTCAGACAAGATATAGACAGGATAAATTGAAGGTAATCATAGAAAGAAGGCACTAACTTTAAGGAAGATATTTTGTAGAAGGTGGGATTTTGGCTTGGACCTGAAGGAAGGTAGGAAGCCAGGAGACAAAGATGAGAAAGATGAACATTCCAGGCATGTAGGACAGCCAGTGAAGATGCAAGGAGTAAGGAGATGGAGTGCCATGTTCAAGCAAAAACAGCAAGGAGGGCAGTGTCATTGGACTGCAGAGTACATAGAGGGGAGTAAGCTATAAGAAGATTGAAAAAGTAGGAAAGGGCCAGGTTATGAATGTTAAACAGAGGTGAGAGGGAACTTCCTTTTTATTAAATAGCAAGGTAACATGGTCAGACCTGTGTCTTAGAATAATCATAGCTAAGTGGAAGAATGGACTAGAGTAGGGAAAGCCTTGAGTGTGAATGCATAAAATGTAATACATAGGAGAGGATTCAGGGAAGATGGCAGAGTAGGTTAGAAAATTCCAAGCTCTCAAGATGTTCCTCCACAAAAGAGTTAAAATAGCACTTTAAGGGGAACGAAGTATGGGTGGAGATAAATAAGAACACAATCCTGGTCTTCCTGGGACAATTTGAGAAGATTAGAAGAAAAATTCCAGGATGAGGTTTGGTCCCCAGTGAGGAGTAAACACCTTCAGGCTGGGTTCCTCCTTAATAGCAAGCATTGAAGAGACTTAAACAACAAGCAAGTCTGGGGTTAGTTGGTTGGAGACGCTGCCTCGCCCCAGCCACCCCATTTCCCCTCGGATAATGAGGGGACTTGGGTGTCTGGGTCCGGGAAGATTGAGGGAACCTGTGCTGACCAGGAACGCCAAACCCAGCTGGACTGCCAAGAGTATCAGGGGCAGAAAGGAAGCAGCACGACCCAGTGAGGGCAGAAGCAGGGGGAGGGGGGAACAGAAAGCCTGTGGCTGTGGGCACTTACAAGAGGCTGGAGGTTTGGCTCTGGTTCCAGGCTAGAGGGAAGAACTGAAGATCTGGAACAGGAGGCAGCATTTCCCATACCCTAGTGGCTAGACAAATTAAATTATTACCACAAAAAATGCACAAAATACAATACATCGGATGACCAAAAAAATTGTGTTGAAATACAATTATCAAAATGTTGTCATTGATCCCAGGTTAAGAACTCCAGCTCTAGATTGAATTAGGGTCAGGGCCAGGCCTATGCTGCACCACGGGAGATGAGATTTAAAACACTCACTCCTTCCCAGGTGGAAGAAAATAAGGTAGTTTACTTATGCCATAGTGTCTGGTCCACATGCATTTCCTTGCTCTCATAATGTTTGCTTTGCTAAGTAAACTGTCTTTCTTTCTCCAGTACTGATATGAAGTCATAATAATTTGTTAGCAACAGCTGATTTTTAAAAATGGATAAGACGTTACCAGAGGGTGGAAGCAAAAAAAGTATGAAAATGATAATACCTGAGCTTAGGAGCATTAGAGACATGTAGTCACCTTCCCAACCTTCTTCCACACATAGGGGAGGGACTTGAATCAGATACTGAAGTAAGTGCAGGACAGTTTAGAAACCTCTCAACCTATACCTGGAGGCCTTTATAATGTACCTCCAGCCTACCTTACCAGTCTCATCTCACACTGCTCCCCTTAAGAGTGCATTCTTTACTCTACATTGAACTATTATTATTTTATAAATTTGACCTTCCATTTCCTTTGGCAGTCCTATGCCTAGAATGCATCCCCTCTTCATCTCTGCTTTTCAGAATCCTTATTTTCCTTCAAGGATCAGTTCAGGTATTATTCTCTCCATGAAGCTTTCTTTATTACCTCCCGTTAATACTGTTTCCTTCCTCCAATTATTTCGTCTATTTATTGAATATATGGTGTACCATCTCATATAATGTAAGTTAGCTCAGGACAGGTTCTATTTTTGTCTTTGTGTCATAATTATCTAGCATGATCACCAGTAGATGATTGATAAATGTTTGTTGTATTAGCAAAGTATCTGGTTATCTCCATTTTGTAGTTTCCAGTGCCTGATCTGGGATAACTGCATCTTTTTTCATATAGTACTAGCTTTTCCATCTGTTAAAGACAACACTTTAAATATAAATATGCCCTAGGAAATAGGTGCTGCAAATATCAGTAACTGATATCAGATTAATTAATGCATTTATCTGAGAGCAGGTTTGGGTAAAAGAGAATAGAATGTAAACTCCTTGAGGATAAAGACTTTTTTTAGTTCTTACTTTTATAGCTCTAACAGCTAGCACAGTTCCTTGGCAGTAAATAAATGTTGGATTAATTAAATTGAGTTCAACTGGTCAGTCTAAGGGTAGACAAGAGAGAGTCCACCATAGAAAGCAAGAAACAATCGGGATGTGAGAGGACTAAAACAAATTGCTTCACAATTGATCCTAGGTCTGATCCTGATTTGAGATCATATAGATCAGTGTTATCAAACTAAAAAAGAAATAGGGGTCACTAAACCATATATCCAGATCTTTGTGGGCTGCATATTGACCACATATGTTAATACACTGACACATTAAAATCAGAGAGGAGTTAATGCATCGACATATTAAAATCAGAGAGGTATCTGGCTCAAGCCACATTCAGGAGTGTTATGGATTGCTTGCAACTCACAGGTTGTATATTTGACAGCTCTGATAAAGATGATAAAGGATGATTAGGTATCAGCTTAACAATACTATAAGGATTCAAGACTTTATTAGTGGGCATCCTCCCTCCACCAATGCAACATCTCTGCCTGAGTAAACTTTCTTCATATACTGTGACAGAAAAGAAATCTCCACTGATTGGCCAATATTCTAGGAAAGAATCTGTCCAAACTAAGTGAGGATGGTTGGCTGCTAGGGAATGGACATGATTTATTATGATATTCATATGCTGCCATATCTGTTAATACTCCATGGTCACCTCAAACGTGTAAAATAAGCCTTTAGACAAGAATTTAGTAGAGGTAGTTAAATAATAGTAATGTTTAATATTTGGATAATATTTTACATTATTTATGCTTCAAATAAATAGTGGATTTGATTTTTTTCCCCCAATTTGGGGTTTTTCTAATATCCTTGGAATATGGGAAGCTTACTTCATGGCAGGTATATATTCTGTTTATTTCCCAGTGATGAAAGACAGTTAGAACAGTCTTTTTCTTTAAACTAGCCAGAATTAAGTGACTTCCTGGGGTGCCACAGCTACCTAGTAAATTTCTGAGGCCAAATTTGAACTCAACTTCTCTCAACTCTAAGGCCAGTGATCTATCCACCATGCCACCTAACTGCCCCTACATCAGTCTTCTTCAACCAAAGGAGAAAGGGGGATGGGCAGAGAGAGCCAGCTAAAACAAATAATGAATATCTATGAGTATGGCCAAAAGATGCCTCTACATCCCTGAGATTAACTATGTCTAGTCAACTCATGATTGATTGACCAAAAAAGTCATGAAATGGGACAGAGCCTTTTAATACCATTCTAATATAAATGAATATGTCGACCAAATCTGTTCACTACATTAAAATATGTAGTGAAATAGAATTATTCTGAAGCTTTGTCTATGTTCCCTAGAATTCTGAGCTTTGCTTCTATTTTTACATTGTAGTGTGTGTGTATATGTTTATACATGCATGTACATGCACATATGTGCATGTGTGTGTGTGTGTGTGTGTGTGTGTGTGTGTGTGTGTAGGGAAAGGGGGGGAGAGAGTGTGTGTTTCACATTAGAATATAAAGCCCTTGGGATCAGAGATTTTTGTATTTGTATGTTTTTATATTAGTATGTCACATGCCTAGGATAGAGTTATGCTTAATAAATACATAGTTGTCAATTAATTAATTGACTAACTCATCCAACAAAGTACGTGCATGAACTTCATCAATCTTTACCCACTTAGGAAGAATGTATGTATATATGTGTGTATGTATAATATACTGCTATATGACACAGTTCTATATCACATATATGTCATTTAACAAATAATGTATATGTATATACATATGAGTGTGTATGTGTGTATAATACTTGGGAAATGATTTTTTCCCCAGGCAAAGGCCTGTTTTTCATGTGAGAGGGGAAGATTCTACAGTAGTTCATAATAAGGCCCTGGCAAAATTTTGAGGTACTGAAGGCTTCTTTTTCTTTTTCTATCAACTAGAAAAAATTGTCACATATTATAGACCTGACTCTCTCTCTTTCCACACATATACATATGTGTACAGACATACACACATATACATATATACTATATATTATTATATATTATATTATATGTATATATAGCCCATATATAATATACTAGAATACATATAGCCTATATAATATATCATATATGTATTGTCAGATCCACATTGTGTGACTATGTGTGTATGTGTATGTGTATAATTTTTCAACATGATTTCCAAGCCCATACTCTTTTGACCAATGACATTGTATTTGCTGATACTTCAAAATTTAAGCCTCTTTATGTAACTTGATCCTTATCCTTGATCCTTGTAACTTGATCCTTGATCCTTCATATTCCCACTTGATAAGTGGGAATATGAAGTGGGTGAATGTTTCCAGGTAACAATGCTCAGAAACATTCTTCTTAATGCCTGCCTATAATTTGAATTGAAATTGTATTCAATAAAATAATACACATTTTGGATTTTTTTTTTGTTTTTTTAAAAGTGTTTACTGTTAGCAAAGAACTGGGCTAGGATTCAACATTGTGTAATGCCTAGAAAAATTATCATAAAAATTAAAAGCAAGCCCAGATTGAGATAAAAATTGTCTTCACTAGCACGTGAATAAAGGACAAAAATGTGGAGGAAAGAATACAATAAAATATATTTCTAAAGGAGCTACACAAGAAAAACCCATTTCTTATTAAACAAACAGACATACCCTACAAATTTCTACTTGCCATGTGAAAAAGAAATATAATCCTGATGGCTATCAGGGCTTGAGCAAACTGAATATTAAAAAGGACAATTTAGCCACAAGTTAGGAGATGCCCGAGTGGGTGGAAGGTGTTGAGTTTTGAACTAATTTAGCATTTCCATATTTTCAGTCCATAAGGTACTGAAATATTCTGTCAGGTAGTAACATGTTCCTTGATGATAAGTTAGCTTGGCAGGAGAGAAGTTCAAGAGTGATTTATGCTTTTACTATTACATTTTCATTACAAAACATAGATCTCTATGTAGGATAGCTCCCTGCTCTAAGGTGGTAGCAGTTGGCTAGACCAGATAGCCCATGTGCTGTTTAGTGACATCTATCCTCTGTTGTTTGATGTACTTGTGGGGACTCTTCTTACAGGCAATCTTAGTGTATATATCAGCTATTGGCTATCTCTCCATAACAAACCACAGCAGGCAAACATAGCTTAAGAAAATCAAGTTAAAACTCTTTTTAGGACTTCCCAGATTAAAATTAAATGTCAACAAGTTGGTTATATCTGTAGCCTTAGAAAATATTTATTTACTTACTTATTTTGCATTTTAAGTTTTGAGAGTTTGGCCCAAGAAAAAGCATCATTGCCCCCTCCCCCCTTTTTTCCAGTCTTACAGTGTGTTCAACTTATAACTATACCCCTTGTCAGTAGATATATTCTAATTTCAACCTGATAAAATGAATTTAGATCAAACTTAATGAGGGAAAGTCTTTGGTAAATAGTAGTTTAAGAATCTCTGCTTTAAGTATATAGAAGTTTATAGTTGTAGGAAATGAGACCCTAAATGTTTAGGTGGCATGCCCATGATCCCTAGAGAGTAAATGGTGAAGCTGACGTCTAAATCCCAATCTTCTAACTTTGAATAGAACATTCAGTCTTCCCTCTGAAATATCTTCTGGTGATTCATGGCACCACTACTTCCTTTAGTCAAGAGTAAATGAGATTAGAAGTTGGATAATTCTAAACACAGATTCATTCTTTGATCTAATATGAAAGTTTGGTTAAAAAATAACCAAGTGGCAGTAGAACTGTATAAAGAATACCATGTCTATGCTCCATCTTATCTCAAGCTTAGTTAGTTTAAAAAGTTATTTTTTTGCAAATAATTTTTATTATAATTTCCTTTAACTTCACAGTTGATATCAAATTCCTACAACCACATGAACAAATAGACATCAAAATTGTTCCCTAAGGATGCAACCTACAACCAGTCATGAAAACTTTCTCTATTTTAATAAAAATGTTTTAAAATTCTTCTTATAAGAATATAATCATATGTGGTAGTTTATTGACTAATTTTTCTGTTTCAATTTTTCAGTAATTAACAACTTAATCCTAATAACTGGTTATAGAAGTCATGCTATTGATTATCTAAAACACCCTGGACTGACCATTTTTCAATGCAGAGCCTTCTTTGAATAGATTTTTCCCCAGCCTAACAGGACTCAGCAAAGCTCAAACTAATTACCATTTGAAAATAGAATTTCTGCTTCCAGTTTATTTTTTCTTTAGAGTGAATAGAAATATTTGCCTCATGCAAACCCAGACTAAAACCATCAAGAGGAAAACAACTTGACCTCCTTTCCCCCCAACCCAGTTAGTGCCCTGGACTGGTTGTTCTTGCCAAAGAGGCCCCACCTAAGTTCAGCCCTCCTGCGGGTATGTTATGGTTTGTAGAACACTGTTTATTGCATAGGGGTTAGTAATAATAACTAGTGCCTTAAGCATAAATGAGAAAATTAAGGGGTTGGATGAAATGAACTCAAAAGTCCCTTCTAGCTCTCTGATTCTGAGGCCTAAGTCTGAAAAAATGAATGTGTTTCTGAACATATTTCTGAACCCATTTGTAGTACATCTTCCTCATTTCTTCACTATCTTGTGATTTTTGTATTTTCATTGATAATCTATGTATTACAGATTAATGATTTCTCTAACAGCACATCCCAAAATAGGGATTTTTATTAATAAATAGTATGTTGCTTGCTAAAAGAATAAATAAAAAAGGCTGTTCCAAATGACATTCACCTGGTAGGCATTTTATTTTAATCAGGTTTAGGAATGCATAATACATCAGAAAAGTAGATCTGTGCTTGATAAATACTTGACTATGATACTTCCATAGATCCATAGAGGATTGATCTAATCAATTTCCATAGTGATGACCAAACCTGGGCATGATGCTTTACTCATTCTCCTTCAGGAGTACAAATGTGCCTCAACTTACCCATTTGTTTATTCCCCTTTTGCCATGTGACCAGTACATTTCCATTCTTGACTGGGTATGTTATTAATAATATATATTATTCTACTTCTTATTAACAAAAACTAATCATTCATTACATTTCTCACTCTACTTAAACTCATTGGACAAATTTTCAGCCTTCTTTGTGTTTCTTGTAATTTTGGTCCTTCCAATATTTTAATATTCTTGTCCTGTATCATATATATTATATATCATACTGGGTATTCATAGTCAGATAACATCATGGGGAGAATATTGGCACTAAAAGGATGGGCTCTTGTAACTGCAAGCAAATGGTGGATCAGGGCCAAAGAGTCTGCAGAAGCACTCATCCTACGGGGAGATACCCATCCCTTCTGATGACATTTCTTGAAACAATCCTGCTTCAAGGTAATTTAAATAACCTAGTAATTGCAGTCCTTAATTTGCCAAGTACAGTAGGTTTGGTATTTCACAAGCATTCCCATTTAATCCATCTTAAATAATTAAGCATTAAGAGGACATATATTGAAAATTGGTAAAAGCTATTCCCGTCCACCTTCTATCAACTGGTCAGAAACCCAAGGGTATGTCCCTGCAAGTAGTAAAAGCCAAATGGCAACTGCCACCCTAGGAGTAAAACAATTCAGCAGCATTCTCTGTCAGTCTTTTCCCCTCTGTGTTATCTTTTATATTTAAAGTCACTGCATGTATAAAATCTTGTTGAGACTAAGTGAAGAGGAGGTGAAATAGAGACTCAAGCCTCCATGTCCCCAACAAAGGGATGCATAAGCTATCCATTCTCAGTGATCTTGAGTGTCTTTCACCTGCCCTCATGAAAGTCAAGCTGCTAAGTATATTAATTCAGTAGAGAAGATGGGGAGGGGGAGAGGAACAAAAAGAAAGGGGCAAGAAAAAGCAGGGGAGCTAGGTGGTGCAGTGGATACGGGGCTGCCTGGATTCAGACTGAGTTTAAATTTGATTTCATAAACTTACTAGATAATGATTGTGGAGAAGTCGCTTAATCCTGTTTACCTCAGTTTCCTCATCTGTAAAATGATCTGGAAAAGGAAAAGGCAAACCACTCTAGCGTCTTTGCCAAGAAAACCCCAAATGGGCTCATGAAGGGTCAGACAGGACTAAACTACTGAACACAACAAAGAAAGGCATATCTATAGCATGCATGACATACCAGTCCCTGCACAAAGCAATTTACAAATATCATCCAAGTAGGTCAAAAGTTAAGGTGATCTTCCATGACTCTAAACTTAATGGAAGAATTTATTTGAATTGGAAATGGATTGCCCAGGTGCTACAGAATATAGGAGCCAGAAGACTGACTCATTATGAGTCAGCACAGAGCTGGAAACAGAGATACATTAGAGTGGCACAACAAGAGAGTTTTCCCAAGAACCCCTGAAACAGCCTTAATGTTTGAGGTCAGGTAAACCAGAGAAACTTTTGAAAGAATGTGGGGGATCTGATTTGGTGGTATGTTTTAAATCAGAAAACCATTTGACTAAGGCAAAGCATCATTCATAGGTGCCCCTACTAAGGGAGCTAGCTGTCTGTGGTAGATGACAACTACTGTGTATTGGACATTAGCAGACCTACAGAGGCCAGCAAGGAAGTTGGTATGAAAGATGCAAAGCTCCAGAGGAAAGCTAGGCCAGAACCTGAGCTACAGAGAAGGAAGCACTGACTTTACCAGAGGGAGCTCTAATTATTCCAGTTTCACTGCAGAATTGGAGAAGGTAGAGAACAAAGAGCAATGGGGAGCAGGGAGTGGGGACAGCAAAGACCTACCAGGTAAAAAAGTAATGCAGCCCCTCCAAAAAGGGAAAATTATTTTGGGAAAGGAAACTCTAGCTTCCCCCTTGCTGAAATTCCACTAATACCTGCAAGAAACAGCAACTACACAGGTCTCTGGGGTGAGGACTGCAGGGTCTGGGAGTTGGGTCAGAGGGGAGAAATATGTAAAGGCCCTAGCCCAGGGGTGGGGAATCTGCAACCTTAAGGCCATGTGGCCCTCTAGGTCCTCAAGTGTGGTCCTTTGATGGAATGCAAACTTCACAAGAACAAGGATTTGTTGGGGCAGCTCAGTGGCACAATAGAGCACCAGCCCTGGAATCAGGAGGACCTGAGTTCAAATTTGGCCTCAGACACTTGACACACTTACTAGCTATGTGACCTTGGGCAAGTCATGAAAAAAAAAAGATTTGTTCTGTAAAACTCGGACTCAGTCAAAAGGCCATAACCAAGGACCCAGAAGGCCACATATGGCCTCAAGGATCCAGGTTCCCCACCCCTGACCTTGATGTTCAGATCCCAATCCTGATGTCCATAAGTTCTATAAATTAGGATGTGTGTTGAGCCTGAGTTTTGGCAAGGGGAGTTAAGAACTATCTTTGAAGAATATACTACTGTTCTTCAGCATCTGGTGGGATTAATAAACTAAAAGAATAAGAAACAGTCAAAATGAACCTAGGATCTTCATATTGGGAGAGAACCTCAGACCCATATATGCACATATAAATATATTTACATATAGACACATACATATACACACATACTTGTATAGACAAATTATATGCATGCATATGTTCATATATATACATGTTTATATGCGGGTGTGTAGATATATATATGTGTGTACATATACCCTATTCACTCATATATACATATAACAGATGTGTGTGCATAGATGTACATGCCCATGCAATTATACATATATGGGAATGTTTGCATGTAGACATGTATATCGTGTGTACATATATGTGCACACATACATTATATATTTATGTAAACACATGTAGTGTATTATATAAATGTATAGTGATTATGTTTAAATTTGTTCATACATACATATACACTTATGGATGCTTATATAAAAATATAATTACATTACTTATGGATAACACATATAACAGATTACATATAGATAATATTTTAGCAATAAAATGTAATTCTATTATATAGATAATTCCAAAAATTCTCAATTCTCTCTCTCTTTCTCTCTCTATATGTGTATACACACAACACACACACACACACATCTCAAGTGAACATATATGAGTCTATGTAGTATACATGGGCCTACCTAGGTGTGCAATGGGGCAGCTAGGAGGCAAAGTGGATAGAGCACTGGAGTCAGGAAGACTCACCTTCCTGAATTCAAATCCAGATACTCACCAGCTGTGTAACCATGGGCAAGTCCCTTAACTCTGTTTGCCTCAGTTACCTTATCTATAAAATGAGCTGAAGAAGAAAATGGCAAACCACTCCAGGATCTCTGCCAAGAAAACCTAAAATGGGGTTACAAAGAGTTGGACATGACTGAAAAAGTGACTAAACAATAACAAAAGTTATATAACATTTAGATATTTATATCTAATTTGCAGATTAGATATAGATATTTATCTGCACATGCACATACTATATAGTTTGCTTAAATATATTCTGATATACATGTAATCATGTTTATACATACATACTAAAAAACTAACTCTGCAGGCTGTCTTTGCATTGGCATGTCACAGTCTTGGATATATGCATTTCTTTTCTACTTTGCTTTTCCTTATATTAGGCCTATGAGGTGCAGTGGATAGAGTGTGAGGCCTGGATTCAGGAAGACTCATCTTCTTGAGTTCAAATCTGACCTCAGACATTTCCTAACTGTGTGACCCTGGGCAAGTCACTTAACAGTGTTTGCTTCAGTTTCCTTATCAGTAACATAAGCTGGAGAAGGAAATGGCAAACCATTCCAGCATCTCTGCCAAGAAAACCCCAACTGGAGTCATGAAGCGTTCAACAATTACCAGGCCTAAGTTTGTCTCCTTGCAATGAAGAACTACTGACCATGCACACTCTTCAGTAAATGACTTGAACATAAGTGCCACAAAAGTGGTCTAGGTCACCAGCTCAGCTATGCATGCTCCATGGGATGACATTCCCCATAATCCCATCTCAAACATGACTCCATGTGATGATCTCCATGGGCTCCTGTCCAGAAGGTCAGGGGTCAACTTTAATTATCTTCATTACCCTGAAATGTGATATACATATATATATATATATATATGATCATAGATTTAGAGCACCTAAGCAGTCATCTGGTACTAATCTTTAATTTTACAGATAAGAAAGCTGAAGTCTAATTAAGAGCAGGAACACTTTAAAAAACTTGGAAAGACTTGAATGAACTGATGCCGAGTGAAGTGAGCAAAACCAGGGGATCATTGTAAAAACAACAATGTGCAATGAGTAACTGACAGAATTATCTCTTCTTAGCAATTCAAGGATCCAAGACAACTTCAAAGGACTCATGATGGAAAATACTGGTCACATCCAGAAAAAGAACTATGGAGTCTCAATGCAGATTGAAGCATATTACTTGCTTTATCCCTTTACTTCTTTTCTTTTTGTTTGTTTCTCCTTTCTCATGCTTCTTCCATTGATTCTAATTATTCTTTATAACATGACTAATGTGAAAATAGGTTCAATGTGAATGTATATTTTATATTAAACAAATGCTTTATTAACTTCTGTTTTACATCATTGATTTCTGCCAGATTTTGAGTTACAATTATTTCCCCCCCTGTTTTTCCCCTACCCACCCTCCAAGAATAGCAGTCCCATAAGATATCGCTTCCTCCAATCTGCTCTCTCCCCTATCTTCTCCCATACCCCCTTCGACTTTTCCATTAGAGGAAGGTGAATCTTTATGTCCCAATGCCTACACACCTTATCTCCCAATTACAAGCAAAAGAGTATTAATAATAGTATTTATATATATTTGAAACCTTTAGTCTTAAAACCTCAAATTTCAGATCCATTTCCTTCCTCTCTTGTCACCCATTCCTTCTGGGAAGATAAGTAATTCAGTATATGTTGTACATGTCTAGCTATGCAAAGCATTACCATAGTAGATATATTGTACAAGGCTGCTTATAATTCCCTCCCACTCATCCCACGCCCAACCTGGTCCATTCCCTACTTGATCCTGCCCTCTTCTATAATGGGTACTTCCAACCTCCCCTCCCCTCAAGGATACCCTCCCATCCATCATCCCTCCTCTCCTCCCCCTTCCCCCTATTCTGCGGCAGGTTGAGATATCCCATTTAGTATCCTTGTCATTCTCTCACAAAACCAAATTCAATGAGAATGTTGTTTTGCCTTTTTGCCTTCCTATTCTTCCCCTCCCTTGCAACCACTTCCCCTTGCTTCTTCTACATGAGATAGTTTACCCTAACCTGTCTCTCCCCATCTCCTCTTGCCACTTTCCTCTCTCACCTCATACTTTCACCCCTTAAGTATCCTCCCTTCCCAACAAATTCAACCTATGCCCTCTATCTATGTATAACTTTAAACATGTATACATGCATTCACATATGTATTCATATGACGATTCACCCTTCTTCCATTATTTTCATACTGAGAAAGATTTCATCAGTCACAGTATTGTTTTTCCATATAGGAATGTAAATAGTTCAACTTTGATAAGTTCCTTTTGATTTCTTTTCCCTGATTACCTTCTCAGGCATCTCTTGCTTCTTGTGTCTGGATGTCAATTTTTCTATTCAACTCTGGTTTTTTCCTCAAGAATGCTTGAAAGTCCTCTATTGCACTGAATGACCATATTTTCCCTTGAAACAAAATACTCACTTTTGCTGGGTAGGTGACCCTTGGGTTCATTCCCAGCTCTTTTGCCCTCTGGAATATCGTATTTCATGCCCTTTGATCCCTCAGTGTAGAAGCTGCCAGGTCCTGTGCTACTCTGATTGTGTTTCCACCATATTGAAATTGTTTCTTCCTGGCTGCTAGGAGTATTTTCTCCTTGATCTGGGGATTCTGGAACCTGGCTACAATATTCCTGGGAGTTTTCTTTTTGGGATCTTTTTCAGGAGGCGAATGGTGGATTCTTTCAACCTCTATTTTGCCCTCTGGATCTAAAACATCAGGGCAATTTTCCTTGAGAATTTCTTGAATGGTGATTTCTAGGTTCTTTCTTTGATCATGGCTTTCAGGTAGTCCAATAATTTGTAAATTATCTCTCCTGGATCTATTTTCCAGGTCAGTGGTTTTCCCATGAGATATTTTACATTGCCTTCTAATCTTTCGTTTCTTTGGATCTGCTTAACAGCATCTTGATTTCTCATAAAGTCACTAGCTTCCATTTGCTCCAGTCTAACTCTGAAGGAATGAATCTCCTCAGTGAACTTTTGAGATTCTTTTTCCATCTGGCAAATTCGACTTTTTAAGGCATTCTTCTCCTCATTGTCCTTTTGGGCCTCCTTTGCCATTTGAGTTAGTCTATTTTTTAAGGTGTTGTTTTCCTCAGTCAGGCTGTTGACCCTCATTTCATACTTTTCCCGCATCCTTCTCATTTCTCTTCCCAATTTTTCCTCCACTTCTCTTATTTGATTTTTACAGGCCTTCTTTTAATTAAACAAATGCTTTATTAACTTCTGGTTTACATCATTCATTTCCACCAGATTATGAGTTACATTTTTCCCCCATTTTTTCCCTACCCACCACCTCAGAATAGCAGTCCCACTAGATATCCCCTCATCCAATCTGCTCTCTCCCATATCTTCTCCCATACCCCCTTCGACTTTGCCGTTAGGGCAAGGTGAGTCTCTGAGCCCCACTGCCTGGACATCTTATGAAACATTTAATTTTAAAACTTCGATTTTCAGATCCATTCCCTTTCTCCCTTGTCACCCACTCCCTCTGAGAAGATAAGCAATTCAGTATGTGTTGTACATGTATATCTATGCAAAACATTACCATAGTAGTTATATTGTAAAAGACTGCTTATATTTCCCTCCCACCTGTCTCACCTCCCACCAGGTCCATTCCCTACTTTGATCCTGTCCCTCTTTGATAGTGTGTACTTCTAACATCCCCTCTCCCCAGAATGCCCTCCCCTCCATCATTCCCCCTCTCATCCCCCTTTCCCCTACTCAGGAGAGTGAGTGAGGGTAAGATATTCCATTTAGTATGTATGTGATTCTCTCCTTGAGCCAACTTCAATGAGAATATGCTTTTGCCTTTTTGCTTTCCTGTTCTTCCCCTCCCCTGCAACTACTTCCCCTTGCCTCTTCTACATGAGATAGTTTGCCCTACCCTGCCTCTCTCCATCTCCTCTTGCCACTTTCCTCTCTCACCTCTTGACTTCACCCCTTAAGAATCATCCCTTCCTTGGGGCGGCTAGGTGGCGCCGCAATCAGAGAGCCATCCCCGGAGCCAGAAGGACCCGAGCTCGGATCCAGCCCCAGACACCCAACACACAAACATAAACCCAGCCACGTGAACCTGGGCAAGTCACCCAACCCCAATTGCCCTCCAAAAAAATTAATAATCATCCCTTCCCATCAAATTCAACCTGTGCCCTCTATCCATGTATACCTGTGAACAAATGCCATGTACCCTTCTTCAATTATTTTCATAATGAGAAAGGTTTCATCAAACACAGTTATTGTTTTACCATGTAGGATTGTAAATAGTCCAACTTTGATAAGTTCCTTTTGATTTCTTTTGCTTGATTACCTTCTCAAGCATCTCTTGCTTCTTGTGTCTGAATGTCAAATTTTCTATTCAACTCTGGTTTTTCATCAAGAATGCTTGAAAGTCCTCTATTCCACTGAATGACCATATTTTCCCCTGAAACAAGATACTGAGTTTTGTTGGGTAGGTGACCCTTGGGTTCATCCCCAGCTCTTTTGCCCTCTGGAATATCATATTCCATGCCCTTCCATCCCTCAATGTAGAAGCTGCCAGGTCCTGGGCTATTCTGATTGTGTTTCCACAATATTGAAATTGTTTCTTCCTGGCTGCTTGTAGTATTTTCTCCTTGATCTAGGGATTCTGGAACCTGGCTATAATATTCCTGGGGGTTTTCTTTTTGAGATCTTTTTCAGGAGGTGATTTGTGGATTCTTTCAACCTCTATTTTGCCCTCCAGGTCTAAAACATCAGGGCAATTTTCCTTGAGAATTTCTTTAAGGATGATTTCTAGGTTCTTTCTTTGGTCATGGCTTTCAGGCAGTCCAATAATTTTTAAATTATCTCTCCTGGATCTATTTTCCAGGTTAGTGGTTTTTCCCATGAGGCATTTCACATTGCCTTCTATTCTTTCATTTGTTTGGATCTGTTTAATAGTATCTTGATTTCTCATAAAGTCACTAGCTTCCATTAGCTCCAGTCTAACTCTGAAGGAATGAATCTCCTCAGTGAGCTTTTGAGATTCTTTTTCCATCTGGCAAATTAGACTTTTTAAGGCATTCTCCTCCTCATTGCCTTTCTGAGCCTCTTTTGCCATTTGAGTTAGTCTATTTTTTAAGGTGTTATTTTCCTCAGTCAGGCTGTTGACTGTCATTTCATACTTTTCTTGCATCTTTTTCATTTCTCTTCCCAAATTTTCCCCCACTTCTCTTATCTGCTTCTTAAGGTCCTCTATGGCCTGTAGCCAGCTTGTCTTTTCATTTGGGGCTTTTGGTGCAGGAGTTCTGACCTCACAGTCCTCCTCCATGCTTTGAGCCTCTTTGCCCCTAAAATAGGAGTCCAATGTTGAACTTTTCTGTTTATTTTGTTTCATTTGCCTAGGCATGTTGCCACTTAATTACTTGATTTTGGGGCTTGTTGCCACAGTAGGACTCTGCCACCAGACAGGGGAGCTTCCGCCCAAACGTGGGGTCTTCACAGCTTCTGCCAGTTGTGTGGCCTCTGTAAAGCCTGCACCCACTCTGGCAAGTTGGATCCCACCCCAAACTTCCCCCCCAGACCACAATCCAGATCCAGGCAGTTTAAAGCAAGAGCGATTAACCCCTGGACTGACTGCTGGATCTTCCTACAGTTCGCAGACCAGGAGCTAGAGCCACTGCTGATGCTGCAAGATGGCTTCTGTGCAGCTGTTTCTTCAGCAGCTTTTTGCCCCCAGGGGAGGAAGCCACGTGTTCCCCAAATACTGGTCCCAAAGTGCATAGGGCACTAACCTCTCACTTTGTCCTAGGCATATCTGTGCTGATAATTCTGGAATCGCCACAGCTGCTGGTGTTCTGGGGTCCCTCCAGCTGGCTACTGAGCCTGCCTCCCTGGGGCTAAAACCAAGACTTAGGCGCGGCTCAGTTTGGCTCCCGAGCACTGCGCTGCAGGCGCTGCGCTGGTCCTTCCTGCAGGGCTGCTGGGCTGTCCTCAGCGGACCTGTAAACTTTTAGTTGGTCCACCGTAGTATGATCTAAGTAGATGGGTGTTTACTACTCTTCTGACCTGTGCTCTGGTCTGTGAGCAACCACAAGTCGTCTTTTCTGCCCTGGAACTGTGAGGAGGGTCCCTGTTCCACTATAGATGAAAGTTGTAGATTGTTTGTACCCCTTCTTGCCCTAGGACTGCCACCTGGGACTGCTACTCAGATCTGAATATGGGCAAAGCAACAGAGTCCTGCTTCAGTGCTAGCAAAGAGATCTCTCTAATCTCCTCCGGACCAGTCATGTGACCCCTTTACCATTTCAGGGCTGAGAACTCTGGAAGCAACGACCGCCACTGCTAATTTAGTGGGTCCCAAGATCTGCTCCTGGTTTGTGGAGGCCCAGTCTGTGAAGGCACATCCTGCACTGTACTATACTCTAACCCCAGTCAGACATTTCCTATTGACTTTCTACATTGTCCTTGGCTGGAAAATTATTTCACCCCATCCTTTTGTTTGCTGATCCAGGAATTGTTTTATGGCATTATTTTAAAATGTTCTGAGTGGTTTTGGGGAAAGCTCAGGCAAGCCTCTACCTTTTCTTTGTCATTTTGACTCTGCCTCCATTTCAAATCTACCATTGCTGTGACCACTCCACACTATATTGATAACTAATTATCATAATTCTTTACTTCAGAATCTCCAATGCCTGCTATAATTTGGCTTCACAATGAAGCAAATTCTAAATTCATGAAGTCAAAGGTACTAAAAATTGGAAAGTTAGAAAGGATAAAAAAGTTGGGGTCCATTTATTTTCAAATCATACCTAAGTACTCCCTCTTTAAGACTGACAAAAATAGAGTATTGAAAACCTCCAAAACCAATGTGTATTAATTTAAATAGGTTTTATTGCAGAAACACTAAATGCTCATATCGTCATCCCTGCCCTCATGATTTTTCTTGAGTCTATGGAATTACATTGCAGAAAAGTTATTTTATAAAGATTTGGGCTTATCTTCCCACTCAGTCTTAGAAGAAAAAATAAATAGTCCTGGTGTAGTCCCTTAGAAATTGAGTATTTTCTTTTTCTTTTTTTAATAGCATTCTGACAACTTGGAACAGGAAGAGAAGATGTGGCATGTTACCAAGCACAGACCCTGGGTTCTGACTCCATCTCATGTCCTCTCCCCAACCTTCTACCTACCCTTTTGGCCTCTGTGCTAACTCGAAGGCATCTTGATATTTCAGAATGTGATGCCAACTTAATGAAGCATTCTTTTTTAACCATTTGTTCTAATTGTTGAAGGCAGAGCTGTCTGGCTGGCTGACATATGTTTAGTTTTAGTTTATGATAAATGGAATGTTTTGTTTGAATTTGTTCCTAAACATCATAAATAATGATGGGAGGAAAGATGGAAGTTAAAATGTGGCAAAAAATTAAGTTAAGCTTCCACTGAGAAGACAGATTATCCTTCTAATATAAACTTTTTTTGGTAACTGTGGGATGTGTTAGTTGCTTCCTACCTAATAAAAGCACAGATCCTTCTGCCAAAAGTTTGTTCTTTCCTCGAAATTTTCAAGGGAAAAGGTTTATTCTGTAAGTGCATTCTCTTTCTTATAAAATGGCAGGAAATAAAGAACCATCTTGTAGGGTGAAGGTCACCCTCTACTTGAAAATCAATTCAATTCAAAAGCTTTTATTAAACACTAAGTATATTTGATGCTGGTTTGGGGTTATGGGCACAGGAATGAAAGAAGACAGAAACACAGTGTCAATTTGCTTAGAGGTTGGTTATTTCTAAACTAAGCATTGCCCATTACCTCCACTAGGAGCAGTAAAGTAATGTAAATGTGGAGGCCATGTCTGAATGGGATGGAATTCCAACATTCCTTCTCTAATTTTGAAGGGGGAGGGCAGAAAATGGTAGTTTTGCTCTATGCTGCCATGGAGAGCAACCAAGGGACTCTTTATAATTATATATCAGAGGACTTCATGAAAACCCAGGAGCTGAATCTATAAAAACTTTGGTACCACTTTGGTTATACCTTCCTGTAATGGCTTATCCTCAAGATAGCTTTGTGGTTCATATATAGAGATTGGAGCAAGACAAAGTTCAAAATATCAGGACTGGAAAGACCATTAGGGAACAACTATTCCCAACCTCTTCTTCTTCTTTGTTTTTTTGTTTTGTTTTGTTTTTGCATTTTTTCCAGAGATAACAATATAAACAAGAATAACACCTGAAACACAGAAAGACAAAGATCACACAATTGACCCGGTGCTCTTTTACATTTTTATGTAAATACATAGAACACAGAGGACTTATAAATACAATTATCCCTTCCACTCGGGGGAAAGAGGTTGGGGATGTTAGAGGCCAAGCATATCCAAGATCTGGAAGGTCTATGTGAGATGTTTTGACCCTCCCTTCAGACGAGACAAAAAGTCTGAATTATTATGGTATCAAAAGATTAAATATGCTGATATTTTTACAGATATTTTACGCATTTCTTGGTTTCTAGACTTTTTTCTGTGTTGTCTGCTGGCCTTTGTGTGTTGGCTACAGATTCCACAAAACTCCACCAAAATCCCCATTCATTTTCTTATGCCAACCCACAATATATGGAAACCATGATGGGGAGCGTCATGATGTGGAAGGGATAACTGTATTGACTCCCGAGATGAAAAGTTAAGGTAACCTAATAGCTATTGGCCTGCTATTTTGAGGCAGCTGGGTGGCACAGTAGATAGAGCACTAGACCTAGAGTCAGGATAGAGTTGAGTTCAAAACTGGCCTCAGATGCTTCTTAGCTAGGTTAGGGCTATGTGATACAGAGCAAGGCACTTAACCTCTGTCTGCTTAGTTTTCTCATCTATAAAGTGGCAATAAAAATAGCACCTACTTCCCAAGGTTATTGTGAGGCTCAAATGAGATAGTAAAATTGTAAAGAGCTTTGTAAACCTTAAAACACTTTCTAAATGCTGTATTCTTATTAGTACGATTAGAGCCTGTTATTCAAGTCAAACTGTAGTAGATGATTGAAACCATATTTTCAATTAAAAATATAGTTCAGACTTTTTTTTTCTTTCTTGGAAATGGGTCCAGGAGAAGATATAGAACCTTGATAGTCTCAGCATAAGTAACTCTCACAATGGAAACTACCAAAAGAGACATAGACTCGGAAGCCATTTGTAACTAGTATCTTAGATGGTTATGGAGGCCCTGAGAGCTGAAAGGATTATACAGGGTTACACAGCAAGAGTGAAAAGATGTGGAAGGAACAAAGGTATCCACATGGGGACATGATTTTGTAGTCTGCAAAATCAAGAGAAAGGGGAGGAGCTAGAGTGAGGCAGGAGGAAGGTTGGCCAGCCTAGGCCCATTCATAAAATGGAGGTCCCAAAAGGAACTCACCAATAGGAGAAAGGGGTCAACCTGGCATAGGGATATTCCAGATAAGAAGATAATAGATAGAGTTGTATTATCCAGGACAACAAGGTCCCAGGTCCTGATGGAATTTCCAGGATGATACAACAGCTTAAGTATGGTTTTGAAGTCCAGAAAACCAGGAAGGGTGGCTAGTCTGAGTATTTTCCATGAACTAGAGGTTTCAGGAGGTACTCACTAATGGGAGAAAGAGGCTAGCCTGGTAAAGGAATGACCCAGGGTAAGATGGTCCCAGGGATTGTTGGATATTCCAGTACAAGAAGGCCCCAGGACGAGACAGCAGCTGAGGCATATTTTTGAAATCCAAAAATTCAATGGATACCTGATCTCTCTTTAGATAAGTAGGTAGTAGCGTGTTCCAAAGGGCAAAAGTTGTAGCCAAGCTTAACAAGAGAAGAAGGAAGAAGATTTGGGTTATAGGTAGTAGCAATAGACTAGAACTGTATCTGTATGGCAAGTGGAAGTCCATGGCATTCTCATGGTAATTTGGGCCCTACTAAGTGTGTTTTGCCTGGAACATTAAGCTAAAGACTGCAAAAACTTGGACATGTCTTCTGTGGAGATGACAAGTTGTAGCTTGGGTAAGCAAGAAGCTTACTCTGATAATTATCAGTGGGAACCTTGGCACTCACCAACAGGCTACACCTTAAAGAATAGATAAAATGAACAGGTTTTCAGGGTCAGTTCCCACAGGGGAAGAGAAAGTAATGAGCCAACTCAGGTTATTCATTTTGAAAGGTTATAACCTTGGGTGGAGAATTCTGAGAGAAACTTAAAAAAAAAAAAAGATGTGATGAATTAGGATTATTTTAGGGAAAGAGAAACCAATTCAACTGGGAACTCCTTGATACAGATTGAGTTTGGGCAAGTGACTTCACCTGCATAAACCTCAGTTTTTTGTTTTTTTTTTATTTTAAAGTGACAAGTGTAGTCTCAATTTCTAAAGTCTTTGCCAGCTTTCTAAATTTTCAGTCATATGGTATGAGATTGGAAAAGCATATGAAGCTGTACCTAGCACTAGAAACCAAAGCAAGGGTCAAGAATGATACATTTTTCAGAGTTAATGATAGGATTTTTCTTAAGAATGAGTAGGAAAAGATCTGTTCATGTACTAAGAAAATGTAAGTAAACACTGAGACAGTAACTCTCCTATTGCTAAAAAAAAAAAAAACAAAACCCAAAAACATTTCACCCTGGTGAATACCTGATGAATCATCCGGGGAGTCTGTGTAAGGTCATTGTTAGATGTAATATCAGCATCGGCATCTCCATTTGCCTGGGGGTAGCGTGTGATTGTACATTCTCACTAGGTTGGGTATCAGGAAATTTGTATATTTAGTCCTAGCTTGGGCATTATCAAGCCTTATAACATTAGACTTCTCTGGCCCTTCATTTCATTATGCTTACATTGAGGAGATTGAACCAGATGAATTTTAAAGTTCCTTCCAACTATAAAATTAGATTTTTCTATATGTACCTTTTCTGAAATATTATATTGTTATCTTTTAGGTTTCCATTGGATTCTCAATGATTTTTTTCTTATGAAGTACATGCATATATCCATGGTTTTATTATACTCAGCTTTATTCAGGTTTACTTAGAAATATCTGCAGTCCTGGGCATGGTGGTAGACACCTATAACTTCTAGTAGGTTAAGGCTGGCGAATCCCTTGAGCTTGGAAGTCCTGAACTAAAGTGGTAGGCAATATAATGATCCAAGTCAATCCCAAAGGACTAATTATGAAACCTACTATCCACCACCAGAGAAGGAACTGATATGGTTTGAATACAGACTAAAATATGCTATTTTCACTTTCTTTTGTTTTCTTTTTTTAGATTCTTCTTGTACAAAATGACTAATATGGAAATGTTTTATATAACTGCACATGTATAGCTTATATCATTGCTTACCATATCAGGGAGTGGGGAGAAGAGAGAAGGAAGAACAGAATTTGGAACTCAAAATTTTACATAAAAATGTTAAATAAGGTGGGCTAGATTGATCTAGCATCCACACTAAATTTTGCATCAGTATGATGAAGCCCCAGGAGCAGGGGTCTCCAGTTTGCCTAAAGAGAAATAAACTGGCCCATGTCAGAAATGGAACAGGCCAAAGGTCCCATGTGGATCAGTAATGGGATTTAGTTCATCAGTAGCTTTCACATGTCTAGCATGTGCAAGATAGGAAAACCAAGGATTGATAGATTGAAAGATAGTAAAGAATCCAGGACAATTTCTCTAAAGTAATAGGGAAGATTTTGGATAAGTCTCTGTAGGCCTGGCCTTATTCAAATTAGAAATATGTTTCCCTTTAAATTGTTTTATGTTTAAACCCCTTTCTAGAGCCTAATATTATGATTGACAGATAGTAGATATTAATAAATTCATATTTCATTTTATGATATGATAGTAGAGGAAGGATATAAGTAAAATGAAGGGCCTTGTACTCCCATGCTAAATATTTCCCTATATTTGCTGCCAAAATTGCTGAAATTCACTTTTTGGAGGGTAGTGAGTCATTGAACCTGTCATTTCAATTTTCCCTGTGGAGAAAGCAAGAAATTCTTTGCCCATGGTCACATGAATGGTATACATAAGAGGCAGGAGAAGAACTCATTTTCTTGATTCCAAGATCAATTAGGCCATGTTACCTATTGTGATGTGGCCATTACCATATAAGACTCATACCAGATCTAAGGAGCAGGTTTTCATAGGATAGAAAAGGCCAAAGTCATGGGAGTATTGATCACCTTCAATGATGTATAGTATCACCAGAGGGAAAAATTATTCAAAAGAGAAGGAAGGTAAGCTAATCTTACCTCTCACAATTTTTTGGCTACTAAAATCTTACTGGTTCATTTCTCAAAAACTGTATAACTGAGGTCAAAGCAGCAAAAGACCAAAGGTCTTTCCCTGTAGGGTCTTTCTTTCTCAATTATCTGGCTAGTTTCTAAGTCATTCCTTAGCTTTATATTAAATAAAACCTTCTGTATTCAATTTCTGCTAAAAAAATCCCTTTCACTTAAAGATGAGGAAACAGAGGCCCAGAGTGGTGGACATTTGCCCCAAGTATGTGCTATTGTTGTTAAAGATTAACTGCAGGCTAAAATTAGAACAGAGAAAAAATGTTGCTAAATTAACAAAATTACCTATTTATTGTTCTATTGTGCAACGTTTTTACTAGTTTATCCAGAATCCTAGACCCTGAGTAGAGTTTCTAGTCATTGGATGCAAATTTAATATTGACTGATATTCCCAGAGATAAATGATTCAAATCAAGAGGTCCTTGGAGTGGAGTGGCACACATTTCGTATGGCACCAATTATGAAATTGCCAGATTTGGGGCATGGTGTGCACTAAATATCCCCACAAAACTTAGAGGTGAAAGGAACCTTAGAGATCATTTCATCCAATTCCCATTTTTTACAAATAAGAAAATTAAAGACGAGCTAGGGATAGGTCCTTCTGAGGTCATATGGCTATCAGTGGGCTGCAATCGAAGTGTGAGCTAATTATATGATGTCATAGCCAAAAAAATCTAATGTAACTTTGGCACTACATTAAGAGCCATAGCTTCTAGGAACAAGGAGGTGAGGACGTTGCTTCACTCTGCCCTGGTCAGGCCACATCTAAAATACTGTGATCAGATCTGAGCACCTCAGTTTAATTATGGCATTTACAAACTGGAAAGCATCCAAAGGAAAACAATAAGAATGATCATGAACCTTAAGGCCAAGGCATATGAGGATTAGATTAAGGAATTGGGTATGTTTACCCTGATATAAAGAAGATCTATCAATCATAATTATTAATCACTGTGCCCGATACTGCGCTAAGTACTGGGGATACAAAAAGAGACAAAAGTCAGTCCTTGCCTTCATGGAACTTAACAGTTTAATTTGAGAGACAACTTGGAAGTGAATATATACAAACTAAGCTATATATAAGATAAATAGGAAATAATTAACTGAGGGAAGTCACTAGAATTAAGGGGGTGAGGTGGGGTGGGGCGGGCTTCCTGTAGAAGGTGGAATTTTAGTTGTGATTTTAAAAAAGCCAGAGAGGTCAGTAGTCGGAGCAGAGGAGTGAGAACATTCCAGGCATGGGGTCTGTGTCCCCAGAGATGAGAGATGGATTGTATTGTTCATAGAGCCCAGTGTCATTGCATAGAAGAGTATGGGTCAGAGAGAAAGGTGTAAGAAGACTGAAAAGGTAGGAGGGGGTAGGTTATGGAGAGCTTTTTATACCAAATGAGCATTTTGTATTTGTTCCTGAAAGCAGTAGGAAGCCACTAGAATTTATAGGAGTTGGGGTATAGATGATATGTTCAGACCTCCTTCACTTTAGTGACTGAATGGAAGAAAACTGGAGTGGGGAGATACTTGAGACAAATAGACCCACCTTTAGGCTACTACAATAATTTAGATGTGAAGTGATAAGGGTCTATACCAGAATGGTAGCAGTATCAAAGGAGAAAAGGGGGTATATTGGAGAGATGTTGCAAAAGTGAAATCAACAGACCTTGGTAACAACTTGGATATGGGGAGGGGGGTATGGGAAATAGTGAGGAATCCAAAATGATTCCTAGATGATAGCCAGAGGGACTAAGGGGATGGTGTTGCCTTCTACAGCAATAGGAAAGGTGGTGGTAGGGAAAGGACTTAAGGCAAAAAATAGTGAGTTCCACTTTAGATGTATCGAGTTTAAGATGTCTTCTGGATATTTAGTTTGATATGTCTGAAAGCTAATGGAGATGTAAGATTGGAGATTAGCAGAAAGATTTGGGTAGGATAGGTAGATTTCAGAATCATCAGTAAAGATACAATAATTAAACCCATGAGAACTGATGAGATTCCCCAACTGAAGTAATACAGAGGAAGAAGAGAAAAGGGCCCAGGACAAAACACCAAGGGTCACCTAAAGTTAGAGGGTGTGATTGGAAGAAGATCCTGCAAAAAAAGATTGAGAAGGAGCTGACAGAGAGGTAGAATATAATAAGTAATAAGTTATTATATCATATAAATAGAATAAATAATAATATCACTCAGGAGAGAGTAATATTCTAAAAATATAGAGAGAGTCGAGTATCAAAAAGCAGAGTGACCAACAGTATCAAAGGCTATAGAGAAGGCAAGGAGAATGAAGACAGAAAAGAACTTGGATTTAGCAACCAAGAGACCATTAGTGACTTTGGAGAGAGCAGTTTCAATGGAATAAGTCCTGAAGCCAGATTGTAAGAAAAGAATGAGAGGAGCGAAAGTGTGGACACCCATTGTAGATGGTCTTTTCAAGGAAGTTAGCTACAAAAGACAGAAGAGATATATGTTAGTGGAGTCCAAAAGATCAAATGAGAGTTTTTTTTTAGGATGGGAAAGATATAGGCAGCATATTTGTAGGCAGCAGGAAATTAACTGGAAGAGGGGGAAGAGACTGAAAATAAGAGAAAGGTGGGGATGACTAAGGAGGAATGCAATATCTGTATTAAAGTATGTGGAAGGCTATAATATAGATTAGACTTTGAAGGGTGGGTCTGGGGAAATGGGCAGAAGTTGCATGTATGATTATTGTGCTAAACAAAAGGAAACATTTTTTAAACATTCAAGCTATCTAAAATTTGCTTGAAGAAATATATTGAAATTTTTCAAGCAAAAGCTCAATGATCATTTGTTTTGGGGGGGGGGATTTGTTTTCTTTTTTTTTGCTTTTTCTTTTTCATTTTGGAGGGCAATTGGAGTTAAGTGACTTGCCCAAGGTCACACAGCTAGTTTTTTGTGTTAAGTGTCTCAGGCCATATTTGAACTCAGGTCCTCCTGACTCCAGGGCTGGTGCTCTATTCACTTCACCACCTAGTTGCCCCAGGGGATTTGTTTTTAGGTAAAAATTGGATGCATTGTCTACTCATATCTTATCAAGTCTGAAATTCTCTGGTTCTATAAACAGCAGATTTGAACCATGGGTCTTGACTCCAAATCCAAGGAACTTTATCCTGTATCAACATACCTTTATAGCTGATTGTAAATTTGTCTTTCTTATTGTTTTATCCAAATGTTTTGGAGAAAAAAATTGATTTGAAATCAGATCTGAGTTTGAGTCCCAATTCAGACATTCAATATATATTATGAGTAATTGAGTCACCTTTGTAAGATTCTATATTGTCAACTGTAAGATGGGGATAATATATGAGCTACCTACCTAACAGAGTTGTTCTGGTGAAAGAGCTTTCGCAATCTATAATGTAAGATATACATGACAGCAATGATAATGGCATAGAAATGTTGTTTAGACACAAATTTTGCCTGTGTGTGTGATCATAAAGGTGATTAAGAGAGATAAGAATTTCTATTCCAGGGATAGATAGCCTAATAATAACTTGCATTTCTATAGTGCTTTACATCTAGCCAAGAATTTTACATACTTAATCTCTTTTGATTATCACAACAAACCTGTGAGTTAGGTGCTATTGTTATCCTCATATTAAAGATAAGGAAACTGAGACTGAATAAGGTTAAGTGACTTGCAACTTATAGCCAGTAAGCTATAAGTAAGATTTGAACTTAGGTCTTCCTGACTCTAAGACCAGAGCTCTAAATACAGTGCTATCCATCTTCTACTGTAACAGTAACAGTTCACATTTATACAGCGCTTTAAGGTTTGCAGAGTGCATTACATGCTATCTTGTGTCCTCAGCACAATCTCGTAAGACAGGTGTTAATATTATCTCTATTTTATGGATGAGGAAAATGAAACTGAGAAATTGTCAAGAGCTGTAGCCATGATATTTTCACTGTCAATAGTCAATATTTATTGTGTCTACTATATACCAGGCACTGTGCTAAATGTTAGAGATATGAAATAATGAAAAATAGAATAAAAATAATGAAAAAAAGGAAAATGACAACTATATACAAGTAAGATATATACATGTATATGTGTGTGGATATGTAAATATATATACATATGTAATAGATACATGTTGATATGTATGTCTATCTATATTCATCAGAAAAATAGGTAATAACCAATATAGAGAAGACACTGGCATTAAAGGGAAATGGAAAGGCCTTTCACAAAAGGTGAGATTTTAACTGGAATTATAAGGAAGCCAGGGAAATCAGGAAAAGGAAATAGGGGGAAAGAGAATTCTTGACATTGGGGAGAGCTAGTAAAAATACCCAGAGTGTCCTGTGCATTTTAGGGCAAATCTAATGGGAGAGAGTTGGAAACTTTGACATGGAAGAGTGGAATGAGCTTGGCATTGCAAGTACTGAGGGAGAATTGAAATCTAGTCTCAGACACTTATTAATTATAGAACCTTGGCCAAGTCATTGAAAGTTCCTCTCTAAAATGGATACTTCCATTGATGGTTGTTGTCCTTCATTCTTCAAGAGGACCAAAATGACATCATTATGTGAAAGTTACAGTGTGTCCAACTATGGCTGACCAGACCAATATGAGCTTGGGATATTTTCTTACAGATTGGGCACAAATAAGCCATGTGAACATTTGGTGATACTACTGAACCATCTACCACAAAGAGCTAATTTGAAAAATGTTCTTTGTAAGCCTTCAATTGCTGTTAAAAAAAAAAAAGTTCACTGTAATTATTGTTTCTGTATGGAATGCAGATGACCTCCTAATGTCCTTCCAACTCTAAATCCCATCATGGGCAGGGAAGCATGGCTCCATAGTTTGGCAAGGATTGCAAAGCAGCCCAGTTAGGAGAAGAATAGGGCCTCCCCACTAGAGGTTGGGGGAAGACTGAGAGAGACAGAGAGCTGAGGTTCGACTTTATTTGGGGCCAAAGTCTGTAAAGCTCTGGCACTTTTCTACCTACTTTGTTTTGCGTCCTGTGTTTATAGGAGACCAGGCTCCCACCCCTTCTGCACCACCATCTGTCCCACAGCTGTTGTGGGAATGAGGGAGCATAAGTGACAGTAGCCTCTTATGAACTGTGGAGCTGAGTTTGGCTAGGCACAGTTGTGGCAAGAGAATGGCCATAATGTAGCTGTTTCTACATTACCTATGTGCAAAAAAGAAAGAAGGAAAAAAAGGCAAATAAAATCACCTCATCTGGGAAATTGGGCTTATAATGGGAATGTGATTATGCTGAACGGCAGTAGTGAAAAAGAACCGATATAATAACCCATTCATTATAGGAAAATATACATAGCAAAGTGAAGGCTGACAGTGTACTGAGGTCCACCAGCATTTATGCCTTGCTTAATAGGAAACAATATGCCCCCAACTAACATAGCTGCAGAATGTTTGCCGTTAACACAGGTAGTGACCAGAAGCTGAAGAAATGATTGCAATTTAGCCACAATGTTTTAAAAAGATTCCAGGGGACTCCAATTGGTCTTATGATTTCTCTATTATTTTGCATTGCTATGCATACATTGCATCATCAATGCTGCAATTGCATTAACCCCCGGGCATTTTCTGTACCCTGGACACCTGATACTAAATAGAACAAATATAGTCCATGTTAGGACTAAGAAACAGAATTTTCTGACTTCAGGCTTTCCATGCTATGTCCCTTCTGTTATTATAGGGTTAGCATTTGTGATCACTGAGCATTCTAAGCTTTTTCCACATGAGGAAGGGGAGAAAAGCATATCTGCATTTCATTATCTCATTCATTAAAGCTCAGCAGAAAGATCTGTGAATCATGAGCCCAGCAAAAGGAGATGAATGTAAGCCCTCGTGCACCTTCTTCACTCTCACTCTGACCTATGAAATAGTGGGAAGAGTTTTGGAATTAGAGGGATAAAACTTCTGCTCAGATTACAATTCTGCCCCTACTCATTACTCCCTGGCACATGCTACTCTTTGATCCTGTGACACTGGTCTCTTGCCTGTTCCACCAACAAGACACTCCATCTTGACTCCAAACATTTTCTCTGGCTGTCCCCCATGCCTGGAATGCTCTCCCTCCTCCACTCCACCTACTGACCTCCCTAGTTTCTTTTAAGTCCCAACTAAAATCCCATCTTCTATTGGAAACCTTACCCAACCCCACTTAATTTTAGTGCCTTCCCTTTGTTAATTATTTCTTATTTAGAGTGTTAATAGCTTACTCTTATAAACTTGGTTTCATGTTGTCTCGCCTCATTAAATTATGAGCTCTTTGAGGACAGGGATTGACTCTTGACTCCTTTTATATCCCCGGGGCTCATCACAATCCTTGACACACAGTATGAAATTAATAAATGTTTATTGATTGTTTCACTTAACTTCTCTAGGCTGTTGTTGTCATTCAGTTATTTCTGTTGTTTCTGACCCTTTGGGACTCCTTTTGAGGTTTTCTTGGGAAAAATACTGGAATGGTTTGTCATTAAAATGAGGCAAACAAGGTAAAGTGATTTGGCCAGGGTCTCAGAACAACTAAATGTCTTATGTTGAATTTAAATTTAGGTCTTCTTGACTCCAGGCCCAGCTCCCTATCCTCTGCACCACTAGAGTTTTCAAATCTGTAGATTAAGTAAACTGACCTAGAAGACTTCAAGGTTCTTCTCTGTTCTAAGTCCATGATATACCCCATGATTTTGTCTGGACATACTGCAATGAACAAGTCTCCAGGAAAATTTAGATTTCAAGATTTTTTTTTCTAAATCAATCACTCAACTCTTTTCCCTTTTACATCCTATGGGTTTCTGAGCATTATATCCTCCTGGGTTCAGAAGACCCTAGGTCTTTCTCATTCATTCTGCCTTTCAGTCAGTCAATAAGCAGGCCAAAGGGAAGAATCTCTGGCCCAATACTAGTAGATTCATGGTCATCAACAAAGGGTCATTTTACTTGATTTTAATTAAATTCATAACCATTCTCCTGTAGGAAATGATATAGCATATGATTATATGAGTGCTAGAATCACTAACCATACACATTTATTAGTACTTCTTGGCCCATGCTCTCTGTCACTGCCTTATTCTATGTAGGGCATTGCCCTACCCATAAAAATTCTGGAAGAGCTAAGAATCACTAGAGTATCAACATAGGAATACCTAGAATAATTCTAATCTATTTAGATCATTTTCTATTTGAGGAAACTGAGTCCCAGAGAGGAACCACTTGCCTAAAATTGATTGGTTAATGACAGAAGAAGTGATTCTTTCCCCTAACCTCAACAGGTTGTCCTGTTTTGACTGCTCATTTTAGAAGGCTCATTCCAATCCACTCTCCCCACAGTGAAATCCATTGGGCTATATATTTATTACATCTTCTTGTTTCCATATATGTGACATTTCAAGTGGATTCCTTCAATTGATATTCCTTTTCAATATGCCTTTATAGAACCAAAAATAAGATGTAGCAGTTTTGACTTCAGTTCTCAGATTCTACTGTAAGCCAGCTATTTTTCCCACACATTGAGACTGCTAATGGGAAATTAAAAGCAGCAAAACAACAGCTGGAATCCCACATCTGACACCATTTATATTGAATGCTGAGTAGTTCACACATGAAGTTGTTCCCCTGCAATCATCAGACTTGCATATTTTGCTTCACTCTTCAGGCTGTTCTACCCCTTTTGCAAATATATTTTTTCTTTGTGTAAATGAACTGAAGATGCTGACAATTGTTCTAGTCTCTTCCCAAATTCCAGCTTCAGAACATTGTCTAATAGAATTTAGAGTTGAAACTTTCCTGAGAGATCACATAGTCCAAATCACTTTTTCTTTTTCTTTTAAATAGAAGACCCAGAGAGGGAACTTGCCCAAGGTCATGTAGATTATAAATTGCAGAAGCAAGATTCAAACCTATGTCCTTTGATCCTCGGATTTGCAACTCATTTCACTTTCCTAATGTCTTATGGGTTTAGGAAGCAAGTAAAATTCTCTATCATTCAACACAAAACTGTTCAAGTGTGCTCAGGTCAAACAGTTATATAGAATAGATATTGGAAATGTTTCTGCTTTTGCTCCCCAGTGGTTGCTGTCCTATACCTTATCAACAAGTTGTTTTTTTTATGTTGGTTTGATTTATTTGGAAGCAGGAAAAATTCCCCAACAAGAGGAAACTTAGACTCCTTGGATCTTGGTACCCATTTTCTCCCTCCCCACACCCCGACTTCCTCCCATGTGAGGAGGAGAAAAAAGAGTATACTAATTTTCACTTATGTGAAATGTGTTATTGAGATTCTTTCATAGGAATCCTTCTCAACCCCTTTCAGCTCCAATAAAGTGAATATTCTGAAGGAGTGAATTCAAATGTAAAAAAAAAATTGTAAAAATCAACATGGAGGGTGAGTGGGGTTGGTGAGAAAATGTAATGCATAATTGGTAATTTTTGAAGACATATCAGAGTATATATACTAAACTACCTTTGAACCTGGTAAAAGAAAATGTATCAGGAGATAAAACAGTAGCAGACTGAAGGGTTGTAGGGGAGGGCAGGGTTGGTATATTTTTCTCTGACCTTTTCTCTTCATAGTACTTTCACACACAACAGTTTTCTGGATCAATAAAAAGTTCTTTCTCTCTCTTCCTTCTCCTTCTCCCCCTTCCTATCCCTTTCCCTCTCCCCCTCCTTCCCTTCTTCTCTCTCTCTCTCTCTCTCTCTCTCTCTCTCTCTCTCTCTCTCTCTCCTCTCTCTCTCTTTTCTCTCTCTCTCTCTCTCTCTCTCTCTCTCTCTCTCTCTCTCTCTCTCTCTTTTTCCCTTCCTCCCTTTTTTCCTCCCTCCCCACCCCTCTATTTTTTTTTTTTCTGAAAGTCTGAAATAGCTAACTAGCCTTTTGGAGAAGATTCTCAGCTGAGAGTCAGGAAGATATTAGTCCAAATCCTGCATGTAATATATATCTCACAAATCATTTAACCTCTCTCAGTATCAGCTAATTCATCTATAAAATGAAAGGGTCCAGACTGGATGGCCTTAAGTTTTCTTCTTGCTCTAAATCCATAATCCAAATGAGATATGTCTCCAGAAAAAAAAGTTCCATTTTCTAGGGAAATTTCCTGTAATCCCCAATAAATTAAGTAATAACAACAGTACCAAATTCAGACATCCTTCTTTTGTTTGATATAGGTCTTTTGCCTTAGGGTATGTAGTATACTTTTACATAACTATAACCTCTTATTCTTTTGCATTAAATTATATTTGTAATGAGTGCCAAATTCTTTTAAAACATTTCTACTACATTAGGCATTCTCATTTCCCTACATTGCTATTCTGTGAGCATGATTCCAGTTTAGCTAGCTATCTTTAATTTATTTTTAGATATATCTATATTTTGAAACTGCCACATAAATAAAAACCAGTTATAAATGATAGAGTAATAGACATAGAATCAGAAGGCCCTTATTCAAAGCATTTTGGCCTGGAAATTCCCACTAAATTTGTATTCCATTGGCGAAGCCTTCAAGAAAACAGGTCACTGTTTTTTCATAAATAAGTATCAGAGTAGAACATTATTGGAAAAATGAGTGAGATAGATATTCTTTTAAATTTTTTTCGTAGAATTGTCACTAAGCAAAGACACATGGCTACTAAGGAAAGAAAAGGTGAATCAGACAAAAGATGAAAACCAGATAACTTGAGCTTGAGTGCAAAAACCTTATCACTAGCCTATGATAATTTCTTTTTTTCACTTTGTCCATGGAAGCCCCCCAATCTTTTACAGAAGTCAGTAGGGTTGTGATTTTTGTTGGTGAAGGAAATGCCCAGACAGATGAAATCACAGAAGTTGTTATCTTGCCTCCAAAATATTCAGCCCCCTCAATTTGCCTTAAGTATTCTTATTCGTGCCATTACAATACATACAACGCTGCTTATTCTCAGGATTACCTATATTTGTGTTTCACGTGTCTTCTTGGTGTAGCTCACTTTTATTTTCTTCATTCTTTTCTTAATTAAAATGTTAACATAAAACATAGATCAGTCAATTTAAATCTGAAAAGCAGTCAGAACAGTTATTTGTTGTCATGTAACTCAAACAACCACTTGATTAATTGATTAAAAAAAAACTGTTCAGTCAATTGTAGAAGTATTGTGTATACAAGCCTATGCATGCTAATTTAATGAGATATTGATCAACTAACTTACTTATACATTTGCAAGAAGCCCACTACTAGTAAAACTGCATTTCTCAGAAGTGAGACTGAACTTTCAATATAAGGAATATCCCCCATCCCCAAATTTGATCACTATAACAAACACTTATGAATACATTCCCTGTGTGTTAGAGACTCTCTCATGAAGGTTTAGGATTGTCTCACTCTCCCAACTCATATACTTTATCCAGGAAATGTGGAACAATATATTCATGGTAGCTGCTAGAATACTGAAGTTCACTTCCACTTGTAAGTATGCCATTCCAATACTAAGATCAAATTATAAAATGAGAAATCAAAGATCCAGAAAAAAAAGAAAAAAAACAACCTCCAATTACTTAAAACCAGAGTTTTACTGGAGCCAGCTCAAACTGGCTCACAAGAGCTGATTGTTAAATTTTCAAAATGAACACACCTTAGAAATCAGAAAGTGCTACAGGTTAGGACTTGATTTGTTGCTCTGTTGGTTGCTTAGATTTGTTAAATAATATAGAAAATGTCAACAATGAAAACTAAACTTAAATGTATTTCATGTACACACACATACTTTTTTTCCCTATCAGAGCAGGTTGTTAAACATTTATTAGCACATATCCACTTATATCCTTTAGCTTGAGAGTTCTGATATGAAGCCTCCCCAACAAGTCTTGTCTTGGTCTAGTCTTCCTGGCCTGTTCAAAAAGGAGGAGGCATATAAATGGTATTTTTTTTTTGTTTCTTTGCTCCTATTCCTAATTTCTACATAGGACAGTCATGGAATCCTCAGATTCTCACATATTCTAGAGAAAATCTCTATAAAATTCTTCATTTTTTCACCTCTGCTTACTCTGAACAAAATGATTTACCTTTAATCCATCTTTTCTCTATTGGTTCTCTCTCTCCCTCTCTATAGGGGAATTATTGCCAATTGTATGATCTCTGTTATCAGCCCCACCCATCTCCCTGCGTAATTGTTGGGATTATACTTGATATTTTCAAATGACCTCAATAAGAGAGAAGGGTAGAGTTGAAAATGCAGAGGGCTCCAAGTTAGAAAACTTTGATATACTTTCAGTTTTAACATGTATTTACTGTTAAATCCTATGAGAGTCAAATCCTTATATGTTAAGTGTGGATAGTGGATTCAATCAATTAATTAGGATTGATTAAAGTGTCTACTATGTGAGAAGCACCATGGTAGAATCCCAGAGTTCAAGCTGGAATGAATCTTGAAAATACATGGACTAAATGAATCACCTTTTTTAAAAAATTTCAAAATGTTACACAAATTTGAAACATTTTTATTATTTTCTATAATACAAAAATAAATGTCAAATGTTATCATGTTTAGTGATAATCATATTTTATATTTTAGGATATTTTATAGTTTAATATATGATTTACAATTTACTATGTTTTTAAAGTGTTATCCTGAAAAATAAAATCAGTGAAAAAAATTAATACCAATTGTTTCATGTCATGTGAACAAAATAGCTTTTTTTTTTTTTAACTGAAAAGACAACTAGTAGTTAGGTGGTACAGTAGATAGAGCATTGGACCTGAAGTCAGGAAGACTCATCTTCTTGAGTTCAAATCTGGTCTGAGACACCAGTCATGTGATCCTGGGCAAGTCATTTAATCTTATCTGCCTCAGTTTCCTCATCTGTATAATGAACTGAGGAAGGAAATGGCAACAAATTCTGTATGTTTGCCAAGAAAAGAAAAACTCAAATGGGGTTATGGAGAGTTAGAAACTACTGAAAAATGACTGAACAATAAAACACAAACATCTTGCCCTCTAGAAATTTGTAATCTAAGATGATGATAGCTATGATAATAGTAATTGACTTTTATGGAATGCTTTAAAGTTTGCAAAATACTTGACATATATTGTTTCATTGTGATGGAAATGCTACAGTTATTATTTTCATACTGAATGAAGATGAGGAGACTCAAGCTCCCAGCATTAGTGGCCTGCCCAGGATTGCACAGATATCATGTCTCAGGGGCAGAATCCAAAACCAGGTCTTCCTGCCCCAAAGACCAGCAATCTATGAATTACCCAAAACTGAATCTCAGCTACACTAACACAGACCAACATCTTAAGACAAATAAACACTAAATTAATGTGCATATCAGACAAATGAGTGAAACAAGCATCTCCCAGTGGGCACTAGCAAAATGATAAATGCATTTACTTTGGCAGTGACTGGAATAGATTAATGACAAACTTAAGCACCAGAAACATCTGCCCCCCATCAGGAGAGTCGGGTGTGAAAATGTGCTTCACACAGCCCACAATCTGGAGTAACACAGTTGAAGAATTTATAGAGCATTACATTTTAAAAGCAGTGTCCAAGAGGAATAATGTAAAGCAGAGGGTGTAATGAAGGCAAAGTTCTAGTAGTCTATCAACAAACATTTGCTAAGTACCTACTATGTTCCTGACACTGGTCTAAGTGCTGCAGATACAAAGTCAGAAACAAAGCTGTTTTTCCTCAATGCCCTTAGAGACGACATATATGATGTTGGGAGATGCATTGATTAATACCTTGATCCAACAACTGAGAAAGGAATCAAGTTAACATATTCTTTTTTTTTTTTTTTGGAGGGGGAAGGACAGGGCAGTTGGGGTTAAGTGACTTGCCCAAGGTCACAACGCTAGGTTTTGGGGGTGTGTGTGTGTGTGTGTGTGTGTGTGTGTGTGTGTGTGTGTGTGTGTGTGTGTATGTGAAGTGTCTGAGGTAGGATTTGAACTTGGATCTTCCTGACTCCAGGGCCAGTGCTCTATTCTCTGCACCAACTGGCTGCCCAAGTTAACTTATTCTTTAGATAGGACCAGGACTAGGAGGAGTTTTTATAAATGAAGTCAGCACAGACTATGAGAAAGAGGTGGAATTTAAGTATCCAACAGACTCAGAAGGCAGCATGGTATTTTTTTTAAAGCAATTGGGGTTAAGTAACTTGCTCAAGGTTACACGGCTAGTCATGATTTATGTGTGGGTGCTCATTTTCTGAGGCCGGTTTTGATCCTGGGCCATCCCAACTCCAAGGCCGGCGCTCTTACTCACTGCGCCACCTAGCGGCCCCAAGCATGGTGTTTTTGGTGGAAAGAATGCTGTATTTGGAGTCAGGCTTTTGAGCTTGAGTCATGCACTTGCCACTTCACTTTGTGTCTTTGGTTAAAGCATTTGACTTTTCTAGGCTTTGACTTCTTCCTGTGGTCTCTAAAGTCCTTCCTAGCTTTAAATATTTGATATTATGAATAATAGCTATGTGATGCAGTGAATAGAGTGCCAGCCCTGGAGTCAGGAAGACCTGAGTTCAAATCTGTCTTCAGACACTTACTAATGCAACACTAGACAAATCACTTAACTCTATTTGCCTCAGTTTCCTTATCTGTAAAATGAATGGGAGAAGGAAATGGCAAACCATTCCAGTATCTTTGCCAAGAAAACCCCAAATCAGGGTGGCTAGGTCATGCAGTGAATAGAGCACCAGAACTGGAGTCGGGAGGACCTGAGTTCAAATCTGCCCTTAGACATTTAACAATTACTAGCCATGTGACCTTGGGCAAGTCACTTAGCCCCAATTTCCCTGCCCTCTCCCCTCCAAAAAAGGAGAGAAAATCCCAAATGGGGTTGCAGAGAGTGAGACACAATCGAAAAACCACTAAATCACAACATATATATTTGTACTTATATAAGTATGTGTTTCTGCTGAAATGGAAGCACCTTGCAGATAGACATTCTTATTTTTTTCTTTGTATCCAATGTGTCTGACAAATAGTATGCATTCCATAAATGTATATTGATTATTTTATTCACAATCAGATTGATTATTGCATGAGCTACTTGAATTTTGGAGGCTTTGGAAGACTTTCCTTTTTCTCCCTTTCTCTGTCATCTGTGCTTTGGGTCATAGGGATTCTGAATAAAATTATGGAAGAAGCATGAACTTTATCAATTCTGGAAATTCAAAATGTGGTATGCTTAGTTTTCTAAAAGTGAGAGCTAACATGGTAAGGATACAGTAAGCACACTAAGTTTTCATCCAAAAAGTTCAGGACCAATATGAAACTTTCAAAACCAATTAATTCAGGCTCACTAAAAGACTTTTCCTTTTTCCCATCTCATTCAATATTTTTATACAATTACTCATAATGCCATTGTCCCTCTTACTGATTTTTTTTGCATCGGGAACCAAATTCATATCTGAATGTGATTGAGAAAAACATTCTAAACTGTAGGCACTTCTTGACTTCTTTGTGACCTTCCCCTGTTCTGTGAGCCTCATCCAGAGCAGTATCATACAGACTGTCTTCATTTGGGGACATTGGCATCAGAAGACCTTGTTGCAAAATCTAGCTCTCCTACTCACTCTGGGTGAACCTCCAAGTGTTAAAAACAGAGGATCAGATAGGGTAATAACCTGTTCCATGTACTTTCAGAACATGGACACACTGTATTCCAGATTGTCATTCTCTTGGTTCACCTTGGTCTTGTTTGTACACCACTCCATCAAGTGTAATTTTTAGTTCTTATTTCTTTCTATGTTCCTTTGGAATTCCTTTTAGTTGTCTCTTGTTCCAAGGACAAGTTCTTCAGGACAGCCTCCTTCTACTTGACTTGGCATTGGGTCTAATCCATTCTCTTTGTTGCCACAGTGGTTGTTTTCCAGTTTCCCATTACACTTTGCCTCTGGGGGAGAGGCATGCATTGTCTTTTTCTTGCCACACAGGTTACTCAGTATGGTAATTTTATATCATGCTTGGTTCAGCTGCATCCCAGTCTCCATGCCTGAAGCAATGAAACATGAAACATCCTATACTTAAATGCTCCCTAGCTCCGCATTTCTGTTGTTCATGGCCTCCTCTTAAAGCTGCAGCAATGTCTGTTCACAAGGTAAGAATTATGGGAAATGGCGTCCAGCCTCCCCTGACAGAACTCCACCTTGCACTCAGTTGCACACCCATTCTCTTCCCTGTGACGTCTGTGACTCTCAGGGTGAGAGAAAGTCACCTGGAAAACAGAATAATAAAGTGCTCAGTTCATGTCTAGAGTGAAAAGGCATTTCTGAATCTTTTTTATTTCATTTTCTATTATGAAAAGGAAATGTGCAGCTCTATAGTGATTTAAGCTTCAGCTCTACTCAGGGTTGCTTCAGTGATAACAGGCAGTGTGAAATCAACATCTGCTATTTTCCTTTGGAACATTTTATATAAACAACCTTAATTTCCTTAGTAAACCTGGAGGTATAACAACAAATTCTGACCAGATAATTTTTTAACAAAAATTTCATGGTAAATGATTATTTCCTTTCCTTTCTTTTGTAAAATTTATCTATCTTTAATTTTTCCTTCCTTTGTCTTTATTCTTTTCTCTCTCCATTTCTTTCTATTTACTTCACTTTTTCCATCTCTCCCTCTTTTCCTTCTTTCCTTCCTCCCTCCCTCCATACCTTCTTCCTTCCTTCTTTACTTCCTTCCTTCCTTCTTTCCTTCCTTCCTTCCTTCCTTCCTTCCTTCCTTCCTTCCTTCCTTCCTTCTTTCCTTCCTTCCTTCCTTCCTTCCAAGGAGGTCACCACAATAGAAAGAAATAACATGTGTATCTATGGAGACCAACATTCAGGTCTCAACTTAACCATTGACTTGTAATGTGACATTCATTTTTTCTCCCTGGCCTTCAACTTCCTCAACTTTAACTTGCATAGTTAAAATAAATGAACAATCACCAAGCATGTATTCATTGACTATTATATGCCAAGAATTAGGAATTATGCAAGATGCTGATAAATAATCCTTGCTTCAACAAAAATTATATTTTAAGGAGCTTGTGTTTTCTAAAGTTACTTCTAGCTCCAACAAATTAGGTTTTAATACTTTCTATTTCCATTTGCATAATTACAATAATCAATCTTAATCTCAGAGACAAGATAATGAAATTTATCTCTTTATACTTGCCAAAGAAGTGGGCATGTAGAGGGGCAAAATGTGGCAGACTTTCAGATAATATTCCTTAATTAGATTTCTATTTTTACAAGGAAACTTCAGTTCCAAGGGTATGGAGGATACTTTGAGGAAGATATATAAAAGGACTGTGATATAAAGAATAAAGAGCCGGGGCGGCTAGGTGGCGCAGTGAGTAGAGCACCAGCCCTGGAGTCAGAAGGACCTGAGTTTGGATCCGGCCTCAGACACTTAACACACACAAACAAACAAAAAAACCTAGCCGTGCGACCTTGGGCAAGTTACTTAACCCCAATTGCCCTCCAAAAAGCAAAAAAAAAAAAAAAAAAGAATAAAGAGCCAGAATACCAGAAAAAAAAACATATAAATTAGATATAGATGTAATTAACCATTCAATTATTAAGTATCGGGCACTGTGCTAAGAAGTGGAGATATAATAAGAGGCAAAAGATAGCCTCTGTCCTTGAGGGGGTTACAATCTATTGGGAAAGACAACAAACAAAATATTATATTCAAAGCAAATTCTATACAGGATAAATAGGAAATGATTAACAGAGGGAAGGGGCTGGAATTCAAAAGTGTTGGGGAAGATTTCCTGTAGAAGATGAGATTTTTGTTGGGACTTAAAGAAAGTCAGGAAAGTCAGGAAAGTGGTAGAGGCAGATTTAGATATACATTATAGCAATGTTTATATATAGATAAAAAACATATAAGCATACATGCCTATGCACAAGTACATGTCTTCATTCACACATGGGATATATGCATATTATACATATATGTTTATAATATATTGTATATTATACGATGTAAAACCATGTCCATATTCACATCAGTGCTGCCTTGGGTTATGTGTGTGTATACACACACACACACACACACACACACATATACGTATACACACACATATATATGTAATATTCACACACATATGAGTACATATATGTATATATACTTATATAATATATACACACATAAATATATTGGCAAATTGTCATGAAGTAGATTTTGATGAAAAACATAGTAAGCAAATAATAGATCTATTCCTTTTCAATGTAAATAAATTACAAAAAAAAGATACTTGAACAGCCTATATTTAATTGATAAACCTAACTGGAACATGTTTATCAGTTAACAATTGACAACTAATAAATATTTCTTAAGCACTAGCTTTGTGTCAGGCACTGTGCTAAGCAATGATGAAACAAAGATTAAAAAAAAAAGAAAAATAAACAATTCTTGATTATTTTTATTTTTATTTTTCTAATTTATTTTTTAAAGCAATTGGGGTTAAGTAACTTGCTCAAGGTTACACAGTGAGTCATTATTTGTGTGTGGGTGCTCATTTTCTGAGGTGGGGACTGATCCCGGGTCATCCCGACTTGGAGGCTCGAGCTCTTACTCACTCTGCTACCTAGATGTCCTGACAATTCTTGATTTTAAGGAGCTTTCCAGTAAAGGAGATGACATGAGCATCTATAGGTATATATAAAATAGGTATAAAGTGATTTGGTGTGAAGAACAATAGAAATTAGTGAAATCAGGAAAGGTCTCCTATAGAAAGCAGCACCTGAGCATGTTTCTGAGGGAGATTGAGGTTTCTAAGCTGGGAGGCTGAAGAGAGAATTCATTCTTGGCATGGGAGAGAAGTGCAAAAGCTTGGAGATATCCAATGGAATCCACCCATGAGTAGTGATGTGGAGGGCAGTTTGATTATATAATAGAATGCAAGAAGGGTAATTATGCATAAGACTGTAAAAAACAAACAAACAAAACAAAACTAGGTCACTATAGGTTATTGAGAAAGGGAATGACAAGGTCAGGTCTATGCTTTAAGAAAATCACTTTTACATACACATATTCTAAAGGCACTTCAGTATGTTCATTATTAAAGCATCTAAAGTCCCTTTAAGTATAAACATTTCATGATTCAAAGACTTTAGGAAAATATGGAGCAACAAAGTAAGCAATGAATTGGTAGTCTTACAAATGTCTGTCCTGCCATTGTTTATCTCTGTGATCTTGAGTAAATCAATCAAATTCCCAAAGCCTCAATTTCCTTTTCTATATAAGAGGGTGTTGTTCTAGAGAATTTCTGAAATCTCTTCTAGCCTGCAATCTATGATTCTGTGATGCTCTGACCTACTGTATTCCTTGGCCTCTATAGTGTCTAAGTCTGCATGGAGAGGAGAATACCATATAGAGTCTCTGTGTTTTTGTTTCTTTAAGTATTATTTCTTATCCTCAAGGATATAATGTAGACGCTTGTCTCTGTTGCTGCCAAGGATCTAAGAAAGAGTATATTGTTTTAATTTCAGTAAAGCTATAATAAGATGCTAGGAAATGATAGTCAATTGTCTATGTACTTATCCTGTGTACATGCTGTTCTCAGAAATTGATTGTCCCTCTTATCCTTCAAATATATTAGCAAAGTTGTCATTAAAATAATCTTTGAAGAAACGTATCAGTTCCATCATAAAAAACTTACTCAAGAAAGGTTCTTTAATCAGCATGCTTTTATCTGATGGCCTCAAATGGCATGCATGTTTAGTATTCCCTCATCACTGGTGTGCCAGTGGACATGTCTTTGCATTGTAAGCATGTAATTAGGGAGCCAGTTTGGAAATCTGGCATACACTATGAAACTGGCATATTTTCTATTTTGTGCTGTGCTCATCAAAAGACAGGGGGGAAAACGCGTCCCCTTTTGTTATGGCATTTTTGCATAGTAATCTGACAAACTTTAAATACAGCTAGCTGCAGCATGTTTCTGTGGGCTGAATTCAGCCCACACGACCAACAGTGCTCAAGCTTACAATAGGGAGAGCCTGCAAATGGAGAGAGAAATGCTTGACAAGGCTTGCTAGAGGTTGTGGGGTATAAGGAGGGACATGTTGTTGTTGTTACTGTTATTGCTGTTTTGGTGAGGAAAAAAAATTTAAAAGCAAAAAATAAATGAAAGCAGATTGATAGGAGTGTGTTTAGATATGGTTTAGTTGCTGTAAGACCCATGTTCTATAATTTAAAAAAAAAATCAGCAGAAACCAAAGTACAAACTGACATATGAGTAAAGTTCTTTCCAAAGATTGACCCACTGAAGATCTTTTCCCCCTTCATAGCATGCAACAGTTAACGAGTGATCAAAAACTCTAAAAATTCTGTTTTCTCCGTGCCTTCTATTCATAACATTAAAGATTTTAGAGCTATAGAGAACCTTCGAGAGAGGCTGTTGTCTGAATCACTTAAGGATATCCAAACTTTTTTTCCTTTCAAACCCCATGCCAATTATTGGTAATATGAGAACCTGTCACCCTCTCCAGTTACCTGAGAGTGAGGAATGGTTGCTCTGGATTCCATCATGGCACAGGGTATCATTATCAGAGATAATGTCTAGACAGGCAATTGTCCTTAGTGTGACCTACAGCTGCCTTTGGATTTTCTCCAAATTTCACTTGGGCAGATTTTTTTGGTCCAAATTTGTGATTTCCTCAATGTAGGGAGCTCCCAGTGTGGAAATTCTCACTATCAATGGAATTCAGTATCTCATTTGTAACTTACAATCTTGAAAAGTGACCTAGAACATTAACAGACTGTGCATTAGTATGTATCAAAGGGAACATTTGAATCTAAATCTTCCTCTCTAAAAATAGTGCCCTTTTCACTGTCATACTTCCTACCCCTTGTCTCTTTAGCTCAGACATGATCATGGAGATAAAATGAGGAAATTATTTAAGTCTTTTGGATCGATATCCTTAAGAAACAGGAGCCTGTCCTGATCTGGGCTTTCATATTTTAGCACCAAAAAATGGGTCAAATCTCGACTTTGAGCTCCTTAGAACTAATATTTTAGTATATCCTTTCCTCTAGAGGAATTTTAAAATATACATAAATACATGCATACATATATAGATTTAGTCTTTAAGATTTTCCCTCCAAACAACCATCAATAAACACAAAAATAAACTTCAAACCAATTCTTTTAGATGAATGTCATTTGCCAAGATAACCGAAATTTTCATTTCCTAGGCCAATTTTTTTGTAATCCAATGATTTCTTTAAATTTTCTTTCTTGATGATTTGTCTATGACCAAGGTTCAGCTTCATTTAAGGATTGGCTTTCTAGGCTTAAGAAGAAAAGACGAACTGTGTTCTAGGACCAATGTGGATACATGGTACAATGCAAAGAGGACCTGACTTCAAATCCTGACTATCTTGTTTGCTAGCTGTGTTACTTTGGGCAAGTCATTTAATATCTGTCAGCTCAGCACCACCTCTGTAAAATGAAACAATTGGGGCAGCTAGGTGGCCCTGGAGTCAGGAGGACTTGACTTCAAATCCAACCTCAGACACTTAACACTCACTAGCTGTGTGACCTTAGGTAAGTCACTTAACCTTAATTGCCCTGCAAAAAAAGCAAAACAAACAAACAAACAAAAAAAAAAAGAAAACCAACAACAAAACAATTGTACCAGACAATCACCAAGGTGCCTAACAGCTCTCAATCTAGGATCCTAAGCAGAATGGGTGAAATATTTGCAAAAGTAGCCTTAATTCATTCACTTTTCTTCCAAGTGTTATATAATAAAATTTTATCATTTAAAAATATTTTTTAAAATCTGACGTACTCTCCTTTTACTTGAAATCATATACATTGTTTTACCTGCTCTTTGGTTGGGATTTTTCATTTTTCTCTCCCCATCCTCTAATCCAAATTAGCTTAGTCTTTAATTTGGCCCTGCCTCCCTATGGCCTCCATTTATATTTCCATTATTTTGTAGGGAGTTAAGGCATTAACTAAATTCTTGTTGCCATTTCGACTTTACAGGTGAAATAGCAGACACTTTATAAAACATGAGCAATTCAATTAAGTAAACTTTTATTATATTTCTATACTGTGCAAGTCACTGGAGATGCAAGGAAAAAAAGACCAATCACTCTCTATAACAAATTCCCATTCTACTAAGGGATATAACATAGAATTCAGTTCAATTCATGTAGGCACTAAATAGGGCTTATTACCAGGAACAGAACAACCCTGAGTGACTGGGATTCAACCACAAATGTACTCATAAGCAGTGGGGTGTATCACACCCCAGCATTGGTCACCTGACCAGCCCATAACCTCTAGCCTCCTTCCTTGGGGTAACAGGGTCCCATGGTCATTAAGTCTCTTTTGTAGGAAGACTATCTTCTACTCACTCACAATAGGTTAATAGTACCAGATCTGGGTACCACAAAAGCTAGAATCAGATCAGTTGTAGAGGAGTACAAACCAGCTGCATTGGCTACTGACATTCCTATTCCCTTACCACCTACAGTAAACTTAGACTTAATCCTTCCCTAGTCCCTATTCTCTCCTACATTCCATTTTTATTAAAACTTTTCTATACTTCTTCCATTGAAGGAAGGCCATGGATGGAAAGGCCAATTAATTTAGAGTTAAAGGTTCTTATTTGGAATCTTGTCTTTTGCCACTTACTAGGTTGATTATAACTTTAGGAAAATGGCTTATATCCTCTGGACTCTATTTTTTTTTTTAATTTGAAAAATGAAGAGGTCAGATTAGATTACTTCTAAGGTTCATTCTAATAATAAATCCTTTATTTTACAAGCTTAGCACCATTTCTCTCATGTTCCTTTCATCTTTTCAATTCTCAAAGTAAATTAGTTTTTTCTTCAAGACACTATAACTCTTGGGAATCTTCCCCATGTTTAGTTGTTCAATCCCTCGTACACAGTCAGAAAGGCAGATTGACAAACTTCTTGAACAATCCCTCTTGACCAACTACTACCCTCTGTCTTTCATAATCACCTGACAACAAAATTTCTGTTCATACCACCAAGATGCTTGTTTTTGTTGTTTATGGACTTCAATATCACCCATATATATATATATATATATGCATTTGTGTATATATATATGCATTTGTGTGTATATATATATATATATATATACATATATGTGTGTGTATGTGTGTGTGTGTGTGTGTGTGTGTGTGTGTGTGTGTTTTGCTTTTTGGAGGGCATTTGGGGTTAAGCAACTTGCCCAAGGTCACAAGGCTAGTCTTTGTGTTAAGTGTCAGGGGCCAGATTTGAACTCAGGTCCTCCTGACTCCAGAGCCAGTGCTCTATTCACTGCACCATTTAGCCACACCCTTTACTCCCTTATAATAAATTTAATATTGACTCACAGTTCTTTTCCCTACTTAACTTGAACCATCTTCAAATATTTTGGTGTAAGATAATGGGAATTTGAAAATCTTCCCTGACCCTTAATAGACCTAGGCGAGTTTGAAGACATTTTCTGCTTTGAAGATAAACTAAACCCCCTAATAGGCTAAATATAGTCACATGGAGCCTATGATAGTAGGAGTTTGTGGAAGGGTAGAGCAGAAACCAAAGGAAGCTGGGAGTCAGAGCTAGACTAGATGGCTGGGGGAGATGATAACTAGAGCAAAGGATGCCCAGGAAAGGAGTCAGATAGGCTTATTAGTAGATATTAATCTAATAATAGTTTGTGGGAAGGCTAAAGGATGCTGTGGCTCTCTGCATTGTAACAGTTTGTTAGCTTCTTTGCTACTATGATGGAATTGTCTTACTGGTTTCGGGATTTGGCTTTCTGGTGTCTAACTGAATGCTTTGCTTCTGTCCTCTATATGGAGAGTTTGTTATATTTTGTGATCAGGCACCATGCCAGAATATTTATAGTCATGGTCTTTATTGTGATCATGGGCACTGTAAATACTGCATTGTCATTACAGTTGATCTTCTAGTTATTCAATCTTCTTAAATGTTATTACCTTTCCTCCCCTTTATCTTAACCTCATACAAGTGAGATCTGTCCTTACATTTCTTCAAGTAAATTTCCCCAGGTACCAGAATCCATAGTTATAGTTCTGCCCACTGTGTGTCAATGACTATGGTAGGTATTAGGTATAAAAACCACAAAACAAGGAGAGGTAACCTCTTCCTTCAAAATGTTACATGTTACTGAATGAATACAAAACATTTATAGATAAATAAATAAATAGAAAATATGTATTAAGAAAATAAGAATGGCTTTCTGTGGCCAGTACTCATAAGGGTTAGTGAGATTTTTGGATTTATATCCAAAAGATCACCTTCTACCTGATTTATTGTAGATAAACCAGACTGTATTCTCCTAAATCTTCAAAAATAGCTTACATAAAACTCATATCTAGGCTTCCCAGAGATGTGAAGAATAGAGATTCCACCAGTTCCCATATAAACACTCCAGGTAACAATGGTATCAGATAGAGGACAAATTTTGTCTCATCCCTTACACAACAAAAAGAGACATAAAGAAGTCACAGGACCTCATAAACAGATATAGAAAACATATAAAGAGATTCACAAAAGTTAAAAAACAAGTCAACACAATTATCCTTCCTCTCTGGTAGATATCACTTATCCATATGACCATAAGAACTCAAAATTCAATGTTATCAGATCATCTGGACTCACCTCAGATGGCAATTGAAATGAGAATTGCAAGCAAGGCAATACCATGAAATTCCAGTAACTTCCACTCTCCTCTTTAGGTGCTACAGTTTCCCTTTGAGAGTCAGTGCCAAACCTTCACTTTCCTCCTTCCCCACGCCCAGTTGTTTGCCTGCCATCATAGAAGGACTATTGTAATAACTTTTTGGTTTGTATACCTGCATCACGACTCTTCCCATGATAATTCATCCTCCACTTAGATGCCTACATTATTCAATAAATTCAGTGACTCCTATCAACTCTGAGATCAAATATAAAATCATTTTGGGCATAATATGTTCCCCTTCTATCTTTTCAATCATCTTATTCACCTCAAGTTACAATATTGATACTCACATAGTCTTCAGTCCAGTGACACTGGCCTCCTTAATGTTCCTCAATAAAACATTCTGACTCCAGGCATTTTTACTGACTGTCTCCCATGCCTGGAATGCTTCCCCTCTTTTTCTGTATTTCCTTGTTTCATTGACATCCTTCATGTATCAGAGAGAGACTTCCTTTTCTCCTCCTCCTCCTCTTCCTCCTCTTCCTTCTCCTCCTCTTTCTTCTTCTTCTTCTTCTTCTTCTTCTTCTTCTTCTTCTTCTTCTTCTTCTTCTTCTTCTTCTTCTTCTTCTTCTTCTACTTCTACTTCTCTTTCTTCTTCTTATTCTCTTTCTTCTTCTTCTCTATTTTTAGCTATTTCTTCTTCTCTTTCTTCTACTTCTCTTTCTTCTTTTCTTTCTTCTTCTTCTTCTTCTTCTTCTTCTTCTTCTTCTTCTTCTTCTTCTTCTTCTCCTTCTCTTCCTCCTCCTCCTCCTCCTCCTCCTCCTCCTCCTCCTCCTCCTCCTCCCTCCCTCCTCCTCCTCCTCCTCCTCCTCCTCCTCCTCCTCCTCCTCCTCCTCCTCCTCCTTCTTCTTCTTCTTCTTCTTTCTTCTTCTTCTTCTTCTTCTTCTTCTTCTTCTTCTTCTTCTTCTTCTTCATTTTTAGCTATTTCTTTTTTGGAGGGGAAAAGGCAAGGCAATTGGTTTAAGTGACTTGCCCAAGGTCGCATAGCTAGTAAGTGTCAGTTGTCTGAGGCCTTATTTAAACTCATCCTCCTGACTCCAGGGCCAGTACTCAATTCACTGAACCACCTAACTGCCCCAAAACTCCCTTTCTTTAAGAATCTTTACTTACATTAGTAGATCATCTCCAAATTATCTTTTATGTATCTTTTTTGCATACAGTTGTTTGCATTTTATCTTCCCCATTAAAGTGTGGGCTCCTTAAGAAAAAATACTTTTTTTTCCTAGCTTAGTTCCCCAGTGCTTATCAATATGCCTGGAGCATAGAAGACACTTAATTATGGACGTTGGCTGACCAGCCATCCCAGCTCTCTCCTAGGGAAGGGTAAGTTATTTTCTCTAAATCTAATCCTCTGCTGCTGGGGGTGGAGTGGGGGACGGGTTTGAAATGTTAAAAAAAAATGCACCAAAGCACGTACCACTTCTAGTGGTGTTAATTTTTATTAAAAATTCAATTTTTATTTATTTTTTAAAATTTATTTTTAATTTAAATGTAAAATGCGGTTAACTTTTATATCACTGTATAACAGATGACCCCTTCCTGTAGAGAGAAAAAAGTTAGTCTTCAAAAATTCAGCTAATTCATTTGGAGACAGCCCTGATCAGAAATGTAATCAGTTGTCCTTTAAGTAAATTATAAATTAGCATGTCCACCAATGGGAGAGGTATGGACAATCAAACATTTTAACTTTTTTTTTTTTTTTTTTTTTTTTTAAGCAATTGGGGTTAAGTAACTTGCTCAAGGTTACATGGCTAGTCATTTGATTTATGCGTGGGTGCTCATTTTCTGAGGCCGGATCTGATCTCGGGTCATCCCAACTCCGAGGCCGGCGCTCTTACTCACTGCGCCACCTAGCCGCCCCTTTAGGGCAATTGGGGTTAAGTAACTTGCCCAGGGTCACACGGCTAGGTTTTTGTTTGTGCGGATTAGGTGTCGGAGGCCGGCTCCGAACTCAGATCCTTCTGATTCCAGGGCCGGCGCTCTATTCACTGCGCCACCTAGCCGCCCCCAATCAAACATTTTAAACAAAGAATCATCCTCTGATAAGGTATTCAAATTGGTCAAGGAACTTCATGGATAAAGCTCTGATACATACTAATTTTACTATAGGAGAACACTAATTGAAGGTACCAATGAAGACCTAGGAGGAGGTCTCACCTGAGGAGGACTTTGAAGGAAATTAGAGACTCCAAGAAGCCAAGAAAAGGAGGGAGAACATTCTAGAAGTGGAAAATAACTTGTGGAAAGACTCAGACATGGAAGTTGGAATTTAGTGTATGAGAAGTAATAAATAGTCCAGCTTCATAAGAATGCAAAGTATGTAAGAGGAGTAATGTGAAATCAGTCTAGAAAAACTGGTTGGATGCAGATTTCAGAAGTGTAAACATGCCAAAGTGAAGAGTCTATTCTTGATCCTAGAAGCAATAAGGAGCTGCTAAAACTTCTTAAGTAGATGAGCAACATAGAATGACCTTTGCTGAAAGAATATCGATTTAGCAGTTGGGTGAAGGATGGATTAGGAAGTGTTAGAACAGTAGGGGATAGTGGGAACATCAGGAATATATTGTCTGATCCTCTATGGCTCCGAAGGACTCATGATATAAAATACTACCCACTTACAGGTAAAGAACTGATAACCTCAGAGTGCAGGTTGAAACATTCATTTATTTACTTATTTATTTATTTTTCTTGTTGTTGTTGGATTTTTTTTTTCAGGACTTGGCTAATGCAAAATTATGTTTTGCATGACTTCACATATATAATGGGTTTCATATTTCTTGCCTTCTCAATGAACAGAAAAAGAATGGAAGGATGGAGACAATTTGGAACTGAAAATGGAGATAATTTTTTAAAGGAATATATTGTCATCTTACCAGCCAGCAATGATAAGGGCCCAAAATAGAATGGTAGTTTGGGGAGTGTAGAGAAGTGGAATGATGCAGAAGATGTTGTAGTGATATAATCCACAAAATTCAGGTCATGATTATATGAGGGGGAAGAAATAGAGGAAGGAATTAAAGATGGCTGCAAGGTTATGATCCAAATTCTTGGAGGATAAAGGTGCCCTAACAGAGATAAGCAGATTCAAATTTCAAAACAAAATTAAAAAAAAAACAGTAAATAAGCATGGTTTTTTAAGACTATGCAATGTTTTATTCTCAGTCTTGGTGTATGTGCTGGTTAGTTTTGTTGAACGGTTTTTCTGTCCCTTGTTCTTGTTAAAATGGATGGGTCTTTGTGTATGTTAGTAAGGGAAGGATACTTGGAAAAAAAAGATGATATTAAATATCTTAATAATTTTAAAAGAAATAACAGTAAGCAAAAAAATCAATTTACTGATATTTCTAGAATAAAATAATGACATTTAATGTCAAAAGACAGAATGATTTTTTTTAAATCCATAATGAGGAATCATAGAAGAACTGAAGTTCCAGGTATTAATGGAGTTTTTAAAGAGTAGGGAGAAGGGAAGAATGAAAAATTAAATTAATATTCCCATGAATTGAAAGCAGTATCCCCTTTAAGTCAATTAACATTTTTGTGTGTGTTGGGGGTGGGCTGGGGATACCTCATAGAGTAGTCTAAACTTGAGTGGATAGAGGGGAATGGAAAGCTGGAGTAGAAAAGTCCATGTATTCCCATGCAGCCAAGAATTTATTTTTTTATTTTTTAAATAAATGCTTTATTCACTTCTGGCTTACATCATTCATTTCCGCCAGATTTTGAGTTACAATTTTTCCCCATTTTCCCCTATCTACCACCCCAGAATAGCAGTCCTACAAGATATTGCCTCATCCAATCTGCTCTCTCCCACATCGTCTCCCATATCCCCTTCGGCTTTACCATTAGTGCAAGGTGAATCTTTGAAACCCAATGCCGGCACATCTTATCTCAAAATTACATGCAAAAGAGTATTGATAATAGTATATATATATATATATATATATATATATATATAAAATAATATATAATAGTATATATATACTATATATATGTGTGTGTATGTATGTATATATATATATGTATGTATATATGTATACATACATACATATATATATATATATATGAAACATTTAATTTTAAGACCTAGAATTTCAGATCCATTCCCTTCCTCCATTGCCCCCCATTCCCTCTGGGAAGATATTCAGTATGTGTTGTACATGTATAGTTATGCAGAACATTACCATAGTAGATATATTATAAAAGGCTGCTTATAATTCCCTCCCATGCATCCAATTCCCCACCTGGTCCATTCCCTACTTTGATACTGTCCCTATTCGATAGTGTGTACTTCCAACCTCCCCTCCATCACCCCGGCTCTCACCCTCTTCCCCCTACTCTCCAGAGGGTGAGATATCTCATTTAGTACGTATGCCATTCTCTACCTGAGCCAAATTCAATGAGAATATGGATTTGCCTTTTTACCTTCCTGTTCTTCCCTTCCCCTGCAACCACTTCCCCTTGCTTCTTCTACATGAGACAGTTTACCCTAACCTGTCTCTCCCCATCTCCTCTTGCTACTTTCCTCTCTCACCTCAAACCTTCACCTCTTATGTATCATCCCTTCCCACCAAATTCTAAACTGTGCCCTCTATCCATGTATAACTGTAAACATATATACACACATTCACATATATATTCATATGCCCATATACCATTCTTCTATTATTTTCATACTGAGAAAGGTTTCATCAGACACAGTTATTGTTTTTCCATGTAGGAATGTAAATAGTTCAATTTTGATAAGTTGCTTTTGATTTCTTTTCCCTGATTACCTTCTCAAGCATCGCTTGCTTCTTCTGTCTGAATGTCAAATTTTCTCTTCAACTATGGTTTTTTCCTCAAGAATGCTTGAAAGTCCTCTATTCCACTAAATGACCATATTTTCTCCTGAAAGAAAATACTCAGTTTTAATGGGTAGGTGATTCTCGGTTTTAATCCCAGCTCTTTCACCCTCTGGAATATCATATTCCATGCCCTTTGAACCCGCCATGTAGAAGCTGCCAGGTCCTGTGCTATTCTCATTGTTTCCACAATAATGAAATTGTTTCTTCCTGGCTGCTTGGAGTATTTTCTCCTTGATCTGGGAATTCTGGAACCTGGCTATTATATTCCTAGGAGTTTTCTTTTTGGGATCTTTTTCAGGAGGTGGTCTGTGTATTCTTTCAACCTCTATTTTGCTCTCTGGGTCTAAAACATCAGGGCAATTATCCTTGAGAATTTCTTGAATGGTGATTTCTAGGTTCTTTCTTTGATCTTGGCTTCCAGGTAGTCCAATAATTTTTAAATTATCTCTCCTGGATCTATTTTCCAGGTCAGTGGTTTTTCCCATGAGATATTTCACATTACCTTCTATTCTTTCATTTGTTTGGATCTGCTTAATAACATATTGATTTCTCATAAAGTCATTAGGTTCCATTTGCTCCAGTCTAACTCTGAAGGAATCAATCTCCTCAGTGAGCTTTTGAGATTCTTTTTCCATTTGGCAAATTCGACTTTTTAAGGCATCCTTCTCCTCATTGCCCTTTTGGGCCTCCTTTGCCATTTGAGTTAGTCTATATTTTAAGGTGTTGTTTTCCTTAGTCAGGCTGTTGACCCTCATTTCATACTTTTCCTGCATCCTTCTCATTTCTCTTCCCAATCTTTCCTCCATTTCTCTTATTTGGTTTTTAAAATCCTTCTTAAGGTCCTCTATGGCATGTAACCCACTCATATTTTCCTTTGGGGCTTTTGGAGCAGGATTTCTGACCTCATAGTCCTCCTCCTGTTCCCTGCTTTGGTCCTCTTTGCCCCCAAAATAGGAGTCTGATGTTGCATTTTTCTGTTTATTTTGTTTCCTTTGCCTAGGCATGCTGCCACTTAATTATTTGACTTTTGGGCTTGTTGCCACAGTAGGTCTCTGCTACCAGACAGGGGATCTTCCGTCCAAAACCTTGGGGTCTTCACAACTTCCGGTTCTGGCAAATTGGATACCCACCCCAGACATACCCCCCTGCCCCAGATCACAGTCCAGATCCAAGCAGGTTAAAGTAAGAGCAATTACCCCCCAAGACTGATCGCTGGATCTCCCTACAGTTCACAGGCCAGGAGTTGAAGCTGCCATTGGAGCTGTAAAATGGCGAGTGTACCCTGTCTCCTCCACAGCTTCTAGCCCCCAGGGGAGGAAGCCGACATATTCCCCAAATATTGGTCCCAAAGTCCACAGGGCATTAATCTCTCACTTTGTCCTAGGAATGTCTGTGTTGATAATTCTGGAATCGCCACAGCTGCTGGTGTTCTGGGGTCCCTCCAGCCGGCTGCTGGGCTGGCCACCCTGGGGCTAAAACCAAGGCTCAAGGGGACCTGGGTTTGGCTCCCCGTGCGCTGTGCTGTCAGCTCACAGAGCACTGTGCTGGCCGCTCCCTGCAGAGCTGCTGCACCGTCCTCAGTGAGAGGTTAGCTTCTCTGTGTTGTTCTGTGGGTGCTGGGGCTCCAGAAGTTGTTCAGAGTCCCATTTTACATGGTTTGGAAATGGTCTGGAGGGAGAGCATCTTGGAATTGCTGTTTCTGTTCCGCCATCTTGGCTCTGCCCAGCCCCAACTCCCAGCCAAGACTTTAAAGGAGGTAAAGAAATTGCTTTTGCCTTCTGATAGCCATGGGAAGAGCATGGCAAAGCAACATAAGTGAAGTGGAGAGGAATTACCAAGGTGGAGTAAGACAGGGAAGAGGAAGGCAATAAGCACTTATTAAATACCTACTCTTTGTCAGAACCATGCCAAGTACTTAACAAATATCTCACTTGATCCTCACAACAACTCTGGCAGCAGTGTTATTATCCCCATTTTATCATTGAGGAAAATGAGGCAGAGAAATGTTAAATGACTTACTTAAGACTAATTTGTCTAACTTCAAATTTGGACTCGGCTCCCTGATTTCAAGACCAGGATGGTGGTTCTTCTTTAGTAATGTAGACTGCAGGTGGGGGTGGGGGGTAAATGGGAATGGCACGTTCTTTTATGTAAATTCTCATGATTGTTTTGTTTCAAGAGGAAAAATATGGGTCTCACACCAGGTTTCATTTGAGGAGAATGAGTGTTTCCTTAGAAAACTAACTCAAAATATATTGCATCTCACTGAGGAAGAATAAGTTTATAGGTCCTCATAGATAGTCAGCCTCCACATTAGAAAGGGATGGAGAATGTAAATAGGGAGGGAAGATTTTTCTGGTGTTAGGGGTAAATGGTGATGTTAAGGGCAAAGGATAGAAGTGAGTCCTTTGACCTGAACATAAGACAATGTCACCACCTTTTCCCATCACCTCCTTCATGGATTGATATCTTAGGAGAAAGTAGCATCAGAAGAAGACCCCATAGAATGTAATGAACACAAGCACAGAAAAATGCCAGGAAGAGATGATGGAGTGAGAGTTGAAAATTTGCTAATATAATATTTGGATAAAAGAACAAAATTTGTCTTCTAGAAACCAATATATACTTTTTTGAGGAAAACAGAAAGACTACAGAAGGAATATGTAATATATAACCCATGAATAGGAGAGTAAAATCCATGATAGTAGTCTATAATTTTGTAATGAATTTAGAAATAATGATAGGAGCAAAAGACATAGATACTTCTTAGAAAAAGTACAGCAAATTATCAAGTCAAAAGTGAGTGGTGGTGAGTGGTAGCCTATGTGTGTGAGGATGAGGTATTCACATATGGGCTTATGTGGGTGGAGAGATATAAGGATAAAAAGAAGAGAATGGTTTTAAATAAATTTTAAAAAGAAAACAACACTAAAAATAGAACTTAGGATAAGGAACCTTAACAAGGGTGAAGAATATAGCATCTGTAGGAAGAGATTGGGATAAACTAGTATAAACAAATCTAACCTTAGAAACAAAAGGGAATGAAAAAAAAAAGAATGGGAAATATGCCAATATAAACTAAATTAATAGAAGAAAGTATAAAACTAACAATTATAACCTTAAGGATGACTTGATTAAACTCTCCTAAAAAGCAAAAGATAAAAGCACAATGATTAAGAAGACAAAACCAAAAGTTTGCCACACACAAGAAATTAGAGACTGAAAAATATGTTTTCTCATGTTCCAGCAAATTCTAAAAAAGGAGTAGCTACAATTATCTTATCAGCAAAAAAGAGAGAGAAAACAAGATTCACAATGCCAATATAGAAATACAGATATCTTATTATGCATGAGGTCATTGTTGATAAAACCAGATCATTATTAAACGTCTGTTTACCAAATGGCTCAGCATCTAGATCCTTCATAAATGCTAACCATTGCCAAAAGCCATAGATAGTAACAATAATTGCTAGCAACTTTAATGTTCCTCTCTGAATAAAGCTAACAGAGAGATAAGTAAAAAGGAAGATACAGAGGTGAACCTACTGCTGATAAAGTAAGATTTGAAAGACTTTTGGAACCTTTTGAGTAGAAATATTAAGAACCATGCACCTTTCTTAGTATCAAATAGTACATATGCAAAAATAGGTTATATATTAGAACACAAAGAAGTCACAAATACATATGAAAAGGAAAATATATCATGTAATTTAATAGGACATATCAGAAACTAATAATCAATATAGAAAACATTAACAGGGGTGGAGCCAAGATGGCAGAGTAGAAACAGCTCATCCAAGCCACTCTGCCCCCAGATTCCCCCTAAACTATGTAAAAGGGGACTCTGAACAACTTCTGGAGCCCCAGCACCCACAGAAAGACACAGAGAAGCGGGGCGGAGCCAAGATGGCGGAGTAGAAACAGCTCGTCCAAGCCTCTCTGCCCCCAGATTCTCCACAAACTATGTAAAAAAGGACTCTGAAAAACTTCTGGAGCCCCAGCACCCACAGAACGACACAGAGAAGCTAACCTCCCGCTGAGGACAGCCCAGCACCCTGCAGGAAGGACCAGCGCAGCAGTCTGGGAGCCGGCAGCGCGCAGAGCGCAGAGCACAGGAGCTGAGCCGAGCCGAGCCCAGGTCCACGTGAGCCGAGGTTTTAGCCCCAGGGCGGCAGGGCCAGCAGCCGGCTGGAGGAACCCCAGAACACCAGGGACTGTGGAGATTCCAGAATTATCAACATAGACTTGCCTAGGACAAAGTAAGAGGTTAGTGTCCTATGGACTTTAGGACCTGTATTTGGGGAATGCGTCAGCTCCCTCCCCTGGGGGCTAGAAGCCGCTGAGGAGACACGCCATTGTGTAGTTTTCATAGGCATTTCCGGCTCCCAGCCTACAAATAGTGGGGAGATCCAGCGATCAGTCTTGGGGGGTAATCGCTCTTGCTTTAACCTCCCTGGATCTGGATTGTGATCTAGGGTGGAAGTTGTGGGTGGGTTTACAGCTTGCCAGAAAGGGAAGTTGCCCCCCACACGTTCGGGACGAAAATTCCTCTGTCTGGCCTTAAAGCCATAGTGTGGCAACAAGCCCAAAAGTCAAGCAATTAAGTGGCAACATGCCAAGGCAAAGGAAACAGAAAAATGCAACCCTAGACTCCTATTTTGGGGGCATAGAGCGGGAAAAGGACTGTGAGGTCGGAAGTCCTGCTCCAAAAGCCCCAGGGGAAAACATGAGTGGGTTGCAGGCCATGGAGGACCTTAAGAAGGACTTTAAAAATCAAATAAGAGAAGTGGAGGAAAAATTGGAAAGAGAAATGAGAAGGATGCAGGAAAAGTATGAAATTAGGGTCAACAGCCTGACTGAGGAAAACAACACCTTAAAAAATAGACTAACTCAAATGGCAAAGGAGGCCCAAAAGGGCAATGAGGAGAAGAATGCCTTAAAAGTCGAATTTGCCAGATGGAAAAAGAATCTCAAAAGTTCACTGAGGAGATTCATTCCTTCAGAGTTAGACTGGAGCAAATGGAAGCTAATGACTTTATGAGAAATCAAGATGCTGTTAAGCAGATCCAAACAAATGAAAGATTAGAAGGCAATGTGAATATCTCATGGGAAAATCCACTGACCTGGAAAATAGATCCAGGAGAGACAATTTAAAAATTATTGGACTACCTGAAAGCCATGATCAAAGAAAGAACCTAGAAATCACCTTTCAAGAAATTCTCAAGGAAAATTGCCCTGATGTTTTAGACCCAGAGGGCAAAATAAAGGTTGAAAGAATCCACCAATCACCTCCTGAAAAAGATCCCAAAAAGAAAACTCCCAGAAATGTTATAGCCAGGTTCCAGAATCCCCAGATCAAGGAGAAAATACTACAAGCAGCCAGGAAGAAACAATTTCAATATTGTGGAAACACAATCAGAATAGCCAGGACCTGGCAGCTTCTACACTGAGGGATCGAAGGGCATGGAATATGATATTCCAGAGGGCAAAAGAACTGGGAATGAACCCAAGGGGTCACCTACCCAGCAAAACTGAGTATTTTGTTTCAGGGGAAAATATGGTCATTCAGTGGAATAGAGGACTTTCAAGCATTCTTGAGGAAAAAACCAGAGTTGAATAGGAAATTTGACATCCAGACACAAGAAGCAAGAGATGCCTGAGAAGGTAATCAGGGAAAAGAAATCAAAAGGAACTTATCAAAGTTGAACTATTTACATTCCTATATGGAAAAACAATAACTGTGACTGATGATATCTTTCTCACTATGACAATAATGGAAGAAATGTGTGTGGTCATATGAATACATATGTGAATGTGTATGTATATGGGTACAGTTATATATGGATAGAGGGCATAGGTTGAATTTGTTGGGAAGGGAGAATACTCAAGGGATGAAATTATGAGGTGAGAGAGGAAAGTGGCAAGAGGAGATGGGGAGAGACATGGTAGGGTAAACTATCTCATGTAGGGAAGTGGTTGCAAAGGAGGGGGAGAATAAGGAAGGCTAAAAAGGCAAAACCACATTCACATTGAATTTGGTTCAGGAGAAAAATGACATACATACTAAATGGGATATCTCAACCTGCAGCAGGATAGGGGGAAGGGGGATGAGAGGAGGGATGATGGATGGGAGGGCATCCTTGGGGTGAGGGAAGTTGGAAGTACCCACTATAGAAGAGGGACAGGATCATGTAGGGAATGGACCAGGTGGGGGGTGGGATGAGTGGGAGGGAATTATAAGCAGCCTTGTACAATATATCTACTATGATAATGTTTTGCATAGCTAGACATGTACAACATATACTGAATTACTTATATCCCAAGAAGGAATGGGTGACAAGGGAGGAAGGAAATGGATCTGAAATTCGAGGTCGTAACATTAAATGTTTCAAATATATATATAAATACTATTATTAATACTCTTTTGCCTATAATTGGGAGATAAGATGTGCAGGCAGTGGGACACAAAGATTCATCTTCCTCTAATGGAAAATTCGATGGGGGTATGGGAGAAGGCATGGGAGAGAGCAGATTGGAGGAAGCGATATCTTGTGGGACTGCTATTCTGGGAGGTTGGGTAGGGGAATAATGGGGGGAAAATGATTGTAACTCAAAACCTGGCGGAAATGAATGATGTAAAACAGAAGTTAATAAAGTATTTGTTTAAAATAAAAAAAAAAAAGACACAGAGAAGCGAACCTCCCGCTGAGGACAGCCCAGCAGCCCTGCAGGAAGGACTAGCACTGCACTCTGGGAGTCAGCAGCACGAAGAGCGTGGGGAGCCAAGCCTAGCCAAGCAGAGCCCAAGTCCCCGTTAGCGAAGGTTTTAGCCCCAGGGCGGCAGGGCCAGCAGCCGGTTGGAGAGACCCCAGAACACCAGCAGCTGTGGCGATTCCAGAACTATCAACATAGACATGCCTAGGACAAAGTAATAGGTTAGTGCTCTATGGACTTTGGGACCAGTATTTGGGGAATGCGTCAGCTCCCTCCCCTGGGGGCTAGAAGCCTCTCAGGAGACACGCCATTTTTTAGTTTTCAGAGGCAGCTCCAACTACTGGCCTGTGAACTGTAGGGAGATCCAGGGATCAGTCTTGGGGGGTAATCTCTCTTGCTTTAACCTCCCTGGATCTGGATTGTGATTTGGGTGGAGGTCATGGGTGTATTTACAGTTTGCCAGAAATGGAAGCTGGCCCCCTCACATGTTCGGGACGAAAATTCCCCTATCTGGCGGCAAAAGCCATAGTGTGGCAACAAGCCCAAAAGTCAGGCAATTAAGTGGCAACATGCCAAGGCAAAGGAAAGAAAAAATGCAACCCTAGAATCCTATTTTGGGGGCATAGAGCGGGAAAAGGACTGTGAGGTCAGAAGTCCTGCTCCAAAAGCCCCAGGGGAAAACATGAGCAGGTTGCAGGCCATAGAGGACCTTAAGAAGGACTTTAAAAATCAAATAAGAGAAGTGGAGGATAAATTGGTAAGTGAAATGAGAAGGGTGCAAGAAAAGTATGAAATGAGGGTCAACAGCCTGACTGAGGAAAACAACACCTTAAAAAATAGACTAACTCAAATGTCAAAGGAGGCCCAAAAGGGCAATGAGGAGAAGAATGCCTTAAAAAGTCGAATTTGCCAGATGGAAAAAGAATCTCAAAAGCTCACTGAGGAGATTCATTCTTTCAGAGTTAGACTGGAGCGAATGGAAGCTAATGACATTATGAGAAATCAAGATGCTGTTAAGCAGATCCAAACAAATGAAAGATTAGAAGGCAATGTGAAATATCTCATGGGAAAAAACAGAGACCTGGAAAATAGATCCAGGAGAGGCAATTTAAAAATTATTGGACTACCTGAAAGCCATGATCAAAGAAAGAACCTATAAATCACCCTTCAAGAAATGCTCAAAGAGGGGCTGCTAGGTGGCTCAGTGAATGGAGCACTGGCCCTGGAGTCAGAAGGACCTGAATTCGGAGCCGGCTTCCAACACTTAATCCACACAAACAACAACAACAACAAAAAAAAAACCTAGCCATGTAACCTTGGGCAAGTTACTTAACCCCAATTGCCCTAAAGGGGCGGCTAGGTGGCACAGTGAGTAAGAGCACTGGCCTCGGTGTTGGGATGACCCCAGATCAGATTCGGCCTCAGAAAATGAGCACCCACGCATAAATAATGACTAGCCATGTAACCTTGAGCAAGTTACTTAACCCCAATTGCTTTAAAAAAAAAAAAGAAATGCTCAAAGAAAATTGCCCTTATGTTTTAGATCCAGAGGGCAAAACAGAGGTTGAAAGAATCCACCATTCGCCTCCTGAAAAAGATCCCCAAAAGAAAACTCCCAGGAATATTATAGCCAGGTTCCAGAATTCCCAGATCAAGGAGAAAATACTCCAAGCAGCCAGGAAGAAACAATTTCAATATTTTGGAAACACAATCAGAATAGCACAGGACCTGGCAGCTTCTACACTGAGGGATCGAAGGGCATGGAATATGATATTCCAGAGGGCAAAAGAACTGGGAATGAACCCAAGGGTCACCTACCCAGCAAAACTTGAGTATTTTGTTTCAGGGGAAAATATGGTCATTCAGTGGAATAGAGGACTTTCAAACATTCTTGAGGAAAAAACCAGAATTGAATAGAAAATTTGACATCCAGACACAAGAAGAAAGAGATGCCTGAGAAGGTAATCAGGGAAAAGAAATCAAAAGGAACTTATCAAAGTTGAACTATTTACATTCCTATATGGAAAAGCAATAACTGTGACTGTTGATATCTTTCTCATTATGAAAATAATGGAAGAAGGGTGTGTGGTCATATGAATACATATGTGAATGTTTGTGTATGTGATTACAGTTATATATGGATAGAGGGCATAGGTTGAATTTGTTGGGAAGGGAGAATACTCAAGGGATGAAATTATGAGGTGAGAAAGGAAAGTGGCAAGAGGAGATGGGGAGAGACAGGGTAGGGTAAACTATCTCATGTAAAAGAAGCAAGGGGAAGTGGTTGCAAGTGAGGGGGAGGATAGGAAGGGAAAAAAAAGGCAAAAGCACATTCTCATTGAATTTGGTTCAGGGAGAGAATGACATCCATACTAAATGGGATATCTCAAGCTGCAGTAGAATAGGGGGAAGGGGGATGAGAGGAGGGATGATGGATGGGAGGGTATCCTTGGGGGAGGGGAGGTTGGAAGTACCCACTATAGAAGAGGGACAGGATCATGTAGGGAATGGACCAGGTGGGGGGTGGGATGAGGGGGAGGGAATTATAAGCAGCCTTGTACAATATATCTACTATGATAATGTTTTGCATAGCTAGACATGTACAACATATACTGAATTACTTATCTCCCAAGAGGGAATGGGTGACAAAGGAGGAAGGAAATGGATCGGAAATTCGAGGTAGTAACATTAAATGTTTCAAATATATATAAATACTATTATTAATACTCTTTTGCTTGTAATTGGGAGATAAGATGTGCAGGCATTGGGACACAAAGATTCACCTTCCTCTAATGGAAAAGTCGAAGGGGTTATGGGAGAAGGCATGGGAGAGAGCAGATTGGAGGAAGCGATATTTTGTGGGACTGCTATTCTGGGAGGGTGGGTAGGGGAAAAGCAGGGGGCGGAGAAATGATTGTAACTCAAAATCTGGCGGAAATGAATGATGTAAAATAGAAGTAAATAAAGCATTTGTTTAAAAAAAAGAAAACATTAACAAAAGTAACAACCATTAATGCACATGAAGCTATAATATTCCGAATAATGAGTGAGTCAAAGAACAAATTTTAAAAACCAGGTTTGTAAAATGACTGATAACAATGAGAAAACATATTTTTTGTAGATAAACCAAAAGCAATTCTCAGGCTAAAAATTATATCACCAAAAAGATACTAACAAAGTAAGAAAATGAAGACTAATGACTTGCACATATACAAAAAAAATTAGAACATCCGTAATTAGGAAATCCAATCAAGCAAAAAAGAAGGTATCTTAAAAAATGAGAGAAATAGAAAAGAATGAAAATGGAAAGTTATCGAATTTCTGAATGAAGACAAAATTTCTTACAAAGACTAACAAAGGTGATAAACCTTTTACTAGGCTGGTGTGTGTGTATGTGTCTGTGTGTGTGTCTGTGAGAGAGAGAGAGAGAGAGAGAGAAAGAGAGAGAGAGAGAGAGAGAGAGAGAGGGAGGGAGAGACAGACAGACAGAGACAGAGACAGAGACAGAGACAGAGAGAAGCAGAGACAGAGACAGAGACAGAGAGATTGAGACTGAGATTCTTCTAACAAAATAATATTCTCTTAATTAGCTCTTCGTCATATATTTTTTTATCAACTCCCGTATCTTAGACATCAACATTTTTATCAGAGGATATTTGATGAAATAATTTTTCCCCACTGGAGCGGTTCTTTTCCTATTTTAGCTGTATAATGTCCATGTAAAAAAACAAATTAGTTGAAATCATTGGATGGTTTTGCTTTAACTAGTTTTCTTCATTGCAAGAGAGGGCTCAAGCAGTGAATAGAAATGAATTGATAGTGTTGGGTAAAGAGGTCAATCATTACACAAAAACAAAAAGACATCAATAAAACTTTTCAAAAAATAAATAAAAAAAGATTCACCAAGACAATTATTCTGTAGTTAAAAGAAAATGACCTGGGTATTTGTTTTATCTATAAATGTCAAATAAATCTTTTTAGCTTGCATTATCCTGATAATGTTCTAAATTTATCTTTGCTTTATTAGTATACACATGACTGCATTTTGCCCTATTTTGACAAAAATACACAATTCAAATAAAGTATTTAGGTTTTGTAACACTTTATCATTTTATACAATTCTTTTTTCCTCTTGAAATCTTCCTTTTTAAGTTCTTTAGAAAACTGATCTGAAGAAATAGCTTCCTCTTTATATTTTTCTGATCTCTCTGGTCTCTTTCTCCTCCCCAGTTGTCCTTACCAATGCATCACCACCACCACTATTATAATTCTGTGTATTCCTGTGGCTTTTTATTCTTTTCATTCTTTTCTGATACCTCATCTTGTCATGGCAAGGAGGTAACCTTAAGTTCTCAAAGTCAATGCCATTGAGGTGTAAGCTCTCAAAAAGTTTCTAGCAAGGTGTAATAGCATTTAGTACAGCCTGGAGCTGAACTGCATTCATTTTTGTCCTGGGGTCAATACTAGGTGTTCCAATCAGGCATAGTAACATTTGAATACTATCTCCTATGTAGCAGAAGTGTTGTAATTCATATTGGTTGAATATACTCATGCTAACTGGGTTCCATGATTTGAAAATAAAGTAAATCCCACCGTGTCACCATATCATGGATTGCTATTTTTAGGAGAAATATGCATCAAAAGAATGCCCCAAATGACATAATAAATCTATACATATATTATAAATAAGCAGACAAAATAAAATGTGGGGAAGGGATGATGAAGTTAGGCCTGCAAATTTCTGATGAAATGACAGATTCTTGAGAGATTGAAGGGTAAGGAGTTTCTTTGTAGAGTGACTATGGTCCCACAATGTTTTATGGTAGGTCCTTATTCTCCTCAGGTGACTCCTCTGAACTACATGTACCATGATGATTTGAGAACAAATAATCTCTTCCCTCCTTCTGCCTTTCTCCATCTTGGAAAAATTTCATGGGGGCAAAGAGAGTCAAACACTTTTTATGTGTTTTGTTTTGTTGATAAGAGAAATGTACTTGAAAAGAGAAAAATAATCAATAACCAAAGTCGGAGAGATATCTATTGTTATTGATCATATAGCTCCAGGCAAGCGAGCTCTGTGTGGATATGCTCCATTCTCCAAAGTATTCAGTGGAAAAACATGGGGAGAAAAGACAACAAGGAGACACATGGGCCCAGGTAAAAAGAAAGTGGCTGAGGTTGCTTATCTCTTGACAACCTTTACATATCACCATTAGAGAAAAGCAACTTCGAGCTCTATCACATGTTAATTTCCATGAGTATTTGAAGTATCCCCTTCTCCCATTGTAATGAAAGACTAGGAAAAATAGGATTTAACTTTACCCCCAGGTGAATTGACACAGAACCCAACTGTAGTCTCCCTAAGCAGAGATATAAGAAATGCTCTAGGGATACAGGAAAAGAAAAAAAAAACTTTCAGAGGCTTCCTAAAACCTCCTTAAAAGCTTCTTCTTCCTCCTTACCTCTACTTGTACCAACTGCCTGGTGGGCTGCTTTTCTCTGAAGGTCCCTGAGAATCTGAGACCTTGGACTCCAAGATCTCCTTCACATCAGATGTGGAGCTTTATATGGAAAGTTAGGCATCCCACATTGATTAGGAGGAACAATAGAGAGTTGGCTGAAGCCGGGTAACTGAAGTTACCCTCCAAAAAATGTCTTTAAACCCTCATCTTTCTCATGGCATGGCCCAATAAGCAAACGACTTTGGATCCTGGTTACATTGTTATATTCCCACATCCCTATATAATTAATCATAGGGATATATATGTATATACACATGCACATATGTATATATACGTGTGCACACACATGCACTTACATACGTGCACATATACATGCATATGCACGTATACATGTGTATACCTACACATACAAACATACATGTGTATATACATATATAAGCACATATATGTGTGTGCATGTGTGTGTATGGAACCTTGCTACAAGCTCCTTATGCCATGGCTATATCCTTCCCTCATTGCCCCCATTGCTTTTGTTTGTTTTTATTTTTAGTGGTTTTGATCCCCAGGGCTTAGTACTCTTCCTGACAAATAGAAATAAAAATAAATTCTTTATGATTGAATGGCTGGTATCCCTGTCTCCAGGTATTAACATTTGAAATCTTGAGCACTCCACACCACTTTGTGTGAGAGCACCGTAATAAGGACCTCTTGCTTCATGCACTGTTTGCTTGTTCAGCTCCTTCGTATGATACCTTCTACATCTCATAACTGCTTTTAAGGACTGGGACAAAAACCATCACGATGACTAATTTCTGTGTGCTCAAGACGGCTGTACCATCAATATGTTTCAATCATCATGGCAGTCCCAAACACCAGATTTTTTTTTATTCAGTGATTTTTGTCATAAAAAAACTAGTTGATATCTTTGTTCTTTGCCACATCTTGAGCAATAGCTTGGCAACCATGTTGGATTTTCAACAGTCATATGCACACTCCAGGCAACACATTTATAACAATATGACATTGGCTGTTAATCTGGGAGTAATCAATGGCTGAGCTTTGGAGAGAAAAACATTATCCCTTTCCCTCTCCTCTCCTGAACTTGCTGTTAAAAGATCAAGACCAAGCCCACTGGCAGAGTAAATAAGAATGAAAGAATTTGCTGTAGGTGGTACCATCTGTGACCATCTAAAAACACCCTTAAACAATCTGTCAGGCAATTATGTAGCTGGATGGTGAATCTTGCAATGATTCATCATGGATATAAGAAAAAATTAATTTCAACTATTGCTAGGCCGATGAAGTATGATTAATTCCAATTAATGTTAATACACTCCAATGTATCAATATAACTTGTAGGTGACCATAGGTTCTTTAAGATGATGATACCAGCTATGACCAGTTCTACTAAATTTGGAAATTTTCACATATGTTGTGGCCATAGAACATTAGCCTAAGTTCAGAGAGGAACCTCACATATATTCTTGTAAAAATAATGAATATTTTTATTTATATTGGCCAGAACAACTCACTAAACAATTTGCTAAGGTGAGCAGAGAATTCATTACTGACCGTTAGAAGAAGCAGACATATCCAGGAAATCCTGGTTATTTTAATTATTTAAATATAAATGAATAAACTCCTGAGGTTATAGTTTCCTGCTTAAATTATGAGATGCTATATCTATTGGGAGAATGAAGTAAAAGAATGCTTTCCTTCATTCCTTCCTTCTTTCATTACTTCCTTCCTTTCTCCCTTCCTTCCTTCTCTCCTTCCATTCTTTCCTTAATTCCTCTTTCATTCTTTTCTTCTCTTTCCCTCTATTCTTCCTTCCTTTCTTCCCTTCTTTTTCTTCCTTCCCTTCTTCTTCCCCTCCTTCTTTCTTTCCTTTCTTCCCTCCTCCCTTGACATGTCTTGACACTTAGAAGTTGTGTAACCCTGGGAAATTAATTTAATATTTTTCTCCCTCAGTTTCCTCATATATAAAATGAAGATAATAATAGCACCCATTGTACAGGATTGCTTTGTGGGTCAAGTGAAATAATGTAAAATTTAATGTGTTATTAACATATGCTTATTATTATTACCTGTATAATCTCCCTCCCCTCCCACCTATAAAAGTGAACTGTGCGGGGTGGAGCCAAGATGGCAGCAGAGCCATACTGTGGCAACAAGCCCAAAAGTCAAGTAATTAAGTGGCAATATGCCAAGGCAAAGGAAACAAATTAAACAGAAAAATGCAACCCTAGATTCCTACTTTGGGGGCAAACAGGATTGAAGCATAGAAGAGGAAGAGATCTGTGAGGTCAGAAATCCTGCTCCAAAAGCCCCAAAGGAAAACATGAGCGGGTTACAGGCCATAGAGGACTTTAAGAAGGATTTTAAAAATCAAATAAGAGAAGTGGAGGATAAATTGGGAAAAGAAATGAGAAGGATGCAGGAAAAGTATGAAATAAGGGTCAACAGCCTGACTGAGAAAAACACCTTAAAAAATAGACTAACTCAAATGTCAAAGGAGGCCCAAAAGGGCAATGAGGAGAAGAATGCCTTAAAAAGTCGAATTTGCCAGATGGAAAAAGAATCTCAAAAGCTCACTGAGGAGATTCATTCCTTCAGAGTTAGACTGGAGTAAATGGAAGCTAATGACTTTATGAGAAACCAAGATGCTGTTAAGCAGATCCAAACAAATGAAAGATTAGAAGGCAATGTGAAATATCTCATGGGAAAAACCACTGACTTGGAAAATAGATCCAGGAGAGACAAATTAAAAATTATTGGACTACCTGAAAGCCATGATCAAAGAAAGAACCTAGAAATCACCATTCAAGAAATTCTCAAGAAAAATTGCCCTGATGTTTTAGATCCAGAGGGCAAAATAGAGGTTGAAAGAATCCACCATTCACCTCCTGAAAAAGATCCCCAAAAGAAAACTCCCAGGAATGTTATAACCAGGTTCCAGAATCCCCAGATCAAGGAGAAAATACTCCAAGCAGCCAGGAAGAAACAATTTCATTATTGTGGAAACACAATCAGAATAGCCCAGGACCTGGCAGCTTCTACACTGAGGGATTGAAGGGCATGGAATACGATATTCCAGAGGGCAAAAGAACTGGGAATGAACCCAAGGGTCACCTACCCAGCAAAACTGAGTATTTTGTTTCATGGGAAAATATGGGCATTCAGTGGAATAGAGGACTTTCAAGAATTCTTGAGGAAAAAACCAGAGTTGAATAGAAATTTTGACATCCAGACACAAGAAGCAAGAGATGCCTGAGAAGGTAATCAGGGAAATGAAATCAAAAGGAACTTATCAACGTTGAACTATTTACATTCCTATATGGAAAAACAATAACTGTGACTGAGGAAATCTTTCTCTCTAAGAAGATAATGGAAGAAGGGTGTATGGTCATGTGAATACATATGTGAATGTGTGTGTATGTGGTTACAGTTATATATGGATAGAGGGCATAGGTTGAATTTGTTGGGAAGGGAGAATACTCAAGGGGTGAAATTATAAGGTGACAGAGTAAAGTGGCAAGAGGAGATAGGGAGAGACAGGGTAGGGTAAACTATCTCATGTAAAAGAAGCAAGGGGAAGTGGTTTCAAGGGAGGGGAAGAATAGGAAGGCAAAAAGGCAAAACCACATTCTCATTGAATTTGGTTCTGGGAGAGAATGACATGCATACTAAATGGGATATCTCAACCTACAGCAGACTAGGGGGAAGGGGGAGGAGAGGAGGGATGATGGATGGGATGGCATCCTTGGAGGGAGGGGAGGTTGGAAGAAACCACTATAGAAGAGGGACAGGATCAAGTAGGGAATGGACCAGGTGGGGGGGGTGGGATGAGTGGGAGGGAATTATAAGCAGCCTTATACAATATATCTACTATGGTAATGTTTTGCATAGCTAAACATGTACAACATATACTAAATTACTTATCTTCCCAGAGGGAATGGGTGACAAGGGAGGAAGGGAATGAATCTGAAATTCTAGGTTTTAAAATTAAATGTTTCAAATATATACATATACATATACATATACATATACATATATATATATATATATATATATATATATATATATATATATATATATACTATTATTAAAAAAACATGAACTGTGAAACAGCATGGCTTTTTAAAAAAAATTCCTTTTGGACTTTCTTTATACCTCCAGAATATAGCAAGTCCATTCCCTTCCCAGCCCACTGTAGCCTACAGGAGTAGAAAATGGCAGCTTTTAAGTATATAGTGAATCTGAGAGTATTCATTTACCCTCCTAATCTTACTACCTTTTTCTACCTTCTTGTTTTCCTCTCTGGATTCTTGTTTTCCTCTCTGAGCACAAGTCAGAGAGTAGAATTTCAGAGAATGAACTTTCTAGGCAGATTTCAAAATTCTCAAAAGACAGAGTACTTATATTTTTATTCTTTGGGCATGACCTTCTAGGGTACTTTCTGAGTAGTACTTTCCTTGAAGAAATGAAAATACCCTCAGATAAAGGACTAATACTACACTATGGAGTACCAAAAGACCTGGACCTTGCCAACCCTTCAAGCTAGAGGCAGGAGTAGCTCAGATATTGTAGGTCCAAGAGATATATGGAAAATTGTTCAGCAACCCCAATATGACTTTAACTTCTCACTATGGGAAGCAGAAAAATTGAATATTTGAGTGCTTCATATTTCAGTATTTTTGTGGGTTCCTGTGCATTTGGTGCACTTTCTGTGGTGGATAAAATAAAGGGTATTCATTTGAGATTCACATTTTTTAATTTTTAGCATCTTTGTGGGACTCAGGAATGTTGTTATACACATTTGAGGAAACCTAAACACAATTTATGACTACTCTTGCATTTTGGAGAAAAAAAAATGGGGAACTTCTGGTGGGAGTAAAAGCCAAAAAGAGTAATGAGCCTTTTCAGATCAGCCCCACCCAGATCCAATCCAGTCTTTTTGAGGCTATAGTCCTTGGAATTTACTGGCTAAATGAGAAGTTAAAAGAGAACTACAGATGTGGTTAGACAAGGGTGGTAAACAATGGGGCGATGTTTTCTTAGTCCTGGATATTACTCTTTTTTTTTCCTCTGATTTTATTTTTTAGTTTACATCATTCATTTCCACAAGATGTTGAGTTACAAATTTTCTCCCCATTTTTCCCCTACCCACCACCCAAAAATAGCGATGCCACTGAATATCCCCTCCCCCAATCTGCTTTCTTCCTTATCTTCCCCCATACACCCTCTAACTTTCCAGTAGGCCACATTGGATCTCTATGCCCCAGTGCCTGTATATCTTATTTCCCACTTGCATGTGAAGTAATTATAATAATAGTATTATATAATATATTATATAATATAATAGTATTATATAATATATTATATAACATATATAATAGTACTAGTAGTATATACAATTATATATATATTTATATATATAGACATACATATGTGTGTATATATATATATATATATATATATATATATATATATATATATAAAACATTTTATTTTAAAACTTTAAATTCCAGATTCTTTCCCTTCCTCCCTTGTCACCCACCCTTACTTGGAAGATAAGCAATTCAATATAGGTTGTACATTTGTAGCTAAGAAAAACATTTCCATAGTGGATATATTGTGAAAGACTGACTATATTTCCCTCAATCCTATCCCACCCCCACTTGTTCTATTCTCTACTTTGATCCTCTCCCTTTTCAAAATGGGGTGATTCCAACTTCCCTTCCCATACTGCCCTTTCTTCCATTATCTCCACTCTCCTCCCCTTTCCCCCTACTCTCCTATAGGGTGAAATACTCTATTTAGTGTGTATGTTGTTCCCTCCCTAAGCCCAGTTCAATGAGAATAAGTTTGACCCATTACCTTTTGCCTTCCTATACTTTCCCTCCATTGTAACAATTTTCCCTGCGTTATCTTGATTGTGTTTCCACAATATTCAAATTGTTTTTTCCTGACTGCTTGTAATATTTTCTCCTTGACCTGGTAATTCCAGAACCTGGCTATAATATTCCTAGGAGTTTTCATTTTGGGATCTTTTCAGGAGGTGTTCAGTGGATTCTTTCAACCTCTATGTTGCCCTCTGATTCTACAACATCAGGGCAATTTTACTTGAGAATTTCTTGAAGGATGATTCCTAGGTTCTTTTTTTGATAAGATGTTTCAGGTAGTCCAATAATTTTTAAAATAACTCTCCTGGATCTATTTTCCAGGTGAGTGGCTTTTTTCAATGATATATTTTGCATTGCCTTCTATTTTTTATTTGTTTGGTTCTGTTTAATAATATTTTGATTTCTCATAAAGTCACAAGCTTCCATTTGCTCCAATCTAATTCTAAAGGAATGATTCTCCTCAGTGAGCTTTTGAGATTCTTTTTCCATCTGGCAAATTTTGCTTTTTAAGAGATTCTTCTCCTCATTGCCTTTTTGAGGCTCTTTTGCCATCTGAGTTAGTCTATTTTTTAAAGTGTTATTTGCTTCAGTCATGAAAATATTTTCATAATTTTCTTGCATCATTCTCATTTCTATTTTGAATACAGGAAGCTTTTGGTACAGGAGTTCTGACGTCTCTGTCTTCCTCCTCTTCCATGCTTGGATCCCTTTTTGTCCCCAAAATAGGAGTCCAATGTCAGAGTGCTGTTTGGTTTGCTTTCTTTTCTTATTCATATAGCCACTTAATTGCATGACTTTTGAGGGTTTTGCCACAGTAGAACTCTGCTACCAGAAAGGGAAGCTTTATCCCAAATCTCTGGGAGTTTCTCAGCTGTTGAAGTGCCCTCTCTGAAGCCTCAATACACTCTGGCAAACTGGTCATGCACCCCAGGACCTCCACCCTAGACAGCAATCCAGATACAAGCAGGTTAGAGCAAGAACCATTACCCCTGAGACTGGTTGCTTGTTCCCCCTACAATCTGCAGGCCAGGAGCTCTGAAGCAGCATGACTGAGGAGCCTCAGTTACTTCTTATCCCAGGGACAAAGGCCCGATCACACTCCAGAAATTCCTATTCCTGCAAAGTCTACCCTGACCTCTCACTTTGTCTTTGGTATTTATGGGTTGATAATTATGGAAACTGCCACAGCTTCTGGTGATCTGAAGTCCCACCAGCCAGGGGATGATCAGGCCACCTTGAGGCTTAAACCTCGGGGTTGAACGGGGCTGGGCTTGCCTCTCAGAGTGCTGTGCTGGCCCCTTCTGGCTGGCTTGCTGGGTTTTTACTGGGAGGTTAGTTTCTCTCTGTCATATCGTGGGTTCTGTAGCTCCAAAGTTTGTCTCGAGTCATTTTTTACATGTATTGAAGGAAGTGGAAGCTGGATTCAACTGGAAGTCCTGTTTCTACTCTGCCATCTTGACTCCGCCCCCCTTGATATTACTCTTAGAGAGGCTTCAGATTGAATTACTTTCTTTGATTCTATATAATAGTTTTAATTCATATTATACACCTAGTACACAAAACCCTGAAAAATTCTTTCAGGCAAATTATTGTTTAGTTATTATACTTTCTCAAACATGTAGTCTTAAAGGTGATTCTTTGAATCAAAATTTGCTTTCACATTACCTGTTAATTTTTTTTTTCTTTTTAGCTTCAAACCAATGCTCTAGCCTGTAAAGATATCTTAATATCCTGACTGATAAGGCAGTGTTCAATATAATATGCAAGCTATCCCTTCCTATTTTATTTCAATTTATTAAACATGTCTTCTTTGTCTTTATCTAATCATTGATTTGAAAAAAAAATGTGAAGCACAACAGGGCCAAACAATGATGTTGTTTACTGACAATCTATGTCCTTTCAAATTGATATTGAATTATTAATTATTACTCTTTAGGTCTAGTCATTCAATCTGCCCTAAATTCACCTAATTGTTTCAACATGTAGCCCATATTTTTATTCTATATTTTTGGCAAAAATAATGTGAGACTATTAAATGCTTTGCCAAAATCAAAGTAAATTTCCTTTATATTTTCAGAACCTAACACATTGTTAGCTATCACAGAGGAGATTTTAAAAATTGATGGTTGACTTATTATTGTTGACAACATTTGTCTATGTCCCAGTCTGTTAATATTATCAAAATAGGACATGCCATGATATATTTTTATGAAGTCACTTTGGCTTTTTATCATAATCTCCTTTTCTGTATATGCTCATTAACCATTTCCTTAAAGATGTTTTGAAGACAAGATTCTGGTAAATGGTGGAGTAGGTCAGAAAATTCCAAGCTCTCAAGATTTTCCCCCCAAAAGAGTTGAAATAGCACCTTGGGGTGAACAAAGTATGGCTGGAGATAAATAAGAACAGAGGACAACCCGGGTAGTCCTGAGACAATTTGAGAAGATCAGAAGAAAAATCCCAGAATGATGTTTGGTCCCTGTACATAATAAACACCTCCAGGGTAGGTTCCTGCTTAATAGCAAGCAGGAAAGCAATTTAAACAAGTGACAAAGCCTGGGGTTAGTTGGTTTGAGGGGCTGCCCCAACCCAGGCCACATGAACTTTTACCCTCAGGATAGTGAGGAGAGTTGGGCATTTGAGCACAAAAAGATTAAGGGAACCTCTGCTGATAAGGAACACCAGATTCAGCTGGGCTAAAGAGAACTGTGGGGGCAGAAAGAACCAGCACCCACGGCCTGTCACCAAAAATTTTTCAGTTCTCAACCTCTAGCCTGTGACCACCTCCAGCCTCCCATAAGTGCCCTCAGCTAGAGGCTTTCTACCACCCCAGTGCTAGAGGTGACTACAAAAATTAAGATATTACCACAAAAATAAATATTCACAGAGAAAGGATAAAGAAACCAACAATAGAAAGCTATTATGGGACTAGTGATGACCAGAATCCATCTTTAGAGGAGGATATTGAAGTAAAGAAACCCCCAGAGTAATGTCAAATGACCACATGCCCAAAAAGAATTTATAAAAGATCTTTAACAATCAAATGACAGAGGGGAGGCAGAGTAAAGATGGCAGAGTAGAAATAGCACTTCTGCAGAGCTCCAGGCAACACCACTTCAAAATTATATTATAGGGGGACTCTGAATGACCTCTGGAGCTCCAGAACCCACAAAATGACACAGAGAAGATAACCTCCTGCTGAGGACAATCCTGCAGCCCAACAGGGAGTGGCCAGCACAGCACTCTGGGAGCCAAGCCCAGGACCACGTGAGTCAGAGGTCTTAGCCCCAGGGTGGCAGGACCTGCAGCTGGCTGGAGAGACTCCAGAACACCAGCAGTGGTGGCGTTTCCAGGATTATCAACAAAGAGATGCCACAGACAAAGTGAGAGGTTAATGCCCTATGGACTTTGGGACTCATTAGTTGGGAGAGCTTGTCAGCCTCTTTCCCTGGGGGCAAGAAGCCACTGAGAAGCTTCAGCACACCCTTGGAAACACACAGCAGCTTCAGTTCCTGCCCTGCCAACTGTAGGGGGATCTGTCGATCAGTCTGGGGCGTAATCACTCTTGATTTAACTTTCTTGGATCTGGATTGTGGTCTGGGGTTGAGGTCTTGGGGTGTGTGACCAGGTTTCCAGAGAATGTGGGGGCTTCAGAGTGGGCACCCAACTAATACCTCCGGCAGTTGGAGAAACCCCAGCATTTGGGACAGGATGAAAGCTCCCCTAGCTGGTGGCATAGTCCTACTGTGGAAACAAGCTGAAAAGTCAAGTAATTGAGTGGCAACATGCCTAGGCAAAGGAAACAAAATAAACAGAAAAATGCAAAATTAGATTCCTATTTTAGGGGGGGCAAAGAGGACCAAAGCATGGAACAGGAGGAGGACTGTGAGGTCAGAAATCCTGCACCAAAAGCTCCAAATGAAAATACGAGAGGCTTAGAGGCCATAGAGGACCTTAAGAAGGATTTTGAAAATCAAATAAGAGAAGTGGAGGAAAAATTGGGAAGAGAAATGAAAATGATACATGAAAATTATAAAAGAAGAGCCAACAGCCTTACTGAGGATAATAACACCTTAAAATAGATTAACTGAAATGGCAAAAGAGACTCAAAAAGTCAATGAGGAGAAGAATGCCTTAAAAAGCCAATTTTTTTTTAAACAAATGCTTTATTAACTTCTGTTTTACATCATTCATTTCCGACAGATTTTGAGTTACAATCATGTTCCCCCCGTTATTCCACTACCCAACGTCCCAGAATAGCAGTCCCACAAGATATCACTTCCTCCGATCTGCACTCTCCCATACCTTCTCCCATACCCCCTTCGACTTTTCCATTAGAGGAAGGTGAATCTTTGTGTCCCAATGCCTGCACATCTTATCTCCCAAATATAAGCAAAAGACTATTAATAATAGTATTTATATATATTTGAAACATTTAATGTTAAGACCTCGAATTTCAGATCCATTTCCTTCCTCCCTTGTCACCCATTCCCTCTTGGGAGATAAGTAATTCAGTATATGTTGTACATGTCTAGCTATGCAAAACATTATCATAGTAGATATATTGTACAAGGCTGCTTATAATTCCCTCCCACTCATCCCACCCCCCCACCTGGTCACTGATCCTGTCACTCTTCTATAGTGGGTACTTCCAACCTCCCCTCCCCCAAGGATGCCCTCCCATCCATCATCCCTCCTCTCATCCCCATTCCCCCTATTCTGCTGCAGGTTGAGATATCCCATTTAGTATGTATGTCATTCTCTCCCTGAACCAAATTCAATGAGAATGTGCTTTTGCCTTTTTTTTTTCCCTTCCTATTCTCCCCCTCACTTGCAACCACTTCCCCTTGCTTCTTTTACATGAGATAGTTTACCCTACCCTGTCTCTCCCCATCTCCTCTTGCCACTTTCCTTTCTCACCTCATAATTTCATCCCTTGAGTATTCTCCCTTCCCAACAAATTCAACCTATGCCCTCTATCCATATATAACTGTAATCACATACACAAACATTCACATATGTATTCATATGACCACACACCCTTCTTCCATTATTTTCATAATGAGAAAGATATCAACAGTCACAGTTATTGCTTTTCCATATAGGAATGTAAATAGTTCAACTTTGATAAGTTCCTTTTGATTTCTTTTCCCTGATTACCTTCTCAGGCATCTCTTTCTTCTTGTGTCTGGATGTCAAATTTTCTATTCAATTCTGGTTTTTTCCTCAAGAATGCTTGAAAGTCCTCTATTGCACTGAATGACCATATTTTCCCCTGAAACAAAATACTCAGTTTTGCTGGGTAGGTGACCCTTGGGTTCATTCCCAGTTCTTTTGCTCTGTGGAATATCATATTCCATGCCCTTCGATCCCTCAGTGTAGAAGATGCCAGGTCCTGGGCTATTCTGATTGTGTTTCCACAATATTGAAATTGTTTCTTCCTGGCTGCTTGTAATATTTTCTCCTTGATCTGGGGATTCTGGAACCTGGCTATAATATTCCTGGGAGTTATCTTTTGGGGATCTTTTTCAGGGGGTGATCTGTGTATTCTTTCAACCTCTATTTTGCCCTCTGGATCTAAAACATCAGGGCAATTTTCCTTGAGAATTTCTTGAAGAGTGATTTCTAGGTTCTTTCTTTGATGGTGGCTTTCAGGTAGTCCAATAATTTTTAAATTGTCTCTCCTGGATCTATTTTCCAAGTCAGTGGTTTTTCCCATGAGATATTTCACATTGCCTTCTAATCTTTCATTTATTTGGATCTGCTTAACAGCATCTTGGTTTCTCATAAAGTCATTAGCTTCCATTTGCTCCAGTCTAACTCTGAAGGAATGAATCTCCTCAGTGAGCTTTTGAGATTCTTTTTCCATCTGGCAAATTCGACTTTTTAAGGCATTCTTCTCCTCATTGCCCTTTTGGGCCTCCTTTGCCATTTGAGTTAGTCTATTTTTTTTTAAAGCAATTGGGGTTAAGTAACTTGCTCAAGGTTACACGGCTAGTCATTTGATTTATGCGTGGGTGCTCATTTTCTGAGGCCGGATCTGATCTCGGGTCATCCAAACTCTGAGGCCGGCACTCTTACTTACTGCGCCACCTAGCCGCCCCTTTAGGGCAATTGGGGTTAAGTAACTTGCCCAAGGTTACATGGCTAGGTTTTTGTTTGTGCGGATTAGGTGTCGGAGGCCGGCTCAGAACTCATGTCCTTCTGATTCCAGGGCCGGCGCTCTATTCACTGCTCCACCTAGCCGCCCCCGAGTTAGTCTATTTTTTAAGGTGTTGTTTTCCTCAGTCAGGCTGTTGACCCTCATTTCATACTTTTCCTGCATCCTTCTCATTTCTCTTCCCAATTTTTCCTCCATTTCTCTTATTTGATTTGTAAAGTCCTTCTTAAGGTCCTCTATGGCCTGCAACCTGCTCATGTTTTCCCCTGGGGCTTTTGGAGCAGGACTTCTGACCTCACAGTCCTTTTCCTGCTCTATGCCCCCAAATAGGAGTCTAGGGTCGCATTTTTCTGTTTCCTTTGCCTTGGTATGTTGCCACTTAGTTACTTGACTTTTGGGCTTGTTGCCACACTATGGCTTTAAGGCCAGATAGAGGAATTTTCGTCCCGAACGTGTGGGGGGCAACTTCCGTTTCTGGCAAGCTGGAAACCCATCCACAACTTCCACCCTAGATCACAATCCAGACCCAGGGAGGTTAAAGCAAGAGCAATTACCCCCCAAGACTGATTGCTGCATCTCCCTACAATTCGCAGGCCAGGAGCTGGAGCTGCCTCTGAAAACTACAAAATGGCGTGTCTCCTGAGTGGCTTCTAGCCCCCAGGGGAGGGAGCCGACGCATTCCCCAAATACTAGTCCCAAAGTCCACAGGACGCAAACCTCTTACTTTGTCCTAGGCATGTCTATGTTGATAATTCTGGAGTCGCCACAGCTGCTGGTGTTCTGGGGTTCCTCCAGCCGGCTGCTGGCCCTGCTGCCCTGGGGCTAAAACCTCGGTTCACAGGGACCTGGGCTCCGCTCGGCTCGGCTCCCTGCACTCTGCGCTCTGCGCGCTGCCGGCTCCCAGACTGCTGCGCTGGTCCTTCCTGCAGGGCTGCTGGGCTGTCCTCAGTGGGAGGTTAGCTTCCTGTGTTGTTCTGTGGGTGCTGGGGCTCCAGAAGTTGTTCAGAGTCCCCTTTTACATAGTTTGGTGGGAATCTGGGGCAGAGTGGCTTGGATGAGCTGTTTCTATTCTGCCATCTTGGCTCCGCCCCACAGCACTCACCAAATTTACCAATATGAAAAAGAATCTCAAAAGCTCACTGAGGAGAATTTTTCCTTTGAATTTAGTATGCACAAAATGGAATCTAATACTGTTAAACAGATCCAAAGAAATGAAAGAATAGAAGGCAATGTGAAATATCTCATGGGAAAAACCACTGACCTGGAAAATAGATCCAGGAGAGGTAATTTAAAAATTATTGGACTACCTGAAAACCATGATCAAAGAAAGAACCTAGAAATCATTCTTCTGGAAATTCTCCAGGAAATTGCCCTGATGTTTTAGACCCAGAGGGTAAAATAGAGGTTGAAAGAATTCACCAATCACCTGAAAAAGATCCCAAAATGAAAACTCCTAGGAATATTATAGCCAGGTTCCAGAATTCCCAGATCATAGAGAGAATATTACAAGCAGCCCGGAAGAAACAATTTGAATAATGTGGAAATGCAGTCAGGATAGCACAGGATCTGGCAGCTTCTACACTGAGAGATTGAATGGCTTGGAATATGATATTCTGGAGGGCAAAGGACCTGGGATTAAAACCAAAAATCACTTACCCAGCAAAACTGCATATCCTCTTTCAGGGGAAAATATGGTCATTCAGTGCAATAGAGGACTTTCAAGCATTCTTGAGGAAAAAACCAGAATTGAATAGAAAGTTTGACATTCAGATACAAAAGCAAGAGATGCTTACAAGGTAAACAGGGAAAAGAAATCATAAGGAACTTATCAAAGTTGAACTGTTTACATTCCTATATGGAAAAACAATAACTGTAATTGATGAAACTTTTCTCAGTATGAAAATAGTTTGAAGAAGGGTATATGGGCATATAAATACATATGTGAATGTGTGTATATATGTTTACAGGTATACACAGATAGAGGATACAGGTCGAATATAATAGTAAGGGATGATACTTAAAAGGTGAGATTAAGAGGTGAGAGAGGAATATAATGAGAGGAGATGGGGAGAGATAGAATGTGGTAAACTATTTCATGTAGAAGAGGCAAGGGAAAATGGTTACAAGGGAGGGGAAGAAAAGGAAGGCAAAAAGGCAAAACCTTATTCTCATTGAATTTGGATCAGGGAGAGAATGACATACATACTAAATAGGATATCTCACCCTACAGGAGAGTAGGGGGGAAAGGGGATGAGAGGGAGGATGATGGAAGGGAGGGTGGGAAGGAAGGGCAGGGAGGGAAGTTGGAAGCACCCACTTATGAAAAGGGACAGGATCAAAATAGGAAATAGACCAAGTGGGAGGTGGGATAGGAGGGAGGGAAATATAGTCATTCCTTTACAATATATCTACTGTGGTAATGTTTTGCATAGCTACACATGCACAACATATATTGAACTGCTTATCTTCCCAGTAAGGGTAAGTGACAGGAGAGGAAGGGAATGAATCTGGAATTCAAAGTTATAAAATCAAATGTGTGAAAATGTATAAGTACTATCATTAATACTATTTTGCATATAACTGGAACTAAGTTGTATAGGCATTGGGGCATGGAGAGTCACCCTGCCATACTGGGAGAGTCAAGGGGTGTATGGGAGAAGATATGGGAGAGAATAGATTTGATGAGGGGATATCTTGTGGGACTGCTATTCTGGGGTGGGGGGGGTAAAGAAAAAATGCGGGAAAAAGTTGTAACTCAATATCTGGCAGAAATGAATGATGTAAACCACAATTTAATAAAGCATTTGGGAATGAAAAAAATCAAATTACAGAGATGGTGGAAAAACTTTAAAAAAGAAGAATATATATATATATATATATATATATATATATATATATATATATTATGGGATATATGTCTCAGAGAGAGCTGCACCCACTCCCAGCTGGGCTGCTGGGCTGTCCTCAGGAGGAATTTAGCTTCTCTGGGTCATTTTGTGGATTCTGTAGCTCCAGAGTTTGTTCAGAGTCCCCTTTTATATAAATTGGAAGTCTTGGGAGCCAGAGCTGAGAGGTAATGCTGTATCTACTCTGCCATCTTGACTCCATCCCCCAGCATTGCAAAATAAAAAGAATAATTTAATAAAAACCAAGAAGATCATTAAAGGAAAATCAATCAATTAGAAAAGGAGTTTCAGAATCTTTAGGAAAAAAATGACCCCTTGAAAACTAGAATTGGGCAAAGTGAAATCAATGAAATTATGAGAGATTGAAAAATATTATAAGAGAATGAAAAAATAGAAGAGAAAGTGAAATATACTATGAGAAAAACAACATATTTAGAAAATAGATCAAAAATAGAAAACATAAAAATAATCAGTCTATCTGAAAGTTGTGATCAGAAAAAAAGAATCTTGATACAATAATACAAGAAATAATTAAAGAAAAATGTCCTGAAGCATTAGAAGAAGGGGTGAAAGTAGAAATAGAAAAATATCCATCAAACTCCACTTAAAAGAGATCCTATGAGGAAAACTCATAGGAATATCATAGTCAAAATTTGAAACCTCAAGATCAAGCATAAAATATTAAAAGCATCAAGATTAAAACAATTTACATATAATGGAGCCACAATTAGAATCACAGAAAACCTAGCAGCAGAGATATTAAAGGACTGCAGGTCTTGGAAGACAATATATAGAAGAGCAAAAGAACTAAGGCTCTGTACAAAAATATCATACCCTGCAAAGTTAAGTATTATCCTGAATGAAAAAATATGGTAATTTGAAAAACTCTCAGACTTTCAAGACTTGCTTAAAAAAATCCTGAACTGAACAGAAGATTCGAAATACAAGAACTAAGAGAAATATAAGGTACATACCAAAGACTGATTATAAGAGATTCATAACTTTCATATATGTAAAACATAAAATGAATGTCTAAGATTCTTATTAGTATTTGAGTAGCTCATAAGAAAGATTTGGGTAAACCTGAGTATAATATTAATTTTAAAAAATAAAACCACTTAGGCACAGCTGATAAAAGTAATTATTTTATATAAATGAGGTACAAGAGGAAGAATCCATACAGAGGAATTAGATGGGGGAGGAGGGCTGGTAGTTCTGGTAACCTACTTTCTTTTTTTGTTTGTTTGTTTTTCTGTAGGGCAGTTGGGGTTAAATGACTTGGTCACATGGCTAATTTTTGTGTTATGTCTGAGCCAGAATTTGAACTCAGGTCCTCCTGATTCCAGGGCCAGTGCTCTATTCACTGTACCACCTAGGTGCCCCTAGTAACCTACTTTCATCAGAAATGGGTTTAAGAGGGAACTATATGTGTGTGTGTGTGTATGTATATATATTTAGAAGAATATAAAAATAAAAATTATGAGAAATAATGAGAAAAATAAGAAAATAAGTATAAAAATAAAAAACATAAAAATGTGTATGTATATATGTGTATATATATTTAGAAGAATATAAAAATCTTCTAAATTCAGAAGAAATAAAACATTAGGGTCATAGGGAGGGGAGAGAAGACGAGAGAAGCAGCTTTAGAGGGGAGGGTGAGGGAATAGGTAAAAGGGGGACATAGAAGGGTGTAATCGTAATAACATTTGAAGATCCCTTTGTATTGGCAAGCTAACAGGTACTTAGCACTTAGTTTCAAATTAATCATATCAATCCTCTTTTAAGAAACAGAATATGTGAACCCCTGTTGTTGATGTAATAGGAAGGGGCTGAACAGGGAGGAGCTAATACTGTATATAAGGAAAATCCCCAGCTGGGAGAGTTAGAACATCTTGGGGCAAGCATCATGGAGGCAGAACAGCTTGGGGGGGGAGAGACACACACAGAATTTCTCTCAGCAAGCAGGAGGCTGGGCTGCTACTGCTAGACAGAGGATTGAAGTGAGAATTGAGAACTAGAAATGAACTCTTGTGGTGGCAGAATCGAGAAGGGGAAAACTTACGGTATCCCAGCACTCTGTCTGTTCTGTCTGTGTTGATGTTTGTTTGTAATACTTTGTACAGAAGCCCAGGGACGTTACTGGAAGCCTGTAGCAGCAAGCACCCCAATATCCCCAGGGGTGACTGCCAACACAGGTTCTTAGATCTTCTTTTCAAAAGGAAAGGAACTCAAAATGGGTTAACAAGCTTACTTTAATCAAACAAACACACATTACCTAGTTCAGGGGAAAAAGGTCAGCACCCCGAACTTCAGAGTTATAGAACTTACAGATCAAACAGACAGGCTTCCAAACTGTCCAACCATTATATCAATACCAAATCACAGTTACCAGAGAGGGAAGCATCAACATCTGGGTTTTCAAAGCCAGGGGTCTCTCAACAACGGCTTCCCAGAGTCTCATCTGGTCAAATCACACAACACTTCTCAAAGTGAGCCCCAAAGCAAAGCCTCTCATCAGAGTTTATATAGCCTTCTCCTGGCTCAGAGAATGTAACAACCTTCTGGACCCACTGCCCAATCACAAAGTATCAAGGTGTGGGCTTTCCTGAAAAACAAGCCTCCCACCACAGTCTCCAGGTGCACTTAAGCTAGGGGCAGGGAAGATCTTTAAATATGCATTTCCATTACAAAGCCCTGAAAGAGGATTTTCTAGTTATCTATTTGCAGAAGTCCTAAAGGAGACAGTCAGAGGTCCTGGGACTATACTGATGATTTTGTGTTGAGTTCTCAGACCTTGTTTGTGGGTCTGTGTTAATTTCTACGTTCATGATTTATGCTGACCTCTTGGACCTTGCTGGTGGGTCTGTGTTAATTTCACAGGCAGATACTGAATTGCTGAAAGTTCGGGCAATGTGTATGAACAGCACAACAGAGAACAAAAGAAAACTCATAAAGAAGCAAAGATGGACAGTTCTTAACACATTGTATATTATTTATCATACAGGCTTTCTTGAAATGAAAATTTATCATTACATGTTTTGAATCCTCTTTTATGTTCTGCTATGAACATGACATGCTTTTTGTTTTCTGTCTGTCTTTGTATTTAAGTTCAGATATTTAAGTTTATGGTGTGTTTGTGTTTCTTTTCTCTATTCTGTATTTGTGTTTGGGCCCTTGAACCTAAAATTATTTTTCAAAATGAAGAATTTTTCAAGGAATTGAAATTAAAATTACTAAATCCAATAAGTACAGATTTTTAAAAATTATCTCATAGTGCTTGCCTGATAGAGGCATGAACATTGTTGATTGAAGTTGAGTTTGATGTTAAGAGGTCAAAAATGATGGGAGGTAAAGAGGATGAACAAATTAGGAGTTTGGAAGAAAGTTTATTATTGAAATGTTTGACCACTGAATTGTCTGGATAGAGAGAAAATTACAAGAGAAAATGACTTGTGAAAAGAAAAGGAAGAGGTATGGAATTGACAAAATTCAGAAGGAAGGGAAAGCAGAGATTATGGAAGATCAAGGAAGTAGAAGATGTTTAAGGAAATGTTCCTGGAGTTTGGGATGGGAATTTTAAGACATCCATGAGTTATTAGTTATGAGGCATAGGGAGTACCAAAATATGACTAACCACTGTGGGTTATTAAATTAAAATGTAATTAGAGATCATAGTGATTAAGGAGCTTCAGGAAAGATGAGAAGCAGTTATTGGAAAGATCTGGCATTAGTTTCAGAATAAGGCTGGAAGTCAAATGTCAAAGTCAATGAGAACAGTGGCAGAGTATTTCAAAGTTCCTATGGATGACAGTTAGATGGTTTGTAAGAAGCTTGAAAAGTCATCAAAGAGAACACACTTCAAAGAAGAATTTGTTGCATGTTGGTGGTCTAGCAAAGGTCTGAAAAAGAAGAATCGGGGAATTTAGAGACCAAGCAAATGGGTAAAACCCATTTACTCCCGTATGAATACCTTCTACAACAAATTAAAATCCTACTCTCTGCAGATACGTCTGTTGACAGATAATTCATTATCTGCCTCTGACAGTTACTAGCTGTGAGACCCTAGAAATCAATTCACCTCATTTTTTTTTTTGCTTTTTTTGGAGGGCAATTGGGGTTAAGTAACTTGCCCAAGGTCACATGGCTAGGTTTTTGTTTGTGCGTGCATTAAGTGTCTGAGGCCAGATCTGAACTCAGGTCCTTCTGACTCCAGGGCCGACACTCTACTCACTGCAACACCTAGCTGCCCCCACCTCATTTTTTAAAAGACCTATGATTTTTATTGGTATTCCCAAGAAAGAAATCTCCTTCAACAATGAATGTTGATACCTGCTTTGCATCTTCTAGTCTTAGGGAATTGCCAGAGAACAGTATTTAAATAATTTCCCTGGAGTCACATACCCAAAGGCAGTATTTGAACCCAGGCCTTTCTGACTGAAGCTCCCTTTTTATCTGATTCATTGTGCTTCTTATCCCTGAGTTTCCAGGCCTCTTATAAAATTGGAATAGTGATATATCTATCTAAAAGAGTTACTACGAGGATATTATTTTGTAAATCTTAAAGCACAATATACATTAATTGTTCTATTTCTAATTTTAAGTCTTGGTTAAGCTGAGATCTCTTCTCACTCCTAACTAAATGGCTCATTTTAATGTATTTTCACTCCTAACTAAATGGCTCATATTTATGTATTTTCTGGTATAAACTCATCTATATAACTTCACCAATTTCTGTTTGCTACATGCTTGGATAAATGTGTTTATTTCCTATTCACTATTTGTGATGGTTTTACATTCTTTGAACCTATTGTACTGCTACAACAGCAATAATTATGAATTTGGCAAAAGATATGATTCTAGTCCAGTGCCCCTCTAAGAGACTGGAAAAAAAGAATGACAAGTGTGCCCCTTTGCAGTATTCTGGGCTTGCCTGCCCTAACATTCAATTATCATGGTGACTCTGCTCCTCTGGTCAGAAGAGGTTTGACTTCAGTTTATATCTATGCTTCCCCATGAGTCAAATGTCTACATGCTTAGACAAGTCATGGAGTCATACATGTTTTACAGTGGGATGCATACTCCCTTCACTTCTGTAATGCTAATTTGAATTTGGATTTGAAGATCTTCCCTGCCCCTTGATAAGCTTCAGTAAATTTGAGGACCTTCTTTGATTTGAAAACACTCTGCCCCCTAATAGGCTGAATGTGGTCACGTGGAGCCTATGGTGGGAGACTTGTTTTTCAGGAACACCCACACCTTGTCACTTTGTGATTGGGCAGTGGATTGAAGGGGTGTGATGTTTTCTGACCCTAGAGAAGGCTATACATATCCTGACTGAGGTGTTGCTTTGGGACTCACTCATGGGAAGAGTTGTGTGATTTGGCCAGATGATACTCTGGGCAGCCATCGATTCCCCAGCTTTGAAAACCCAGATGCTGGTGCTTCTCTGTCTGGTAGTTAACACTGTATGTGTGTAAGGGGCAGACAACTAGCAGCCCTGTCTTTTGAGCCATGCTGAACAGTGCTGTTTTCTCTGACTCTATGTTTTGTCTACTTGTAACTTCTGTTTGTATTTTCTCTGAAGTTCTGGGTGCTGACTTTCCCCCCAAACTATGTAAATGATATATGTTTGATTAAAGTAAGCAGGTTAGCCCCTTTATGAGTTGCTTTCCTTTAGAAAATCAGATCAAAGGACTTATGCTAGCAGCCATACTGGGTATGCTAGGGTATTTGCTGCTATAATTTCTTACAATTTTGCAGTACATTTTATATTAATTTATGTCTTTGTGTCTCTGACCACCAATACCAACCAGTAGTATATATTTTCCTATATATGTGGGCAGAAATGATTTATTTTTGTTTGTTTTTTATATTCCCATACAAATAAAACAAGGCCTGGCACATTTAAATAGGTGCATAAAATATTTATTAAATTGAACATATAAAGATTAGCACTGGCTCTGGGGATACAGAACCTGGATCCAAATCCTGTCTCTGGAGGTTACCGTATGTATGACTCTGGGCATCCCATTCAACATTCTGGCCTTCAGTTTCCTCATTGGTAAAGTGAAAGCATTGGACTAGAATCAGGACTGGTCACAACCCATGTTTTAGGAAGTGCTGAAGGGGTCATGAACAGAAAATGTTTAAGACTGGACTAGATGACCTCTGTGGTTCTGTTCAGCTCTAGAGCTATAAACCTATCAGCCTTTGACTTAAGCATGAAGAGATTTTGATCTTTGTCAATAGAGGGAATACTCACACCTAGGAGATCACAGATCCTTGAAGTGAAGATCCTGTAATTTAGTGTGCTGTGAGAAAAACAAAACAATGAATTCATCGATAGCAGCAAATTTTCAGGAATTTATCTGGAAATGATGAATATTGAGAGAGCCTGAATAACAGCTATTGAAGAAGTCAATGATTTGAGATCAGTATTAAATAAAAAATGCTAAAGATCAATACAACATAAAAGTTATGAGTAGTCTAAATCACTTCCTCTTCAAAGTGTTTTACCAACATTCACCCATTAATCTTCATTCTACTGTACTAAGTGATAAGCATTATAGCTTCCCAATCATGCTGAAGAAGCTTGATCCTTACTGAATTCTTGAGGACATTTCTTCTGTGGAAATTAGATTCGGAGCTTGGATTAGAAGCACCAAATCCTTGTTCTTCATATGGTGGCTTTGACTTTTGTATTGTCATATTTAAAGCTTTAAAATAAGATATATAAAGCATTGTTTCACAAAATCATAAAATTAATAGTTTGAAAGAACCTTAGAGATGAGCTAGCCTAACCTCCCATACCAATCTATTACCTACTTGCACTTTTTTAGCCCTAAGAAAAAAGCATTAATTATTTCTTTTAAAATATAGCTATTATTTTACCTTTTTAATATTTATTAAGAGCAAGAGAAAAAGATAGATGTTTGTATGTGTGTGAGTGTGTGTGTGTATGTGTGTAATTTCAAATAAAACATTTGATCTTTTATTATCCATGTCAATGTTTAGTCTAGTTTGGCTGGGCATTTTTGTCATTGCTTTCACATCTGTATTAGAGAAAGTGCGGGTGAGTGCCACATTACCCTATTCAAATTCTTCATCAATGAAAAATGGCTGAATTTCACCCAGGTTACCTCTTTTCTCTTTCAAATGTGTATATGTTGGTTATTCTGTTAACTTCAGAGATAAAATGCTGAGTAAAAGAAAGATTATATCCAAGACAGTGAAATGCAATTCCTCTTCTCACTGGGATCATTTTGTGGTCAGTTTTTTCATCCCAGTCCAAATGTAATAAATCTAGGAAATTGCCCCACCTTTATATTTCCTGCCTTATTTAAATTCCCTTGAATGGAACTGCCGGCTATCTGGACTTCACCCATCATGATCTGCTGCTCTTCTTGTGATTATGATACAGAACTGAGTGAGAAGTAGCCATTTGTAATATTTTCATCATTGTGCTCTTTTCCAGGAGTGATGAATATATCTTCCAAAGATTATGTTCCAGATGTCCTTTTCCTGCTCATTGTATCTTCTTTTATAAGGTGAGAGTTTTTAAACATTCTTCATATGTTTGTTCTTGGCAAATGATAATTTAATCCAAGTTTTCTTTAGATCTGGTATTTTCACCAGGAATACTTGAAAGCTCTCTATTTCATTAACTATCCATATTTATTTTTTTCTTGGAAGATCATATTTACTTTTGCTAGGTAGGTTATTCTTGATTGTATTCATTACTCCTTTGCCTTCCCAATATCATATTCCTTTAATTCCATGCTCCTTTAATTGAAAACTGTTCATTCTTGTCTGATATTGACAGAGGTTCACAATATTTGAATCTTGAATCCTTTCTTTCTGACTATTTGATGTTTTTTTCTTTGACTTAGGAGCTCTGGAAATGGGCTATAATATGCTTGGGAGTTTTCTTTTAGGGATCTCTTTCAGGAGGTAATCAGGGATTCTTTCAGTTTCTATTTTAACCTCTAGATCTAAGCAGGGACCCTTTTCCTTGATAATTTCTTGAAATATAAGGTTTGGACTCTTTCCTTTGGCCATGATTTTCAGATACTTCAATAATCCTTAAATTATCTCTCCTTTATTTTCTATGTGAGTTGTTTTTCAAATAAGGTATTTAATGTTTTTTTTCTCATTTTTTTTCATTCTTTTGACTTCATTTTATTGTTTCTTGATGTCTAATGCAGTCATCCACTTTTAATTGCCCAATTCTAATTTTTTTAACTTTTTATATTTTATTTTCCCCATTTAAATGCAAAACTATTTTAAAATTCATTTTAAAAAATTGAGTTTCAAATTTTCTCCTTCCCTTCATTCCCTTTCCCCTTCCTAAGATGGCAAGCAATTTGATATGTTATACATATGTAATCATGCAAAACATATTTCCATATTAGCCATGTTCTGAAAGAAGACACAGACCCTAAAGAAAAAAAGTGTACAAGAAAAGGAAAGTGAAATATAGTATGCTTTGATCTGCATTTAAACTCCTTTGGTTCTTTCTCTGAAGGTAGATGGAATTTTTCATCAGGAGTCCTTTGGAATTATCTTACATCATTGTATTGATGACAATAGCTAAGTTATTCAAAGTTGTTCATTGTACAAGATTGCTGTTACTGTGTACAATATTCTCCTAGTTCTAATCATGCCACTTTGGATAAGTTTGTGTGGGTCTTTCCAGGTCTTTCTGAAATGTGCTTGCTCATCATTTCTTATCAAATACCATAACTTGTTCAGTCATTCCCCACTGCCTTTATTTTGGAACTTCAGCCATGGCCTCTGCTCCCTTATGATTAACCCCTAGTGTTCCTCTTTGCCCTGGAACTGTGATCCAGAGCTATGTATGGGCAATAGCATTGCCAGTCAGTGCCAACTATACCCAGTGCCAGCAATAGGTCCCTTGTAGTCTCTTTCTGACCAGTTGTTCAACCCTCTTAATGTCTCTTGGTTGTGAGCTCCCAAACCTGCTGCTGTTGCTATAATGGCTATTGATGCCATCATGGGTATGGGCTCTAGATAGACTTCAATTCCAGTGCCACAGACTTCTGTTGTTGACCTCCTAAATTTTCTTAGGCCAGAAGAAATGTCTCATTTTGGCCCTGGCACTCTAGAATTTTGAGTAATTACTTTAAAGATGTTTGGAGGGAATTGTTAGGAAAGTTCAATTGAATTCAGCTGGGTTGTCTCTGATTCACCATTTTGGCTCCACCCACTCATCAAGAGCCATTATCATTTAGAGTTCACCACATTGTTTTAAAAGCATCAGACTAAGCATCTTATTACCAAGGGTTATAGAGAAAATGCTGGATAACTGCTTCCCATCAATAGTGGAAAAATTGCCTGGTCCTATAAAGTAAGTTTCCCTGAAAGGATCTAGGCCATTACTCAAGTCAGGGCCCATTGAAATCTCTGCTTCCTCCCTTTATCTTCTTAACAGCCTCCAGAGTTCTTCCTTCTAGGGCACAAAGGAGAACCTATGACTTACCTAGACTAATAATAGTATTGAGGAGCATGTGAGACTGGCATTCAGAGAAGCAAGGATGCCAGCAAATTAGACCATCTGGGCAATAGAGTATATAGCCTGAGTCTTATTTCCCTTAAGTGGATCTTCTCTGTAGATCCACCCTCTTCAGGACAAAGAAATCTCATGGTCACATTTTCTAACTAAGCAGAGGAAAACCTAGCCTAGTGAGTCTCAGCACTTTCTTGATTTATAAACCAGACAAGAAATATCTAATTGTCAATACTGGCCTGTTGACTGTAATTTTCAAGTCCTATTTATGGCCATCCATAGACGATGAATTATATTATATAATCACATAGATTCAGCAATACTCACTGTGCAGTAGCTTAGAAATTAGAATCTTATTTGGTGCATAACAAAGAAAGCATAGATTTCTTAATCCTTCCCCCTATTGATTACTGCATTGAACTGCAGCTTCTGGTTTAGTCAGAAACAGATAAGCATGTGTAAGTATGTCTGTGTATGCATATATACATATATGTGTATGTGTGTCTTTGTATAAGTATAATACTTATAGAGGCCTTTGACCTACATAGATATTGACACTTATAACATATGTGATGAAAGAGAAATAGAAGACAGAAACCTGAGAGCTAGGTAATATGTGATTAAAATAAGGAAAATGCACATTTCTAGCATAAAAATAAGTGTTCAGCAAAAAAAATTGCATCCCATTTTCATAAAAACTGTTTATGTGTGTAAAGTATGACTACTGTCATTTAAAAACAAAATAGTAAGTGGCTAAGGAGAAAAGCCTAGGGTACCTTCTGCTATAAGTAAACAGTGCAGTTGAATGGATAGAGAGCTTAGAGTTTGGAGGAACCAGGTGAAAATTTTGCCTCAGATATGTAAGAATTGTGCAATCTTTGGCAAGGCTATTAAGCTTTCTCAATATCTATTTCCTTATCTGCTAAAAGTCCATAATGATATGTGAATTACTTATCTCACAGGGTTATTGTGTGGGTCAAGTGAGGAAATGTAAGTACAATATTATATAGATGCCAGTGGCCATTGTGACTCAGTGTTCTAGTTTGACAGAATGAGCATGGGCTTTCAAACATCCACCTTGTGCTTCCTCAAAGATCCACAGAAGATAAAAAATGCATTCCATCATAATGAGTTTGAAGTGAATTGTTCTACAACTTACAAAAGCAGAATTCTCCTAAAGGGAATGCAGGTGTCAAGGGCAAATGCAAATAAGGAATATACAAATTGAGCTGTACTTGACTATGAAATAAGATGCTTAAAACATTTCAGGAAAGAAAAGTTTTATTCTCATAATTTCTCCCCATCCTCATTATAATCCATTTCCCGTTTGTGCCATTCATTCCGTGTGTTGAGTGCATAGTGAGACTCCTGGTAAGTAGATTTTCTGATTATACTGCATTCAACATATTCATTTAAATTTTAGCAAGGTGGCACATGTTTTTTTTTTTCTTTAAATGAATTACTTAATATGAAAAAATTGAAAGTAAAGCAGAAAATGAAATGCCCTTTGGTGATGCTATAATGGGGTTAATAAACAGAGTGGTTTCATGCTATCATGAATTCACTTAACTGATTTAAATAACTTGCTTCAATTACTTCATTGGCTTTTTCAAATTTTTACTTTATTTGACACCTTCCGTCCAGAGGATTATATCATATGCTGATTGTGTTTCTCCTGGGATACATATATTTTGTTAGAAATTAGTTTTCTTTCTCCTCTTTCAAAAGGTTTGAACAACAAAAACAAGAAGGAAGGCAAGCTAGAATAAAGGCTCAGACTATGTGTTTAGAGACATGGGTTCCAATCCTGATTCTGCCACTAAGTAGATGTATGACTCTGGGTAAATCACTTCACCAACTTCTCTGGATATGTTGTTGTTGTGTTGTGGTGTTTGATTTCCATCAGCAAAATGAAGTGGTTGGATTTGATGACCCCTTCAAGGTCTATCATTCTATGATTTTATAAAGTACAAGAAGGCACATGTCTGCTCCTCTGAATGCAAGCTGCTTACTTGTTACTCAGAATAAACAAAGCTGAATGATTGGCAGCATCAAATATCTCAGTACTTAGCAAGTCTGCTTAATGAGTAACTTGTACTTGGCACCAGGAGAATCTATCCAAGAAAAAACTGGTGAAAGATAAATCACTGTTCTGAATATTCAACTGACATAATAAAGGTAAGAGGGAGGAAAAGCACCAAGAATAAGGGGTAACTGGGGCAGCTAGGTGGCACAGGGAATAGAGCATCAGCCCTGGAGTCAGGAGGACCTGAGTTCAAATCTGGTCTCAGACACTTAACATTGACTAGCTGAGTGACCTTGGGCAAGTCACTTAACCCCAATTGCCTTTCCAAAAAGATAAAAAAAAAATAAGGGGAAATATTCCAAGTATCTCTATTCAGCAGCAAATCCCTCCAGATATTAGTACCTTCCCATCCACTCTATGTATCTGGTATATATTTGTTAATTTACATGTTGCCCCCCCATTAGAATGTGAGCTCCTTGAGGGCATGAACTGTCTTTTGCCTTTTTTTTTTGTATCCCTAGCATTTAGCACATTGCCTGGCACCTAACAGGAACTTAATCAATGTGTTTTGTTGACTGATTGCTTATTGTGTCTACATATTAAATTAATAGTGTATTTCCATTCAAATCCAAACTTAAGTATTTATGATCAGTGTGGACTTTGAAGAATTACTTAACTTTTCTTCTCAATTTCTTCATGTGTAAGAGAGAGGTTGAACTAGATAAGGGGTTCATAGTCTATAGTTTATTAATTACTTTAAAATTATATTATAGAATAATTAATATTAATACAGTGTTATTATAACCTTATAATACTATATAATATTATGACTTTATTTTATACATTTAAAAACATTATTCTAAGACTAGCATAAGCTTCATTAGATATCAGATGGGTTGGCGCAACCAAGATGGCGGAGTAGAAACAGCACTTCCAAATTTATGTAAAAGGAGAATATGAAAAAAAACTTTGGGGCTACAGAACCCACAAAATGGAAGAGAAGCTAACCTCCCACTGAGGACAGCCTGGAAGTGCACCAGGAAGTGGCCAGCACAGTGATCTAGGAGCCAAGCTCAGGCCCCCTTGAGTCAGAGGTTTCAGCCCCAGGGCACCCAGACTAGCAGCTGGCTGGAAGGGGTCTAGAACACCAGCAGCTGTGGCATTTCCAGAATTACCAAAACATATATACCAAGGAAAAAGTGAGAGTTCAGTGCAGTATAGACTTTGGGACTGGTTAGGAGAGCATGTTGACCTCTTTCCCCTGGGGGCAAGAAGCCGCTGACTAGTCCTGTCTCAGCTGCCATGTTTCAGCTTAAGTTTCTGGCCTGCAGACTGTATGGGGATCCGTCAATCAGTCTGGGGGAGGTAGTTGCTCTTGCTTGAACCTTCTTGGATCTGGATTGTGGTCTGGGGTGGAGGTCTTAGGGTGTGTGACCAGCTTAGAGTGTGTGGAGGCTTCAGCGAGGGCACCCAACTAATACCTCTGGCAGCTGAGAAAACCCCTGCATTTGGGATGGAAGCTCCCATGGCTGGGGGCAGAGTCTTACTGTGGCAACAAGCCCAAAAGTATTGAATGGCAACATGTCTAGGCAAAGGAAACAAAATAAACAGAAAAATGCAACATTAGACTCCTATTTGGGGGGCAAAGAGGATCAAAACATGGAACAGGAGGAGGACTAGAAGGTCAGAAATCCTGCACCAAAAGCCCCAAATGAAAATACAAGCTGGTTACAGGCCATAGAGGACCTTAAGAAGCAGATAAGAGAAGTGGGGGGGAAATTGGGCAGAGAAATGAGAAAGATGCAAGAAAAGTATGAAATGACAGTCAACAGCCTGACTGAGGAAAATAATACCTTAAAAAATAGACTGACTCAAATGGCAAAAGAGCCTCAAAAAGGCAATGAGGAGAAGAATGCCTTAAAAAGCCAAATATTCCAGATGGAAAAAGAATCTCAATAGCTTACTGAGGAGATTCATTCCTTCAGAGTTAGACTGGAGCAAGTGGAAGTTAGTGACTTTATGAGAAATCAAGATGCTGTTAAGCAGATCCAAACTAACGAAAGAATAAAAGTCAATGTGAAATATCTCATGGGAAAAAACACTGACCTGGAAAATAGATCCAGGAGAGATAATCTAAAAATTATTGGAGTTGGGGGTGGCTAGGTGGTGCAGTGAATAGAGCACCGGCCCTGGAGTCAGGAGGACCTGAGTTCAAATCCTGCCTCAGACACTTACACACACAAAACTAGCTGTGCGACCTTGGGCAAATCACTTACCCCCATCTGTCCTCCAAAAAAAAGCAAAAAAAAAATTATTGGACTACCTGAAAACCACAATCAAAGAAAGAATCTAGAAATCATCCTTCAAGAAATTCTCAAGGGCAATTTCCCTGATGTTTTAGAACCAGAGGGCAAAATAGAGGTTGAACAAATCCACTGATCACCTCCTGAAAAAAGATCCCAAAAAGAAAACTCCTAGGAATATTATAGCCAGCTTCCAGAATTCCCAGATCAAGGAGAAAATATTACAAGTAGCCAGGAAGAAACAATTTCAATATTGTGGAAACATAAACAGGATAGCACAGGATCTGGCAGCTGCTATACTGAGGGATTGAAGAGCATGGAATATGATATTCTGGAGGGCAAAGGAGCTGGGATTAAAACCAAGAATCACCTACCCAGCAAAACTGAGTGTCATGTTTCAGGGAAAAATATGGTCATTTAATTGAATAGAGGAGTTTCAAGCATGCTTGAGGAAAAATCCAGTTGAATAGAAAATTTGACATTCAGACACACACACACATACACACACACAGAGACACAGACACACACACACACACACAAGATATAAGATGGGTCCATGGTATACATGCCAAAAAATTTAAAACCCCCAGATTATGTAATCTTTAATTCCAAACTAATGCTAAATTTTAGGGTGTTGTAACTAATAACAATACGTGTACCTTATGCTTCTGCTGCACTTTATAATTTGACAGTTTAACTCATCATACATTTGCAAGAAATTTAAGAAGGCATTAGCACCCAACCATCCCTTAATAAATGATTTCATTAATTACTAGGATCACTAGAATTTCTCTACCTGGTAACCAATCTTTGGTGATGAACTTCTACCCATTTATATAAGCTGGGCTTTGGATTATAGTTACATAGGAGAGTTTGAAACCAAATTAAAATTCTTTTTGACTTAGGAGATCCTAGCAAAGGGTAGACTCTGCTGGCACAGCTTTTAAGAGCCCAGGGTCACCTCCAAGCAAAAATGAGGTCTTGGAATAAATGTCGCCTGGAGGAATCCAGAGAGAAGCAGATTTCGTTTCCCTTTCAAGAAAAAAAAAAACATTTCCTAACAATTAAAGCTAGCCCAAAGTGGAATGGACTGCCTCAGGAGGGAGTGCTTTCTCCTCTTGTTTAAGGTCTTCAAACAGAAGACAGATGGCTGCTTGTTAAGGGACCTCTCAGAATAAATTCTCATTCAGTTGTAGCTTAGACTAGGTCATTGGGGTACATTCCAATTCTGAGATTCTGTGCTTCTCTATTGCTATCATTATTATCCTCTGTTTTAATAGTAAACTGACTCAGAGAGGTGGCACTTTGTGCAAGTTCACTCCGCCAATGAATGTATGCAACCATTCTCTTACTCTTTCATTGCATAAAGCATTTATTTGCCACCTGCTGAAGACAAAATAAAGTATTAAGCATTGGGGGCACTTTGCAGAGATACTAAATTCAGCTAATCCATGGTCCTAGCTCTAATTGAATTTACAATCTAGTCACAGACACAGTGTTTTTGATACATATATTAGAAATTCATAACACAAAGTACTTGGGGAAAACTGAGGCAGAAAAGTCACACATTTATTTGTCAAATAGTAATTGAATGATTAGCATGTGCAAGGGATGGTGCTAGGTGGTATAGAGAGGTATAGGTTTTAGGCACTCCTTCCAGTCAACTTGCCTAGGTCCAGGCATCCAAACTACTTCTAGTGAAAGTTCCTCAAGAAATGTTTCCCACTCTGCTTTTTACCCTTTGCAAACTGTAAAGTACTTTTTAATAATAATAGGAACTAATATTTATGTACTACTTACCGTGTGCTATAAACCATACTAAGTGCTTTACAATCATTATCTTGTTTGGTCTTCACAACAACTCGGAGGAATGTGCTATTATTATCTGTATTTTACAGATGAGGAAACAGATACAGACAAGGGAAACTGAGGTGTATCAGTTTTACTATTATTCCTCACTTTCCTAGATCTACTAATAAGCCTCTGGGATCAGGACTCTCTTAAAAACAATTCTGGAGGCAACATGCAGGAAAGTAAACAGGATGGGGAGGGAAGATGGTGGATCCTTTCCCTACTACAATCATTACCTAAAGTTCTTATTTCTTGAGGTCCTGAGACAGTCCTTTGACTGAATACTTTGAAGGGTAGATAGCTAGCCTCTCTCCTAGTTACTAGAAAACAGTATAAGATCATAGTTGATGACCAGGGTGTACCTAAGTACACCAACTCTAAATCCTTCTTAGATGTGCTATAAACTCTAGCCAGAAGATAGAGAAAAGTCTCTCCTCTCTTATTCTCAGAAAGTAACGTATTGGTACACCTCTCATATGGAGATGATGACCAAATAGATAAAAAAACTACTAATCTGCAATAAGACACACTATGAAACCACGAACTAGAAAGAGGTAACAGAATGACTCCTCTGTTATTCTGCCCTTTACAATGAAATGTCTTTAGGATTTGAGAAATCTAAAGCAAAATTCTAATCCTCCACAAAATACAATAAGAACTTGAGGTGAATGGGATGATTATCTAGCCAACTTATTTTACAGAGGAGGAAACAGCAATTTGTAAAGGTTGTATGATTTGCCCAAATTCACAGAGGTCTCATGTTGCAGAGATAGGATTGAACTCAGATGCTTTGTCTCCAAATGCTTTCTGCTGCCCCATGATCACGTGACTGCCCACTTCCCTAACTCATCCTGACTGTGAATTGAATTTGCTTGTAATATGTGAATGCCATCACTACAAGAGAGTTAGAAAATCATAGGATCAAGAAGGTTGGAGCTGTTAGGGATCTTGGAGGCCATCTTGTGTCATGGACCCTTTTCAAAGACTGTTTGCCAGGTTGTGATGCAGGAACATTAGTAGACGAGAATACTATATTCATGAAGTATTATTCATCCTTTGTTTTCAGAGGATCAATGACATCATGGATGATGTCTTGCTTTGTGGATGAGGTTGACTTAAGTGAGGCTGAGTTACACAGTCATCAGCCTCGCTCTCTCTTCTAGAGTCATTAAAGTCTAGTAGTAAGACAAAAGTCCAGAAGACTGCCAATGGCCCAAGATACAGTGGATCACTTTTGTGTCTTTGATGTCTAAGCAGGCTCTAAGTGCTACCTGTTTCAGCTGCCTTGCTGACTGTTGGAACAAATTGTTTTTATTCACCCATTCCACCATGGGAAGTCTTTATATCTTGGGGTAAATATCCCTCTAATTCACACGATATATTTGGCCCTCAGTGGCCCTCAACCTGGTTTATCCTGACAGTTTTCTGAGGTGCTGAAATTACTATAGCTTCTTGGGGCATATGGAATGTCCAGGGAGGACCAGCACCTCTAGTGTGAGGGCTTGCTGGGCCCTTTTCAGGGCTGCTCATTCTCCTTTGGTTTCCATCTATCACCCAATTCTCTCTCATCTGAATATTGAAGTTACAATGAGTGTAAATGATATACCAAGATATTGCTAATATCACTAAGATGTGATATAAAAATATCTATATAATTTTATCGGTAACAATATAATTGTCTATATTCATAATAGAAAGAAATTATAGATTCCAGTTAGAAATTAGAGAAATTAAAGCTATAATGTTTGTTTGTTTTTCCCCCATCCAAGTTCACAGACTATCTGAACTCTATTCATGGGAAAAACTTTTTTGTTAGAGGTATCATGGAGGTTAAGAAACTTTTATGTGATCTGACCCCACCAAGAACCAAAAAAGGACCAAGAGCCCTGGTACTCCTCTTTGGTGACACACATGAATGTAGTAAATTCTGGCTTATCTGAATTCTGTGTGTGTGTATGTATATGTGCTTATATACATATTTTTGTGTATACATGTTTTCCCCTTTTATAGAATGTGAGTTCCTTACAAGACTTATTGCTGTCTTTGTAATCCCAGTAAGTAGCACTGTGCATTAAGAAACTTGATAAATCTTTGTTTAATGGAAAATAATCCAAAACAGAAAACTTAAAACTATTAAACTGATTATACATAATATTATGTAAGTAAATAACATAGCTATTATAGATATTTTATTGCATTTAAATTTATAATGCTTATTAAAGTATAATTATATATATTACATACACATTAAATTCAAGTCAATAAACATTTATTAAGCACCTACTATGTGTTAAGGGCAAGGGTTACAAATTAGAATAAGAAAGACAGTCTCACCCTTCTAGTCACGTATTATCTAATGGGGCAAGACAGAAGACAAGACCCAAAAAGCATTAGGAAAGCAGAAATGGAGGTGGGGTGGGGGAACACCACAGGGTACCCTGTGGAGTCATCTTGTTTTATGGGGGGGAAAACCAGACAGAAGTGCAGAATGAAAGCAGAATGAACTGAAAGTCCAAATCATATGCCTAAAAAGGAAAGCTTTGGGAGCAGTTTAAGGCTTCATTCTCTAGCCCTCCAATCAGAGGGTAGAGGAGGCTAAGGGAAGTTTTATTCACAGTAGAAGATTCATGGAAGACACCCCATACTTGGTGGGGTAATTATTTCTAATGATGTTGGGAAATTCCTTGACATTTTTGATATTTGTTCAAAATATTTATTGAGAAAGCTGATTAGTAAATATTTTCCAATTTAACAATTATTTTAGTACCTACTATGTGCAAGTCACTGTGGTCACAAAAACAAAGAAAGGAAAGAACTACTTCCTTAAAGGAACATGCATTTTTCCTTGGGGATACTACATGCATAGTGTGATAAATAAACAAAAGGTCATTTGAAAAAAGGGAGTTCTGCCTTTCTATCCCGGGCTCCATCTAGAGCAGCAGTCGCCGATGCCATTGAGATGTTGATGCCCAAGAAGAACTGAATTGCCATTTATGAACTCCTTTTTAAGGAGGGAGTAATGGTAGCCAAGAAGGATGTTCACATGCCAAAGCACCCTGAGCTGGCAGACAAGAATGTGCCCAATCTCCATATCATGAAGGCCGTGCAGTCTCTAAAGTCTCGTGGCTATGTTAAAGAACAGTTTGCATGGAGGCATTTCTACTGGTACCTCACCAACGAGGGCATTCAGTATCTCCGGGATTACCTTCACCTTCCCCCTGAGATTGTGCCTGTCACACTCCTACGAAGTCGCCCTGAGACAGGAAGGCCAAGGCCCAAAGGTCTGGAGTGTGAGCGACCTGCCCGACTTACTCGGGGTGAAGCTGACAGAGACACATACAGACGAAGTGCTGCTCCTCCTGGTGCTGACAAGAAGGCTGAGGCTGGAGCTGGGTCAGCAACAGAATTCCAATTTAGAGGTGGATTTGGTCGTGGATGTGGTCAGCCTCCTCAATAAAGATTGTAGAGATTTGTTTCATATTGAATAAAATTTGGGAAAAAAGAAAAAAAAATAAAAAGAAAAAGAAAAAAGAGAGTTCTAAAATCTAATGGATCTGTGCTTTTTGTTGGAAGTGTCATGGAAGCTGTGCCTAGAAGGAAGCTAGCAAGGTGGAGGTGAGGAAGGATTTTTAAAAAAGGTAGTTTATTTCATACATAATACCTCACACTCTTGCTCTAGAGATCAATTTCTTGTTTAATATGGTACCTATTAAGCTTCTCTTTGGTGACATACATGAATGTAGTAAATTATGTAGTAAATGTAGTAAAAATGTAGTAAGTATGTGTTTGTACTGAAATCTTTCTGTAAATCAAAAGTCTATATAATGAATTTTATTGATCCATTGAATTTTCATTGCAAGATTGAAGATATGTTACTCTAAGAATTCAGTATACTTGACCAATCAATCCATAAACATTGATTAAATGCCTACTATGTGCTGGATATTGTGCTAGACACTGGGGATACAAATTCCATAAAAGAAATTCCAAGTCATATATATATATATATACGCTGTTGCCTTTGCCTATATATATATATATATATATATATATATATATATATATATATATATAGGCAAAGGCAACAGCGTCTATATAAACTTCCCCTGTATTCTATCATAGCATAAGGTGAAATTCTCTAAGTATCCAAATATGTTTAATAGTAATTTCTGGAATATTCTTTTCTTTTAAATGGACAGAATCATTCTGGTGAGAATTCTAAATGCATTAGTACATGATCATCTAAGGACACCATTTAATAGAAGGCAAGGTCAAAGGGACCCAAAAACATTTTAAAATGAATGTTCAGAACCTGTCACAGCAATTCCCACCTTTCTGAGAGTGGGAACACTCAATTACTATTCATCCAATTTTGTAAGAGAACACTCTCTAGAGTGCTGTATGACACTTTTTTAAACTAAGGTAAAATAAGATTTATTTTTATTTTATGACTTGGAGACATCCCTTTAGACAATCTGTGGTGTCTGAAGATCAAGACCAATTGTCAAAACGATTCTGAATTTTATAAATTCTAGGAGTTTGTATTGTAGAGCTGGTTCATTATGAATGCAATGTTTTTGATGATGTGAGACATGGCACAAATCTGTTTCTCCCCAAATGAATTAGGGCTCTTCCTGCTTTGTTGAGTGGATTCAGTAAGACCTTGATAACTAGCAGCCATGTTTTCACTCTTGATGAAACCAACATGAAACATACACATTGACTACAGCAGGATCGTTTCTCAGCTCTTTCCAGGTCACTCTACAAGGATGACAGTAGATATAGGGTCATCTTCTCTTATGGCCATCAATGTTCAATGCTAGTTCCATCCCACAGAGAAAAGGAGAAAAGAGTACACTGTGTGGATGAATGTGCGTTCCACATTTGTTCTATGTATGTTTTCTATAGACTTTTATGGAAAAGAGACTGAAAGATATCTTAGACATAGGATTGATGTAAAAAAATGAGAAGCAGGTCCTCATCATGTATTTATGCTGAAATTTAAAGTGGACACCATATGCTAATAAGGATGTTGAAATTGAACAGTTTTCAAAGTATTGAGTATATGTGTGAAAAATGTTTCTAATTTTATATTATTAAGATTTCATAAGATACATAATGATACTTCTACTATAGTTTGTTACTGTGCTTATTATAAAATCTGCAACAAAAAAAAAAGATGAGACTAATCTTAGATTTCCTCACAATCTCCTTGGCAATTGTTCTTCAGATGATAACTCCCATGGTTATATACTCTCTGTGGTATTTGAAATGGCTAATAAGGTCAATCTGAGCTTAGTATATGAGCTATACTGGAAGCGGAAGCATTGCGGTGGGCTTGAGAAGGGGAAAGAGACAAAGATTCTTCAGCCCAACATCATTTAAGAGAGGTCAGTGTTATATTTACTATAATAAGAGAAGAGCTGGGCTGAATTTCATGAAGAAAAGTGAGAAATTCAGTTCTGTTCAACTCAGTTTGGCACAATTCAACCAACATTTATTAAACACAGACTATATCCCATTAGGCAATGGGAAACAAAGACAGTAAATGGTATAGGTCCTGACCTCAAGAACGTATAACCTATCTAGAGATGAACATGATCGTGAAAACAACAGGACCACAAATAACTATTTTAAAATAGAATGAGAAAGGACAAAGGAGGGACTCAAACTAAGCCTTCTAAGACAATTTCAAAAAGGAGAGATCACTTTCAACTGGGAAATCAGGAAAGACTTCATGATGGAGGTGGTACTTGATATGGTCCTTAAAGGAAGAGAAGGATTTCAGTAAATAGAAATGAAGGTCTTTGTCCTATGAATAGCGAGACACCTTGCCCAAACTCACAAAGATGAAAGGACGTAGAATGTTTGGCTGGCTGGGGACATGAAAGGGACCAATGGGAAATTAGAACAGAAAAAAAAGTTTGGAAGCAGATGGTAGAGACCTTTAAATTCTGCATTCTCCCTATAGCACTCTGCATTCTCCTAGAAGTAGGGAGTCACTAGGTTATTTTGCTCCTATAATTGAGTGCTAGGGGGATGTTTGGCTACTATGTGGAAGATACATTGGATAGGGGAATGCATGATGAGAGAAAGAAGAATGTTCTATTGGAATGGAGCTTTATAGGATAGTTGGGAGAGAAATTAAAAGATCGGGTTTCAGATTCAGCTTCTGAAATTGACCATGTGACCATGGGATATGAGCTATCTCAAACCCAATTTTTTATCTGAGCTTAATACTGCTTTCAAAGCTTACTGCTCTGTGCCTAAGTTCCCTCTTCTGTAAACTGAGGCAGATGGACTAAATGGCCTCTAGCATCCGTTTCAACTGTAAATCAGTGATTCTCTAATACTATTGATAGTACCCAACTCTATACCCTTTTTATTTGATGATTTGTTTACCTTTAAAGGTCAAATAGGATATTGGAGTGAAAATATTTTGTGAAGCTCAAAGCACTGTATAAATATCAGTTGTTGATGCTATAGGCTCAGTCTCAGACTAACTCTATGACCTTAAGCAAGTCCTTTGATCTTGTGATTGAGTGCTAGAAGGATGTGTAGCACTGTGCCTCAGTTTCCTTATGGATGAAGGATGGAAGAGAATGAAAATGTATGCCCTTCCTATTCTATAAGAATGCCTTATGAAGAAAATAAGAGATGCATATGAAAACATTTACAACAAGAAGAAATGCTATCATTTCAAGGCATTATTATTTAGCAATATGTTTTACAGTCTGTCTCAGCATTGAGCAGTCCCTGTCACTCAAATCTGATTGGCAAAGGCCCTTTTCATTTTAATATGGATGGTATAAGATGGAATATCTGATAACAACATACTTCTCTATCTTCTTCCTTGCTTCTAAAATGTTCTGTACATTTGTTTTGTTACCTCACTACAGTGAGTGATTTACCAGAGCTGCTGTTATCCACTTAGATGGATTTGTATTGGAAAGATATATCCGTAGCTCTTATGACTTTTTTTTATTCACTTGCGTTTTTCACTCTCCTGCTGTGGTTTCTGGGGTCTCTGAACAGCATCCCATTGATTTGTGTTTGCAGCTACAATTGTTTTCTCAATGAGGGATTTCTAATCCCTGTACATAAAAAAGACAACATTTGAAAATTGAATCTCTCCCTCTTATCTGAATAATTCTTTAAATTGTATCAGAGAACTGAATAAAGATGGGTTCCTAGCAGCATCACAGGAATTGAGGCATTGGTGACCTCCTGAAAGGAAGGGATTGATCCAGTCTCAAGCAAATGGGCTTTCTTTTCCTTCAAAGAGGCCCCCTGAAGGTTACTCTCTGGCTACTTCTTTATAGCACATATATTGAAATGAAATCAACTCTTTGGATTCTCAGATGGGTGCCAGTATTTGCCAATAAGTGTACATACTGAAACAAATAGAGGAGTGAATAGACCACCTACCTAAGCATTCCACAGAGTACCACAGTTTATATTTACCACTGTTAATACAGGTGAATAATAATACAGGTGAAATTAAAAATAAATTTTTGAAAAATTAAAAGAATTGAAACCCAGGTTCTAGTTTTATTTGACACATTTCATTTTCCTTAATGGACTCCATTGTCTAGGGGCCATCTCAGTCCTCTTGATCTTTATCTTTACATTGGACCCAGATGGCTCAGAAGGAAAGAGTGAGGCTGATACCTGTACAACCCTGCCTCATTTAAATCCAATTCACTTGCAAGTCAAGACATTACCGTACTGATGTCATTGCTCCTCTTCAAGAATGGACGACTAACAACAACCGCCTCATAGTCCAGTCAAATTGAACAGCTAGCTGCCCCTCGAACTTGACTCGAGGGTTGGTCCATTTGTGAAGTCCATACTTCCATGCCTGAAATTCAATTCATTTGAAATTTATCAAATATCTACTGCATGCCATGCACTAAGCTGGTACTGAGGCACTGAGGCAGTCAGGTGGCACAAGGGATGGAATACTGGGATGGAGTCAGGAAGACCTGAGTTCAATTCTGAACTCAGATAATTAATTATTTGTATGACTTTGGGCAAAGTGTCCAACCTCTGCTTGCCTCCGTTTCCTCAACTGTAAAATGGGTATAATAATAATAATACCTCCCAGAGTTGTTGTGAGACTAAAACAAGGTATCATTTTGTAAAGTACTTAGCACAAAGTTGGTGCCATATAAATGGTAGCTATGGGGTACAGAGAAAAAAAATTAAATAAACTGTACACTCAAGGAACTCCCATTCTAATGAAAGTTCATATAGCACTACATAGACAAGCACATGTAAAGTCATTTTAAGAGGGAGAACAACAGTGAGGGGGAGGGAAAGGAATTCTATACCTCCCATCATGTATTTCCTCCTTATTTCCCCATATCCCTCCCCTCCATATTTCCCTTCCTTCTAAACTTAGCTGAACTCAGTATCTTTGGGAAGCCTTTGCTCTCCCAAACTGAAGGTATTCTCTGGCTCTACAAATTTTCTTCAAGCACTTTGTGGGAATCTCCCCTTTGCTATGCTACCTTTCATTTCTCATACATACATGCATACTCTTACATATATGTAGCTATGCATGGCATGTGAATAAGCATGATGTAGCTGGGGTATAGTCTGTTAAACAGGGATGCCCCCACTGTAGAGTATGTTGTCTGTATTATGTTTTAGATCTGCTGGATTGTGTTTCTTCAGGAGATGAAAGTTCTTTCAGCACAGAGACCATGTGCCCTTTGTATCCCTAAATCCTAACCCAATGCTTTGTACATGTTAGGCAATTAATTAATAGCTGTTGAATGATTGATTCGGCAACTTTGATCAATAATACAGAGACAAATAGATCTTTTGAAGCAACTGTTAGAACTGGCTCTTATCCTATGGTAATTATGCCTACTGGCATATCCTTAGTATGAGGTTCGGTTGCTGTTGTATAGAAAATATAGTCTGAAAGGCAAATCCTTTATTTCAAAGGTTGAATGGGCCATTTCCTTAAATTTCTTGCTCCATGCAGTGCATCTCTGAGCATATTGACAATTTCATTATGCTGAGTGCAGTAATTCATATCAACATCCCATCCCTGTTTTGAATTATAAAACACAGCTATTTAAAGAGTCAGGTATAGGCAAACTTATCTGTTTCTTGTCCTGCAGGGATTGGATTTGGGCCAGAAATATGAAAGATGCAGACCGTCTTCTTAAATTTAAACACTTCCTGAAATTGTCTTTTCACCAAAATGAGGCCACCTAGAAGATTAAAAGCTCTCTCTTTTTTCTTCCTCCAAAAAAACGAAAACATAATTACATTCTAATTTAAAACTCTAATTGAGTGCACTTGTATTCTTAAGATGTTTCACTTCCCTTTGGGGACAATATACTTATTAGTCACACCGGCTGTCTAATCATTTAAGGGTAAAGCTTCTCCTGACCATATATATATACCTTTGTTGCAAAGCAAATGAGAAAGTGAAAGCCTGTCTTTTTTTAAAGCACATCTCAGTCATGTATTTAGAAAAACAACAATCAAATAAAAATGCTTTAAAAAAGAAAGCTTTACCTATTTCACTAGAGAAAATCTAGTTCAAATATTGGTGTGCTATTTCTTTGTTGATATATTATTGTTGGCCAAGTTTATACAAATATGCCCCATGTAAAACTTTTGATTTTTTTTCTTGGAACTTATCTGTTTCATAAATTATCATTCCAAAGCAATTTATTTGTTGAATTTTCAAGGATATTTGGGGGCAGGAGGATTGTATTTTTATAATGGGAATTTGTGTCTGTGAACCATCATGGGCTTCTGATGTATTTATAATCTGGCTACTAATTGCATCTTTCTAGGTGTTTGGTTGATGCTACAGAGAATTGTTTCACAATTTTTATTACTTGCATACTCTTCCTTCATCAATAAGTATAATCTCTTAAAATATGGTAGCATGTACCATGGTTGCTGTTCAGTTGTTTAGCTATGTCCAATTCTTTGTGATTCTATTTAGGGTTTTCTTGGTAAAGATAGTAGTATGTTTTGCCATTTCTTTCTCCAGTTCATTTTACAGATGAAGCAACTGAGGCAAACAGGGTTAGGTGACTTGCCCAAGTTTCTGAGACCAGAGGTAAACTCACAAAGATGAATCTTCCTTATTCCATGATCAGTACTCTGTCTACTGTGCCATCTACCTGCTCTTCCTTGTGCCATCTACCTTGCTCTTCCTATTCTGTAATTTCTAGTAGCAATTATCTGATCCTGAATCACTATTACAAAGTTCTATAAGCAAATCCACATGAATCAACTATTTAATCCTTATGGACATACTGTAGGTTCAATCCAAGTGGGTGTTGCTCATGGAGGCCCTTTTAGTTTTATTCTTAGGAAGTCGATGTTGCTCTAAAATATTCTCCCTCCTGTTGTCAAAACTAGGCCTCCACTTTATTGCCCAGACATCAGTTATTTTTTTTTTGCCTTTTTTTTGGAGGGCAATTGGGATTAAGTGACTTGCCCAAGGTCACATGGCTAGTTTTTGTATTAAGTGTCTGAAGCCAGATTTGAACTTGGGTCCTCCTGACTGCAGGGCCAGTGCTCTATTCACTGCACCACCTAGCTGCCCCTCAGACATCAGTTCTAAAGCAGCCTTACTATCTTTCTAGTTCTGTGTTTTCTTGAGGAAGCTGTTTTTTTCTTCACAAACTTCTTTTTTGCATATGTATTCCCAGTACTTATTATGGTATCTGGCATTTGGTAGGTGCTTAGCAAATCTCTCTCTCCTCTCCCTCTCCCTCTCCCTTTTCCTCTCTCTACCCCCCCTTTGTTTCTCTGTCTCTTTTTCTCTCATTGTCTGCCATTTATCTATCTAAGGCAGTTAATTGTAACAGTGGATAGAAGACTGAACCTGGAGTAAGGAAGATCTGAGCTCAAATTTGGCCTCAGAAACTTACTAGCTGTGTGACCCTGGGCAAGTCCCTTACATTTGTCTCAATTCCTCATCTATAAAATGAGCTAGAGAAGTCTAGCATCTTTAGGAAAAAATGGATCATGAAGAGTCAGACATGACTGAAATGACTAAACAGTGCATCTAGTTGTTTATCTATCTTCTAGCTCTCTGTGTATTTACGTCTGCCTGTCTATCTATCTATCTATCTATCTATCTATCTATCTATCTATCTATCTATCTATCTATCTATCTACTTATCTATCTATCTATCTATCTATCTACTTATCTATCTATCTATCTATCTATCTATCTATCTATCTATCTACTTATCTATCTATCTATCTATCTATCTATCTATCTATCTATCTATCTATCTATCTACCTGTTTGTCTGTCTATCTATCTACCAACCAGATGGTGATACAAAGAGATAGGTTCCTGAGCTACCAAGGGAAAATAAACCAGTAAGCATGATATAGCTGGGGTATAGTCTGTTGAGGGATGCCCACACTGTAGAGTACATTGTCAGTATTATGTTCTAAATATGCTGGATTCCTGTTTTTGTATGGCTTGTGACTTGAGCATATTGGATTAAAAAAAACTTTCAAAGTACTATAAAACTTTATTCAAAAATGTAAAAGCCATTCTTAGATTGGGCCATACAAAAACTAGATGTAAGTCACATTTGGCCTAAGACATAAACTCTACATGGAAGGAATACATGCTACTACTAGCATGTATGACTGGACCTTAAACAAATATATCATATCTTCTATAGACATTCCAGACATTGAATATTAGGAAGAAATCAAATTGGATCACATTTGGAAGACTGTCTAATAATTTTGATGATTCCTAACCAGGGTTGACAGTGTTGATCTTTTTATAAAAGGGGTTCTTCAGACCCATATTGGAATGAGAACTTTCTTCCAGCTTTAAAATATTTCCCTACACAGCAACATTTAAGGATGATTTTCTGAATCACCAAGAGCTGAAATCAGATAAGTGGAGAGAAAGCAAGATGAGAGGGTGAAGAAAGGAAAGTGACTACACCCAGAAGCTCTGTTTCTTAGAGTGGAAAGTCTGTACATCCACAAAGTCCACCCATGGAACCAATTGTTCCTAGGACAATAGAAGAACATGGTGTAGCCTTACAGAAATCAGGGTTGGAACAGTAATGAATATCTAGATTATGCAAGACACTCTAAAAACACAAGGCAAGGACGGTAGAATAGCGAAGCAGAGGAGAAATTCCCAAACATGAGAGGGAATTACCAGAATAATCCTCCAAAAGAGAAGATGAATTCCTGGATAACATTTGTTTCATGGACCAATAAGAGAAGTTCTTTCCCCAAATAAAGCCTCAAGTCAGAAAGTAATGAAGAATAGAACTACTATGTTGAGAAGCAAAACTTGTAGTTCAATGATGTTATGAGATATGTATACTTTGAGGTTATAGAAGAGAGAAATCAGCTTTTTATTGCCTGAATTCTTTTCCTGTTGGGTAGGGGCTAAGGTGGTTGTCTAAAACAAATAGCACTACAATTCTGGAGGACTGTCTAGGTCTTTGGGGAAAGTGAAACTGACTAGAAGAATTGCTTCATTTTCTAATGACCCTGAATGATCTGCCCTAGTTATTGCCCCATATCATCTCAAGTAAGGAAATTGCCACCTATTGAGAAATAAAATAGCTTAACCAATGTCACACAAGCTGTCAGTGACAAAGCTGGGATTTGAATTAATTTCCTCTGCCTCTACAGGTAGTGAGTAGGTCTTTTCAGTATGCAAGATACTAGGTTCTTATTTATAATGTCACCTGAGAGGAACAGTGTATGACTCAGCTTGCACCAGAATGACTTGCTAATATGGATTATTTCATCAGATTAGCTAGCTGAAAAGAGAGAAATGGGGAAAAGAGCTAATACCTTATCTAAGTGATAGGAAGGTTGTTCGGAAATACTAAATACAAAGCATATTGGCCATAAGGAGTTAGATTTAAATGACACCTATTTATGGAGCAATCAGAACTCATCAAGAGACATCTATCTAATCTTGAATATGTGTCTGAGAGAAAGAGAGAGAGAGAGAGAGAGAGAGAGAGAGAGAGAGAGAGAGAGAAGAAGAAGAAGAAGAAGAAGAAGAAGAAGAAGAAGAAGAAGAAGAAGAAGAAGAAGAAGAAGAAGAAGAAGAAGAAGAAGAGAGATTGTTCAGGTGGGTGTGCATGTGTGTGCATATCTGTGTGCAATGTGTGTTTGTGCATTTGTGTGTGTGTGCATGCATGTGTGCAGGTATGCAAAGAAGGGATGGGAAATGAGGGCATTGAAGTTAAGTTGCACTTCCCTGTAAAAAGGCCAGGATGCATTTCATGAAAAACCTTACAGCCCCCATTCGCAGAGTTCAAATCTATTTCACATTCCCATGCATACAGAAGTTTTCATTTTGCCAAAAAAAAAGACTTTATTCATAGTATACTTTATCTTCCTATTTAAAAGTGATGAAAACTATCCCTTTTTGAGGTGTCTGAAAAAGATAGATAACATTTAGGATTTGTGCATCCAGCTGTCTTATTTCTTCATCTGACAAAGGAACAGGTCCCAATTGTCCTTTTTGATTTTTAGCTGAATGTGGGGTACATGCTGGTAATTTTCAGACTTCCTTCCTGTTGTACCTCTATTCCATGTTGGGAGGTCACAGAGTTGGTCATCCAAACACTAGGACCTGCAAGCTATACTTTAATATGTCAAAGATTTGAACTGTGGATTTCAAATGCAGAATCTTCTAGACTACAGATTTTCATGCAGCCCATAGATCTTTCATTAAAAGCACCCAGTATATGGTTGAGTACACAATAGGGGCTCAGAAAAAAATGTTTGTAGAATGAAAGAGGAAATTGGAAAATTGGAAAGCTTGGCATGGTCTGACAGCCTAGAAGAACAAAATTGTTAGAATTAGCTTTTGAAAATAATTGTGACCTAAAAACACATGATTTTGAGCATATGCCAAGAGATCTGATTCTCCAAAGAAAGCCCTGTCTGTCCCCTAAAAACTGGTATCTTAATAATGGCAGAAAATTTCACAGGATCCATAACCCAGAAATTGTTTTGCTAACTTATATTCCCTCAACATTCATGTTGGAAGAGAGAAAGAAGAGCCCTTACAGATCATCTTCAATGTTTCCAAGAATTTACTTCCATGGAAAGTCATAGTGTCCATTTTGACTTCTCTTCTGAACCTGAAATTCCCTGTATCGTAAATTGCCCATCAGACATGTTATTTCTGTTCCAGTACTCCAAACCCTTCAAATTTCCTTTTCATCTTTCCCTTAAACTTATTTTACTATTTCTGTCTGTAAAGCCAGACAACTGATATCTCTCTTGGTCTCCCATATTCAAACTGTTGGTGTTATTTTATGTTCTTGTCACTCCTTTAATTCTCCTATCCAATCAATTCCCAAATACTATCTATTGTCCCAATATATTATCTATCCCTTCTTATTGATTCCCAACCTCTCTACCCATCTGGGTCTGTACTAGTATAGATCTTTTTTACTACCTACCTCAGCTGAAAGATAGTATGGAATAGTTGAAAGGGCACTGACCATGAAGTTAAGAAGATTTAATTTCGAATCCTACCTTAGAAACTATTTGTGTAAGTTTGGACATGTTGCCTAGACTTTCTGGGCCTCAATTTGTCATCTGTAATATGAATTGGATCTGATGATATCCCAAGTCCCTTCTCACTCTAAATGTATGACTCTAAAAATGATTAGAGGGTTTATTTTCATTCCATGCCACCTCCAATCTACCCTTTATACCACTTTTAGAATAGTCTTCTTACACATTCTTTAGAATATGCCTTCCTTCTGTCTAAAATTTTTCAGGGGTTCCCTACTTTTGATATTCATTCATTTTAAGAAGAATCATGTCTGATCCTTCTTAACCCAATTTGGGGTTTTCTCGGCAAAGACAATGGAATGGTTTGCCATTTCCTTCTCGTGTTCCTTTTACAGATGAAGAAACTGAGGCAAATATGGTTAAGTGACTTGCCCAGAATCACATAGCTGTTCTGAGGTCAAATTTGAACTCAGGAAGATGAGTCTTTCTAACTCCATGCTGAGTCCTCTGTACACCATGGCACGTGCCAGGTGCATACATTTGTTTCCCTTCTGGTAGACCCTTCCTTTATGGTTTTGCCTTTTTATCTCCAGAGCCTAACCTAGTGTCTGATACATAATGGCTGTTTGATAAGTGCTCCTAAAATGAAAGGAAACTGTGTATTTGAGAAGTTCAATGACTTGCCTAAGGTCTTATAAGTCCTAAGCAAAACAGCTGGAATTCTTGCTCATGTACATCTGGCTCCAAATTAAGCCCTCCCTCTGCTTTACCAAGCTGTTTCTCTCATGAAGAGATTCTCTCATCCCACCAGTTTTCATGAAACAGAATTGAGAAAGAACAAATTGAAATTTAAATATCATGCAGACTGGAATAAACACATGAAACACAGCTTTTGTACCAGAATAGCCTATCAATTAGGATTCAAATAATGCCCAGATGAGCTAACTATATAAAATGATAATTGTCTTTTTTAAAGTTTTAGTCTTCACATACACCCCTTGCTCTTTTGAAGAAGAAAAGATGCTTTTAACATTTAGAATCATCATTCTGATTTTTAATGCTGTGCCCAGAGGTCTTAACTCAAAAAGCATCATCTTTGATCTAAATTTAAAGCTTGTAAGGAGAAACAAACCTAATTATACACAGTATGCTGAAAATTATATCTTAACCACTAATCAGTTGCTTAGATGGAAGAAATTCAAGTCTGCAAAGTGTCACATTTCCAATCCCAAATTCCCATCAGAATTTCTAGCAGTTCCTTATGTAATTCTTTTGAAAACTAAAGTTACACATAGTTACTAAAACCCAGAAGTCTATAAGGATTGAGGGTCCATGTTTTTTAAATATATAAACAGTTGGAAATGACATATTAAAAAGGGGAAGAAATCTGTATGAATCATGTACCTTTTATTAGTTGATATATATTTCTTACAATTCGCACCTAAATTGGACCCATTCCTTCCAAATTCTCTGTCTCTCTCTGTCTCTGTCTCTCTGTCTCTGTCTCTGTCTCGCTCTCTGTCTCTCTCTCTCTCTCTGTCTCTCTCTCTGTCTCTGTCTCTCTCTCTCTCTCTCACACACACACACACACACACACACACACACACACACACACACACACACACACACACACACAAATCTGTCTGTCTGTCTACCAGCTTGAGCTAGGCAGAGCTATACTCCAGAGCTGGCAGATAGATGCTGTTATTACCCTGATTCTATAGTTAAGGAAATTGGGACAGGTCACAATTAAGTGACTTGCCCTCAAGGAATTAACATTGTTTTGCACCAAAAAAAGGATTGTTTTTGTTTTTGTTTTGTTTTGTTTTATGCAAGAAGGCTGGATTAACCAAATTTAAAGAAACTTCTTTTTATAAAGCCAGGATTAACTAATTTGAGAGACACAATTAACTTTATCATCTAGGCTGGAGCTGTGAGTGAACCAATTTAAAAACAAAACTGTGACACATTAATATTGTGTGTGGCAGGAAAGGAAAAAAAAGACTAGGAAACTGCTTCTTTCTTTGCACCAGAGAGAAGGAATATCATCAGGGTTCAGGGCATCTATGAACAAGTAAGGCTATACCCCCCTTCTTTGATATCTTTGAGTACTTCCTATCAGTAGTCCAAATTTAAGGGAGGAGTCTCAGGGTAGTAAAAAGACTGCTGAACTGGATATCTTTCAAGACAATTTAGAATCCTGCCTTGCACACTTATTAGGGGTATAACCCAAGATGAGTCATTTAACCATTTCCAAACTTAGTTTCCTTATCTTTAAAATCAGGATAATAATCATACCAGCTCACATGGTCATGAGAATCAAATGAGATAAAGCATTTTACTAAGTTATAACTTTCTGTTGACTTTCCTGTTCAGAATTTAGAAAGTACATTTTCTATGGTCATTGTAGAAGACGTTTTGGAGGAGGTTTAGGAGTTGTTACATTCATTCTACCATCTTGATTCTGTCCCCTCTCCTAGGCATTTCATTTGTGTAGTGAATTTCTGGTTAAGATAATCTTTCTACTAATGTAAATAAGAACACTTTCCTCAACTTCTAGTTTGAGATTTTCCTAGATTACTGAGAGTGACTTGATCAGGGTCACATAGCCAATATGAGTCAGAGATAGTACTTGACCACCTTCTAGGACCTTAAAGCCAGTTCTCTATTCACGAAGCAATAGTGCCTGTCTTTAAACTTAATAACAGGAATCTTTGGAAATAAAAATATGTTAATGTTGTATGCTTTTTTGTTATTAAATGAAAATAAAATGGGAAAAACCAGGTTTTCTGCTCATTTCCTAGTATCATAATAGGAAGAGCTCCTTCTGTGATAAATGAATGAATGCCTTGTAGATACACTTAAGAAGCATGCAAGCATAAATGTGTTTGGTCTTAAGCTTAAATTCACATCTAGAAATACACTTAAGCCACATGGTATAATATTTACCTATATCTCACTGGCTCCCTGGTAGCAATTCAAGCATCTCTGAAATCTTCATTAGTCCCTTTCTCCCTGGAATAAGTTAATGCAGGCTTCAAAGACACCTAATTTCCTATCAGGGGAAATTTAGGCACTAGAGAATTTTGAATATAGTTTATCTCCACATGAACTATGTATTTACTCATGCAAACAGTCCTTCAGGGTGTTCTGTGTTATTATGGAAAAATGCCATTGCTACAGAAAGGACTCAGAATGGACAGCAGTTTAGATCTTTAGCCCAGAGTTAAAATCTTAATTAAATTCCTAGTGTATCATCCACATAAACTGCTAACTTTTGAAGGTCTGTGTATATTAGTGGTACCAATGTAAAAAAGAATTCCCAAGAATAATTATATTATTTATTTATCCATTCATTTATTCAATAAGAATCTGGTGGTCACCTACTGTAAGCAGGGAGAAATATCAAGGAAGTAAAAGACACAACTATAGTTACTATCCAAAATTGAGGATTGACCCCCTTCACTTACAAGGAGGAAACTGAGTCCTGGAGAGGTTAAATCAATCTGTCAAAGACAGATAGTAAATAGGTGGCAAAAGTGAGAATTTAATCCAAATCCCTTAATGACAAATGCATTATTCTTTTCCCACTACAGCATAGTTGTCATTTAAGCTTTAATTTATTTGGGAGAAGAGTAAAATATGACCTTGTTTGAGTCACTATGAAATGAAAGTACACTCTAGGAGTTCTAATGTCTCTTCCAACTCTAAATATCCTTTCAGTTCAATTTCATTGATATAATAAGATAGAAGTTGATCACATAGTAATTTATTATTATGTAATAAATTGTATACAGATGTAGGAAACTGATTATGTAGTAAATGTTGGATAGTAAAATGCAGGTGCCTGTGATTATTGTATGATCGTTATTATTATTAATCACATATTTGTAATTTACTAATATCAGTATTGGCCACATTCACAGTTTTGTTCACAATTGACAAGGTGGAAAACTGGTGGTAGAACATTGCATATCCTGCTAGGTTAAACTGAGATGTTGATGAGTTTAGCTGAGATACTCTTTTTCTCTTTTATTCTTTGTAATGAGAGATAAATTTCTGGGTAGGGGATGAGAAAACTTTGGAAATGAAAGTTGTTTTTTTAAAGAATAAATTATTGAGAGAAATCAGACCTAGACCATTATATTCATGTCACCATACATAAAGAGATCAAGGAAATATCAATAATATTCAACACGACTCTTCTATGATATGATATGCATAAATATATCCTTCAAAGCTATGTCTTTCTGATAAAGAACTCCCCATTGATCACTTTCTTTAAGGAGAGATAGCAAAATTGCCCACCTTCATCCTACCATGAAAACCTGTAGTCATTCTTTGTATGAGCATCTGTCAAATCCAGTATAGAATCCAGAGACTGAAGAATCAGCCCTCTTGATGTCAGCAAACAGCTGCTTTGTGACCACTCAGTACCAAAGATCTAAATGAACAAGTGAACAAATAATAGGAGATTGCTTCTCTGTCTCTTTGCCTCCCAAAATACATGGACAGATGAAACTACTCATTTTCCCCCACCAAAACAGGGGGCATCAGCATAATTAGTTCTCTCTTATAAAAAGATGAGCCTTACCTAGATATAGGAGCAAAGGACTACCTGACCAACCTCTAGCAAAAGCACTGTTTTAGCCAAATACTTTAGTTAGACCTTTTTAACATGAAACATTCAGTCCAGAAAAACTTATTGTGATGAATTTTTTTAAAAGTACCTGGAAGTTTTATAAATTTGTCATTAGATCTATGCATTAATTTGGTAGTGCCATTATTTTACATAATCGGCATGATCCAACAATGAGCAATTAGTTTTTCTCCAATTATTTTTCCATAAAAAAATCTTAAATCTCCCCCCCCCAGGTGGACTCTCAGTTTCTCTATACATTTTATCTTTATTTTGAATGAAATTTTATTTTTAATCTCTTTTTCCTAGATTTTATTAACATACCAAAAGGATGATTTTTGTGGGTTCATTAATGCCCTGTTATTTTATTGGTTATTTCAATAAATTCTGTTTTAATTTATAAGGTTCTCTAAGTTAATAATCATATCTACAAATAGTACTGTGTGTTTTCTCATTGTCTATGTTTTTCCTTCAATAAGTTTTCTTTTCTACAATGAACATTTCTAGCACTATATTAAATAATGGTGGTAACAAAAGATATCCTTACTTTGTCCCTTATCGTATTGAAAAGTCCTCTAATGTATCTCCATTATAGATAATGTGAACTCCTGGTTTTTAGGGGGTAACTTTATCATTTTAAGGAAAGATCTATTTTTTTACTATATTTTCTAATGATTTTTCACACAATAGAGTGCTATGTTTTATTTTTTGAAATTTATTCTGTATCTATTGATATATAATCATATGGGTTTTTTAATTAATGAAACTCATTATATTTATTTATTTTTCCTAATTTTGAATCATTTTTTAATTTTTGGTATAAAACCAACCTGAGCACAGTGATTGATCTTTAAACATGTTGTTTGTTGAATTTTTTTTTTTTGCATCAATATTCATTATAGTTATTGAGCTATGGTTTTCCTTTTCTGCTTGATCCCTACATTCTTTAAGCATAAGGTAAAATTCTGGGGTGAAGAGATGGTTAAGAACAAGTAACATTAATATTGTATAAGTTATTTAAAAAATAGAAAAATATGCTTTCAACCTTTCACACATGTGAGCACATATGTATGGATATATGCATATATATACACACATGCACACATACATGTGAATGCACAGACATGTATATGTGTGTATTCATATATGTATGTGCATATATGTTATGTTACATTGTATAATGGTACATTGTTATATTATGTTAAATTGTGTTGTTTTGTTAATTTATATTATGTTAACTTATAGCAGAACTTTTTGTGGTATCAAAGAACTGTATATTAAATGATTGCCTATAAATTGGTGACCAGCTGAACAAAATATGTTATTGGATATAATGGAATATTATTGTACCATAAGAAAGAAAGAACATCAGGAATGAAGGGAGATTAATGTGGAATTTTGGGAATTAATGCAGAAGAAAGGGAGCTAATTCAGTATAACAATTTTCACAATGATCATAAAAATGTGAAAGAAATCAATATTAAATAACTTCAGACCTCTGGTTGGTACAAGGACCAACTAATGAACTATAAGTAACTCATCTTTCCCTCCTCTTTGTGGAGAGTTGGTAAACCATAGGTTCAGAAAGTGATATTCATTGTCAGGTGTGTCCAATGTGCTCGTTTATTTTCCTTAATCTCCTTTTTGTGAGCTTGTGTTCAGTCTAATAGTGGATGCTAGAGGATGATTACTGGGAAATAAAAATGATATACAAAAAAAATCATGAATAAAAATATGTATTATTTTTAAAAAGAAAGGAATAAAAAAGAACATATGTTGTGAATTCTAAGTAATCAAATCTTGCACATGCTTTTGGAAAATATACCTCAGTGATCATTTTGAGACAGTTTGTAGTTCAGTATTTGCATAGTATACTTTTTTCCTGATGTGCTTATTATATTTCTTCTCTAAATTAAATTATTTAACATGTAAAGTTGCAAAATATCATAGAGTTTTTTTCTAAAGAAAATCCTTCATTTTATATATGTGGAAACTGAGGCCCAAAGGTATAAAGTAACTTGCCCAAGGTCATTCAAGCAGTTAGGTATAGAGATAGAATTTAGATCTGATTCCTACTCAAATGATCTCATTAATTCCAGAGATTTACAAATAGTCATCCTTTTCTTTAATATATTTTCTTTCCCCTCACCTCCATACCTCTATATTCTGGCTGCCATAGCAGTACACAGAGATTGTTTTGGGTGATATATATTTTTAATCTTCTCAAGTGCCAAATATATTTATGTATTTTTCCAAAATAGGGTAACAGGAGGAAGGGAAAAATATTTCTTTCCTTTTCCAAATCCAGCTGCCCTCTGCTCTGGACATCCATACAGTCAATCATCATTCTACATATCAACAACAGTACACAAAAAATACATGCTAAAAGTCAGTATCTCTCAGTGTCATTCATTGACATATCAGTTACAGGCAGATGACTTATAAAGCAAAGCATTCAACTCTAATTTCTTTCCTGAATTTTGTCCCTATATCAGCATCTATCAGTTGGATCTGTATTTTCCACCTCAGTCCCACAGGTACAAACCTGAACTCATTGTCTCCACATGTACCCACACCCACAAATACCCTTTCACTAAACTTCCTTGTTGTCGTTGTTGTTGTTATTGCTGTTGTTGTTGTTGATTCTACTCACATTCTATCAGTCACTCAGGATTGAAGCATCTTTAAATCTTCTTTCTAACCCCAGAAATACAATCTCCAAGTGCTAACCCCATTCCATCTCTCCCATGTTCTGGTCCCTTCTCCTTAATTACACAGTCACCATACCAATGAGTTGTTTCAAAATCCTCTTAAGTGTTCCTTCTATATCTGACCTGTCCTGTGTAAAGGCAAATTAGAAAAATTCAGGACTTCACAACACATCTGAATTTCATCATGACGCACCAACATGTGACTCATCTTGGAATAAAACTACCAACAGCTATTGTATAGCTAAAATCATATTCTTTTCTACCAGCTATACTAAGAGAGCTGACCCAGACTCATTTCAAATTGAACTTAACTCTATTGCAACAACCTGTATTATAAATTATCAGACTAATGTTTCAGTTGGCTTTCTATTCTCCTATATTAGATTTAAGTTTAGCAGAGATGGGTCTGGGAAAACATAAGGTAATTCTTCTCTTTCACATTAAGAAGGGAATATACTATAGCTAGTGTCTATTATACCAATTTCCTAGATTAAAAAAAGAGTATATAAATAAATAAGATGATAAAGATGATGATGGAGTTGATGCTCAGCCAATTTACATTTATTAATCACTTACTATATGCCAGGAATTAATGACAAGGACAAATATAGTTTTGATTACTGTAGCAGCAAGCACCCCAGCATCCCCAGGGTGGCTGCCAACACAAGTTCTTAGATCTGCTTTTCTAAAGGAAAGCAACTCAAAATGGGTTAACAAGCTTACTTTAATCAATCAAACATATTTCATTTACCTAGTTCAGGGGAAAAAGGTCAGCACCCCAAACTTCATTGTATACAGACAGAAGTTATAAGACAGAGAAACAGATCAAGCAGACAGGCTTCCAAACTCTCCAACCATTACATCCATACCAAATCACAGTTACCAGAGAGGGAAGCATCAACATCTGGGTTTAAAAAGCTAGGAGGCTCTCAATGGCTGCCCAGAGTCTCATCTGGTCAAATCACATAATACTACTCAAAGTGAGCCCCAAAGCAAAGCCTCACATCAGGGATTATATAGCCTTCTCCTGGGTCAGAGAATGTAACCACCATCTTGACCCACTGCTTGATCACACAGCATTCCTGAAAACCAAGCCTCCTGCCATAGGCTCCATGTGCCCCCTATTAGGGGGCAGAGTATATTTTCAAATCAAGGAAGGTTCTCAGAGTCTCTTAAGCCTATCAAAGGGCCTAGGGGTAAGGAACATCTTTAAATTTCCATTTTTGTTACAATTACTGACATTTATACAACAACTTTCTTGTTTGCAGAGCACTTTCAAGAGATCATCTTATTTGGGCCTGCCTAAAACCATACTAATTAGAGAATGCAGGTAAAATTATTCTTGTTTTATATAGAAGGAAATTGACTCTCAGAGAGATTAATGGTCTTAGAGAGTCATGTAGCAAATAAATGTTAGAGGCAGGATTCCAACTCATCTCTCCTTGACTTGAGGTCCAAAAAACAATCTGCTTTAAATACTTCCTTTACATGTTGTGACCATATGAATGGAGAATGACACATTCCCTTTAGAGAAATAGTAAGATACTGTTCCATTCCCATGTCTTCTTTGAAACCCTTGGATTTCCAGAGAATAACTGGCATTTCCCCAAATCATGCTCAACTGTCTTTTCAGGAAGTTCAAAGGGGCTGGCTTGAGATCCTATCTGCTATTTGGAACATATCTATATTTCTTTATCTTTTTTATATCTATATCTATGCCTTAAATAGAAAATACTCTTTAAATATCTATATCATATAAATATCAATATTTAAGCTTCCTGGGGGCTCTGGCCCAATGAAAACCCCAGCAATTTGGGACACAGCTGACTCCTCTCTGGAAGCAGAGTTCTACCATGGCAAAGAGCTCAAAAGTCAAGTAATTGACTGGCAAGATAAGCAAGCAGAGGAAGCAAAATCAGACCAAAGAATGCCCTTTGGGGGACACAAAGGATAAAAACATGGAACCAGAAGAAGACAATAAAGTCAAAACTCCTGCATCAAAAGCTTCCAAGAAAGATATGAATTTGTAAGGAGGAGCTGAAGAAGGATTTTGAAAATCAGGTAAGAAAAGTGGAGGAAGAATTTGGTAGAGAAATAAGAAGGATGCAAGAAAATGATAGAGTCAACAGCCTGCTAAAGGAGACCCCCCCCAAAAAAAATACTTAAGAAAATAACACCTAGGGGGTGGCTAGGTGGCTCAGTGAATAGAGTACCAGCCCTGGAATCAGTAGGACCTGAGTATAAATCTAGCTTCAGACACTTAACACTTAACTAGTCATGTGACCTTGAGCAATTCAACCTCAATTGCTCTTGAAAAAGGAAAAAAAACACCTTAAAATAGACTAACTGAAATGGCAAAAGAGGTCCAAAAAGCCAATGAGGAGAAGAATGCCTTAAAAGTCAAATTGACCAAATGGAATAGGAATTTCAAAAACTCACTAAAGAGAATAATTCCTTCAAAATTAGATTGGAGCAAATGGAAGATAATGACTTTATAAGAAAACAAGATACTATAAAACAGATCCAAACAAATGAAAAAATAGAAGGCAATGTGAAATATCTCATTGGAAAAAACCACTGACCTGAAAAATAGATACAGGAGAGATAACTTAAAAATTATTGGACTACCTGAAAGCCACGATCAAAAAAAGAGCCTAGAAATCATCTTTCAAGAAATTCTCAGGGACAATTGCCCTGATATTTTAGAACTAGAGGACAAAATAGAAATTGAAAGAATTCATTGATCACCTATTGAAAAAGATTGCAAAAAGTAAACTCTTAGGAATATCATAGCCTCATTCGAGAGCTCCCAGGTGAAGGAGGAAATATTACAAGCTGTCACGAAGAAAAATTTTGAGTACTGTGGAAATACAATCTATACATAAGATCTAGCAGCTTCTTCCTTAAGGCAACAAAGGGCTTGGAATATGATATTCCAGAGGTCAAAAGAGCTAGGATTAAAACCAAGAATCACCTACCCAGCAAAATTGAGTATAATGCTTCAGGAGAAAATATGATCATTCAAAGAAATAGAGCACTTTAAGGTATTCTTGATGAAAAAAAAGAGAACTGAACAGAAAATATGACTTTCAAATACAAGAAGCAAAAGAAACATGAGAAGGTAAACAGGAAAAAGAAATCATAAGGAACTTACTGATGCTGAACTATTTACATCCCTACATGGAAAAACAATCATTGTAAATTATGAGACTTTTCTCAGTATGAGTATAGTTGAAGGGAATAGATATGTATACATATGTGTATATATATATATGTATATATATGTATGTATGTATGTATGTATGTATATGTATGTATGTCTATGTATAGGAGGATGTAAGTGTATATAAATATATATTGAGGGGGAGCCAAGATGGCAGAGTAGAAACAGCACCTCCAAGGCGCTCTCACCCACACCACTTCAAAATCACATAAAAGCAGACTCTGAACAACTTCTAGAGCTCCAGCACCCACAGAACGACACAGAGAAGCTGACCTCCGACTGAGGACAGCCTGGCAGCCCCACAGGGAGTGGCCAGCGCAGCACTCTGGGACATGATAGCACAGCACTCTGGGAGCAGAGCCCTGGCCCATGTGAGTTGCGGTTTTAGCCCCAGGGTGGCAGGACAAGCAGCCGGCTGGAGGGAGCCTAGAACACCAGCAACTGTGGCGATTCCAGAATTATCAACACAGATATGCCTAAGACAAAGTGAGAGGTTAGTGCCCTATGCACTTTGGGACCATATGTGGGGACATCTGCTTCTTCCCCTGGGGGAGAGAAGAGGCTGAGGAGATGAGGCACAGAATCCATTTTGCAGCTTCTGCTCCTGGCCTGCAAACTGTAGGGGGATACAGAAATCAGTCTGGGGATTAATTGCTCTTGCTTTAACCTCCCTGGATCTAGATTGCCATCTGGGGTTTACGTCTTGGGATGGGTATCCAGCTTGCCAGAGCGTATGGAGGCTTCACAGAGGCCACCCAACTAATACCTCTGGAAGTTGAGAAGACCTCAACGTTTGGGATGGAAGTTCCCCTGTCTGGTGGCAGAGTCCTACTGTGGCAACAAAGGCAAAAGTCAAGGAATTGAGTGGCAACATGCCTAGGCAAAGGAAACAAAATAAAGAGAAAAATTCAACATTAGACTCCTATTTTGGGGGGAAAGAGAATCAAAGCATGGAACAGGAGGAGGACTGTCAGGTCAGAAATCCTGCACCAAGAGCCCCAAATGAAAATATGAGCAGGCTACAGGCCATAGAGGACCTTAAGAAGGATTTTAAAAACCAAATAAGAGAAGTAAATGAAAAATTGGGAAGAGAAATGAGAAAGATGCAGGAAAATATGTAATGACAGTCAACTGCCTGACTGAGGAAAATAACACCTTAAAAATAGAGTAACTCAAATGGCAAAGGAGGCTCAAAAGGACAATGAGAAGAATGCCTTAAAAAGCCTAATTTGCCAGATGGAAAAAGAATCTCAAAAGCTCACTGAGGAGATTGATTCCTTCAGAGTTAGACTGGAACAAATGGAAACTAGTGACGTTATGAGAAATCAATATGCTATTAAACAGATCCAAACAAATGAAAGAATAGGAGGCAATGTGAAATATCTCATGGGAAAAACCACTGACCTGGAAAATAGATCCAGGAGAGACAATTTAAAAATTATTGGACTACCTGAAAGCCATGATCAAAGAATTAATCCAGAAATCACCCTTCAAGAAATTCTCAAGGAAAATTTCCCTGATGTTTTAGACCCAGAGGGCAAAATAGAGGTTGAAAGAATCCACTGATCACCTCCTGAAAAAGATCCCAAAAAGAAAACTCCCAGGAACATTATAGTCAGGTTCCAGAATCCCCAGATCAAGGAGAAAATACTACAAGCAGCCAGAAAGAAACAATTTCAATATTGTGGAAACACAATCAGAATAGCCCAGGACCTGGCAGCTTCTACACTGAGGGATTGAAAGGCATGAAATATGATATTCCAGAGGGCAAAGGACCTGGGATTAAAACTAAGAATCACATACCCAGCAAAACTGAGTATTTTATTTCAGGGGAAAATATGGTCATTCAGTGGAATAGAGGACTTTCAAGCATTCTTGATGAAAAAACCAGAGTTGAATAGAAAATTTGACATTCAGACACAAGAAGCAAGAGATGCTTGAGAAGGTAATCAGGGAAAAGAAATGAAAAGGAACTTATCAAAGTTGAACTATTTATATCCCTACATGGAAAAACAATAATTGTGACTGATGAAACCTTTCTCAGTATGAAAATAATTGAAGAAGGTTATATGGGCATATGAATACATATGTGAATGTGTATATATATGTTTACAAGTATACATGGATAGAGGGATCAGCTCTAATTTGTTGGGAAGGGCTGATACTTGAGGGGTGAAGTTAAGAGGTGAAAGAGGAATGTGCCAAGAGGAGATGGGGAGAGACAGGGTAGGGTAAACTATCTCTTGTAGAAGAAGCAAGGGGACGTCATTGCAGGGGCAGGGGAAAACAGGAAGGCAAAAAGGTAAAACCATATTCTCATTGAATTTGGCTCAGGGAGAGAATGACATGCATACTAAATGGGATATCTCAGCCTGCTGGAGAGTAGGGTGAAGGGGGACGAGAGGGGGGATGATGGAGGGGCAGGCATTCTGGGGTGAGGGGAGGTTGGAGGTACCCACTTTTGAAGAGGACAGGATCAAAGTAGGGAATGGAAAAGGTGGGGGGTGAGATGGGTGGGAGGGAAATACTAACAGTCTTTTCCAATATATCTACTATGGTGATATTTTGCATAGCATATGTACAACACATACTGAATTGCTTATCTTCCCAAAGGAGTGTTTGACAAGGGAGAAAGGGAATGGATCTGGAACTCGAAGTTTTAAAATTTAAGTTTTCAAGTATATATATAAATACTATTATTAATACTATAGTGCATGTAATTTGGAGAAAAGATGTGCAGGCATGGGGGCACAGAGATTCACCTTGTCATAATGGTAAAGTCGAAGGGGCTATTGGAGAAGATATGGGAGAGAGCAGATTGGATTAGGGGATATCTTGTGGGACTGCTATTCTGGGGTGGTGGGTAGGGAATGAATGGGTAAAAATTGTAACTCAAAATCTGGCAGAAATGAATGATGTAAACCAGAAGTTAATAAAACATTTGTTGAAAAATAAATAAATAAAAATTATATATATATATATATATATATATATATATATATATATATTAAGTGTGTGTATATATATGTACTTCTATACATAGACAGAGGCCACAGAACCAGTTGAATAGGAAGAGATGATATCTAAAAAATAAAATTAAGAGCTGAAAGAGGAATATAATGGGAGGAGAAAGGGAGAGATAGAATAGGGTAAATTATCTGATATAAAAGAGGAAAAATAAAACTGTTACCATGGAGGGGAAGAGCAGGAAGATGAAAAGGCATGGGTCAAACTTATTCTCATTTAATTTGGCTTAAGGAAGGAATAACATACACACTCAATTGGGTATCTTAGCCTACAGGAAAGTAGGGGGGAAGGGGATAAGAGGGGGGATAAGAGAAGAGAGGGCAGATTTGGGGAGAAGGTAGTTAGAAGCAAACATTTTTTGAAGAGGGACAGGGTCAAAGTAGAAAACAGCATAAGTAAGAGGCAGAATAAGATGGAGGGAAATATAGTTAGTCTTTCACAATATAACTACTAGAGAAATGCTTTGCATAACTACACATGTACAACCTATATTTAATTGCTTGTCTTCCCCTTGGGGGTGGGTGAGGAGGGAAGAAGGAAAAGAGTCTGGAAATCAAAGTTTTAGAAACAAATGTTAAAAAATTTGTCTTTCACATGCAATTGGGAAATAAGATATACAGGCACTGGGGTATAGAAGTAAATCTTGCCCTACTAAAAAGGTAGGGGGAGATGGGAGAGGATATAAGAGAGTAGATTGGGGGAAGGAGTATTCAACAGGTTCGATATCTTGGTGTGGGGGTAGGGGACAGAAGAGGAGACAATTTGTAACTCGAAATCTTGTGAAATGAATATTGAAAACTAAAAATAAATAAATAAAATATTAATTACAAGGAAAAATATTTAAAGTTCTTTCCTATGCAATGCATTGTTACTGAAGCTGAAGGTTCTAAGAGCAACAAAAAAAGAAATAATCTTTGCTCTCAAGAAACCTATAACTTACTGGAGAGAGTAGAGGAAGGAAAATATGTATGTAAGTCATACAAAGAATATATAAATTAACATGTAGCAGTTCTTCTGGTAAAGATTGGAGTAGCCACTTTGTGAGGGGAACCTAAATCTCCAAAAATCCTGGAAATTGTATTTCTTCCCAGCTTGGGAAAGAAGGAAGCCAGCAGATGAAGAATGAGATGATTTTCCTCCACTAGAATAGTAGGGGGTTTTGTTTGTTTTGCTTTGTTGTGTGTGTTTGTGTTTGTCTGTGTGCATGCGTGTTTGTGCGTGCCTGTGTGTGTGTGTGTGTGTGTGTGTGTGTGTGTGTGTGTGTGTGTGTGTGTGTGTAATCAAGGGGAATGAAGACAGAGACCAAGGAAAAGTAAGATGGGGCAGAATTGCCCCAACCATGGGGAGCAGCAATATTGCCATGTCAACAGTTGTGGCAACTATGGGCAGTCCTCCTTTCCAAATTAGTCCTACTGAGAGATAAATGAAATGAAAACTAAAGGGGCAAGGCATAACTCTGTTTTATTTTGTTTTTCTAAATTGTAGGCATCTTCTAGGGTGTTGAATGAGAATGCATATTTCCAAATTCATCTCTAGTTTTTGATATTTCTGCTGGAGAACAATTAATTTAGCTTACTACTTTATCATCTATCTGTGTGTATATGTACATATATGTGAATAGATAGATAGATAGAACAAGTAAGCAATTAATTTTTCTCCAGTAAAAATACCAAAGACTAGATTTGAGATTTGAAATTATTAAACCTGTTGGCAATGTGATATAATATGCAGAGAATTGACAGTCCCTATCCCCTTTGCCTGCCTTAGTTCAGTTCAGTGCAGCTATCAACTGATTCTAAACGTATCCTTTTATTCTGTTAGAGATTACATCTCCCTGATCTAATCATATTTCTCAAGGATGTCAGTGGCTGACCCCAACCTCTGCATTTCCTTGTATGCCTTTGTTCATGGCATGAGGAAGCAGGACAAAACTGAGGGGCATGTAAGAGTAAGACTTCCTACTGCAGGTATGGGATCCCAGCCTCTGAACCCATTGTCAAAGAGTTTTCTCCCTTTAACTGGGGGCATAATGAAGAGCCATTTATCTGTTTCATAACTGTACTTTCAAGGGCATAATTACTGTCAACTGAGGCATTTAAATCAGCCTCATGAGACCACATACCTAATGCAGTGATATCTAGTGTTCCACATTTAAAAATGTTTAAAGAGGGAAAGAAGCAGACACATGAATGGAAGAGAAAATGTAGAAAGTGTGTTTTGAAAGAAGCTGGGGATTCTGTGAGTTGGGAGTATGAAGTTGTTGTTTATCCTTCATTCTTGAAGAGGACTGTGACATCAGAAAGATGATGCTATGACATACAAGGGAATTGGATTTAAGTGAGGAGGGCTGTGCAAAGTCATCCTGCCTAATATTGAATTGTTGGCAATTACTGTCACTGAATTCAATAATATCTATTTTTCATGTGCTCTCTCTTGCCTGGAAATGTCTCCGATATCTGACAATGAAGAAGGCATCCAGTCTTCTGGTCAGATGCAGGTGCTTCCCCAACTTCATGGAGAAACAGCAGAAAATCTGGGACAAATGGGTTCACCTGACATGAGGGGCCATATTCTAGAGCAGAGACAGTGCTAGTCTTGGAAGCAATGCCCAGCTGCAACATTTCTTAATTATGGACTACACAAGCCATTTCAACTCTTGTGAGCTTCAGTTTCTTCATTTGTGAATGAAAATAATAAGCGTTGCAGCACCTAACCACCCATCCCACTATTTTGTTGTGAGAAAAACGCTTTGTAGTTAGTCCTTAAAATGTTTTTCCCTTTAAATAAGCAGTTATTATTCAATTCTGTTTCCCAAATGATCCATTTTTTACCCTTTTCAAAATCAGTACTTCCAAGATACATGATTTGTACCTTCTTTTTTTTTCTTTCCTCATTTACAGATAATAACATAATTTTAAATCTCATCTCTAGTCTTCAACATCTCTTCTGCAGAACACTTAATTCTGCTTATTTCTTCCTTATTTAAGTGACAGAAGATACAAATATTTCCCACTAAAATTCAGATCAGTCTCCTAAATATCCTACATTGAATTCTAAAACTTCTGAGGGTTCCTTAAAGTGACAAAGAAATTGACCCTCGATTTCAACAAGAAAAGTTAAATGATAGTAAAAGTTGGGTGAGAATCTCTGACAATGAACAGAAGGAGCCTAGTATCATATTGCCCTTCTCCCCCTCCCACCTCATGAATCGTCCAGTCTGTAAATCGCGGTGTGATCTGCTATAACTTGGGATAGGGAGAAAAGCAGGGTATAGCCAAAAGGAGCTCCCTCATAGCAATCATTTGGTAGCTGTTGCTTGGCTTCTCAAAGCTTTTCTCATTTTTTTGCCTCATTCTCAGAGTGGAGGAAGATAAGTGTGATGGATGATAATTAGGGAGACTGAATGATTTGCTTCAGACACAGCTAGTATGTAGCTGAAGCAAGCTGACTTTGAACTCAGGTCTTCCTGACTCCAAGCTCAGTGCTCTGTGCACTGGACCAACATTGAAAATCTCTCTTTACATGAGCCTCCAGCCTAGATCAGGTGGGTCATTTTATGCTGTGGATTTTTGCACAACCCCCACGAATGGATATAAACTTGGTAACTGTAACTGCAGACAACTTGACAGTCTCCTTTATTTCAGAATTCTGTAATGAATAAAAAGTGCTGAAGATAGAGCTTATTGGCATAGCAACATATACATGTACACTTTCACATTATCAGGCTAACTTCCAAGATTATCTTGCCTCCAGAAAATGTATTTGCTCAATTTAATCCAAACTGTTTGTCATGATCTTTCCTGTCTCAGATATTTAGTAAGCATGAAGAATAAATGGAATTTGGAGGCAATACTCTCAACTTAGAATTCAGCACTTTTGCTTCAAGGCAGGGAGGAAAACTAAGTCAACCCAGTGAAACATGAGTCCTGGAGTCGGGATGACCCACATAGCTCCTTTGGGTTCTGAACCTGACAGGCTATTTTATAATGATGGTATTCCCTGACAGCTGGAAATCTTTATTTTTGGTTTAGAATGTTGTTTTATCAAAATAATTTAATGATTAATTAACTTTTTCTCAAATATCACTCTGTAATTTTTGTTCTTCCTTACCAATGTAATGTGTCCTTTGGGAAACCTGTTTGCAATTTGTTATGTCCCTTGGCTCTAACAATACCTATAATATAGAGATAACAAGAAAGCTTTAACCTTCATTGAGGAAGATAACTTATTCTTATTCCTCCTTACTCTTTTATTTTTTTCCTCTGCTACCATTACAAGATTCAATTATCAACCCCAGATATATAGATAATTTTATAACATGCTTAAACTGATGGAACATGGTCATTTCTAGTCTTATTTCATATTGTTCTCCTCTATATATTTTCTCACCCTTTATTCTAAACTAGTCTACTAGTTGTTCCAAATATATGATATTCAGTCTCCCACTTATGTGCCTTTGTCACCCCTCCCCACACCAAATCTTGAATGTATATCCTCCTCATTACTATTTGAGAATCCCTAGCTTCGTTCAAAACACAGCCCAGCTGCCACTGTTTACATGAGGCTTTCCCTAATACCCTGAATTACTTTGCATTATTTTGTTTATACTTTTATTAGCTTAACTGTGTCTTCTCCCTGACGCAGTAGAAATAAAGGACCCCTGAAGTCAAAGCTTGATTTTATTTTTGTTAGACTTTGGTTTTTTTTTTTCCATTTTTTCTTTATCTCACTAACACCTAGAATAGCATATACCATTTTGGAAGGATGGGATGGTCCATTTAAGCACCATGATGACATCACTGTGGGAGAAGGGGGACTCACAGAATAGGAATTCCTTACATCAGTGTAGATTGGCAACTTATTTCTAGCATACCTGTGGCAGCCTAATTCAGGCTGATTCAAATTATAATTGGGAAATATTTAGCAAAATAAATAAAATACAAAAGAACACAGATAATGTTAATGTGTAGTTTTCTAAGTTAATATATGACCCTTAGGTATTTTATATGCAGCCTCATTTCTATTTAGGTTTGGCCCCTTTGGCTTTAGGGTTTTGTTTGGAATACTAACAGATTCAGTCACATGCTCATTCATACTAATTTGGCTAGCATGTGCATGAGGCAAAGCTGATGCCAAGTCTTCCTTCCTCCAAAAAGACTCATTACCCATGCTACCTTTCATGGAATTACATCATTAGCTAGCCTGATTAGATACACTGAGAACATGGCTCAATCCATGTCCTGTCAAAAGTCAAGGTAGTTCCAGGAAACTATCCTTACCTATTTTGTCATTAATTTACTGAACAAATCATTTTTTTAACAAATGCTTTATTAACTTCTAGTTTACATCATTCATTTCCGTCAGATTTTGAGTTATAATTTTTCCCCATTTTTCCCCTACCCACCATCCCAGAATAGCAGTCCCACAAGATATCCCCTCATCCAATCTGCTCTCTCCCTTATCTTCTCCCATATCCCCTTTGACTTTTCCATTAGACAAGGTGAATCTCTGTGCCCCAATGCCTGCACATCTTATCTCCCAATTACATGCAAAAGAGTATTAATAATAGTATTTATGTATTTGAAACATTTAATTTTAAGACCTTGAATTTCAGATCCATTCCCTTCCTCCCTTGTCACCCATTCCCTCTGGGAAGATAAGTAATTCAGTATGTGTTGTACATGTATGTGTTGTGCATGTATAGCTATGCAAAACCTTACCATAGTAGATATATTGTAAAAGGCTGCTTATAATTCCCTCCCACCCATCCTACCCCTGAACTGGTCCATTCCCTACTTTGATCCTGTCCCTCTTCAAAAGTGGGTACTTCCAACCTCCCCTCCCCCCAGGATGCCCTGCCCTCCATCATCCTCCCTCTCATCCCCATTCCCCCTACTCTCCAGCAGGGTGAGATATCCCATTTAGTATGTATGTGATTCTCTCCCTGAGCCAAATTAAATGAGAATATGATTTTGCCTTTTTGCCTTCCTGTTCTTCCCCACCCCTGCAACCACTTCCCCTTGTTTCTTCTACATGAGATAGTTTACCCTACCCTGTCTCTCCTTATCTCCTCTTGCCACTTTCCTCTCTCACCTCATAATTTCACCCCTTAAGTATCGTACCTTCCAAACAAATTCAACCTATGCCCTCTATCCATGTATGACTATAAACTATAAACATATATACACACATTCACATATGTATTCATATGCCCATATACACTTCAATTATTTTCATAATGAGAAAGGTTTCATCAGTCACTGTTATTGTTTTTCCATGTAGGAATGTAAATAAATAAACTTTGATAAGTTCCTTTTGATTTCATTTCCCTGATTACCTTCTCAGGCATCTCTTGCTTTTTGTGTCTGGATGTCAAATTTTCTATTCAATTCTGGTTTTTTTCCTCAAGAATGCTTGAAAGTCCTCTATTCCACTGAATGACCATATTTTCCCCTGAAACAAAATACTCAGTTTTGCTGGGTAGGTGACTCTTGGCTTCAATCCGAGCTCTTTTGCCCTCTGGAATATCATATTCCATGCCCTTTGATCCCTCAGTGTAGAAGCTGCCAGGTCCTGTGCTATTCTGATTGTGTTTCCACAATATTTAAATTGTTTCTTCCTGGCTGCTTGGAGTATTTTCTTCTTGATCTGGGAATTCTGGAACCTGGATATAATATTCCTGGGAGTTTTCTTTTTGGGATCTTTTTCAGGAGGTGATCAGTGGATTCTTTCAACCACTATTTTACCCTTTGTTTTACCTTCGAAGGACTTGCCATTTAGTGAAGGGAATTAGACATGTACATAAACAAATGTAACAAACTTGAATGCTACATTTTCTAATGCATATTTATTTGACAAATCTAAATTAAATTTCCTTCCATTTTATTACTATGCAACCCAGACCCTTGGTCCTAAAGGCTAGGCTAGTAGCAGTTCTGAGAGATCCTACTAAGCTGAAAATGCTTTAAGTACAGTTGTATGTCAGAATAGAAAGTGTACTGACCCTGGGGTCTTGAAGCTGGTTTTCTAACCCAATCTGTAAACCACCGAGCTGTGCGACCCAGGCTCATAAGATAACATCTCTAAGCTTCAGTTTTCTTATCTGAGAAATGGTAGTAATTCTCCTGCTCTGAAGTCAAAGACCCAGGACACCTAAAAGCAGAGTTTCTTGCCATCAGAAAGTTGGCAAGAGGTAGAAACAAACAAAGAGAAAGGAGGAAAGAAGAAAGAAAGAAAGAAAGAAAGAAAGAAAGAAAGAAAGAAAGAGAGAGAGAAAGAGAGAAAGAAAGAGAAAGAAGGAAGGGGGAGGAAGGAAGGAAGGAAAGAAGAAAGGAAGGAAGGGAGGAAGAAAGAAAGGGAAGAATGAAGGAATATCTAAGTGGATTAATGACTAAATAAATTCATGTGTGTGTGTGTGTGTGTATGTGTGTGTGTGTAGGTATACATAGACAGAGGGCACTGGAACAATTGAATAGGAAGGGATGATATTTAAAAATTAAAATTAAGAGGTGAGAGAGGAATATAATGAGAGGAGATAGGGAGAGACAGAATAGGTTAAATTATCTCATATAAAAGAGGCAAGAGAGAACTGTTACAATGGAGTGGAAGAACATGAAGGCAAAAGGGAATGGGTCAACCTTATTCTCATTGAATTTGGCCTAAGAAGGGAATAACATACACACTAAATTGGGTATCTTACCCCACGGGAAAGTAGGGGGGAAAGGGACAAGAGAGAGGATGACAGAAGGTCGGGCAGATTGGGGGGGGAGGGTAGTTAGAAGCACACACTTTTGAAAAAGGACAGGATCAAAGTAGAAAATAGAACAAATAGGGAGCAGTATAGGATGTTGGGAAATATGGTCATTCTTTCACAGTATATCCACTATGGAAATGTTTTGCGTAACTACACATGTACAACCTATATTGAATTGCTTATCTTTCCAGTAAGGTTGGGTGACTAGGGAAGAAGAGAAAAAATCTGGAATTCAAAGTTTTAAAATAAGTAGTAGTAGTAGTAGTAGTAGTAGTAGTAGTAGTAGTAGTAGTAGTAATAGTAGTAGTAGTAGTAGTAGTAGTAGTAGTAGTAGTAGTATTTTTACATGCACTGGGAAATAAGATATACAGGCACTGGGGTCTGAAGATCCATCTTGACCTGCTAGAAAGTTGGATGGGGAATGGGGGAGGATATAGGAGAGAGCAGATTGGGGCAGGGTATATTCAGAGGGATCGCTGTTTTGGGGTGGTGGATAGGGGAAAGATGGGGAGAAAATTTGTAACTAAAATCTTGTGGAAATGGATGTTGTAAACTAAAAATAAACATAAAATTTAATAATAAAAAAGCTTTTTACTAACTGTGTTACCCAAGGCAAATTATTTTACCCCACTGAACCTGTTTCCTTGTCTGTAATACAGAGATAATGATATTTCTACGGCCAACCTCCTTTAGTTATCAAGAATACACTTTAAAAATCTTAAAATTAGATGCATATGTGAGCTATTACTAGAAAAATGAAGGCAGAATCCTTTGTATGGAAAAGCATTCTGGGCACAATTATATCAGTCCACATTTCCTTATCCTCTTTCCTTGTACTAAGCTGTTCATACAAACCGTGGAGAAAGTGCAAACTGTATTCATATAGGTCTACTTGATACACTTCACAAGTGGATAGCTGTGTTGATAAGCTGTCTAAGTGTACTAGTTCAGAGAATAGTAACAGGAGTCAATGATAACCTGGTGACCAAAGCTGAGACTTTTTTCATACCTGAGATGACATTTACAAGACCATTTCCCTTCCTTTGGAGTATGGCTATGGCAGAGACTGCTGGTATTGTCATCTATGAGAATGCGATCTTATAGTAATAAAAATGACAACTAATTAAATTAATGTTGTTTTCAAGGTATACAGAGTGTTCCATATATGTAAGAGTGAAGCAAATAGGGGTGGCTAGGCGGCACAGTGAGTAAGAACACCGGCCCTGGAGTTGGGAGGACCCAGGATCGGTTCTGGCCTCAGAAAATGAGCACCCACACGTAAATAATGACTGGCTGTATAATCTTGAGCAAGTTACTTAATCCCAATTGCTTTAAAAAAAAGAGTGAGTCAGATAGATTTAATAAAATCACTCGAAGTAACAACATGCCTTGGTTCCCTAACCAGGTAAAAACTACAAACACAGATTTTGAGTCAGTGTTTTGTTTATTCTATCACTTTCATAAATATTCTTTTTTTTTCTTTTTTTCTTTTTGGAGGGGGAAGGTAGGGCAATTGGGGTTAAGTGACTTGCCCAAGGTCACAAAGCTAGTTTTTGTGTTGTGGCTGGGGCTACATTTGAACTCAGGTCCTCCTGACTCCAGCACCAGTGCTCTATTCACTGCACCACCTAGCCACCCCAATATTCACTTTTTAAAACTACTAAAGGCGGCGGAGCCAAGATGGCGGAGTAGAAACAGCTCTTCCAAGCCTCTCTGCCCCCAGATTCTCCACAAACTATGTAAAAAAGGACTGTGAACAACTTCTGGAGCCCCAGCACCCACAGAACGACACAGAGAAGCTAACCTCCCGCTGAGGACAGCCCAGCAGCCCTGCAGGAAGGACCAGCGCAGCGGTCTGGGAGCCGGCAGCGCGCAGAGCGCAGAGCTCAGGAGCCAAGCCGAGCCGAGCCCAGGTCCACGTGAGCCGAGGTTTTAGCCCCAGGGCGGCAGGGCCAGCAGCCGGCTGGAGGAACCCCAGAACCCCAGGAGCTGTGGCGATTCCAGAATTATCAACATAGACTTGCCTAGGACAAAGTAAGAGGTTAGTGTCCTATGGACTTTGGGACCTGTATTTGGGGAATGCGTCAGCTCCTTCCCCTGGGGGCTAGAAGCCGTTGAGGAGACACGCCATTTTGTAGTTTTCATAGGCATTTCCGGCTCCCAGCCTACAAATCGTGGGGAGATCCAGCGATCAGTCTTGGGGGGTAATCACTCTTGCTTTAACCTCCCTGGATCTGGATTGTGATCTAGGGTGGAAGTCGTGGGTGGGTTTACAGCTTGCCAGAAACGGAAGTTGCCCCCCACACGTTCGGGACGAAAATTCCTCTATCTGGCCTTAAAGCCATAGTGTGGCAACAAGCCCAAAAGTCAAGCAATTAAGTGGCAACATGCCAAGGCAAAGGAAACAGAAAAATGCAACCCTAGACTCCTATTTTGGGGGCATAGAGCGGGAAAAGGACTGTGAGGTCAGAAGTCCTGCTCCAAAAGCCCCAGGGGAAAACATGAGCGGGTTGCAGGCCATAGAGGACCTTAAGAAGGACTTTAAAAATCAAATAAGAGAAGTGGAGGAAAAATTGGAAAGAGAAATGAGAAGGATGCAGGAAAAGTATGAAATGAGGGTCAACAGCCTGACTGAGGAAAACAACACCTTAAAAAATAGACTAACTCAAATGGCAAAGGAGGCCCAAAAGGGCAATGAGGAGAAGAATGCCTTAAAAAGTCGAATTTGCCAGATGGAAAAAGAATCTCAAAAGTTCACTGAGGAGATTCATTCCTTCAGAGTTAGACTGGAGCAAATGGAAGCTAGTGACTTTATGAGAAATCAAGATGCTGTTAAGCAGATCCAAACAAACGAAAGATTAGAAGGCAATGTGAAATATCTCATGGGAAAAACCACTGACCTGGAGAATAGATCCAGGAGAGACAATTTAAAAATTATTGGACTACCTGAAAGCCATGATCAAGGAAAGAACCTAGAAATCACCCTTCAAGAAATTCTCAAGGAAAATTGCCCTGATGTTTTAGATCCAGAGGGCAAAATAGAGGTTGAAAGAATCCACGATCACCTCCTGAAAAAGATCCCAAAAAGAAAACTCCCAGGAATATTATAGCCAGGTTCCAGAATCCCCAGATCAAGGAGAAAATACTCCAAGCAGCCAGGAAGAAACAATTTCAATATTGTGGAAACACAATCAGAATAGCCCAGGACCTGGCAGCTTCTACACTGAGGGATCGAAGGGCATGGAATATGATATTCCAGAGGGCAAAAGAGCTGGGAATGAACCCAAGGGTCACCTACCCAGCAAAACTGAGTATTTTGTTTCAGGGGAAAATATGGTCATTCAGTGGAATAGAGGACTTTCAAGCATTCTTGAGGAAAAAACCAGAATTGAATAGAAAATTTGACATCAGACACAAGAAGCAAGAGATGCCTGAGAAGGTAATCGGGGAAGAGAGATCAAGGGGAACTTATCAAAGTTGAACTATTTACATTCCTATATGGAAAAGCAATAACTGTGACTGATGATATCTTTCTCACTATGAAAATAATGGAAGAAGGGGGTGTGGTCATATGAATACATATGTGAATGTGTGTGTATATGGTTACAGTTATATATGGATAGAGGGCATAGGTTGAATTTGTTGGGAAGGGAGAGTACTCAAGGGATGAAATTATGAGGTGAGAGAGGAAAGTGGCAAGAGGAGATGGGGAGAGACATGGTAGGGTAAACTATCTCATGTAGGGGAAGTGGTTGCAAAGGAGGGGGAGAATAAGGAAGGCTAAAAAGGCAAAACCACATTCACATTGAATTTGGTTCAGGGAGAAAATGACATACATACTAAATGGGATATCTCAACCTGCAGCAGGATAGGGGGAAGGGGGATGAGAGGAGGGATGATGGATGGGAGGGCATCCTTGGGGTGAGGGGAGGTTGGAAGTACCCACTATAGAAGAGGGACAGGATCATGTAGGGAATGGACCAGGTGGGGGGTGGGATGAGTGGGAGGAATTATAAGCAGCCTTGTACAATATATCTACTATGATAATGTTTTGCATAGCTAGACATGTACAACATATACTGAATTACTTATATCCCAAGAGGGAATGGGTGACAGGGGAGGAAGGAAATGGATCTGAAATTCGAGGTCGTAACATTAAATGTTTCAATTTTATTTTTTTTTATATATAAATACTATTATTAATACTCTTTTGCTTATAATTGGGAGATAAGATGTGCAGGCATTGGGACACAAAGATTCACCTTCCTCTAATGGAAAAGTCGAAGGGGGGATGGGAGAAGGTATGGGAGAGAGCAGATTGGAGGAAGCGATATCTTGTGGGACTGCTATTCTGGGAGGTTGGGTAGGGGAATAATGGGGGGAAAATGATTGTAACTCAAAATCTGGCGGAAATGAATGATGTAAAACAGAAGTTAATAAAGTATTTGTTTAAATCTTAAAATAAAAAAAAAAGAAAAAAAACTACTAAAGGCTGGTTAACTAATTGGATATTCAGATGAAACTATTTGGTGGGAGCTTGAGGCAGTGCTATTACAGAATCATCTCCCAACTTCTCAGGAAAAAAAGTCTTTGGAATTGAAGTGAGGCTGTACAGTGATTATCTTTAGACAGATTGAAGAAACATGCTCTGTGACCCAAGCCGCCTCTATGACAGGGGGCATTGGAATAAGAATCCTCAGATTTATGTGATGTATATATATATATATATATATATATATATATATATATATATATATATATATATATATATATATATACATAATTTGATTTTCAAAATAGGTTAATATAAATGTTATTATTATTATTCCCATTTTATAGGTACAGAAACTGAGGATCAGAGTTGTTATGGGTCATACCCAAGGTTATACAATTTGTAAGTGTCTGAAGGAAAGGTTTTCTTTATATCAAGTCATTACTATATACCCTACACCATATTCGATTGCTATATGATGCTTGATCACAGTTTTTTTTTAACATGAAGAATATTTTGTTAAAAACAAGTATTATGCCCACATCTCTGGTCAAAATAAAATAACCAAATTTCCAAAGTGGACACTTGCTTTAGTTTCATGATGTGCCAATTTGATCTACTCTACCATACAATGAAGGGCAGTAGGGTGCTGGAGTGGATAGTCTGTTGGGCCTGAAGTCCAGAAGATTCATTTTTGTGAGTTCAAATCTGACTAGCTATGTGACCATGGGCAGGTCACTTAACTGTGTTTGCCTCATCTGTAAAATGAGCTAGAGAAGGAAATGGAAAATCACTCTAGTACATTTGCCAAGAAAACCCCAAAAATGGGGTTATAAAGGGTTACACCTGACTGAAATGACTGAACAATAATGACACTATACAAGCAATTAAAACATATTATGGATATGTGTCTTCTGCCATGTGAAGAGAATTTTTCCACACAGACATGAGATTACTGTTAATTAGTGATTTGTATAAAAGATTAAAACAACAGTTCCAAAGAACAACATGGTCACTCATTTTCCCTGACCTTGATCTCATAGAATCTAGAAGGGGAAGGAACCTTAGAGACCATCCATTCCAAGGCTATCGTTTTACAGATGAGGCAGCTGAAGACTGGAGTGGATAGAGTGACTTGCCTAAAGTCACACAGATAATAAGTATGAAAAAAAAACAGGATGCAAAATTCTGATCCTCCGAGTCTATATTCATCCTTCTCTCCATTGCTGCCAGCAAGGGTTACAAACCAACCAGAGTTATAAGTCAGAGAAGGGCTCCTCCATCATATGACAATGCCATAAGGAATTTAAATTCTAATGAAGATTAAATCCTCCTGCTCTCTTTCCTTGTTTTTATTGTTGCTTTGTTTTGCTCCCTTTCCTAATACACACAATTTATAATAATCCTGGCACACAGCAAACATATGGCTAATAATTCACACAATCAATAAATCACAGCTGAATCTGGACACCCACTTTGTTATAAAGAAACATTGCGATTTATGTAATGATTGAAAAGAATGATGTGTTGTGTTTTTTTTAAAGTAGCTTCACATTTTGATTATGTGGGTGATGGAAAAAATTAAAATAATGCACACTGATTCATAGCCAAGTGTTCTTTGACTATTCAGACAGGCCGAGCTAATGGATGTATGGGTTATTTATGACCAAGCATTTTGCAAGAAGATGTGATCACCAGTGCTAAAGCATGTGTTCTATTGATTTGTTTTCTAGTACTTCAGATTAGGATTGAAAGGCAGTGTGGTATAATGGAAAGACATTTGAACTCAGAATCATGGTATCATCATGGTATCATTCCATTTTGATTTGGAAAGCACCCTGGAAGTTATCTAGTCCTCCTTCCTCATGTTACAAGGCACAGGGAGGTAGAATTACTTACCCAAGAGGTTCTACACAAGAAGGAGCATGAGCCCAGCCTCTAGGTTCCAAATGAAATCCTTTCACTGTAGATCCACTATTCATTCCAATACTCTACCACTTCCAGAAGTCCCAGATTCAATTTCCAGCTCCACTTCTTACTCACTTAGTGACTTTGTAAACATGACATTAGCTGTAGAATTGGGTAAAGCCATGCTAGAGGTGTGCCAGAATCAGATCTAATGGGTTTCTGATTGTTAAAATGTTCAAATATAAAAGTTTTCAAATTTAAATAAAAAGTGCGGACATTGACACTTCAAAGATGGACAAAGGCTACAAAATAAAGTCTTGATTTATTGGAATTTGTTTTCCTTTTCCTAATATTCTTAAGGAAGTGATGAAAAAAGTTTTAATATGGCAGATTTAGGCTGAAAAAAGATGAAAAGGGTACATTTTTTAAGCAATTGGGGTTAAGTAAGTTGCTCAAGGTTACCCAGCTAGTTATTTATTTGTGTGTGGGTGATAATTTTCTGAGGCCGGAACCAACCCTGGGTCCTCCTGACTCCTGGGCCATTGCCCTTACTCACTTCACCACCTAGCCGCCCTGAAAAGGGTACATTTTTAATGGAAAGACAATTGTTAAACATTTATTAGCATACCTGAACTACACCAAGTTATAAGATTTGAATAAGAAATTCACAAAGAGGAAGAATTTTGTGAAAGTACTTGGAAGCTAATAAAGGAAGATGTCTTCCTTAATCAGTTAGAAAATAAAAACCTTCCTCATTTTCCCTGTCATTCTTGGATGGGGCATATTCTAATTTTGCTGTCTTTATTTTCTGTCACCAAATAATTGTTTAGCAGTTCAAATCAACAAATAGTTATTAAACTCCTAGGATGTATAATGCACTGTAAGAGAGGGAAAGGGGGCAGAGATTAAACAAAGATAAAAATAAAATAGTACTTGACCTAAAGATTTTCTATTTCACTGAAGTCAAAAGACCAGAGTTCAAATCGAGCTTCAGATCCTTCCTAGTTGTGTGACCCTGAGTAAGTCACCTCACTGCTGTTTGATTCAGTTTCGCTAACTGTAAAATAGGAATAATAACTGCATGTCTACCTCCTAAAGTTATTGTGAGGATCAAAAGGAATAATATCTTTAATGCACTTTGCAAACTTTAAAGTGCTACATGAATTCTGGTAGCTGTAATAATTATTATTACCATATAAGGGAGTTGAATCCAAAATAAATAGACTGAGAGAGTATTGGACTGGGAATCATAGGGATCTGAGTTTGAATCTTGCTTCATAGACTTAGTGGCTGTACAAATCTGGACAAATCACTTAAATCCCTCTCAACCTCAGTTTCCTAATCTGTACAAAGAGGATAACAATAACAGGCTTCAAATCATAGGATCGGGAACTAGGGAGGACATTCAAGATCATGAGAAGAGTGCAGTTTGTCTGGATCATAGATTGTGGAATGGGAGCAATGTACAATGAACCTGGAAAAAATAGACTGGAATCAGGTTTTTTAAATCCGTCAAAGCTAAACAGAGGAGGCCTATTTTATCCCAGAAGCAATAGAAAGCCACTGGACTTTGTTAAGTAAGGGAGTGAGGTGGTCAGAGTTGAGCTTATAGAAAATCACTTCAGTAGCTATGTGGAATGGTGGCAGGGAAAACAGTGAAGAATCTGTTGAAATAAACTTGGTGAGTGTTGATGAACACCTTAACTGAAGTGATAGGTGTATGAAAAGAGAGAATGGGTCAAGACGTGTAATGGAATCACAAAAGACCAAATTTAGCAACTAATCTGGTGCAGGGAGGGAGGGAGAGTAAAGGGTTGAAGATGATGCTTGAGCTAGACTGGAAGACTGGGAGAGTTCAAATAAGCCTCTCTAGTGTGAATGATTGGTTGAATAAGCATTCATTGAATCTGTCTCTGTGCTAAGTGATAGGGGTACAAATGTCAAAGTAAGATGTAGTACCCACAGTGATAGAAAAACAGACTCTCAAAGAGTCATGAAATGTTGACATTAAAATATATGTTTGGATACAAATACACATATAACAGGAGAACCACCCTTCATCCTCCTTTTCTGATTGACTGCCACATTGAAATGATAATATTCTTATCAACTTAGCATTGAATTGGTTAATAAAGGGCTCAGGGTCCTTTATTTTAGCCTGTGATGAAGTTGTACTTGCTTGTATTTGTATATCTCAGCTAACTCCTTCTTCCCCAAAGTAGAGGCCCAACTACCTACATCACCTTATTCTGACTGAGGTTTAAGGTCATAGGATCAAGATTCAAGAAGGGTGCTGGAGACCACATAATTCAACACCTTTGTTTAACTGTTGAGGACATATAGATACAGAGAGGGCTCATGTCTTATCTATGGTCAAAGAGGTTACAATAAGCAGCAGAACTCTTATTCAAAGCCAGGCTCTCTGGCAGCAGATTCAGCTCATTTTCCAGTATACAGTGATTAGTATATTTACTACATATTCTTGGGCTCACCAAGTGCTTCTTTTATAAGATGGTGAGCCCTCACTACCTTGGCCTTTTATTAAGCTGTCTCCAAGAAAGTCATATCCTATAATTCCCATTAATACATCCACAAAGTTAACACCCAAATTTCACCTACATTACATCAAATGAGGTAATATCTGTAAAAGTGCTTAGCACAGTTCCTGGCACATAGTAGGTACTTAATAAAATATTATTTCTATTTCTTTCCCTTTCCACCAGTACCAGTTTTCCTCACAACTGTAGTTCAACATTTCTAACTCTCTGCTAAATATCTTTTCTCCAGGTCCTTCCAGAATCTCAAACTCAGAATGTCTAAAACTAATTTGTCTCCCATCTCCTACCCCACCAAATAAAATCTCTCTTTGTAATGTTCCTGTTTCTTGAAGGTGCCTGCTTCCACCATTACCAATCTCTAACCATCTATATCCCATCATTTGGCAAATTATGTTGATTCTATCTCCACAGAAATTTTCATCTATTTCCTCATTTCCTCATATTGCTTCAGGTAATTCCTATTTAGATTTTCATTGCTGCTTCAGTGGAAAATTTGTGGATTCCTAACTAGTCACCTGATCTCATCTTTCATCTCTCATGTCCATCCTTCACATCACTGAGAAGAATAATCTTCCTCATACATCTCCCTCATCACATCCCACCTGTAGTTAAAGGGGAATTGGTATTGATAGGACTGATGATTATTTGAAACAAATTCCCAAGGCCTTTATTTATACTCAGCACATTTCTACTTTGCCAGTATTATCTCACAAACAAACAAACAAACAACTAGTAGAGTTGTTTAGCAGTAGTGGTTGTAATGATAAGAATAATGGTCTCTTTCATTTGTTGATTGAGCAGAGGGCCTAAACTCAAAGAGTTGGTTGAGTTGGTTGAGTCTCAGAATATCAATCCAAAGACCTCACAGTGGGCTTTTTATGTTGATTTCATGGTGGTGTTTCCTTGTGATGTGTTAATAGTTTTATTGCAAAACCACATTGGCCCATGCAAGTTTATGCTGTGGAAAGGGATGAAAAGCTTATTATGAGCTTGTACTGAGCAAACATACAAAACTGTACAGGCACGGGACAGGTCAGATGGTCTTATATGCAAAACATAGTTAAAGTCAACTATAATTTCTGTGTAGAAGAGAGACTTACACAGACTGCTGATGTCTTGCCCTTCAGGAAGACCAAAAATGCAGAGTGGGGTCATGACATTTTCATGCCATAAATAAGGTTTTCAAAAAGTTGAGTTCCTTGCATGCTACTCCTTTTCGTAGGCTTTGGGTTCTCAGTGGAGGACAAGTTATATGATATATGAAAAATGTCTGTTTGCATGTTATGCAAAGTGGGTTTTTAGTGGAATTAAAAAGTGAGAATTTATAAAAAGTAACATTACAAAGTGTCCCTTGTTTTGTCCCCACACCCACATATGGTGTTTGCTAGGTAGCTGTCTACCTTGCCAATTCTTAGTTTAAGGTCTGCCAGAAATTAGTTATTTTCAAAACACACACACACACACACACACACCTATATAATTTAGCATAGATATTGGAGTGTTCACACCTGGGAATATTGAAATAAGAATTTTAAAAAAATGTTTGGTCTAAAGTCTCAGAGCTACCATAATAACCATGACAAAGACAAGAGCTTCCCTGTCATGTTTCAACAGCTATGCCAAATTTTGTCAAATCTAAGTAACTATATATATTATTCATCAAAAATTCAATACTGAATGAGAAGATAGTAAATAATGATATGTCTCTGAAAGATTTATTGTACTGCGAGAAGCATGGTCTTCAACGAAGCCATTCACTTCCCTAGTGACTGGATAGGAATGAATAGCTTTATTGAGTCTTTACTGAGCATGCTGTCAGGTAGACAGACCACACCCAATGGTTTAACAGAAAGATACAAATGGAATGACTCTAGGAAAAATTTAGCAAACTTAAAGGATAAATCAACACTATGCAATTAAAAAAAAACATTATTTATAATGACTATAGGTTCAAAATATCTAAGATAATTTTGACTTCAGGAAAATAAATTTCATTTTTTTGTAAGCCTTGTACAAATGGCCTTGATCCCAGCACCTCCTGACTTCTCCAGCTAATTGATCAAGTTATCATCTCATTCTTTCTCTTTAGTCTTCAATTTCTCCCAATATACTAATTTTTTGCCTGGTGCTTATGAACACATTAACCTACTCCAGAGTCATCCTCCTCTCAACTGTCAAAGTGATTTTCCTGAAGGGTAAGTCTGATCACAACTTTCTTATCAACTCCCCCCAACACACACTCAACCAATTTCAGTAGCAGCTCCCTATTGACTCTTGCATCAAAAAAGATGCGGCAAACACTTTTGGTTGACATTTAAACCTCTTCAAGACTTAGCCACCTCCTCCATTTCTGGGCTTCCAATACTTTACTCACCTTCTTATACTGTGTTTTGGCCATAATAGCCCCTACACACTATTTTGTGCATACCATGCTTCCTTGCATGCTACCCCATGTATTTGTACTGGAGGTTCCCCATTCCTGGAATGCCCTCCATTGCTACCTTTGCCTCTGCAAATCTGTATCCTTCAAAACTTGGCTCAAGCACATCTTCATGATACCTTTCCTGTTACTCTAGGCAGCTAGGTGCCTCAGTGGATAGATATAATGCCAAGCAAAGGCAACTTTTTTTTAAACAAATGCTTTATTAACTTCTGTTTTACATCATTCATTTGCACCAGATTTTGAGTTACGATCAATCATCCCCACCCCTGTTTTTTCCCCTACCCACCCTCCCAGAATAGCAGACACACAAGATATCACTTCCTCCAATCTGCTCTCTCCCATACCTTCTCCCATACCCCCTTCGACTTTTCCATTAGAGGAAGGTGAAACTTTGTGTCCCAATGCCTACACATCTTATCTCCCAATTACAAGCAAAACAGTATTAATAATAGTATTTATATATATTTGAAACATTTAGTCTTAAGACCTTGAAATTCAGATCCATTTCCTTCCTCCCTTGTCACCCATTCCCTCTGGGGAGATAAATAATTCAGTATATGTTGTACATGTCTAGCTATGCAAAACATTATCATAGTAGATGTATTGTACAAGGCTGCTTATAATTCCCTCCCACTCATACCACCCCCCACCTGGTCCATTCCCTACATGATCCTGTCCCTCTTCTATAGTGGGTACTTCCAACCTCTCCTCCCCCCAAGGATGTTCTCCTATCCATCATCACTCCTCTCATCCCCCTACCCCCCTATTCTGCTGCAGGTTGAGATATCCCATTTAGTATGTATGTCATTCTCTCCCTGAACCAAATTCAATGAGAATGTGCTTTTGCCTTTTTTTTCCCTTCCTATTCTCCCCCTCCCTTGCAACCACTTCCCCTTGCTTCTTCTACAAGAGATAGTTTGCCCTACCCTGTCTTTCCCCATATCTTATTGCCACTTTCCTCTCTCACCTCATAATTTCATCCCTTGAGTATCCTCGCTTCCCAACAAATTCAACCTATGCCCTCTATCCATATATAACTGTAACCATATACACATACATTCGCATGTGTATTCATATGACCACACACCCTTCTTCCATTATTTTCATAATGAGAGGGGTTTCATCAGGTACAGTTATTGTTTTTCCATATAGGAATGTAAATAGTTCAACTTTGATAAGTTCCTTTTGATTTCTTTCCCCTGATTACCTTCTCAGGCATCTCTTGCTTCTTGTGTCTGGATGTCAAATTTTCTATTCAATTCTGTTTTTTTCCTCAAGAATGCTTGAAAGTCCTCTATTCAACTGAATGACCATATTTTCCCCTGAAACAAAATACTCAGTTTTGCTGGGTAGGTGACCCTTGAGTTCATTCCCAGCTCTTTTGCCCTCTGGAATATCATATTCCATGCCCTTTGATCCCTCAGTGTAGAAGCTGCCAGGTCCTGGGCTATTCTGATTGTGTTTCCACAATATTGAAATTGTTTCTTCCTGGCTGCTTGTAGTATTTTCTCCTTGATCTGGGGATTCTGGAACCTGGCTATAATATTCCTGGGAGTTTTCTTTTTGGGATCTTTTTCAGGAGGTGATCTGTGGATTCTTTCAACCTCTATTTTGCCCTCTGGATCTAAAACATCAGGGCAGTTTTCCTTGAGAATTTCTTGAAGGGTGATTTCTAGGTTCTTTCTTTGATCATGGCTTTCAGGTAGTCCAATAATTTTTAAATTATCTCTCCTGGATCTATTTTCCAGGTCAGTGGTTTTTCCCATGAGATATTTCACATTGCCTTCTATCCTTTCATTTGTTTGGATCTGTTTAATAGTATCTTGATTTCTCATAAAGTCACTAGCTTCCATTTGCTCCAGTCTAACTCTGAAGGAATGAATCTCCTCAGTGAGCTTTTGAGATTCTTTTTCCATCTGGCAAATTTGACTTTTTAAGGCATTCTTCTCCTCATTACCTTTCTGAGCCTCTTTTGCCATTTGAGTTAGTCTATTTTTTAAGGTGTTATTTTCCTCAGTCAGGCTGTTGACTGTCATTTCATACTTTTCTTGCATCTTTTTCATTTCTCTTCCCAAATTTCCCCCCACTTCTCTTATATGCTTCTTAAGGTCCTCTATGGCCTGTAGCGAGCTTATATTTTCATTTGGGGCTTTTGGAGCAGGACATCTGATCTCACAGTCCTTTTCCCACTTAAACTCTTTGCCACAGTTTCCTGATTTGTAAAGTGGAGACAATAATAGCACTTACATGTGAGAGTTGCTTTGAGGATTAAATGTGATAATATAAAATATTTAGCACAGTACCTGGGATGGGGTACTATATGAATTTTAGTTAATATCATCATCATCATCTTTATCATCATTATCATCATCTTTGTCATCATTATCATCATCTTTGACATCGTCATCATCATCCTCATCATCACTCTCAGCTGCTGTTGGACCCTTCTCAATACTACTTTATATTAATTTCATTTATATTCCATATGTATACATACATGAACCTGCTATATTACCTCTCTCTATAGAATGTAAGGTATTTAAGTGTAAGGGCTATTGGACTTTTGTCTGTATAACCACCCCATATATAACACAGTAAGTCCTTAAGAAATATTTGTTAATTGATTATTTGATGAGATTTCAGAAGAAATAAATGCCCTTCATTAGACTATGTTAACTAAGTTTTAAGAATTCCTGAACCAAAATCCCTCATATCAATTTGGAGAATATCTATATGCTCAAAACAATTGGCAAGAATAGCAATTGCTCAAAATGCCAAACTCAAATTGCCGAGGTTTTTTGCATCCTGTGCAAGAATTCTTATGACTGTAACCTGATTTTCTTGCATATACCCGTTTTGCTTAGACAGTGTCATATAAAAAGATAATTGGAAAGTGGAGAGAGGTAAGCAGTAGGAGAAACACGGTGACATGAGATAATAGATTGTATTAAAAGACCTGTTGGATGTTGGTTATGTGTACAATATATCATATGGCTCCTTGATGAAGATTTGAAATCGAGGCTACAGCTGCTCACTTAATTGAGAGATGGTACCACTGCCTGAAAGATTCTCAGAAATTGAATTCATGGACATACCTTCTGTTTCCCCAATTGTGACCCACACAGATTGCCAATGTGTTCTTGGAGGCAGGCATGCTATCATTCTGGAGACCCATATGCATGCACCAGAAAAAAATCTTGCTTTCCTGTCATTTTATTTTAAGAATCTTTTTGGATGTGTTAGAAATAGTCACAATTAAAGAAAATCTAAGAAATTAGAGGCAACGTTATTAACAGTGTTAAAAAGTCAACAGTTAAAATCTTTTTCTTTCCCCCAAACTGAATTCTGACAAAAGTAAATATTGGAGGAAATAGATTTAATTTGTAATGCATTTCAGCACTCAACACAGTAAAAACATTTTTTTCTTATTCGAACTATGTTTAAGGAAAATGAGATGTTATATTGGGTCCCAAACTTAAGCTATGTCTACACTATGTCAAAGCATCCTATCTTATCTGTAGGGAAATTTATTGAAATCAGGTTTTGGGCATAATTTTGACTTTTCATTTTTTAGCTTTTCTGTTGTCTTTCTCAAGCTTCTGTAAAGATAATCTGACTGAATCATGGAAACAAGTGAAGTGAGCTTTACTTTCCCAAACAAGCAAATTCACCAAGTGTTTATTGAGAGTGTTTTCTTGTGTTTACCTTATACACAAATACTGTGGAAAATGCCAAGATGAATAAGACAGTCTATCGTGAAAGATCTGATGTGTACACACCAAATCCCTTCAAAGACAAACCAGTCTGGTATGATTAAGATGGGAAACATGATCAGTTATCTAATAAGAGGCATATTTCATGGATTATTTTCCTTCTGGCTGACAATAGGCCTTAAAGATGTGTGGGGTGTTTAGTGAGGACTTGTATCTCTGGTATGAGGGCTTGGTGAACCCTTCTCAGGGTTCCTCATCCACCTCTGGTATTCACCTGGCATTCAACCCTCACTGTGACTCCAAGAAACTACAGCATACGCAGTGGCCACACCTCAGCAAATCCATCTTAGCAGATGGGCTAAACCAGGTGGAGGGTAACTGATAGACCTCAAACCCCTCAATGAGTTAGGGGGATGTCTACCCCAAACATGTGAAGACTTCTCCCGGAAGAATGGGCAGTTGAGATGAATTTGTTCCAACAGTTAAGGAGGCAACTGAAGCAGGTACTGTGGAGCACATAGAGCTTAGACAAAGGGGACACCAAGGTTAGCCACTGCATTCTGGGTCATCACCAGTCATCCTAACTTTGGTTCTGCCACTGGACTTTGATGACTCTAGAAGAGAGAATGAGGTTGATGAATTTGTGCAATTCTTCCTCACTTAAATCCAATTCACATGTGAGTTAGGACACTACTTTGTGATGTCATTTGGCCAACTTAGAGTAAAAGGCAAACAACCATAGATCTTAGAAATTTTAAGTGATGGAAGTACATGCCAGAGACCTCTGGGTCTCTCCTTACACCAGTTGTCTCTTTCCTCATAGCTTCTCCCTGGTATAGCTTTCTCTTATAGGCTGTTTCCTATAAAGTCTGACTGAAATCTGCAAGAATAGACCTTTTGCATATCCTTAAATTTTTTTCCCTTACCACCAGCCTTATGCTGAAATGCTTTAATAAAACTAAAAGCTTTTCATTATGCAATTAGAGATGAGGCTTACCTCACAGATATTCCTATAAGAAGTAATACACAAGATCTTTAATTCCCATTAGAGTGCAAATGAGTCATATCCTAATCTTTCCTGAAAATGCATTCTTTTTCTCCAGTCATTCAATAGATCTATTATCTCTTCACAAGATCCACCACACATCAAGAGGTTCATTTCTTTCCATTGGAGAAAAGAAACCAATACCACTCTGAGATTCTGTGAATATACTATTGCAGTATTTGTTTTTATATTCAATGTGATCATTGTTATGCATTTTAATAACAAATTGTTTTAATCGGTAAAACATTTTCATAGTCCCTTTGATTTTCTAAGACCCTAGACACTCTACCTTCAATTCCTTTTGGATAATAAGCCTATTATGGAATCAGAGAGCCTCGTTTCAAATCCTGACTCTGCTGGTTGCAACCTGTATGACGTTGGGCAAGGCATTTAATTTCCTATGCCCCAATTTTATCATCTCTAACAGGAGGGACTGGATGACCTATGAAGACCCTTCCAACTCTAAAATTAGGAACCTATAGTCCTCACTTTACAATTTCAACTCATTTTAATTTCTTCAATGCACTATGTACTTCAGTCAAATTAATAATAATAACTAACATTGTATGGGGCTTTAAGGATTGCAAAGAGCTTTGCATGTGTTAAATGATTTGATCTTCATAATCACTCTGGGGATAGGAATTATTATCACCTTCACTTTACAGGTGAGGGGCACAAGAACTGTTATATGATTTGCCCAAGGGAAACACTTTAAGTGCCTGAGGTGAGATTTGAATCCAGATGACCCTGATTTCAAGCCCAGCAGTACATCACCTCTGTGGACAATCATTTGACTCTCAAATACATCCTTCCCTTTCTGTCTCTATGCTGTTGTTCTTACTCTCTCCTATAACCAAGACCACAGCCTGATATATTTAAGCCCGGAGGGTCTTTAAAAGTCATCTGACACAACTGCCATGCTTTTGCAAACAAAGAAACAGAGACCTGGAGAGGTTAAATGACTTGTCCAGTAGCATACAGCTGGGACCTGAGCAAGGATTTAAATCCAGATCTCTCTGACTCCAAATCTAAATCCATTGCACCATATTCCTTGTTAAACATTTGCTTTAAAAATCGATATTGAATATCCCCCTCTTCATTGTAATCTGTATTTTTTTTTGTCTTTTTGGAGGGGGGGCAGGGCAATTGTCATTAAGTGACTTGCCCAAGGTCACACAGCTAGCAAGTGTTAAGTGTCTGAGGGTGGATTTGACCACAGGTTCTCCTGATTCCAAGGCTGATGCTCTATTCACTGTGCCACCTTGCTGCTCTATTCTGTTGAATTTTTACCCACCATTTAAACTCAGCGCAAATGTTACCTCATCCAAGAAATCGTTCATGAACAAATTCCTTCCCTACAAACCCCTCTTCCTAGATCTCACATAATATTTCTTTTGTACCCTTAAAGATATACTCATCCTGTAATCTTGTGCCTTATCATCGTCATCATCATCATCATCATCGGCTATGTTTGTAACACATCCCAGTGTAAGCTCTATAAGGGCAAAGCTTATTCTGAGTGTCATTAAGGAAAAGCAGGGTAGAACAGTAGTCAGGAGAAATGAAAGTTTTGTTTGTTTGTTTGTTTGTTTTACCTTGTTTGTAATATCTAATAGTTGCATGATTGTGAGCAAGTCCTTAATCCTCTCAGAGGTTGAATCACTGTTAAAGTGTCTTGGAAAACTTAGAGTTCCATTTAAATGTGAGTAATAATCTTAGTTGCATGGTTTGTCCTTTGTTCCCAAAGAGGACCACGACAATGATAAGATGATCCCATGACTTGTAATTAAATTGAATCTGAGTGAGGGAAGACTGTGCAAAGTCACCAGCCTCACTTTCTCCTTTGGAGCCATCTGTGTTCAGGGACCAGCCTCACTTTCTCCTTTGGAGCCATCTGTGTTCAGGGACCAAACAGTAGGCACAGAATGAATCAATTAGAAATAAGAACTAAAATATAAACATCCCCATGATAAGTAATATGTGGGGGCTGAGATTCACTTTAGAGAATAGATGACTCATATCAAATTGGTTCCTGAGAACATTATTTGACCAGAAAAAAACTTGAGGAGAATTAGCTCCTGAAAAGGGTGCCAAAGGACTGGAGCTGTTAGAGATGTAAGAGGAAGAAAAGGTTCTTTAATGGGGAAGAAAGACACAAGATAAACTATTGTGCCACTTCATAATTGTATGTTGACAGAGCCTACTGACTCTGACTTTTTAGTGTCAGGGACTTGTGGGGTACTTGAAGCTCTTCAGTCAACAAAGTCTTGGAGTCTGTAGATTGAGGATTCTCACAGACATACCTGAATCTTTGGAAGAAAGGGGGGCGGGTAGAGAGCTTGCATCTAGTCTTGCTTTTCCTTTCTAGATTCATGTTTATCCTCTTCATTTACTCTAATTAGAGTCAAACTGGTGCATTAGCTGCTTCCTTCATGGGACCCTCTCCCACCTGCCTTTAGTTAGGTGTCCTTCATGTATCTTCTCATCTCTGCCTTGTAGTATCCCTCTTTTGCCCCACAAGCAAAGCTCAGATAAAATTTCTGATATAAAGCTATCTGTCCAGTAGCCAGTGCTTCTCTCTTGATATGACATTGAATTTACTTTCCTATGTATAAACTGTATCCCTTCCAACTCACTAGGAAAATATAAGGTACTAGAATTAGAGGAATGGTTTCTTTTTCCCATTGTGTCCCCAGAGCCTTGTTGTATATATGGTGCTTAATACACGTTTATTGTATTGGTATGTTTTGGTATCAACTATATCACAACAAAAGCATTATCCTTGTTACATGGAATGTATTAAAAATTTTAAGGCATTAAGTAGCTGCCCTCAAATAACTTTATTTGGGGGTTTTACAATTTTACAATACATCCCAGTTTTATGTAACTTGGTGATCTTAAATACAGAGAGCTTAATTGTTTAACTCTCAGAGGAAGCCTGTCATTTCCTAAGTCGTTATTCATTTTTCCCCTTATACGGCATCTCTCTGACAATAAGTTTTTATAGTGATTAACCCACTATTCCCTTCATAATTTGCTAGCAGGAAAGTAGCCAACATTTTAAACTTTATTTTCTAGGTGGGGAAATTAGAACATATGGATACAAAAAAGGAAAAGTTTCCAATCCCCTGAAAGTTACAGGAAAAACTACTCAGTGGAATGCCTTATTGCAAAAACTGTCATCACCAAACCATTCCATTTCCTGAAACCATCTGTGAGAGAGGAGCCATTGTATTTTGCCTTCTTCCATGACTGCTTCATATATGACATTTAATTAGTTCATGGAATCATGTAATCTGAGAGTTGGGAGTGACCTCGGACATCATCTAACTCAACTCCCAGCCTTTTGCAGGAGCCTTCTAGAGAATATTTCTGACAGTTGCACATTCACCAAAACACTAATTTATAACATTGTCATATCTTTTCAGAACATTCGAATGGAAGGATACTTGTCCATCACTGTTCTTTATCATTTTTGTAAAAGAGAAAACTTCCTGATTTATCCATTTTAACAAGTCAACTCTTAATTATCAAGCATTTTTCCTTGTACCAAGCACTACACTAGGTCAATCTGAGTCTTGTTTTTTTGTTGTTGTTGTTGTTGTTTTGTTTTGTTTTCTGAAGATGTTAAATCCATGCAGGTGGACAGTTATTTGTTTTCTCTTTGAATCCTGATGATCAGACTATGTGGATCAAAGGAACCACAGCATCAGAACATCATGCTTTAGCTCCAGTCCTGGAAAGGCCCTAGAAGGTTATGAAGTCTAATTCTTCATTTTAGAAAACTGAGGTTCAGACAAGTCATGTGACTTGCCCATGCTGATGTAGGCAGTAACAGAGGACAAATTTTAGTTGAGGCTGCATGCATCCAAACTTAGTACTCTTCTCACTTTACCACATTATTCATGAAAAAAAGAAACTGTCCATTAAACATGTACTTACATCACAATAAATGACTATCCCATGATCATGGCCAGAGGACTGAAAAGACTTTTCCAGATTTATGTAGTAAATGGGAAATTTGCAACAACGCAATGGAACTCTACAAAATGGAGCTTTTCTCTACAAGTCTAGCTGCTACCTATCCAGAATAATAAGTGATGATGCTGTGTCTCTACAACATTTTTCATATGAAGTGGATTTGGGGAATTGCTTAAGGTGTGACGGCTTGAGGTGTGACAGCCATAAACCAAACCCATGTTGACTTTCTGTTGTCTACTATGTCAAATTTCAACATGTGTGTTTACTATTAAGTAGTATTATATCTTTGGGCTTCTCCAGGTTTGCCAACTCAGTGCCATCAATTACTCCTCAATCTCCCTGACCCGACATATCCAACCAGTTATCATATCTTCTTGTTTCTACTTTAATCATGTCTCTCCCATTTCTTTCTTTCTCTCTACTTTCTCAGGACCATCATAATTATGGCCCTCACTGTCTTTCTCTTGGATTGTTGCAGTAGTAGTATTTGATTTGGCCTCAATGACTCAAGTTTCTTCTCCCATTCATTTTCAACATGGCTGCCAAAATGATTTTTGTAAAGAGATCTGACAGCATCGTCCCTACCCAATGAAGTCCACTGCTCTCTAATGATTCTAGAATTTGTTCTTCTTATTAAAATTATTAAAATTATTTTTATTTCTTTGCTATTTCATCATTTTAAATTTTCTCTGGTACTACCTATGTGATCTTGACAAAGTTGCCTAACCTTACTAGATCTATGATCTTATAATTTCTAGAATCTCCCTTTTCCTATTATATATTCTCCTGTATTACTTGACTTTAAATACTCTGAGAAGTTGCTGTACTGACCCCAGGGAACAAGGGAGGGATAGGACCAATGGAATCCCCTTTGATCTTTCCCCTGAAAAGGCTTGGTAAGGTCAAATAATTGCAGGGTTCTTCTCATATACAATTATATTTGGGTCAATGGATTTCATTAAACTTTCTCTCTGAAGGTTTTTGTCGTCAGCTTTCTTCAGAGACTGCACTAATATGATGATGAGTTCTCTACACAGCCCCTAATGCATTCATCATGATGGAACAAATAATTGTCTGAAAAAATGGGATGCATGAGACAAAGGCAAATTCACAAGGAAATCCTATGCAAGTAAAACAATTCAGGGAAATATATGTCAAGGCTAGAAGATTCTAAGGAATAAAGGAAGCAAAATATAAACAGCTGTCGCTTGGAATTCATATAATACTGAAAGACACTGTGAAAGCAAAGTCAGAGTTTCTAGTAGGGAAAAAATAGTTTTTTTTTCTTTCTTTGTGAAGTCAGTCATATATTTTTTTCCTACAAATCATAGATCAGAACATTTAATAAAACTTCACTCCTATATAAGTATATGTGCATATGTATGGATTAATATGCTCATAGAGCATATTTCAGACAGACAATGAAGGGCAATTATGATCTTGGTTATCCATATGCATATATAATGTACAAATAAATATGTGCTTATATTAAATATGTGCTATGATACCAATGGAAATGCCTACAAAATGCCAAACACTATACTAAACACTTTACAATATTATCTCATTTGATCCTCAAAATAATCCAGGAAGGTGGTTCTTATTACCTTAATTTTACAGTTAAGGAAACTGAGGCAAGCAGAGGTTACATGACTTAACAGCTAGTAAGTGTTTAAGACTGAATTTGTGGGGCGGAGCCAAGATGGCGGAGTAGAAACAGCATTTCCAATGTGCTCTGCCCCACACAAATTTCAAACAATGTGAAAAGGGACTCCGAACAACTTCTGGAACCACAGCACCCACAGAACAGCACAGAGAAGCTAACCTCCTGCTTAGGACAGCCCAGCAGCCCTGCAGGGAGTGGCCAGCACAGCGCTCTGAGAGCAGGTAGCATGACTTGCTGGGAACCAACAGCGCAGTGCTGAGAGCCGGACCCAGGTCCGCGGTTTTAGCCCCAGGGCAGCCGGGCCTTCAGCCAGCTGGTGGAACCCCAGAACACCAGCAATTGTGGCGATTCCAGAATTATCAGCACAGATATGCCCAGGACAAAGTGAGAGGTTAGTGCCCTATGGACTTTGGGAACAGTATTTGGGGAAAGCATGGTTTCCTCCCCTGGGGGCGGAAAGCTGCTGAAGAAACAGCTGCACAGAAGCCATTTTGCAGCATCAGTAGTGGCTCTAGCTCCTGGTCTGCGAACTGTAGGAAGATCCAGCAGTCAGTCCGGGGGTTAATCGCTATTGCTTTAAACTGCCTGGATCTGGATTGTGGTCTGGGGGGAGTTTGGGGTGGGTATCCAACTTGCCAGAGTGGGTGAAGGCTTTACAGAGGCCACCCAACTGGCGGAAGTTGTGAAGACCCCATGTTTGGGCGGAAGCTCCCCTGTCTGGTGGCAGAGTCCTACTGTGGCAACAAACCCAGAAATCAAGTAATTAAGTGGCAACATGCCTAGGCAAATGAAACAAAATAAACAGAAAAATTCAACATTGGACTCCTATTTTAGGGGCAAAGAGGCTCAAAGCATGGAGGAGGACTGTGAGGTCAGAACTCCTGCACCAAAAGCCCCAAATAAAAATATAAGCTGGCTACAGGCCATAGAGGACCTTAAGAAGCAGATAAGAGAAGTGGGGGGAACTTTGGGAAGAGAAATGAAAAAGATGCAAGAAAAGTATGAAATGACAGTCAACAGCCTGACTGAGGAAAATAACACCTTAAAAAATAGACTAACTCAAATGGCAAAAGAGGCTCAGAAAGGTAATGAGGAGAAGAATGCCTTAAAAAGTCGAATTTGCCAGATGGAAAAAGAATCTCAAAAGCTCACTGAGAGATTCATTCCTTCAGAGTTAGACTGGAGCAAATGGAAGCTAGTGACTTTATGAGAAATCAAGATACTATTAAACAGATCCAAACAAATGAAAGAATAGAAGGCAATGTGAAATATCTCATAGGAAAAACCATTGACCTGGAAAATAGATCCAGGAGAGATAATTTAAAAATTATTGGACTACCTGAAAGCCATGATCAAAGAAAGAACCTAGAAATCACCCTTCAAGAAATTCTCAAGGAAAATTGCCCTGATGTTTTAGATCCAGAGGGCAAAATAGAGGTTGAAAGAATCCACCGATCACCTCCTGAAAAGATCCCAAAAAGAAAACTCCCAGGAATATTATAGCCAGGTTCCAGAATCCCCAGATCAAGGAGAAAATACTCCAAGCAGCCAGGAAGAAACAATTTCAATATTGTGGAAACACAATCAGAATAGCCCAGGACCTGGCAGCTTCTACATTGAGGGATGGAAGAGCATGGAATATGATATTCCGGAGGGCAAAAGAGCTGGGATTGAAGCCAAGGGTCACCTACCCAGCAAAACTGAGTATCTTGTTTCAGGGGAAAATATGGTCATTCAGTTGAATAGAGGACTTTCAAGCATTCTTGATGAAATAACCAGAGTTGAATAGAAAATTTGACATTCAGACACAAGAAGCAAGAGATGCTTGAGAAGGTAATCAAGGAAAAGAAATCAAAAGGAACTTATCAAAGTTGGACTATTTACATTCCTACATGGAAAAACAGTAACTGTGTTTGATGAAACCTTTCTCATTATGAAAATAATTGAAGAAGGGTACATGGCATATATTCCATATGTTCACAGGTATACATGGATAGAGGGCACAGGTTGAATTTGATGGGAAGGGATGATTTTTTTTTGGGAGGGCAATTGGGGTTGGGTCATTTGCCTGGAGTCACGTGTCTGGGTTTTTGTTTGTGTGTTGGGTTTTTGGGGCCTGATCCTAGCTCGGGTCCTTCTGGCTCCAGGGCCGGTGCTCTGCTAGCTGGGCCACCTAGCCGCCCCAAGGAAGGAATGATTCTTAAGGGGTGAAGTCAAGAGGAGAGAGAGGAAAGTGGCAAGAGGAGATGTAGAGAGACAGGGTAGGGTAAACTAATCTCATGTAGAAGAAGCAAGGGGAAGTAGTTGCAGGGGAGGGGAAGAACAGGAAGGCAAAAAGGCAAAAGCATATTCTCATTGAAGTTGGCTCAAGGAGAGAATCACATACATACTAAATGGAATATGTTACCCTCACTCAGTCTCCTGAGTAGGGGAAAGGTGGATGAGAGGGGGGATGATGGAGGGGAGGGCATTCTGGGGGGAGGGCAGGTTAGAATTACCCACTATCAAAGAGGAACAGGATCAAAGTAGGGAATGGACCAGGTGGGAGGTGAGATGGGTGGGAGGGAAATCTAAGCAGTCTTTTACAATATATCACTATGGTAATGTTTTGCACAGCTATACATGTACAACACATACTGAATTGCTTATCTTCTCAGAGGGAGTGGGTGACAAGGGAGGAAGGGAATGGATCTGAAATTCGAAGTTTTAAAATTAAATGTTTCATAAGATGTCCAGGCATTGGGGCTCAGAGATTCACCTTGCCCTAATCGCAAAGTTGAAGGGGATATGGGAGAAGATATGGGAGAGAGCAGATTGGGTGAGGGGATATCTAGTGGGACTGCTATTCTGGAGTGGTGGGTAGGGAAAAAATGGGGGAAGAATGTAACTCATAATCTGGTGGAAATGAATGATATAAACCAGAAGTTAATAAAGCATTTGTTGCCTTTCCGAGCTGCCCAGAAGCGGGTTCCATACGGTGTTGTTCTCGGTTTCCATCGTAACTTTAAAGGGAAACTTTCACAATGTCCGGAGCCCTGGATGTCCTGCAGATGAAGGAGGAGGATGTCCTCAAGTTCCTGGCTTCAGGAACCCATCTGGGCGGCACCAATCTGGACTTCCAGATCGAACAATATATTTACAAGAGAAAGAGTGATGGCATCTACATCATTAATCTGAAGAGAACTTGGCAAAAAACTTCTGCTGGCAGCACGCGCCATTATAGCCATTGAAAACCCAGCCAATGTTAGTGTCATCTCATCCAAGAACACTGGTCAGAGAGCTGTTCTGAAATTCGCTGCTGCCACTGGCGCCACACCTATTGGTGGACATTTCACACCGGGCACCTTCACCAACCAGATCCAGGCAGCTTTCAGGGAGCCTCACCTCTTGGTGGTCACTGATCCTTGGGCAGATCACCAGCCTCTGACTGAAGCATCGTATGTTAACCTCCCAACCATTGCCCCGTGGAACACAGACTCCCCACGTCACTATGTGGACATTGCCATTCCATGTAACAACAAGGGAGCTCACTCTGTGGGTCTGATGTGGTGGATGCTGGCCCATGAAGTCCTGAAGATGCGTGGTACCATCTCCCGGGAACACCCATGGGAGGTTATGCCTGATCTTTACTTCTACAGGGATCCAGAGGAGATTGAAAAGGAAGAGCAGGCTGCAGCTGAGAAGGCAGTGACAAAGGAGGAGTTTCAGGGTGAATGGACTGCACCCGCCCCAGAATTCACTGCTACTCAACTAGAGGTGGCTGATTGGTCCGAGGGAGTACAGGTGCCATCTGTGCCCATTCAGCAGTTCCCCACTGAAGATTGGAGTGCTCAGCCAGCTACTGAGGACTGGTCTGCGGCTCCTACTGCTCAGGCCACTAAGTGGGTAGGAACTACTACAGAGTGGTCTTAAAACCCAGATGCTCTAATAGTGTTGGAAAAATGCTGATTGAAAATAAAACATTGATTTCTTAAATAAATAAAAAATAAAGCATTTGTTTAATTAAGAGTATGACCATCCTCGAAAGTCTGGCAAGGTCGAGAAATAGGGGAAATAGAAATAGGGAAGTCAATAGGTTGAGGAATTGAGTGGTTAGGGTATTTGAGGGAGAGTCAACATATATATTGAAGTCCCCTAATATGAGGGCAGGAGTTGGGGAAGAATGAAAAAAAATGTGAGTCATGTACCAAACTCTTCAAGGAAGGAAGGGGAATGACCTGGAGATCTCAGAACAATTGCTATCAGGATTTTGATTAAGTGGTAGATTTGAATAGCATAAACCTCAAAGAAGGAGAGGCTACTGAGTGGTAGATATAAGATGAGAATCTGGAAATGACAATGAAGAACAAGGGTTATTCCGAGTCCCTCACTTTGACCAGTATGCTGATGGGAATGAGCAAAGATGCAGCCAGTATTAGAAAAGTCAGAGAACTCTGTCATCAAGAAGGAGTCAGGTTACAATAAGAATTAGAATATGGTAGAAGTAGGAAATGGAAAGATGAAGGAGAGTTTATTGTCTAAGGGACAGGCATTTCACTGAGTCCAGTGGAAGGACTGGGTGGTGTTTGAAACTTTTGGGTGGGAAGTTGAATGGGATGGGGACAAGGAATTAGGAGGCAGGGGACTAGGGAATGGGGTTTGACCTAAAGGGGTTCAGAAGCAGTGGAAAGTGTAGGGTATGATGATGTAAGACTTCATCACTGAATGGAGAGCTCCAGTCCTCTTCCCAAAGGAGACTAGAGATCAGGTTTGAGGCAAGTGCAATTGAAGATTTGAGGCCCATGATCAGATCAAATGGCAGGCCTTCACTTAGTGTTCCTCTTTTGTCCAAAGGCTCATGATTAAGCATGAAAGGAAGCAGCAGGAGATTGAAGTTGAACCTGCAGGGCAGGAGAAAGAAGTCCTATTCCCCATTGACTTTTGTCTTCCTCTTCCCTCAAAAGACAGGTACAGTAGTAGATGAAAGGCCTGAAATCAAAGGGTAGATTGTTACCCTTTGCATTAGAGATTCCCCACATCTCAAATGGGAGATTGGGATGACAATAGAAAGCGGAAGTTGCCTTGTGCTGACACAGATTGAAATCATTATTTGGGGGCCAGATAAAAGACACCCATGTACCACCTTCTTTCAGGAAACATATTGCCCTCAAAAAGAGATGGAAGGACTGTCAGAGGAGGGTTTGACTTCTTACCTGAGGAGGCTGGAGATCAGGATTTAACTGTTATTCAATCTAATTGAATCCCACAAAATATTTATTCAATTATGAATTTCAATAAATTTCCAATATGTCATATCTCATCCTAGACATCATTATGTTGGCTCATTGTTGTGTAGCCTGCTAAAATCCATGGCCATTGAAGAGATGGTGATATCACCTGGGATAATCTGTTCACCGTTGTATTCATAGTTTTCTGAGTGATGGAGGAGAGTTTTCAAGTCATTGATTACTCATGTGTGTCATGAGTTATAGTCATAAAACATGAAGAGGAAAGCAAAGGAGGCTTCCTTCCTTTCTGCTATTAAAGGATTCATGTATCTTAGCATATAAAGAAGACTGAAATAAAGATCCTAGAACAAATTCCGTGGAAGAAGCATGTTTCAAAGGAATATGGGATGGATTTGGAATCAGAGGACTTGAATTAGTATTCTTTGTCCTGCCTCTTAATAACTATGTTAGATTGGGTTACTTAGTTAAACTCTACCAGCTTCAGTTTCTTTGTCAGTCAAAGGATGGGAACAGATGACTGTTAAAATTCCTTTCAACTTTTTTTATTTTTATTTTTTTTAAACAAATGCTTTATTAACTTCTGTTTTACATCATTCATTTCCGCCAGATTTTGATTTATAATCATTTTCCCCCCGTTATTCCCCTACCCAATCTCCCAGAATAGCAGTCCCACAAGATATCGCTTCCTCCAATCTGCTCTCTCCCATACCTTCTCCCATACCCCCTTCGGCTTTTCCATTAGAGGAAGGTGAATCTTTGTGTCACAATGCCTGCACATCTTATCTCCCAATTATAAGCAAAAGAGTATTAATAATAGTATTTATATATATTTGAAACATTTAATGTTAAGACCTCGAAATTCAGATCCATTTCCTTCCTCCCTTGTCACCCATTCCCTCTGGGGTGATAAGTAATTCAGTATATGTTGTACATGTCTAGCTATGCAAAACATTATCATAGTAGATATATTGTACAAGGCTGCTTATAATTCCCTCCCACTCATCCCGCCCCCCACCTGGTCCATTCCCTACATGATCCTATCCTTCTTCTATAGTGGGTACTTCCAACCTCCCCTCCCCCCAAGGATGACCTCCCATCCATCATCCCTCCTCTCATCCCCCTTCCCCCTATTCTGCTGCAGGTTGAGATATCCCATTTAGTATGTATGTCATTCTCTCCCTGAACCAAATTCAATGAGAGTGTGGTTTTGCCTTTTTTGCCTTCCTAATCTCCCCCTCCCTTGCAACCACTTTCCCTTGCTTCTTCTACATGAGATAGTTTACCCTAACGTGTCTCTCCCCATCTCCTCTTGCCACTTTCCTCTCTTACCTCATAATTTCATCCCTTGAGTATTCTCCCTTCCCAACAGATTCAACCTATGCTCTCTATCCATATATAACTGTAAGCATATACACACACATTCACATATGTATTCATATGACCACACACCCTTCTTCCATTATTTTCATAGTGAGAAAGATATCATCAGTCATAGTTATTGCATTTCCATATAGGAATGTAAATAGTTCAACTTTAATAAGTTCCTTTTGATTTCTTTTCCTTGATTACCTTCTCAGGCATCTCTTGCTTCTTGTGTCTGGATGTCAAACGTTCTATTCAATTCTGTTTTTTTCCTCAAGAATGCTTGAAAGTCATCTATTGCACTGAATGACCATATTTTCGCCTGAAACAAAATACTCAGTTTTGGTGGGTAGGTGACACTTAGGTTCATTCCCAGCTTTTTGCCCTCGGGAATATCATGTTCCATGCCATTTGAACCCGCAGTGTAGAAGCTGCCAGGTCCTATGCTATTCTGATTGTGTTTCCACAGTATTGAAATTGTTTCTTCCTGGCTGCTTGTAATATTTTCTCCTTGATCTGGGGATTCTGGAACCTGGCTATAATATTCCTGGGAGTTTTCTTTTTGGGGTCTTTTTCAGGAGGTGATTGGTGGATTCTTTCAACCTCTATTTTGCCCTCTGGGTCTAAAACATCAGGGCAATTTTCCTTGAGAATTTCTTGAAGGGTGATTTCTAGGTTCTTTCTTTGATCATGGCTTTCAGGTAGTCCAATAATTTTTAAATTGTCTCTCCTGGATCTATTTTCCAGGTCAGTGGTTTTTCCCATGAGATATTTCACATTGCCTTCTAATCTTTCATTTGTTTGGATCTGCTTAACAGCATCTTGATTTCTCATAATGTCATTAGCTTCCATTTGCTCCAGTCTAACTCTGAAGGAATGTATCTCCTCAGTGAACTTTTGAGATTCTTTTTCCATCTGGCAAATTCGACTTTTTAAGGCATTCTTCTCCTCATTGCCCTTTTGGGCCTCCTTTGCCATTTGAGTTAGTCTATTTTTCAAGGTGTTGTTTTCCTCGGTCAGGCTGTTGACCCTCATTTCATACTTTTCCTGCATCCTTCTCATTTCTCTTTCCAATTTTTCCTCCACTTCTCTTATTTGATTTGTAAAGTCCTTCTTAAGGCCCTCTATGGCCTGCAACCCACTCATGTTTTCCCCTGGGGCTTTTGGAGCAGGACTTCAGACCTCACAGTCCTTTTCCCGCTCTATGCCCCCAAAATAGGTTTCTAGGGTTGCATTTTTCTGTTTCCTTTGCTTTGGCATGTTGCCACTTAATTACTTGACTTTTGGGCTTGTTGCCACACTATGGCTTTAAGGCCAGATAGAGGAATTTTCGTCCCGAACATGTTGGCGGGCAACTTCCATTTCTGACAAGCTGTAAACCCACCCACGACTTCCACCCTAGATCACTATCCAGATCCAGGGAGGTTATAGCAAGAGGGATTGCCCTCCAAGACTGATCACTGGATCTCCCTACAATTCGCAGGCCAGGAGCTGGAGCTGCCTCTGAAAACTACAATATGGTGTGTCTCCTGAGTGGCTTCTAGCCCCCAGTGGAGGGAGCCGTCGCATTCCCCAGATACTGGTCCCAAAGTCCATAGGACACTAACCTCTTACTTTGTCCTAGGCATGTCTATGTTGATAATTCTGGAATCGCCACAGGTGCTGGTGTTCTGGGGTCTCTCCAGCCAGCTGCTGCCCCTGCTGCCCTGGGGCTAAAACCTCAGCTCATGTAGACCTGGGCTTCAGCTTGGCTCGCTCCCCTCACTCTGCACTCTGCATGCTGCCGGCTCCCAGACTGCTGCGCTGGTCCTTCCTGCAGGGCTGCTGGGCTGTCCTTAGCAGGAGGTTAGCTTCTCTGTGTTGTTCTGTGGGTGCTGGCGCTCCAGAAGTTGTTCAGAGTCCCCTTTTACATATTTTGGGGGGAATTTGGGGGCAGAGTGGCTTGGATGAGCTGTTTCTACTCCGCCATCTTGGCTCCGCCCTCCTTTCAACTTTACATGTCTATGATTCCAATCAAAGTATGAGTATGATCATGTCAAAGAAATTTTATTGATCCATTACCAGCTTCTCATTCCTTTTCTGGGTTTACTCTGTCACTTTGTAATCATCATCTCTATCTTTGTGTTTATTTGTGTTTTCATATAAATAAAGTAGTTAAAAATTACTTTAAGTAGTCGCAAATACATAAAGTATAACGTTTAAATAAAATGAATTGAATTTGATACCCAGAGTCTGAATTCATTTAAATGATAAGGTAATTCACCTGTTCTTATTAGATAAGATTTCATAATAGGAAAATATCAAATGTCAATCAAGTAGCTTTTACTTTTTGAAAATTTTGTGAAGACCACAATAAAAATGGGAAGTCATTAGCATATGTAAAAAGATAACTGTACTCTCTGACAAGTGAAAATGATGACAATGATTTCTCAAATCAGAAGCATGTGACAAAAAATAATTTAGAATACATGCACATTGAACATGTTGAAAGCCCGCTGTATTTTAATGCATTTTAATTGGTATCATTTTTGAGGAAATTGCCCAGTGTCTAACTTTAAATAGACATTTGTATGTTGGTGACATTCAAAATCTGTCAGCTAAATACTCACCTTAATAATGTTCAGAATGCTTTTCTAAGTAATACTCCTGGTGTTTCAGAAGTTTATAGATCTTATCTCTGTGATAAGTATATAAGGCAACATGCTGTACTAGGTAGAAAATTGGGTTCAAATCCTGGAAGATCTGGGTTCAATTCCCATGCTGTTTATATACTAGCTGTGTGAGCCTGGGCAGTTGACTTGCTTAATCTCCCAATGTTCTAGACAACTTTCTGACTTTGAATTACAGAGAAGATATTGACTTACTTTGGTAAAAGGAATTTCTTTACCTGGGTGTTCCCTATTCCAAGAAAATCACAGGTCCAGTTCTCATATCTATCCCTGTATCTTTGATCAGATTCTATAGTTATATCTTTTTTTTTTTTTGGAGGGCAGTTGGGGTTAAGTAACTCGCCCAAGGTCACACGGCTAGGTTTTTGTTTGTGTGTGCTTTAAGTGGCTGAGGCCGGAGCTGAACCCAGGTCCCTCTGACTCCAGGGCCGACGCTCTACTCACTGCGCCACCTAGCCGGCCCCTATAGTTATATCTTTACATACTTTCAATGGATTAAAATAAGTTATGAAGCCATATAGTAACCTCTGCATGACCTATTATCATGAAGGACCTGGCAAGTGAGCAGATCCTCAAACCCTTGGTACAATTTGTTTATTTTTTCTTCTACCTTCTTTGTCATGGAGGAGATTATGTGGGTGATTATTGTATCTAATATACTTCCTTGGGAAAGAAAAGGAAAAAGGAATTGGAAGGGGAAAAGAAAAGGGAGAAAGGGGAGAAAGGGGGAAAAAGGAAGGAAAGAGAAGTAAAGGGAAAGAAAGGAAAGGAAAAGAGAAGAGAAAAGAAGAGATAAATCAGAATATAGCTATGTATTTTAATCTAATACAACGGTTCTTTTTCAGGAGTTCACCAAAATTTTAAAGATGTTTTGATAACCACATTTCAATAGAATTGATTTCCTTCATAATCTTAAGTATTTTACTTAATGCATTTGAAAACATTATTCTAAGAAGAACTGCATAGGCTTCATTAGATTGCCAAATGGGTGCATCACACACACACACACACACACACACACACACACACACACTAATTAAGAATCCCAGATATCCCAGATCTAATCCAAAAACTTTAATTAAATGCCCACATATTAAGCAATGCATTAGGTGCTGTGGATACAAACAAAAAAAAATAGAAAGCTGTCCTTGCTTTCAGGAACCTTATATTATACCAACTGATATAACAGGTACTCAGGTAAGTATATACATAATCATTTGAAGAGGCAGCATTAATATTTGGAGGGATCAGGTAAGCCTTCCTAAAGGAGGTAATACAAGACTTGAACCTTGAAGGAAATTAGAAATACAAACAAGCAGAGGAAGGAGTTCATTTCCAGTCATAAGGGATAACCTGTTCAATGGCTTAAAGGCAGAGGATTAAATATCAAGGTCAAGGAATCACAAGTGAGTCAGTTGGGGAGGAAAGTACAATGTAAGAAGACAGTGTAGAAAAATCCCTAAATAGAAACTGTAGTCAAGTTATAAAAGACTTTAAATACCAGACTGAACAGTCTGTATTTTATCTTAAAGGCAATAGTGAGCCAGTGAAGATTCATAGTCAGACCTATCATTAAGGCGAATTACTTTGGAAGATCTGTGGAGGATGGATGAGAAGAGAGACTGAAAGGATGCTGTCACAACAGCCCTGATGTGATGTAATGCTGATTTGAAGCAGTGTGACAAATGTATAAGTGAATAGAAAGGTATGCATATGAGAAATGTGAATGTATAATCAACCGGACTTGGTAACTGATTGAATGTGGGAGTGAGGGAGAGGAAAGACTACAAAATAATTCTGAGATTGCAAATATAGGTATTAGAAGGATAGCTGGCATGAGATTTAACAAGTGTTATCAATAGTTCAAGCATTTCCTCAGTTCCTATGAATACTCCTTATATTTACCCTTGACCTTGTATGAGGTAAATGAAAAATATATGCTTTCTGTGATTTAGGTATATTCAGTTTAATGCAATCATAAATAATGGTGTATTAAAGTCAGACAGAGCAGGGAGGGAGTGAGAAAGAGAAAAAAACATGGAGTGAAAGGTTTCATGAAGGAGGTGAAATTTCAGTAGCAGTTTGAATACATATCTAGGTGAAGTCTATGCTACCATGTAATTTGCACATGGTAGATAAGTGCCATAAATAAACTAAATATTTATGTATATTTCATCAGGACTTTGCATCTATTCTAAAAAATAACTACCTGTTTGCTTATATTCCATAATTTTTATACTTTTTTATTTTTGGAGACATATCAAGCCATCTGGAAGTTATTAAATGTTGAATGAAAGATCATTATTAAATTACATTTGATATTGTTGATGACTTCATTTATTTTTACAATTTATCTCAGCATGTAAGAGTTTGGTGTATTTATACATTTCTTGGCTCTCAGGATTTGTGTTTCTGTATATGTTCCAAATCCATGAGGAAACAATGTTTTTAGCCTAGACTAAATTTATACACCATTGGAAATTCTGCTTGTGTATCTAGTGTCAGTGACGACATTTCACAGTGGATATCTCCCTTACATTTATGTTTGAAATACTCTATATCCCATTTCTTCTAGTAATTTATCATTTATATTGAAAAGGAAGAGAAAACCTATACTTGATTCACCGTTGAACTCATTTCAATTTCTTTCTTATATCTCACCATATGCTGTTGTTTTGCAACATGCACTGTACCTGCTGTCTGAGGGATCTGAATCCAAAATGGTGCAGAGGGGATGCTGTACAATAGCTTTCATCCCTCAAATCCCAGACCCACTCTTGGCCAGCTACAAATCATTTTCTATTGGTTGATCATTTTTATTAATTATTCAATGATTTATAGATAGGACACAGTTTCACTTAGAAATGGAGCATTTCCTTCTTTGAATAGAAACAGAGAAATGAAAGAAACAAAAACATGGGTTAAGAAGACTTTACTATAATGAAAGTTAATGCAGTGGAAACTCTCTCCAAGGAAGGATGTTATAAAGCAGTACTGAAAAAAATAAAATATTCAAGCTGTTTACATATTCTTTCTATCTATATCCTGAATATTTTGGAGTTGTCAGCTATACCTACAGTGATTCTTTCCATCTGAAGATAGGGTCAGGTCTAGAAAAAGGGTTGTAATCCTTCAAATATAGGGAGAAGGTGGCTGAGTACAGACATCTGTAGACAGAAAAGGAAGGGCTGAGTACAGCAGTGTATCCAAGCTAGCTCGAATTGTTGAGTCAATTGTTAAATTTTGTGAGCAATTGTTAAGTCTTCAGTGTGAGTTATTACACCTTGGGAATCCGCAAACACTACAAACTAGGGATTAATTTATTGTTTTGCTGCTGGTTGAGACTTAAGAAAGTGATGGAGACAATGTTAGTAATTCAGATTAGACTTTCAAATGTGACATATATAATTTCCCCCAAAAGATTCAGTGGCTAAATATTTACCAGCATGCCCCTGACTGAACACCCAAATGCCTCCAGGATAGGGTTATTGCTGTAAGTCCTTTTGAGAAACCAAGTGGGGTAGAATTGGGGGGGGATCAGAAATGATATCTATCATTTACATAGCATTTATCTTTTTGCAAAGTACTTTAAATATTGTAAAATTTAGAACTGCACTTTGGAGGGAATGGACATAAAAGAAATCCAACATGAGCTAGTTGAAGTGAAATATCAAGATCAGACCAAGCCAAACAGGACAAATGAAGTATACCAGGACCAAGAAGCCAGAGGAGAAAACAACAAAGACGTCAAGAGAAAATAGACCAAGTTAGGTGTTTGTAAGAACATGTTATCCAGTGATAAAGCGTGATTATTTATGGATTTGAAGATTTATAACTAGAAAAGATCTTAAAGGTCATAATTTTAGCTCTTTCATTTTGCAAAATAAAGAAATGAAACCCAGAGAAGTTCAGAAACACACCCAAGGTCATATAGGTACCAACCAGAAGAAATGACATTTGAACCCATCTCCTCTGACCATCTATCTCCTTTGCCCCCCTCCTCTGCCTCTCTCTGTCTCTCTGTTTCTGTCTCTGTCTGTCTCTGTCTCTTTCTGTCTCTCTCTCACTCGATTCCCTCTGCTCCTCCCCTCTTCTGTCCTCTCCTCTCCTTTTCCATTTCTGCCACTGTAGATTTTCAATCAAATGCTTTCTACCATGTATCCCCCTTCTAGTTTCTTAATTTCCTCACTTAAGCCTTTCTTCTTAATATGCAATGCCATTTTGATGCTTCTATTACCTATACTTTTCCTTCTGAATGAAAGATATCTTTCTGAGCCTTATTACAATCATTGGTCCTTCCAGGTGCCAGTGGTGCCTATGAGGTCAGTTTATCCCCATGTATTACCATCTCATAACTACCTTTTATCTAGTTGAGTATAAACATGAAACTCTGGTTTTTATTTCTGGCAACTTTTTTGGATTTGGAAAACTTCTGGGTGTCTCAACTACTCTTCTTTTTACTATCTATTACCTATGAGAGAGGTTCTTCTTTTTAGTATCTTATTTTTTCCCCAATTACATGTAAAAAACCCACAACTTTTAACTTTATTTTTTTTTATTTTGAGCTCCAAATTCTCTCCCTCCTTCCCACCTCTCCTCATTAAGAAAGCAAGAAATTTGATATAGGTTATACATGTATATTCATAAAAATATATTTCCCTATTAGTCATGTTATAAAATTAAACACAGACTAAAATAACTCTCAGGAAAATAAAACTGAAAAAATAGTATGGTTTCATCTCTATTTAGACTCCATCAGTTCTTTCTCAGGATGGACAGATTCATAAGAATTTTGAAGTTGGCTTGGATCATTTTTTTACTGAGAACAGCTAATTTATTCACAGCTAATTCATTCACAGTTGTTGATCTTATAATATTGCTATTAGTGTGCACAATATTCTGCTGGTTCTGCTCACTTCACTTTGCATCAATTCATATAAATCTTTCCAGGTTTTTTTTTCTGAAATGATTCTATTCATCATTTCATATAGCACTATTGTGTCCTGTCACAATCATATATTACAACTTATTCAGTGGTGCCCCAATTGATTAGCTTTCCCTCAATTTTCATTCTTTTCCACCACAAAAAAGAACTGATGTAAATATTTTTGTACATATAGGTCTTTTCCCTTTGTCTTTAATCTCTTTGGGATACAGACATACTGGTGGTATTGTTGGGTCAAAGGGTATGGACAGATTTATTGCCCTTTGGGCATGGCTCCAACTTGTTCTCCAGAATGGCTGGACTAGTTCACAACTGCACCAATAGTGCATTAGTGTCCCAGTTTTTCTACATGCCCTCTAACATCTGTCATTTCCCATTTCTGTCATGTTACCCAATCTGATAGGTGTAAGGTGGTACCTCAGAATTGTTATGATTTACATTCCTTTAATCAATAGTGACTTAAAACACTTTTACGTGACTATAAGTAACTTTGATTTCTTCTTTAGAAATCTGCCTGCTCGGGGCGGCTAGATGGCGAAGTGAGTAGAGCGTCGGCCCTGGAGTCAGGACCTGAGTTCGGATCCGGCCTAAGACACTTAACACACACAAACAAAAACCTTGCCTTGTGACCTTGGGCAAGTTATTTAACTCCAATCGCCCTCCAAAAAAAAAAAAAATCTGCCTGCTCATATTCTTTGACCATTTATCAATTGGGGAATGACTCATATATATATATATATGTGTGTGTGTGTGTGTGTGTGTGTGTATATACATATAAACATATACACATATATACATATATACACATATATTCACTTTTCTTTATTTATTTTTAGCTTTCAATATTCATTTTTATAAGATTTTGAGTTCTAAATTTTTTCTCCTCTCTCCCATCCCCAAGATGGCATGCAACCTGATATAGGTTATACATGTACAATCATATTAAACATATTCCCACATTAGGAATGATTCATATATTGATAAATTTAACACAGTCCTCTATATGTTAGAGAAATGAGGCCTTTATCTGTGAAACTTCCTATATTTTTCCCCCAGTTTCCTGCTTTCTTTTTCATCTAGGCTGTTTCATTTGTGCAAAATCTTTTTAATTTAAAGTAATAAAAATTACTTCTTGTGTTACTCTCAATTTGGTGATAAATTCTTCCCTTATCCATAGATCTGAGAAGTAAAATTTTCCATGATTTGCTTGTGATAGAAACCTTTATGTATAAATCATTTACCCATTCTGACCTTACTTTGCTATGTGTGTGAGATGTTGATCTACCCCTAGTTTCTGCCAAACTGCTTTCCATTTTTTCCCAATGAATTTTTTTTTGTCAAAGTGAGTTTTTTTCCCTTAAAACCATTTTGAAACTTTGTATTTATCAAAAACTAGCTTTGATAATTTAGTTCTTGTATTATATACTGTAGCAGCAAGCACCCCAACATCCCCAGGGGGTGGTTGCTAACACAGGTTCTTAGATCTGCTTTTCTAAAGGAAGGCAACTCGAAATGGGTTAACAATCTTGCTTTAATCAATCAAACTTATATCATTTACCTAGTTCAGGGAAAAAAAAGGTCAGCACCTTGAACTTCAAAGTATACAGACAGAACTTACAGGACGGAGAAACAAACAGCTCAAGCAGATAGGCTTCCAAACTGCCAAACCATTATACCAATGCCAAATCACAGTTACCAGGGAGAGAAGCATCAACATCTAGGTTTTCAAAGCCGGGGCCAGGTGGGGGGGGGGGGGCTCTCAACTGCTGCCCAGAGTCTCATCTGGTCAAATCACACAACACTTCTCAAAGTGAGCCCCAAAGCAAAGCCTCACATCAGGAATTATATAGTCTTCTCCTGGATCAGAGAATGTAACCACCCTCTTGACCCACTGCCCAATTACACAGCATCAAGGTGTAGGCACTCCTGAAAAGCAAGCCTCCTGCCACAGGCTACATGTGACCACACTGAGCCTATTAGGAGGCAGAGTATATTTTCAAATCAAAGAAGGTTCTCAGAGTGTCTTAAGCCCATCAAAGAACCTAGGGGCAGGGAAGATCTTTAAATTTTCATCTCCATTACATATACTTCATCTATTACACTGATCCACCACTCTATTTCTTAACATGCACCAGATTCTTTTGATGATTACTGCTATGTAGTATAGTTTGAAATCTGGTACTGCTAGGCCACCTTCCTTCACTTTTTTTCATTGATTTTGTTAATATTTTTGACTTTTTGTTCTCTCAAATGAATTAGTTACTATTTTAAACTTTATTTAGATCCATAAAATATTTTTGGTAGTTTGGTATGCCCCTGATATGAACAACTTAATTTAGGTAGAATTGTCATTTTTTAATTTTTTAATATTGGCTCAGTCTGCACACAGGCAATTAATATTTTATTTCCAATTGTCTAGATCTCTGTTTATGAGAGAAGTACTTTTTTTTTTTTTTTTACAAATGCCTTATTAACTTCTGGTTTACATCATTCATTTCAGCCAGATTTTGAGTTACAATTTTTTCCCCATGTTTCCCCTACCCACCACCCCAGAATAGCAGTCCCACAAGATATCCCCTCATCCATTCTGCTCTGTCCCATATCTTCTCCACCTTCGACTTTACCATTAGGGCAAGGTGAATCTCTGTGCCCCAATGCCTGCACATCTTATCTCCCAATTACATGCAAAATAGTATTAATAATAGTATTTATATATATTTGAAATATTTAATTTTAAAACTTCAAATTTCAGATCCATTCCCTTCCTCCCTTGACACCCACTCCTTCTGGGAAGATAAGCAATTCAATATGTGTTGTACATGTATAGCTATGCAAAACATTACCATAGTAGATATATTGTAACAGACTACTTATATTTCCCTCCCACCCCACACCTGGTCCATTCCCTACTTTGATCCTGTCCCTCTTCAAAAGTGGGTACTTCCAACCTTCCCTCCCCTCCGAATGCCCTCCCCTCCACGCCCCCCATCCCTCTTTCCCCTCCTCTCCTGCAGAGTGAGATATCCCATTTAGTATGTATGTCATTCTCTCCTTGAGCCAAATTCAATGAGAATATGGTTTTGCCTTTTTGCCTTCCTGTTCTTCCCCTCCCCTGCAACTACTTCCCCTTGCCTCTTCTACATGAGATAGTTTACCCTACCCTGTCTCTCCCCATCTCCTCTTGCCACTTTCCTCTCTCACCTCTTAACTTCACCCCTTAAGTATCATCCCTTGCACCAAATTCAACCAGTGCCCTCTATCCATGTATAACTGTAAACGTATATAAATACATTGACATATGTATTCATATGCTCATATACCCTTCAATTATTTTCAAAATGAGGAAGGTTTCATCAGTCACTGTTATTGTTTTTCCATGTAGGAATGTAAATAGTTCAACTTTGATTAGTTCCCTTTGATTTCTTTTCCCTGGTTACCTTCTCAAGCATCTCTTGCTTCTTGTGTCTGAATGTCAGATTTTCTATTTAACTCTGGCTTTTTCCTCAAGAATGTTTGAAAGTCCTCTATTCCACTGAATGACCATATTTTCCCCTGAAACAAGATACTCAATTTTGCTGGGTAGGTGATTCTTGGTTTTAACCCCAGCTCTATGACCTCTGGAATATTATATTCCATGCCCTTCGATCCCTCAGTGTAGAAGCTGCCAGGTCCTGGGCTATTCTGATTGTATTTCCACAATATGGAAATTGTTTCTTCCTGGCTGCTTGTAGTATTTTCTCCTTGTTCTGGGAGTTCTGGAACCTGGCTGTAATATTCCTAGGGGTTTTCTTTTGGGGATCTTTTTCAGGAGGCAATTGGTGGATTCTTTCAACCTCTATTTCCCCCATGAGAGAAGTATTTTGCAATTGTGTTCAGATAGTCCCTGCATTTATCTTGACAGATATATTACTAAGTATTTTATGTTGTCTGAAGTTGATTTAAATAGAATTCTCTATCTTTTTGTGCTGGAATTCCTTGGTAATATATACAAATGCTAATTATTTATGTGGGTTTATTTTATATCCTTTCATATACTTTTTATTCCTTTTACTTTTCTAGAACTGTTAATTGTTTCAACTAGTTTTTTAAGTTATTTTCTAGATTTCTCTAAGTATACTATCATATCAACTGAAAAGAATGATAGCTTTGTTTCCTCACTGCCTATCCCAATGCCTTCAATTTATTTTTCTTGTCTTATTGCTATAGCTAGCATTTGTAGGAAAATATTTAATAAATAGTGGTGATAATGCACATCCTTGCTTCACCCGAGGTTAATGGAAAAGCTTCTAGCTTTCTCCTGTTACAGATAATACTTGCTGATGGTTTTAGATAGATACTACTTATCTTTTTAAGGTAGGCTCCATTTACTCCTATATTTTCTAGTGGTTTTTGTTGTTGTTGTTGTTTTTGTTTTTGTTTTTGTTTTGCATTTTGGAGGGCAATTGGGGTTAAGTAACTTGCCCGAGGTCACACAGCTGTGTTTTTGTTTGTGTGTGCATTAAGTGTCTGAGGCTGATGCAAACTCAGGTCCTTCTGACACCAAGGCTGACACTTTACTCGCTGTGCCATCTTGCCGCCCCTATTCTCTAGTGTTTTTAATAGCAATGTATGTTGTAGTTTTTCAAATGCTTTTTCTGTATCTCTTGAGAAAATCATTATTTGTGTTATTTTTGTTATTGATAGGGTCAGTTATGCAAATAGTTTTCCTAATATAGAATCAGTCCTGGATTCCTGGTATAAATCTCCTAGTGGGGATGATCTTTGTGATATATTGCTATAATTTCATTGCTGAGATTTTATTTAAATTTTTTTGCATCAGTATTCATTAGATAAATTGGCTTATAGTTTCCTTTATTTTTTTTTTTGTTCTTCCAAGTTTAGTTATTAGAACCATATTTGTATGGCAAAAATAATTTGGTAGGACTCCTTCTATGCCTATTTTTAAAAATAGTTTATATAATATTGGAATTAATTGTTCTTTAAATGTTTGGTAGAATTCACTTTTGAATCCATCTGGTCCTGAGGAATTTTTTTTTCTTTTTTGAGCTCATTTATGGCTTGTTCAATTTCTTTTCGTAAGTAGGAGTATTTAAGCATTCTATTTTCTCTTCTGTTAAACTAGGCATATTATGTTTCTGCAAATGTTCTTCCATTTCACTTAGATTGTAAGATTTATTGGCATATAATTGGGCAAAATAGCTCCTAATAATTGCTTTAATTTCATCATCATAGGTGGTGCCTTCATTCTTTTTATCTTTGATACTAGTTATTCATTTTTTTCTTTCATTACATCAAATTAACTAATGATTTATCTATTTAATTGGGATTTTTTCATAAAACTAATTCCTAGTTTTATTTATTAATTGGATGATTTTTTTTTTACTTGCAATTTTATGATTTTCCTTTTTTTGGGTTTCAGGATTTGCATTTTATTTTAATTGGGGATTTTTATTTTGATGGGTTTTTTTTCTCATTTTTTAATTCCATGCCCCAATTCATTGATCTGACTTTCTCTATTTTGTTGATGTATATCTCTAGAAATATAAATTTTCTTGTAAGTACTACTTTGGTTGAATCCCAGAAATTTTGAAATTTTGTCTTATTTTTGTTATTCTCTTTAATGAAATCATTAATAATTTCTATGATTTGTTCTTTTATGCTTTTTTTTAATTTGTTCTTTTATCCATTCATTCTTTAGGGTTTGATATTTTTAAGTTTCTAATGAATTCTTATCTCTGTTTCTATGGCATTTTATTGAGTTAAATTTTATTGCATTATGGTCTGAAAAGGTTGGACTTAAAATTTCTACTTATTTGCATTTGGATTTGAGGTTTTTAATGCCCTAATGCATGGTCATTGTTGTTGAAGTTTCCATGTACAGCTCAGAAAAAGGAGGAGTTCTTTCTATTTCCATTCAATTTTCTCCAGAGGTCTATCACACCTAACTTTTCTAAAATTTTATTCATTTCCTTAATTTCATTCTCATTTATTTTATGCTAGATTTGACTGATTCTGAATGGGTGAAATTAAGGTACCTCACTATTGTCATTTTATTTTCTATTTCCTCCAGTAACTCATTCAACTTTTCCTTTAAGAATTTAGATGCCGGGGCGGAGCCAAGATGGCTGAGTAGAAACAGCTCATCCAAGCCACTCTGCCCCCAGATTCCCCCCAAACTATGTAAAAGGGGACTCTGAACAAATTCTGGAGGCCCAGCACCCACAGAACGACACAGAGAAGCTAACCTCCCGCTGAGAAATGAGAAGGCTGCAGGAAAAGTATGAAATGAGGGTCAACAGCCTGACTGAGGAAAACAACACCTTAAAAAATAGACTAACTCAAATGGCAAAGGAGGCCCAAAAGGGCAATGAGGAGAAGAATGCCTTAAAAAGTCGAATTTGCCAGATGGAAAAAGAATCTCAAAAGTTCACTGAGGAGATTCATTCCTTCAGAGTTAGACTGGAGCAAATGGAAGCTAATGACTTTATGAGAAATCAAGATGCTGTTAAGCAGATCCAAACAAATGAAATATTAGAAGGCAATGTGAAATATCTCATGGGAAAAACCACTGACCTGGAAAATAGATCCAGGAGAGACAATTTAAAAATTATTGGACTACCTGAAAGCCATGATCAAAGAAAGAACCTAGAAATCACCCTTCAAGAAATTCTCAAGGAAAATTGCCCTGATGTTTTAGATCCAGAGGTCAAAATAGAGGTTGAAAGAATCCACCAATCACCTCCTGAAAAAGATCCCGAAAAGAAAACTCCCAGGTATATTATAGCCAGGTTCCAGAATCCCCAGATCAAGGAGAAAATACTACAAGCAGCCAGGAAGAAACAATTTCAATATTGTGGAAACACAATCAGAATAGCCCAGGACCTGGCAGCTTCTACACTGAGGGATCAAAGGGCATGGAATATGATATTCCAGAGGGCAAAAGAACTGAGAATGAACCCAAGGGTCACCTACCCAGCAAAACTGAGTATTTTGTTTCAGGGGAAAATATGGTCATTCAGTGGAATAGAGGACTTTCAAGCATTCTTGAGGAAAAAACCAGAATTGAATAGAAAATTTGACATCCAGACACAAGAAGGAAGAGATGCCTGAGAAGGTAATCAGGAAAAGAAATCAAAAGGAACTTATCAAAGTTGAACTATTTACATTCCTATATGGAAAAGCAATAACTGTGACTGATGATATCTTTCTCACTATGAAAACAATGGAAGAAGGGTGTGTGGTCATATGAATACATATGTGAATGTGTGTGTATATGGATAGAGGGCATAGGTTGAATTTGTTGGGAAGGGAGAATACTCAAGGGATGAAATTATGAGGTGAGAGAGGAAAGTGGCAAGAGGAGATGGGGAGAGACAGGGTAGGGTAAACTATCTCATGTACAAGAAGCAAGGGGAAGTGGTTGCAAGGGAGGGGGAGAATAGGAAGGGAAAAAAGGCAAAACCACATTCTCATTGAATTTGGTTCAGGGAGAGAATGACATACATACTAAATGGGATATCTCAACCTGCAGCAGAATAGGGGGAAGGGGGATGAGAGGAGGGATGATGGATGGGAGGTCATCCTTGGGGGGAGGGGAGGTTGGAAGTACCCACTATAGAAGAGGGACAGGATCATGTAGGGAATGGACCAGGTGGAGGGTGGGATGAGTGGGAGGGAATTATAAGCAGCCTTGTACAATATATCTACTATGATAATGTTTTGCATAGCTAGACATGTACAACATATACTGAATTACTTATCTCCCCAGAGGGAATGGGTGACAAGGGAGGAAGGAAATGGATCTGAAATTAGAGGTCTTAAGATTAAATGTTTCAAATATATATAAATACTATTATTAATACTCTTTTGCTTGTAATTGGGAGATAAGATGTGCAGGCATTGTGACACAAAGATTCACCTTCCTCTAATGGAAAAGTCGAAGGGGGTATGGGAGAAGGTATGGGAGAGAGCAGATTGGAGGAAGCGATATCTTGTGGGACTGCTATTCTGGGAGGTTGGGTAGGGGAATAACGGGGGGAAAATTATTGTAACTCAAAATCTGGTGGAAATGAATGATGTAAAACAGAAGTTAATAAAGCATTTATTTAAAAAAAGAAGAATTTAGATGCCATTACATTTGCTGCATATATATTTAGTGTTGATACTAATTAATTGTCTATGGAACACTTTAGTATGTGGTTTCCCTGCTTATCTCTTTTACCTAAGCCTATTTTTCCTTCTGCTTTGTGTGAGATCATGGTTGCTGCCCCTATCTTTTTTTTTAATCACAGCTATATCACAATAGTCCCAACCCTTTAGTTTTACTCTATGTATTTCTCTCTGTTTCAAGCTTGCTTCTTGTAAATAATGTATTGCTGGACTCTGTTCTCTAATGCATCCTGCTATCCTCTTCTCTTTTATGGGTGAGTTCATTCCATTCACATTCAGACTTATGATTACTGTGTATTTCCCACCATTCTATTTTTTCTTGTTTATCCTTCTCTTTGTTTTTTTTTTATCCTGCCATTCCTCCTCTATTTTGCTTCTGACAGTTGACTCCCTTAATCCTCCCTCCATTCTATCACACACACACACACACACACACACACACACACACACACACACACACACTTATCTTACCTCCTTCCCCTCCTACTTTTTATTGAGTAAGATAGATTTCCATGTCCAACTAAGTATGTATGTTATTCACTCGTTGAACCAATTCCAAAGAGATTGAGGGCCAAGCAAAGCTATTCCCTGAACACCTCATTTATGTCAGATAATTTCCCCCATTCTTCCTTTCCCTTTCCCTTTCTCCCGTTGTGGAGAACTGTGAACAGTGGCTTACAATAAATACCCTCTTTCTCACACATTTTATTTTTAAAAATCATCCCATCATAGTCAACTCACAACCATGCCCTCTGTCTATGTATACTCCTTCTAACTGAACAAAAGATAAAAAGTCCTTAGAAGTCACAAGTGTTAGGGCGGGTAGGTGGCGCAGTGAGTAAGAGCGCTGGCCTCGAAGTTGGGATGACCCGGGATCTAAACCGGCCTCAGAAAATGAGCACCCACACATAAATAATGACAAGCCGTGTAACCTTGAGCAAGTTACTTAACCCCAATTGCTTTAAAAAAAAGTCACAAGTGTCATCTTCCCATATAGGAATGTAAACATTTATTATGTTAAATTTCTTATGATTTCTCTTTAATACTTTCCTTTTTATGCTTCCCTTGAGTCTTATGTTTGAAAGTCAAATTTTCTTTTCAGCTCTGGTCTTTTCATCAGGAATACTTGAAAGTCTTCTATCTCATTAAATAACCAGTTTCCCCCAGAAGGATTATACTCAGATTTGCTGGGTATGTTATTCTTGATTGTAATCCTAGCTCTTTTGCGTCCAGAATATCATATTCCAAGCATTCCACTCCTTTTAAACATGAAAACTACTAAATTTTATATGATCCTGCCTGTGCCTTCATGATATTTGAATGTTTTCTTTTTAACCACTTGTAATATTTTCTCCTTGTTTTGGGAACTCTGGAATTGGGCTATAATATTCCTGAGGGTTACCATTTTGGTATCTCTCTCAGGGGGTCACAAGTGGATTCTTTCCATTTCTATTTTACCCTCTGACTCTAGAATATCAGGCATTTTTTTTGATAATTTCTTGAAATATTATGTGTAGGCTCTTTTTTTTCTAATCCTGCTTTTTGGGTAGCCTATTAATTCTTAAATTATCTCCCCTCAATTAATTTCCCATGTCAGCTGTTTTGTCAACAAAATAATTCACATTTCCTTCTTTTTTCATTCTTTTGATTTTGTTTTATTGTTTCTTAATGTCTCACGGAGTCATTGGCTTCTAGTTCCTCAATTCAGCTATTTAAGGAGTTCTTTTGTGCTGTAAATTGTATGCCTCTTTTGTCATTTGTATATTTCTTGTTTTTAAAATATTTTCTTCAGTATTTTTTGTACTTCTTTTACCAAGTTATTTAATCTCTTCATAGTTTTCTTGCATCACTCATTTCTTTTCCCAAGTTTTCCTCTACCTCTCTTATTTGATTTTGAAATCTTTTTTTTAGCTTTTCTAGGTATTCTTGTTGAACTTCTATATAATTTACCTTTTTCCTTTGAAACTTTGCTTATAGCTACTTTGTCATGATTGCTTTCTTCTATGTTTGTGTCTTAATATTTTTTGTCATCATGTATAGTGACAACCACACTGGCATCCCAGGATGACTGCTAGCACAGGTTCTTGGATCTGCTTTAATAGGAAAGATAGTTGTTTAAGGGATCAAAAATCTTTTAAAATTACATCCACTAGTTCAACGGAAAAGTCAGCACCCAGAACTTCAGAGAAAATACAAAGAGAGAAAATACAGAGAAAACTTAAGCAGAGAAATAAAGACCAACAGACAGAACTCTTGACTACCTTGAATGAAAACAATATTACTGTATACTTTACATACATCCCTGGATTGAGAGAGTCTGGATCTGAGCAGCTGGGGAGCTCTGAACATACAGCTACTCAGAATCTTGACCAGGGAATCACAAGATCCTTCCCACAAGAGAGCCCCCAAAGCAAAATACCAACTCAGAATGTTACCCAGAGTAAGAAGGCATCACAACCCTCATGACTTCAGTGCCTAATTAGAAATTAACAAAAGGTATGAAAGCCTTCCTTCAAGCAAACTTCCCCTAAGCAAGCTTCCCTTAATGGGCTTCACATGAGGTCTGTTAATGAGATCTAATATTTCATTTTTCTCATATAATAGTAGCTTTTTATGATCTGGTTCTTTTTTATTTTATTATTGTTATTTGCTCATTTTTCCAGCTTATTTGTTGCCTTTTAATTTTATGTTAAAGTTGGGCTATGCTTCCAGGTTCAGGCTGGGGGCTGTCCCAGCTTCAGGTTTTTTGTGCTCTTGTTTTTAGAACAAGTTCTCTGTATCTGTAAGTTTTTGGTGCTTTCACAGTGGTATGTGTGGGGGCAGCTAGGTGGCGCAGTGAGTAGAGCACCGGCCCTGGAGTCAGAAAGACCTGAGTTCGGATCCAGCCTCAGACACTTAATGCACACACAAACAAAAACCCTAGCCGTGTGACCTTGGGCAAGTTACTTAATCCCAATTGCCCTCCAGAAAAAAAAAAAAAATGTGTGGCCACTGTTCTCTTTGATTATTCTTTTTATCCAGGAAGGGACATTATTCTCTTATAATCACAAGTGTTAATGCTCCTCTTGGCCCTGGAACTTCAACCTGGAACTCTGTATGGGCAATGCAACAGGGTGCTGCACCCAGTACCAACAAAGAGTCTCCTATAATCTTTTTCTGACCAGTTGTCCAGCTCCTTTACCATCTCTGAGATCTCCTGAAGCTGATGTTACACTGTTATAGTCACCTCCAACGTCTGCTGATGATATTGTCACAATGTGCCCTCTGGGTCAAACACTACCTTGGTATGAAAAACCTTATGCTGACCTTCTTAGTTGTCTCAGGCTATAAAATATCTCACCCTGAAATTTTGTTGTCTCTGCCAATCCAGAATTCAATATGAGGCAATATTTTAAAGTTGTTTGGAGTGGAATGTTGGAAAACTTCAGCTAAGTTACTGTCTTCACTCAACTTGGCTACCAGGGTGAGATAAGGCATTTAAAATAATACTTTAGCTGCCTAACCAATAAATGGAAATGAATAACTAGTTAAAATATGATATATCTGTTTTTCTACTGGTTAGGGAAAATGACTGTATTAAATGATAAATGTACTTCAAACTGAATTGCATATTTTTTGGGGGGCAGAAGAGCTTGGAGTCAGGAAGCTCTGAGTTCAAATTGGATCTCAGATATTACTATGTGATTCAACCCCTATTTGCCTCACTTTTCCCATATGTAAAATGGAAATGATAATGACATTTACCTCCCAGGGTTGTTGAGAGTATCAAATGAGATATTAATCATAAGGCACCGCCTACAATGCCTGGTACCTAGTAAGAGCCATAGAAACACTTAGTAATAGTGGTGCTGGTAGTAGTAATAGGAGGAGGAGAGGAGGAGGAGGAGGAGGAGAAGGAAGAGGAGGAGGAGGATCACTTTTTTGTTTTGTGTGTAATGATGTTTATATATAAACTAATCTTTGTAAAGGAAAGAATCTTTTCAGACCTGACTTTTTTCCCCTACCTCTAGCTCATTGGCTACACTCTCACAGAAACTCTATTTGACTGACTGGTATTACCAATCTGTTCATTTGAATATCACCATATAAAAGAATAGTAACATAAGCATAAGATGTTTAAATTGGATATCTAAACAGCATTGAGAAGCAATATATTTGTTTCTAGACAATGTTTGTAATAGAATAGATTTGAAGAAAGTGAGTAATTCATATGCCTATTGATTCTGGTTTTCAATCATACTGACATTTGTACTATAAGAACATAAATGTTCCTTACAGTTTGATCCCATGATAACGCTGCAGATGAGGTACAATTACAAAGTAACAGGGGAATGAGCAAGCTACTGGTGTGCAGTGTCCCACATATACATGACAGTATGCTCATGTGTCTGCCCTCCATTGGTAATTGGTTTGCACTTGAATGTTAAATGTCAAACACACATAGCAGTTTGGAAACAATTTGATAACAGGTTGAAAAACTGCAAAACCATGTTGCACTTAGAAATGAGCAGAGTCTTTTGTAATCACTGTGTAAATGCCAAAATCATTGTAGACATGGTCATAATGGTTTGGAATCAATACAGAAGCAAATTTGTAATTCAATGTAATTTTCATATTCTTATCACAGCATAAACATATGTTTGAAACCTTATGGAACAAGTATTTACTTCTTAAGGCTCCATTAAACAATTTTTAGTACAATGTTATTGGACCATCATCATGAATGCCCAAGGGATTTGATAACCCTTAAGTTGGAACCACTGAATAGAAGATGCTCTTTCTTCTCCAAGAAGCGTACTGCATCAGGAAATCATGTTCTCACTCTAGTTCAAATAATCCTCAGAATTCTTGAACTTTAACACTAAAAAACTTGAAGTTACCCAGAAAGCAAGTCCTAAAATAATGCTGGCTATTCAAGAACCCTCCTTTCCCTGGCTAGAAGGTTAGTTTTGTTGTTGTTGTTATTGTTGTTCTTAACTCATTTGCTTATTTGTTTCTTTTAGTTCACAATATGTAGGTAGATGGCACAGTAGATTGGAGCTCCGAAATATCCTTAAAATTTCTCATCAGGACACGTGCAAACAAATTTTTATTGTTGCTTTCAGTTGTCATTATTGATTAGGGATAAATGGAAAGGGAGAAATTTTCTTTTGTTTAACAACACACAAAAACATAAGGGGAAAGAGAAAGATGAAAAACATAAGGGGAAAGAATTTTACATATAAGGAAACTGAAACAGACAGAGGCAAAATGACCAGGGTTACACTGCTAGTAAGTGTTTAGGGCAAGATCTGAATTTGAGTCTTCATGAATCCAGGTTCAGAACTCTATCTTTTCTTATATCTCAGGGAGGCATTTTCTGGCTATCTCATTTATTTTGTGTTTTGATTTCATGTTAAGTATTTCTGTTCTATACATTTATTTTTCAAAGGATATATGTGTCAGTGATTCTTAAAATTCTGTATCTCAGGATCACTTTATACTCTTAAAAGTTATTGAAGACTACCCAGAGTGCTTTTGTTAGGCACTTTGGTACTTAAGTACACTGACAATTAGATACATGTGTAAGTAAATAATTAGCTGTGAGGTAAACTGGCACTTAGGTGCTTAGATAATTATACACTAGGTTCTTGGCTACTTTGACATAGATCTAAGTACTTAAGTACTTTCCTACTGGCCTTAGGTACTCAGATAATTAGATGATTAGGTCACTGAACATTTTAATACTTACATAATTCATTCATGACATATGAATTCAGTTTCTATAAGAATTAAGTACTTAGGTAATTAATTACTTAGATAAATCTATTTTAAACCAGTTTAAACTAGTTCAAACCAGTCTAAACTGGTTCAATCTGATTCAAACTGTTAGAATTAGTTCTAAAGTGGCTCAGTTCAGTTTAAATCATTCTAAAACATTACAAAATGGTTTAATTCAGTCTAAACCAGATCAAATGGATTCAATCCACTTTAAAATCTCAGCATTTTGGTATGTCTTAGGTACTCAGATAAGTAATAATTAGGTACTCAAGTAATTGGATGATTATGCAATTATGGACTTTGGTACTTAGACAAATAATTAATTAAACAGGAATATAGTTGAATTGATATTTTGACACCTAAGCTAGGAACTTAGATGAATCTTGTTCAAACCAGTCTAAACCAGTTTAAACTGGTCTAATCAGGTTCTAAGCAGTGCATTCTGTTCTAAACCAGTTCAAACTATTCTCAACTAGTTAAGTCTAGTTAGAAGCAGTTCAAAACATTGGAGCCTGGTTGACATTCTTCACTGGTTAATCTCAGGTAATTAGATAATTAGGTACTAGGACATTTTGGTGCATAGGTAATTAATTACTTAGGTACAGAGGCACTTAGGTCCATAGATAGTTAGATAACCAGATATTTTGATACAATTCTTAGGTACTCAGGTAATTATATAATTGGGTAATTAATATTTGGGTATTTAGATAAATAGATGCCTAATAATTAGGATTTTAGGTACTCTGCAGGTGATTAGGTCAACATATAATAGGGTACTTAGGTACTCCTGTAATTAGATATTTAAGGTACTCAGGTTCAGAGGCACAGAGTCCACAGGTAATTAGATAATTGGATGTTTAATCACTTTGGTAAAGGTCTTAGATACTCAGATAATTAGATAATTAAGTAATTAGACAGTTTAGTACTAGGTACATAGACACTGACACTTAGATAATTAATTATGTAGGAATTTAGTTGAATAAGTACTTCAGTACTTAGATAAGGTAGGTACTTAGATAAATCTCCTCCAAACCAGTCTAAATTAGGTCAAACCATTTCAATCTGATTCAAATATGTTATGAAAGTAGTTTAGACTTCACAGACCTTATCAATGCATCTAGGGGATCCTCACCTATGAACTGAACTTCAATTACCATTAGTGTATAGCAAGTGGTTCAGGTGTGCCAGCCCTACCTGAGACAAACACACCCCTGGAGTGAATTAAGCATCCTGCATCCCACTTCATGTCTTAGAGCCTTACCCCCCCAGCTCAAAAACCTTTGGTGCTTGGGGAGGCTAGGTGTCAAAGTAAATAGAGCACCAGCCCTGGAGTCAGGAGGAGCTGAGTTCAAATCTAGCCTCAGACATTTAACACAAAAACTAGCTGTGTGACTGTGGGCAAGTCACTTAACCCCAATGGCCCTCCCCCTTCCAAAAAAAAAAAGAAAAAAAACTTTTGGTGATGATGGTAAATGGCATTTATAATATTTTTAATTTATTTGTGTACTTGATATTCTTTCCTTTCACATCTTACCTCCTCCAGTAAAATGCTTATATATATTCTTCCTAAGGTCAGGGTATATATGTTTGTTTTTATCTTTCTATCCCTAGTACCTAATAGACTCAATAAATTCTTAGAATTGTGAAGTGAGGAGTCGATGTGAGATGACCCCTCAAGTCCTTTCCAGCTCTACACCCCATGATCCTTGACTTTCTGAGTGGTATGAAATAAAATCTAAAAGGGAAAATTAAAGCCAAATGTTTAATTCCATTCACTTCATTCTATCCAGGAACCTGCAAAGATTTTGCACTAATCAAATGTGAGAAAAATATATTTTTTTCTATCTGCATCTAAAATCTTTTCAAAATCCTTGAACTCTGGCTGCTGCTGAAAGATATCTGTATGCTCTTATCTGGGCAACATGTGAGTGATCCTTTCCTGCAGAAGGAAAGTGGTCCAGGATTACAATGGGGAAACTGCCATTCATCAGTGTTGCTAATCAATAGTCAATAAATATTTATTAAGTATTTGCTATGTGCCATATAGTAAGCACTTAATAAATGTTGATTGATTGTCAGATGCTAAACTAAAATCCCAGGGACACAAATACACAAAAGGAGTTTACAACTTAATAAGGGAAGACAACATAAAAAAAAAAGAATTGAAAAGGAGGAGAGGTGTGGGGGATCAGTGAAGAAGTCAAAGAAATCTAAAGTGCCTGCAGCCAATGGGGAATGAGGAGATACCTGAGAATATGTCATTCCTCTTCTTCTTAAATGAAGGAGTTTATGGTTCCATCTTCCAATCAGAGGGGTAGAGGGTGCTGAGGAATAGTTACTTATGTTCTGATATCATGCCTCATTAGTTACAATGCAGATGGAGGTGGATTTATTCTTAGAGTCAATGCTTCTATCTAGAAATGCCATACCTATGCCAAGATTATGGGCAAGGATTCAAGAATCTGAAACTTGCCATTTGTAAAGCAGATAAATTTTGGCTTCATTTTCTTCCTCTGCTGATCATTTTAATTTGCTCTAAGAATTACCTCCTCCCCCAGAGTTTTTAGAATGTGATTTTTTTTTTGAGGGAAAAGACTAGTTTCACTTTTGTCTTTGTATACCTAGAGCATAGTAGAACCTTAATAAATATTTATTGATTTATTAGTTTTAAGACCCTCTACTGTGGCAGTCCAACAGAGACTGTGCAAGTTCCCATGTTTCTAACCTATGCCCATGTCAACCTCCAACATCAAAATGTGTCTATATGTACTGCAATCCATCAAGGTCCCACTTTCCAGTAAGGAACAATGATGATAAGGGGTTAGTCAGATAAATGAAGCACTGCTAGTAAGTTGAGTTACATTTCAGACTGCTACTCAAATCTGCTCTGTTCTGATCTGAATGACTTACTTAAGAGGTAGTACAAAGATTCTAAGCATGGTAGCCCATTCCTTCACATTCCCTAGCAATGTTGTGCTTAGTTAGGTTAGGTGGAAGTGGCCTGCATAATTGTGCCTTTACTGTGTCAGGTCTAAAAAGCTGATATGAAGAAAGTAGGTCAGCCCACATATTCTTTAGAAAGTTATCTCCTATTCAGACGGTTATACACCTGAGAGCCTACACCTATACCGTGGATCAGGGTGGGGAACCTGCAGCCTTGAGGGCACATGTGACCCTCTAGGTCCTCAAGTATGGCCCTTTGACTTAATCGATTTTATGTGTGTGTATCTATATGGGTATGTATATAAATATATTTAAACACATGTGTATATACACACACATGCATGTGTGTATACATGTGTGTATATATGTTTATATCTACGCCTGCATATGCACATGTGTGTATCCATGTACTATATACATGGATATACACATGTGCATATATATACAAATACATACATACATACATACATACATACATAAACCCTCTTCTGGAGTCAGATTGTCAATTCCTTCCTAAAATGTAGCCTCTAGAAGAGAGCTTTATGTTCCATATGGTAACATACCAGTGCAGAGCACAGGGATATGATAACTTCCTTTATTCTGGAGAACATACATTTCTTTGTGTCTTGACTTCCCTCCTTCACTGATTCTTTTAGCACTCTCTCCCCACTAGCATTTTCACAGTCACATCACATTATTAATTCATATTATAAACAAGCTCCTTTCCCCAATCTGTTTCACATTAACTGTTGTCTAGCCATGTCTTCCACAGTCTATATGTATACTTTTGCAGTTGATTCCTTATCAGTATAAGAATTCCGTTCACTTTCTTGTTGTTCAGTTATTTCCAGTTGTGTCCAACTCTTTGTGACCCCATTTGTGTGTGGTTTTTTCCTTTTGTTTTGTTTTGTTTTTTGGCAAAGGTTCTGGAGTGATTTACCATTTCCTTTCCCAACTCATTTAACAGATGAGGGAACTGAGGCAAATAGGGTTAAGTGACTTGCCCAGGGTCACATAGCTAGTTAGTGTCTGAGGCCATATTTGAACTTAGGAAAACAAGTCTTTATGACTTCAGGCCGAGCACTCTATTTTCTGTACCTAGCTGCCCTTTTTCATTTACTACATTCTTATTAACTTTTATCTGATGAAATTTAGACTATATTTCTGGCTTATTTTTGACATAGAACGTGACTCGGTCATTGAGCGAGCATGTTAGCTATCATTCCACCTTTGAGCCACTTGCAAATTTGATAAGCATGCCATCTAGGCCTTTACCCTTTAAAACAATTGAACAACACAGGGCTAAGGACAGAACCCTCTACCCTCTCTCTTCAAATTAATATTGAACAAGTAATGGCTCTTTTTGGATGCAGAAATAATCTCTTCATATGCAGTCAGTTCCAAATTCACCTGTTGTACTATCATCTAATTCTCATTTTTCTAATATTTTTGCACATGTATGTTTAAAAATCCCTTTATTCTTATGAGAGCTTTGCTGCCATTTATCCCTGTCATTCTGGAAACTCATTTTAGTGTCCCAATTTCCCCATCTAGAAAATAAGGAACTGGACTAGGTGACCGCCCTTCTAACTTTTATGTTTCCTCTACAATGCAATCCCTTCTCTCCAGCTCTCTCCTTGTGGTGGAGTGAGTTGGGCTCATTAATTTTATTTTCTGCCTAATCAGTCTGTGTACAAAGCAACTACTATATCTCATGCCTGTCACATCATATTTTAATAGCTGTTTCAGAAAAATAAAAAGGATTCTAGCCTTTTTTAAAGTGAGCTCTAAAGGTAAGGAGTTTGTACTGGGCATGAGTTGAGACTGCCAACTCAGTGGGGTGATTGTTTTTGTATCAATGGAAGAATCAATAAAAGATCCTGTCATTATCTGGAACAAAATCAAATATTGCAGCTAAATTGCATTACATTCCTCAGGTAAGGCAACAATATATTGCAAGATGGAGTGGGGGAATATGGGGGGAGAAGAGATGAATTATTATAGACTCACAGTTTTTAGAGCAAGAAGGATCGGTAGAGATCATTTAGTCCAATCTCATTATTTTAGAAATGACAAAACTGAGATCGAAGTAGGAGGAGGATTTTGCCCATGGTCAAAGGCAGTAAATAGTACAGTTAGGTTACTCCAAATCCAGTATTCTTTCTGCTGGTCTACAGCATCATAATGCATCGCATGGATATAGATGAAATAATCTTCTATTTAAAGACTGATCTCCAGTTCAATGGTACACAAAGTTTGGTCTAGAACCCCCTGAGGGTTCTCAATATTTTTTCATGGCGTCCAGAAAGTCAAAATTATTTTCATAATAGTACTAATACATTTAAATTATAATTTAGTAAATATGAATATCTATAAACCACATATATTAAATCTCTGTAGAGGGTCCTAAATATTTTTTTTTTGTTTTTTGGAGGGCAATTGGGATTAAGTAACTTGCCCAAGGTCACACGGCTAGGTTTTTGTTTGTGTGGGTTAGGTTTCTGAGGCCGGATCCGAACTCAGGTCCTTCTGATTCCAGGGCCAGCACTCTACTCACTGCGCCACCTAGCTGTCCCCGGTCCTCAATAATTTTTGATAGAATAGTGTAAAAGGGATAGTCTTGAGACCAAAATGGTTGGGAATTGCTGCTCTTGATAACAGTGGAAAAGGTAGTATCATAAACCTAGGGAAGACAGTCTTTTATGAATCACTACAGAAGAGAGAGATGATCTGGCTGGCACCATTCTTCAGAATAGCAGTAGACTTCTGAATTTCCAAAGCTTCACAGATCTATTTGGGGGTACAGCCTATGACAGGGGAGGAATAGAAAAGGATAACTTGGGAGGGGATGTTGGTTCTTTGGTAATAATGTTGGGAATGAGACCTGTCTGCTTCATACCCAGCTCCAATATTCAAATGTAAGTCCTCAAAGGTAGCATTCAAGATGTCTTCATAAAAAAATGGAGCATAATTTGGCTGAACCATGTAATTCTCTGGGGACAGTAATGCATAGCTGGGTGGGAGGGGTAACAGGGAGGGTGGCCTAACAGAGGAAAAGTCTACTCTCCACAGCTCCAGAGGGATGCATTGTTATGCCCTGGGGGAGTTGAAACTAGAGAATTAGGGACAATAAAATATAATTTAGATTTTAAAAGTTCAGGAAGCCAAACATTTACTACAAGATATGAAACAGATGTGCATAAAGATATAAGTGATTTCTATTTCATTTGCTGGTTCAAAAGATGTTCAACAAAGTCTTTAAAAAGTGTGTGTGTGTGTGTGTGTGTGTGTGTGTGTGTGTGTGTGTGTGTGTGTGTTTTAATGGATACCTGGGGAAATTGATATATTCTCTCTCTCTCTCTCTCTCTCTCTCTCTCTCTCTCTGTCTCTCTGTCTCTCTGTCTGTCTGTCTGTCTGTCTGTCTCTCTCTCTCTCTGTCTCTCTGTCTCTCTCTTTCTGTCTCTCTCTGTCTGTCTGTCTGTCTCTCTCTCTCTCTGTCTCTCTGTCTCTCTCTTTCTGTCTCTCTCTGTCTCTCTGTCTCTCTCTCTGTCTCTGTCTCTGTCTCTGTCTCTGTCTCTGTCTCTCTCTCTCACACACACACACACACACACACACACACACACACACACACACACATACACACGCAGGATAAATGATAGATATATGATAAAAATGGAAATAAAAAAAAAAACCTTCCACTTTTGAAAATGCTTCTCCTTCCAGGAAAAATTCAGTTTATTTTAAAAATGGTGGGGGTTTTTTGGTAGTCTTGCAAAGATGTTAGAAAATTCTGTTCAAATTCAGCTCTAAATTCACAGGAAATCACAGATTGAGAGTTTGAAGAGACCATGAAGGTCATCTGTTCCAACCCTCTCATTTTGTAGATATGGAAACTGAGACCCAGAGAGTTACTATACTAGCTTAAGGTCTTATGTATACTTGATAGCAGAGATAAGATTGGTTCATCTGAATCTAAATTTGCCATGTTTTCCACTCTCTAATATCTCCCTTTACTGCTAACCGGAGATGGTGTCAATATCAGTACTGTTGAATCAGGCAAGAACATATCTACTTGATGTGATAAGGACCATGCAATGCTGTCCTACCATCCACATACTGCCACTAAACTTATAAGCAGTAAGACAAATTAAAAGCATTTTCAAACACTAAGGTCATAGAGGACTTGACTGATATATTTGATTGGTCCAGTGTGTAAAGTGACAGCTTAAAAGATTGTTTCTATGTCCCTGTTTATAACCTAATTATTCAATAAAATAGGCCTCAGGATAGGGACCAGATAAATTATTTCCAAGGCATTTGGAACTCCTAAGCTATGGTTACCTCTACTAATTCAGGTAAGCACATTTTTTTCAACTTTCTGCCTTAGGAGAGTTGCCTAAGGCACAAAGGTATCCCATATTCAGTATATGTCAGGTAAGAACTGAATCTAGAACTTACTGGTTTCAGGGCTGTCACTCCACCATAACACCTCTCATAATTCATGCAATAATAACAAAAAAGCTGGCTGTTTTTGTTGTTGAAGGTGATGAGATAAATGAATGCATAAAGGATTTGTCATTTTTTTAGCATGTTGAACTTTGTGGGAATTCTCTCTACCAGGACAGATAACAACCTATCTAGGATTTAGTATATATGTTTTTGGGAGTTTTCTGAGGCATACATAGTTTGACTTTGACCTAATTTGGAAAAGGAGGAGGAGGAGGAAGGAAGGAAGAAGTGGAGAAGGAGGAGGAGAAGAAGGAAGGAAGCAAGGAAGGAAAGAAGGAAGGAAGGAAGGAAGGAAGGAAGGAAGGAAGGAAGGAAGGAAGGAAAGAAGGAAAGAAGAGATGGAAGAAAAGGAGGAAAGATGACAAAAAAAGGAAGAAGGGGAAGAAAATGAAGAGGAGAAAGGGAACAGGAAGATGATTAATGGTAAGACATGTTTGAAAAGAACACTGTTCTGAGTCTGGAAATACCTTGATGCAAATGATGTCTCCAAAATATACTCATAGCAGCATCACCCTGGTCAACTCACTTTTAAATCAACTCTTGAAGACGTTTCCTCTTCATCCACAAAACAGGAGTGAGAATAAATGAACTTCCTCATAGGGATGCTATAAGGAAAGCACTTTGTGAATGTTAAAGTACTACATAATTCTAAGTTATTATCCTGACTTTTGCATAACTATGTTTCTTATTCCAAGGATTTCCATGAGATTTGAAGACTTAGGTCACCTAAACTTTTCAGTCTAATCCAATAAGCCACTTAAGGACACAAAATCAGTGTGGTAGAAAGTTTCTTAAAGGGCATATTCTTTTAAACCACAAAATGAAAGTCTAACATGGAAGTAGCCTGGAATAGACTCCCTCAAGTTTGACACAATCAGCACCATGGACCCTTTAACAGTTTGGTGAAAGCTATGGATGTCTTCTCAGAATAATGTTTTTAAATGCATAGAATTACAAAGGAAAACAATTCTATTGAGATGCAGTTATCAAAATATTTTTAAAATGAGTTCATTATGGATGCCAGGTTAAGAATCCCTGACCTATGAAAGAATCTATATCATTCTGAAGCTTCCTACTGGGTAGTATAAAATGATCATTGGAAATTGTAAATAACTCCATGTATGTAAATACTGTTATTATGACAATATTAGCCATGTAGCAAAATATTTGATATTTTCAATTAAAACCCTTAATTTGTTTGTTGTGGTACCAAGCAGTCCCTAGGGTAATTGTTCTATTTGCCTGGGTAACATATTTAGGTAAAAATAAAATAATTAAATTATTTTAAAATAAAAAAGGTTCTGAAAATAGCACTCTTATTTAAATTGTAATAGTTCAAACTCATCTGAGATTTCTTCATATCTACAATAGCGCAGCTGTTTTCCTCAGGGTGTTCTCACAGGATCATAAAAAAATATATATTTGTTATGAGCCTACAGAAACCCCAAAGAAAGCAGCTGTGTTTTTGATAAACTGGGTTTGGTTTTCAACACTTTGAGCCATGGAGAAATTTACTCAGGAATCCTATGCATTGCAAATCCATAAGCACTATCTCTTTGAAGAGGAACAAATACAATGCACTTAGTCAAAGTTTATGTGGCAAAGTGGGTTCACTGCTCTCTGAGCTGAGCTAAGGTATGAAATTAGAAACCTGACCTCCAATGAAAGACTAGGCCCTGAACTTAAAAAATGCCACTCACTCTAGACTCTGAGCCATCACTAGGGAAATCACGGTGAAGGGTGTAGGGATGTTCTATGTTCTAAGTGAACTTTGCCCATTATATATCCGAGCTTTGCTCTCCTTTTTCCCCAGAATATTTGGTCAGGGGAAATGTCATAAATCAACTGCATTAACCAAGGATTTGAGCCTGAGTGATTGAAGATTTGGGCCTCTGCCAATCAGAAATTCTCATTGTACAAGAAGGTAGTGCTAAACCTTCAGGGTACTGTAGCCTTTCCCATCAAAGTATTTATTCTGATTTGGAAAAAAGAAAGCAAAGTCAAAGGTAGGGAGGGCTCCCATATTGTCTATGTTTGTAAGATCATGGTATAGAATTTTTTGGTTGGATGGGAGTACAGATAGGGAGATTGGCCAGTGCTTATAACTGTAGGAAACAATTTCTCAATAGGGAAATTAAGTCCCTGTAATCCCCCCCCCACACCCATTAATTAACTTCTCTGATAAATTTAGCTTGTGGGAGATAAATACACCATACTTAATTAATAAATACAATCCAGGGATTGAAAGTAAAGGTTTAGCTTTATATAATTCAATGCAATCTGATTCAATTTATTTACTAACACATTTATTAAGAGCTAAGGAGGAAAAAAAAACTGCCATCAAAGAGCTTACATAATTCCATTCCTGTTAACTTGTGGAGTCTGAAGAGAACACTAACCACCAAGGTGATGAGGAAAGGATTTTGGTAGTGGGATGGCATATAAAATGATCTTTAAAAGAAGAGATAGATTGTAAAAGTCAAAGGTGAGGGGGTGGGGTTTGCATTCTAGGAGAAAAGAAGACCCTAGAATCAAGAGGTAAAAGGTTGAGTTCAGAAAACAGGGGGAACAGTTTTACTGGTACATGGAGCAGGGAGGAAAGTGATGTGTAGTGAGCCTGGAAAGGTACCCCTCTATGAGTCTGATTGCAGCATTTCACCATTTTGCTTCCTCCAAAAATGAACTGAGAAGCTAGGCACAAGTATAAATAGAGAAGATACCTCCTTATTACTTCTTCATGTAACCAGAAGTGGCACAGAGCAGGAATAGATCTTTGGATGTTGAGCAAGGAGAGGCAATGACTCACAAGACCTTGAAAAGGAAATACCTCCCCACCCCACCCCAACTCCCCATTGTGTCTTTTTGTACTTGACTTTAGAAAATAGTCTTTGAGTCTTTTCTCTTGTTTAATGGTAACTGGTTCATTTTTCTCTTTGCTCTCCCCTCTCACTCCCTCCTATTGGATTAAGCCTGTTTCCTTCTTCTGTTCCCCTTTTGATGTTAGAACCCAGTTAAGCTGATCAGGAAATATCCCACAAAATACATTTAAACTAAGGGATTTTCATCCCTATAGCTTATGCCATGTTTTAGAAAGTAAACTGTTCACATCCTTTCTGTAATGTAAGAGTTGCCTGCAACCTAAACTTTGTCACTAATTATCTCAGTACCACAGAATGCCAGATCTGAAAAGAACTTTAGAGATCACCTAATAAAACCTTCTCATTTGATAGATAAAGAAACAAAGGTTCAGAGTTGGTCAAAAGATTTGTCTAAGATAAATGGTAAATGGAAAAGCCATAACTAGAACCCAGCTCTTCTATAATTGAATCAGTCAATCAAAAGCCTTTATTGATTTCTACCATGTACCAGAGGAGGAAGAAAATGCACTTTCAAATAACCTAACACAGAAACTACCCATAGTAGACACTAAATAAGTGCTTGTGGAATTGCCAAATTAAAAGAGCTTATTTTCCACTAGGGGATAAACAATATTACATGAACCCTATAAGTCAATACAAAAAAAAAATCCACGAAGTAAGTAGAATATGATTTGTGGATGGGGAGACATTAGTATATAGGAGAAATCAGGAAAAGCTCCACAAACAAGGTGTGATTGACCTGAGCCTTTAAGAAAGCTACTAAAGAATCTTAGAAACAGAGAGGGAGGGGCGGCTAGGTGGTGCAGCGAGTAGAGTGCCAGCCCTGGAGTCAGAAGGACCTGAGTTCGGATCCGGCCTTAGACACTTAACACACACAAACAAAAACTAAGCCGTGTGACCTTGGGCAAGTTACTTAACCCCAATTGCCCTCCAAAAATAAAAAAAAAAAGAAAAAGAAACAGAGAGGTAACAGGAGTGCATTCCATTAATGGTGGAGAATATAGGCAAAGGCAGGGGAGGTAGGAGACAGTTGTCTTCTACAGGGAATAGCAAATTGGATAGTTGATCTGGAATATCAGGTTCATGAGGGAAAACCATGTCAAATTTGACTGGGAAAAAAAAAACAGAGCCAGATTATTAAGAGATTTCTATGCCAAATGTAGAAGTTGCTATTTCATCTTTTTGCTCTTGTTGAATATTATCACTACTGATTTTTGTATGAAAAGCAAGTTATTTATGGTGCCATCAATCTTTCCTCAATACATGCGTGTCTGTCGACTTTTTGTCTACAATTAGAAAGAAAGTGCACCTGTCAATGGTCAAAGTCAGATGCCCTTTTTCTCCCCTTCTCCTGTGTCTTTGGGACTTGAGATCTTAGAAACATTTTAACTTGAACAAATTGAAGGCAAGTATTTTTATTCATTCCATATGGGGGGAAAACTGTAGCAAATCTAAGTGATTTGTCTATTATGACCTAATTGATGTTATTTTCCCTCATTGAGTAGGATGGTCATGAGGGAAAATATAACGTTCTCTCTTTCCTATATCTCATCTCCCTTGCACACTCAAATGCTACCATCTCCTATACATACATAGACACACACAATTTGTGTTTGTGTCCTTCTGGAGAAGACACTCAACCATGCTTTATCACGCAGCACAGGCTTCAGTGAAAGGGGAATCCCTAGAATTATGTAGAATTGAGAAGTAAACAAAGTTTCCTTGGAAGAATCCTCACCTAACCTTTTCAGTGTCATGGATCCCTTTGGAAATCTGATGAAGCCTGTGGGCCCATTCTCAGACCATTTAATGAGCACAAGAGAAAATTATAGTTGAAACAAAGATGTAATATTTGTTTGAGTTCGTGGAGAACCTGAAATTTGTCTGTGGACTACAGGTTGAGAAATCTGCTTTGTTAATGTTGTAGACATGTTAAAAGATTGTCAACTACGAAAAGATTAGCTGCTCCATACATTTTTTCAGACATGACTCTGAGATGAGTGTGTTTGTGTATATGTATGTGTATAGGTGTGTGTATACTTCCTTTTCTCTCTTTTTTTGTATTACAATTTTTTTTTCAATTCATGGAACAAAGCAAGCATTTCCATAACACAATATAATAAAAAGAATGATTGCACATGAAATCACAAATCTACCATGTACAACTTGCTATTCTCTATATTCTCAAATATACAACAAAGTTATCATGCAGATTCCTTTTTCTCCCATTTATCTTCCATTCCTCCTGCCCTAAAGATGGCTACCATTAAAAACAAATAGGTACACACACACACACACGTAATTATTCTATACATACTTCTATTTATAAGTTCTTTCTCTGGATGCAGATAGCATCTTAATTCATATGTTCTTTATTTTTTTTTGCCTTTTTTTTTTTTTTGGAGGGCAATTGGGGTTAAGTAACTTGGCCAAGGTTACACGGCTAGGTTTTTTTGTTTGTGTGTGTGTTAAGTGTCTGAGGTCGGATCCGAACTCAGGTCCTTCTGACTCCAGGGCCAGCACTCTACTCACTGCGCCACCTAGCCGCCCCTATGTTCTTTATTTTTAATGTGTGCACTTATAATAGTCAAAATGATTTAATCTCCCAAAATCACTCATAAAACAATATTACTACTACTGTATACAATGTTTTCTCTTTTCTGCTCATTTGACTTTCTTCATTCCATATAATTCTTTCCATGCCTTTCTAAGATCATTGAGCTTATCATTTCTTACAGCACAGTACTATTCCATCACTATCATATACCACAACTTGTTCAGTCATTCCCCAATTGATGGGAATCCCTGAAATTTCCCGTTTTTTGCCACCACAAAGAGAGCTGCTATAAACATCTCATTTACATTCAACATTATAGTTAATATTTGTGAATTTTCCTCCATATTATTCTTACTCACTATTTTCATACTTTAATGTATTACCACTGATCCTGCAACTAGCCCAGCTTTCATGACCATGTTAGGAAAACAATTCCTGTGGAGAAGGAGCCAGTTATCTCCACCAACTTGTCACTCACCAGGCAGATAGACAAGCATAACTGAAGCAGTGAGAGGACACGGAATGTGCCAGCCAAGGCAAACTCCCACCACCATCTTGACCATTATCTTCCCTCAGCCCCTGATGAGACAGCCTAGAGCCTTGAACCCAAGAGCTTTGGGAGTTGCGATGTTTCCAATCCAGTTATGATTTATCATCCTGGGAAGCAATCTCTGTGGACTTGCAACTTTCTTCTATCATTGCTACAGCCACATCTCCTGAAGACTCAGAAAAGAAAATTCTTGTCTCCAAAGTCCTTGGCTATTGACATTGGCAAATGGTTCAACAAAGGACACTGATATCACTTTATTAGTGGAAATCCCATTAAAGACCCACAACTTTGTTGCTGCACCCTATGGACTTTGGGACTTTTTCAAATGACTTGTTACTGAAACCTTCCATATGTACTGTCTCCTCTGTTAGAAAATGTGCTTTTTGAGAGAATGTACTTTCTTCATTTTCTATTTGTATCCCCAGTACTTAGCACAATGTTTGCATTTAGTAAGTATTTAATAAATTCTTCATTCTTTCACTCATAGTCTGTGAAGGGAGAATAGCTGTACCCCTAGGTATAAAAGGGCTTAGAATTGCCCATAATTGCTAATGACCCCCAGGAATATCAAGGTTATCTGTCATAATGGGTTCCTGATGCTGGTAAGTGATAGAGTTAGTAAGCTAGTCTTAAAGTGTATGAAGTGAAAGGTTGAAGCAGAATCACAAATAATAGCTTGCATTTATATAGCACTTTAGGTTTGCAAAAGATTTTACAAATATCTTATTTGATCCTCACAACCATGGGTTACTACTCTCAATTTACAGATGAGGACATGGAAGTTGAGGGAAATCTAGGGCCAGGGTCACACAAACAGGAAGTGTCTGATTCCAGATTTGAAATCAGTTCTGTTTGACCCGAGGTTCAGATCTCTGTTCACTGTAGTGTCCAACTATTTCAGATAATATCAGTTTGAAGGGACTCATTAACTATAAACAGAAGGACTCCCTAAACCAATTTCCACCTGGTAACTCAGTTCAGAAGGAATAAAACATTAGAGTCACAGAGACATCCCATTCTACTGAGGAGGAAAAACAGTAGTACAAAGAGACTGATGTAAGCACACAAATAAGCCACCAACCAATTTAGATTTTAGAGGATGTATACAAGATGGAAAGGTATACAGGTAATGGAAGATAAATATTAAAGTGTGTTAGAGTCTTTTAAAAATGTCAGGAGAATTCAATCTTACTGTCAGCTGAGGTTGGTTAGGAAAGCTGAAGATAACAAGCCCAAATGTTTTATGGCAGTAGGAAAAAGAAGATTAAATTGGTGATAAAGCGAACGTTTGGGGGTAGTGATACAGAACAATGTTTAGAAGGTGACTCCTTTCTCCTCCTGAATTCTCTCCCTTTCCTGACTTTTCATGCTTTTTCCTCTTTCTCCTCTTACCAGTCTAACTAATCCTTTTGATTCTCCATTGGTGAATCATCAGTCACATTCACTATACTAACCCAAGACTTTTCCTTCTCTAATCCATTTTCCTACAAGCCGCCAAAGTGATTTTCCTGAAGTGCAGGACTTACCATGTTACTCTTCTACTCAGTAAACTACATTCTAGGCATGTAAAAGAACTGGCAGATGTGACTGTTGAATAATTTTTAGTCATTTTTGGAAGGTTATGGAGAATGGGAGAAGTGCCAAAGGATTGGAGAAGAGCAAATATTTTCCCAATTAAAAAAATGGAAGCTAAAGGAACTTGTGAAAAAAAAATCCCTATAGGTCAGTGAGCTTAACTGCAATTTCTGGATAAATTTCTACAGCAGATGATTAAAGAGATTTCAGAGAACAACTGGAAAAGGGAATGGGGATCATAAAGAGACAGCAGAGTTTCATCACAAATAGGTAATATTAGAATGATTTTACTTCCTTTTATGACAGAGTGACAGTGACTGAATAAATGAATGAATTAAAAATGTTTATTAAGTGTTTACTATGTGCAAATACATGGGCAACTAAGTAGTGCATGGATAGAGTGATGAGTCTGAAGTCAGAAAGACATCTTTGTGAGTTCAAATCTGACCTGTGACACTTAGGAGCTGTGTGACTCTATATAAGTCATTTAACCCTATTTGTCTCAGTTTCATTATCTATAAAATGAGTTAGATAAGGAGATGGCAAATCACTCTACTTCTTTTGCCAAGAAAACGTCAAATGGGGTCACAAAGAATAGAATAGGACTGAAACAACTGAAAACCAACATGTGCAAATATTATGCTAGGCTAGGGAAACAAATGCAAAACCCTAGAATGTAGCTCATCTGGGGCTGGTGAAATGATCTTACCCAGGGAAGCTTGGTGCTCTCTTTCTTATCTATCTTGACTGTCACCTCCTTTAACCAATTGTGTGCAGGCTAGTCTAGTCCTAAAAATTATTCTTCGTGGAAGAGAAAACAAAATTGAGATTGGAACCACAAATCAACTAAAAAAGCATTTTAAAGCACCTGTTATATTTTTAACACTGAGCTTACTGCTGGGGAAGCAAAGACAATAGTGAAGTCTTCAACAAAGCTGGAATGGTCCCTTACTGGGACAGTTTCTTGTTTAGTTTTGGATTCGATCAGATTTGGTCTGGATCTAGTTTCTTTTCAACTCTGAGGTGCTGTGTTTCCCATAACAACTCTGGGTGGACTTGGAGAATTATCAAAGAAGTGGTACAAAAAGACATCATTGAGTACATGTAGGTCATTTTATAAGTCAACAGGCATTTACTAAGCGAGCACTACTATGTTTAATAAATATTTATTTACTATGCCATTTGTTAAATGTTGAAAATGATAAGATGAAATGGTCCTACTATGTGACTAAAATGTGAAAGACTGAATGCCTACCTTTAGTGCCATACTGCTAAGCATGATTTTTTTTTAATGACCAAGGAAAGTCTCTATGATATTCACCCTATGTTCTACATAAAGACTTTGTTATATTTGTCCTAGCTGAGAAGACATGAATGAGCTGCCTTTGGTATACACTGGTAACTTAAAGTTATCTTACATGCACACTTTGTTTTCCCCTCTAGATTATAAGTACCTTGAGGCCAGGGATCATTAGCCCTGGTTTGTTGTATCTTGTGCAGCATAGGATCTGGTGGATATGCTATAAATAATTATTAAAGAGATAGAATTGTTTAGTATGCAAAAAATAACTTAGTAGTTTTTTGTTTTGTTTTGTTTTTGCATTTGAGGAAGATACAATTTGTTTAAGGCCCTTTGGCTATTCCATATACAAATGGTTGTAAAAAAAACAAATATACTACTATTGTAATTTATGCCATCATTTACTTCCAAGACCCAAAGATGCTAACATTATCATTTGGATGCTGAAACTTGCCCATGGTTAATTTATACTTACATAATTGGCAACATTCCCATTTTAGATGTTTATAAGGGAAATTACTGGGATCTAAATGGGATGGCTGCTGTAAATTTCTGTAATTCATTAGGGGATGGTCATTTCTGCCTAGATTAAACCTGAAGCCATATCAGGTGTTCCTTGTAAAGAACATAAAAGGCCTCATATCCCTTCCCAATATGCCTTTATTACTTTTTTTCTGCAGAGATTGGGGGCAGGGAAGCATAACTAACAGTTAAGACCCAGTTTAAAGCTACAGAAATTTGGAGATTCTGTCATTATGGCTCCATCCAAGAAGCTTTTAAGTTGAAATATACTGAAAGTAAAGGACCTACTATTTGGACTCTCTTTCCCACCTGTAAGTCATTACATGTTACTTCTGAAATCACACAGGGAGACTGAGAGAAAACAGGGCTAGGATTAGTGTTTGAGATGTTTGAGACAAACTTCATAGCTCTAAGTTAAACACTCAACCAAATCAAATGGGACCCAATGATTCCAGTCGCCTGCTGCAAAATAGAGGTGTAGGAAAACGTCCATGAGGTAGCCTTCTATGGTATCCTTTTGCCCCACACAGACACAGCAATTCTATGGAATTCTTCTATCCACTTCCTTAAAATTCAGAAGAGCCCAAAATAGGTGTGATCAGTGGCAAAACAAAGGATAGGAAGACAGTGTGCGTAACTAAGGTTTTCCTATTTACCATCAAGTCACTATATTCTTGCTTTGCGGGAGTGCCTTATTTCATCTACATCTTAAGTATCATGTAGTGGTGCTGAAAATTCTACTTGAGTATTCAACTTTATTTTAAGCATAACCAGAAACTAGAAAGGAGGGAGGGTGATAAAGGATATTTTGTTGTGTTTTTCCCCTCTATCTTCTTAGTAGGGGATCTTACCAACTCCATCTCAGATGTAATGGGGGAGAACCAAGCTGATTGCAGGAGTCCATGGGTGTCCATGGCACTCAGCTAGGTATTCAAGTAGAGAGTGGCTTTCAAGAAGGAGAAAGTAATGAGAGGTTCTGGAATTACTTTAATCTTTAAAAAGTTAGATGTAATTACAAAATAAAACATCAATATCCCAGCTGTGCTTAACTACCTAAATATAATTTTCACAGTTATGCATTCTGCTTTCTATTCATTAGTAACTCTCCATCATTTACTATATGTGTGTGTATCCTGATCATAAATGAGTTCTTAATGATTTCAAGCCAAAGGAATTATAATACAAAGGTCGCAATTTATTTTTAACGATGGTCTTCTATAATGTATTAACAAATATGCATGGGAATGTCTTTTGATTTTAAGTACAAATGAATCATTTCATGCACTGGAACCTCACAGAACTAGAGTTTATAGGATCTTTTTGTGGGGATGAATGCCCAAGTGCCTTATCCCAAGGTCCTTTTGGTTCTTTAATAATAAGGCTAACACTTATATAGCACTTTGAGGTTTGTAAAACATTTTATATATCTTACCTGATTTTCCCAGTAATCTTATGAGAGAGGTGCCATTTATGATCCTTATTTTTTAAATGAAGAAAATGAGACTGTCAGAGATTAAATGACTTACCAAGGTTTACACAGTTAGTAAGTAGAAAAGACAAAATTTGAACTCAGGACTCCCTAATTTCAAGTCCAGTACTCTATACACTAGCTGCCTCCTAAAGGATAAATCTTTAACAGGGTCCAAAAAAGGTTACATCTTATAATGAATGGCACTTTGTGGAGAGTTAAGATACATGGAGATTGAAGAATATATTTTTTTCTAGTCAGCTCAATTTAAATAGCAAAAATAGACATATTTCTCATAAGGGATTGACATGTGCTCTTGATTAAGGCATTAAGAAAGGTGTGTAAGAGGCAAGGAGGAGAAAATATCTTTCTGTGGACAGATGGGCAGAATCCAAACTGGGGTACAAGTGCATATAGACCAAAGACCGAGCCAGTCCAATAACCTAGTTTTTAATAAAATGATCAAATCCAAGAAGCTAAGATAAGAATAGACAATATTGGAGGAACCTAGATGGTGCTGTGGGTTGAGTGCTGGGCCTGGAGGCAGGAAGACTTGAGTTTATATCTCACCTCAGATACTTACTAGCTATGTGATTCTGAGCAAGCCACTTAACCTCTTTTTGTCTCACTTCCTACAATATAAAATAGGGATAATAATAGCTCCTCCTTCAGAGGATTACAGTGAAGATTAAATAAGATAAAATTTGTAAAACACATAGCAGTGTCTGGCATATAGTAGGAGTTATATAATGTGAGTCATTTATTTTATTTATTAATAAAGTACTTTAAAATTTGTAAAATACCATATATCTACATATATATGTTCATATATACATATGCATAGACACATATATGCATTGTATAGACACACATGCATATATTTATATATACATGTATGCATATATACACGTACATATATACAAGCATACACATGTAAACATATAGATATGTGTACATATATAGTTATGTGTGTGTGTGTGTGTGTGTGTGTATACCTTACTTGAGAACTCCTGAAATAGTCATCATGCCAAATGTGGTAGAAATTTAATCCAGAAAAGTGCCAGATCAAGAGATACGGTTAGGGATATAAGGTATGGTTGATGAATTTACTCAAACTTCCTTCCCAATGCTTCCCTCAGTCTTATTCCATTCTGACTTGTTGGCCTGATCAAAAGTAGCACTCACCATGTTCTCCTGTGGCTCAACTACATAGGTACAAATATGAACTCTGACATGAGTATACCCAAGCAAAGTCTCTCTATAGGGGTACAAAGCAACCAGTACATTGATTTTACAGAACTGTCAAGGATGGCTGCTCATATTTTATCTCTGTTCTCAGTGAATGACAGAATTTCCCTAAAGTAGGATGCTTATGAGTTTAGCTGGATTTTACCCAAGGCTGGAATGCAGAGGGAGCCATTCCTCCATACCCATCCACCATCTACTGAGGGCTATTGAAGCTTCTACCATTACAGAGGGGCTACCAAAGAACTGGACTCAGAGGGCTTCTGAAGCCTCCACCCAAAGATATTTTTGTTTGTGTGTTTGTTCTGCTTTTGTTTATCCTGAAGACACTTGGCCCGTGTTCTCTGGGTATTTCTTCTTGTCCTCACAAGCAGGTGCTGTCAAAGAAACGACAGTATTAAGAGAACCTACATCAGCTTAATGAGTGGTCCCATACTTCCTCAGCTCTACATTCTAACTTGAATTTTTAATTTCAGCTTATAAACCAAGGTTATCAATCATTCTCTGTTCCATTTGGAGTTGCATTTACCAAAGTCATCTTTGAAGTAATTAAGGAGATACTACACTTGCCTTTAAATCAGTTCTCCAACATTTGCACCCTTTCTAGAGCACTCCCTTTCTTCACTCCCTTGCATGAATTCACCCTGAAAATGACAAACTATCATATCATCCCCAAACTTTCATTCACAAAATATTTATGAGCCATTTGTGAGCCTTTCACCACTGAGAAATATAATACTACATGGCAATATGAGTTATGTGAAGGCATACAAATCCTTGCTTTAATATAATCCATCCGGCCCCAAGTCCACAAATTAATAACCCCAAACCTAACTCCAATATATGATCCAGAGGAACCTAAAATGCAATATCTTCAAGGCTCATGAAGGTATCTGGAGCCCTTGGAACCTAATCTAATACATCTATTGCATACATTTTCATAAATAAATAAATAAAAGACAAGTAAATCCAAAGGAGATTTTCTCTGCTCTTGGGAGCAGTTTTAGAGCCCATACAAAGCAAACCAATTTGAATGTTTTCCAAATATGCAGGTGCTAAATCCTCGTACTTGGCAGGAATAATTATTTGCTGTATTCCCTGGATCTTCTATTTTGCTGAGTTTAATTTGTTTTCAATACATAGAGGGAGTAAAAATACAAGACTACCAAAACAGTAGAAAAACCATAACAAAAAACTGAGGGATTTATTTACTTTAGTATTAATTATGAATATTGTTTAGATCGAATGAAAGTGAAAAATAGCAAGAGGCTAATCACTCTAGCTTGATTTTCTACTTTGTAACTGGCACAGAAAAATGCCCCCTGGAGCCACAGTGCTAACACTGTTCTTTTTTTTTTTTACATTTGTTTTTAAACCTTTGATTTCCAGATTCTTTCCTTTCTTCCATTGTCTCCTACCCCTACTGGTAAGTTAAGTGATTCAATATAGGCTGTACATGTGTAGTTACACCAAATGTTTCCATCATAGATATATTGTGAAAGACTAACTGTATTTCCCTCCATCCTATCCTACCCCTACACATTCTATTTTCTACTTTGACCCTGTCCATTTTCAGAAGTGTGTGCTTCTAACTACCCCCCCCAATTCTTCCCTCCCCTTTATCATCTCCACTCATCCCCCTCCCCCTACTTTCCTGTAGGGTAAGATGCCCAATTGAGTGTGTATATTATCCCCTCCTTAAACCAAATTCAATGAGAATAAAGTTGACGCATTCCATTTTGCCTTCCTGTTCTTCCCCTCAATTGTAACAGTTTTCTCTTGCTTCTTTTATATGAGATAATTTACCCTGTTCTATCTCTCCCTATCTTCTCATTCGTCTCTCACCTCTTAATTTTACTTTTTAGATATCATCCCTTCCTACTCAACTAATCCTGTGTCCTCTGTCTATGTATACATGTACACACACACACACATATATAAATACATATATATATACACATATGTATTTATATGCACATATACCCTCCTATGTAAAAATACAAATGTATGTATATGTATATATTCCCTTTAACTATCCTCATACTGAGAAAAGTCTCATGAGTTACAATTATCATTTTTCCATATAGGAATGTAAATAGTTCAATTTTAATAAGTTCCTTATGATTTCTTTTTCCTGTTTACCTTCTCATGCTCCTCTTGTTTCTTGTATTTGAAAGTCACATTTTCTGTTCAGTTCTGGGTTTTTTATCAAGAATGCTTGAAAGTCCTCTATTCCACTGAATGACCATATTTTCTGCTGAAACATGATACTCAGTTTTGCTGGGTAGGTGATTATTCGTTTTAATCCTAGCTCCTTTGACCTCCGGATTATCATATTCCAAACCCTTTAATCCCTTAATGTAGAAGATGCTAGATCTTGTGTTATCCTGATTGTGTTTCCATAGTACTCAAATTGTTTCTTCCTGGATGCTTGTAATATTTTCTCCTTGACCTGGGAACTCTAGAATTTGGCTATAATATTCCTAGGAATTTTCTTTTTGGAATCTTTTTCAAGAGGTGATTGGTGAATTCTTTAAATTTCTATTGTGCCATCTGGTTGTAAAATATCAGGGCAATTTTCCTTGAGAATTTCTTGAAGGATGATTTCTAGGCTCTTTTTTTATCATGGCTTTCAGATAGTCCAATAGTTTTTAAATTATCTCTCGGATCTATTTTCCTCATCAGTTGTTTTTCCAATGAGATATTTCTCATTGCCTTCTCTTCATTTGTTTTGATCTGTTTTATAGTATCTTGATTTCTCATAAAGTCATTAGCTCCCATTTGCTTCCATCTAAGTTTGAAGGAATTATCCTCTTCAATGAGTTTTTGAAATTTCTTTTCCATTGGGCAAATCAGGCTTTTTAAGGCATTCTTCTCCCCGTTGACTTTTTGGGCCTCTTTTGCCATTTGATTTAGTCTATTTTAAGGTGTTATTTTCTTCAGTATTTGGGGGTCTCCTTTAGAAGCTGTTGACACACTTTTCATGATTTTCTTGCATCATTTTCATTTCTCTACCCAATTTTTCCTCCACTTCTCTTACTTGATTTTCAAAATCATTCTTGAGCTCCTCCATGGCCTGTTAGCAGCTCATATTTTTCTTGGAAGCTTTTGATGTAGGAGTTCTGACTTTGTTTTCTTCCTCCTATTCCATGCTTTGATCCTTTTTGTCCTCCCCAAATGGATTCTATGGGCTGGTAGCACTTCCTCTGCTTACTCATATTGGCAGCCAATTACTTGACTTTTGAGCTCTTTGCCACAGTAGAGCTCTGCTTCCAGAATGGAGAGAGCTTTGTCCCAAATGGCTGTGGTTTTTGCAAATGTTATCAGAGGTCTGAGGAGGGCACTCTCTCTACAGCCACCCCACTGGCACACTGGTATTTCTCGCCCCAGGGCCATTGCCCAAGACAGCAACCAGATCCAAGCAAGTTAAAGCAAGAGCAATTAACCTCTGAATGGTCACTTGGTCCCCCTACAATCTGCAGGCCAGGAACTTTGGAGGCAGCCAAAAGGCAGTAGCTGCAGCTGCCATGCCTCCACCACCTCTTGCCCCTGCGGCAGGGGCTGGACCATGCTTTTAGGTCACCTGGTTCCAACAGAAGTCTCCATTGACCTTTTACTTTCTCTTTGGTGTTTATGGGTTGAGAAGTCTGAAAACCACCACAGCTGCTGGTGATTCACTCTCCAGAATCTGCTCTGGCCACTGCTTGTCAGGACTACCCTGGGACCAGAACCTTAGATATATTCATTAAATGTTTACAATAACTATAATGACAATTTTTCTCTCCAAAAGTTCCAAAATAAAATGTTTGTGATATAATTACAAAAGCTTGTTTTACCTATACTTATGAAAACTAAATATAAAAGTATAAAACTGTGAAATGATTGTAATATTTTAGATGAGTATTTTCTTAAAAATCAAAAGAAGTAATCTAGCAATACCTCACATGCTTATTATCATCTGTAACACCTCTTAATTTATTTTACATTTTTGTTGAATATCAATAGCATTTTGATGAAATTAGTTACAACCTAGAAGCTATTTCACATGATATAATAATGATGTGTAAACTTCATTTCAATATTGGACTTTGTTATATGAACAATGGTTGGTAATATTTGGTTTAACATCAAATAAATACAGTCTAAAATCTGGTTCTCCATTGAGTGTATTTCTGTATTTTTACTGAAGATAAAAATAAAGTGAAAATGCTTGCTCACACAAATATATAGTAGAAGATGGTAGTAGATTTTGTGAGCTCCCTTTTTGATAGCTGGAAATTAATTTTTAAAAGTTTACTTAACCAATCAATAGCTAATGACAACATATTTATTTTTGTATTGGCTAATGACACATGTGTATTAAATAATACATTTACTTAAAGTTTGATTATATATTCTTTTCAGACATAACTTTCTTTTCTTTTCCCATTAGAACACTGGCTACACTATCGATAAACTCTAGTGAAAAACTGATCAATATTGCCAATCAGTTCATTTGAAAATCCACCAGATAGAATAATACCGACATAAGCTTAAATTTAAATGTGAAAATAAACAATTTTACAAGGAAAATCAACAAAGGTTATGTTTCTGAAGGACACGTGATGGTCAATGATGGTTTCAAGATGGCCTATAACTCACATGCCCAGCCATCATGGTTTTTAACAGCCTGATATTTGTACTCTAAGAATCCAAGCATTTATAACACCTTGATCACATGATTACATGATTGATGATATAGGACTACAGGAGAACATGCAGATGAGGAAACTACTTTGGTGTAATATGCAAATGTGGATATGTGCCTACGATGGATCATCTACTGGAATGGAAGATTAAACTCATGTAATTTTTTTTTTTTTGGTGGGGGAGATGGTAATAGCTTGAAGAGCTGCAAAATTTCGATACACTTAGTCAGACTTTGATGCAATTTCCATATGTATACCAAAGTTAATTTGTACATGATCATAATGGTTTCAAATCACTATAAAAACAAACTATGATTCCTCAAATATGTACATGCTTGTTGTCACAGAAGGAAAATATAGTTTTAACACAATTAAGTGATATTTACTGCTTAAAGTGCCATTAATGAGCTAGACAATTATCTCTTACCCTAAAGAGGTTCATGTAGCACCAAATGGGAACTGCTGTTATAGGGAAAATTATTAGCCAGGAATGGGTTGGATTCAATAGACACCAAAGTGCTTTCCAACTGGGAAACTCTTTAAGACTGAGAAATCAGGTATCTCCCATGTTTTCCTCACGGATTCTTAAAATCCTAACACTGTTAATATAGCGAATAATAACAAATCTCTCTTTGGAGATGAGAAATATTGACCTATTGAGCTTTCCTCTCTTTGGGGAATATAAGAATCAAGGAGAAAGGATTATGACTCAAGTAACCATATTAGAGAGGGGTCAGAGAAGGCTAAGATATCTATCACTTTTATCCAGAGATCAATGGAATGTAATTTCAATTTCTTGCATCAGAAAATCAGATTGATGTTTAAATGAAGAGCTTACAAGGGAATTTCATGATTTGACCTAAATTCTATTATGTACTTTCATGTTCTAGTTGAAAGGGAATTCTAGTCCCACTTTAGAACATAGTTCATCTAATACACTCTAGATGTTAACATAGTTAATCTAGTACCAATGTACAGTGGATAGAGCTCTGGAACTGAAATTAGGATAGACTTGAGTTCAAATCCAGCCTCATATTCTTTTTTTTTTCTTTTTTTTTTTTTACATTGCTCACTTTATTTTTTGCACAATATTTTACAATTACATATAAAAATAATTTTAACATGTTTTCTTTTAAATTTTTTTTCTTTTTTTTTTAAATTTAAACAAATACTTTATTAACTTCTGTTTTACATCATTCATTTCCGCCAGATTTTGAGTTACAATCATTTTCCCCCCATTATTCCCCTACCCAACCTCTCAGAATAGCAGTCCCACAAGATATCGCTTCCTCCAATCTGCTCTCTCCCATACCTTCTCCCATACCCCATCGACTTTTCCATTAGAGGAAGATGAATCTTTGTGTCCCAATGCCTGCACATCTTATCTCCCAATTATAGGCAAAAGAGTATTAATAATAGCATTTATATATATATTTGAAACATTTAATGTTACAACCTTGAATTTCAGATCCATTTCCTTCCTCCCTTGTCACCCATTCCTTCTTGGGATATAAGTAATTCAGTATATGTTGTACATGTCTAGCTATGCAAAACATTATCATAGTAGATATATTGTACAAGGTTGCTTATAATTCCCTCCCACTCATCCCACGCCCCACCTGGTCCATTCCCTACATGATCCTGTCCCTCTTCTACAGTGGGTACTTCCAACCTCCCCTCCCCCCAAGGATGCCCTCCCATCCATCATCCCTCCTCTCATCCCCTTCCCCCTATCCTGCTGCAGGTTGAGATATCCCATTTAGTATGTATGTCATTTTCTCCCTGAACCAAATTCAATGTGAATGTGGTTTTGCCTTTTTAGCCTTCCTTATTCTCCCCCTCCTTTGCACCCACTTCCCTACATGAGATAGTTTACCCTACCATGTCTCTCCCCATCTCCTCTTGCCACTTTCCTCTCTCACCTCATAGTTTCATCCCTTGAGTATTCTCCCTTCCCAACAAATTCAACCTATGCCCTCTATCCATATATAACTGTAACCATATACACACACATTCACATATGTATTCGTATGACCATACCCCCTTCTTCCATTATTTTCATAGTGGGCAAGATATCATCAGTCACAGATATTGCTTTTCCATATAGGAATGTAAATAGTTCAACTTTGAGAAGTTCCTTTTGATTTCTTTTCCCTGATTACCTTCTCAAGCATCTCTTGCTTCTTGTGTCTGGATGTCAAATTTTCTATTCAATTCTGGTTTTTTCCTCAAGAATGCTTGAAAGTCCTCTATTCCACTGAATGACCATATTTTCCCTGAAACAAAATACTCAGTTTTGCTGGGTAGGTGACCCTTGGGTTCATTCCCAGTTCTTTTGCCCTCTGGAATATCATATTCCATGCCCTTCAATCCCTCAGTGTAGAAGCTGCCAGGTCCTGGACTATTCTGATTGTGTTTCCACAATATTGAAATTGTTTCTTCCTGGCCGCTTGTAGTATTTTCTCCTTGATCTGGGGATTCTGGAACCTGGCTATGATATTTCTGGGAGTTTTCTTTTTGGGATCTTTTTCAGGAGGTGATCTGTGGATTCTTTCAACCTCTATTTTGCCCTCTGGATCGAAAACATCAGGGCAGTTTTCCTTGAGAATTTCTTGAAGGGTGATTTCTAGGTTCTTTCTTTGATCATGGCTTTCAGGTAGTCCAATAATTTTTAAATTGTCTCTCCTGGATCTATTTTCCAGGTCAGTGGTTTTTCCCATGAGATATTTCACATTGCCTTCTAATTTTTTGTTTGTTTGGATCTGCTTAACAGCATCTTGATTTCTCATAAAGTCATTAGCTTCCATTTGCTCCAGTGTAACTCTGAAGGAATGAATCTCCTCAGTGAACTTTTGAGATTCTTTTTCCATCTGGCAAATTCGACTTTTTAAGGCATTCTTCTCCTCATTGCCCTTTTGGGCCTCCTTTGCCATTTGAGTTAGTCTATTTTTAAGGTGTTGTTTCCTCAGTCAGGCTGTTGACCCTCATTTCATACTTTTCCTGCATCCTTCTCATTTCTTTCTAATTTTTCCTCCACTTCTCTTATTTGATTTTTAAAGTCCTTCTTAAGGTCTTCTATGGCCTGCAACCCACTCATGTTTTCCCCTGGGGCTTTTGGAGCAGGACTTCTGACCTCACAGTCCTTTTCCTGCTCTATGCCCCCAAAATAGGAGTCTAGGGTTGCATTTTTCTGTTTCCTCTGCCTTGGCATGTTGCCACTTAATTGCTTGACTTTTGGGCTTGTTGCCACACTATGGCTTTAAGGCCAGATAGAGGAATTTTCGTCCCGACCGTGTGGGGGGCAACTTCCGTTTCTGGCAAGCTATAAACCCACCCACAACTTCCACCCTAGATCACAATCCAGATCCAGGGAGGTTAAAGCAAGAGCGATTACCCCCCAAGACTGATCGCTGGATCTCCCCACGATTTGTAGGCTGGGAGCCGGAAATGCCTATGAAAACTACAAAATGGCATGTCTCCTCAGCGGCTTCTAGCCCCCAGGGAGGGAGCTGACGCATTCCCCAAATACAGGTCCCAAAGTCCATAGGACACTAACCTCTTACTTTGTCCTAGGCAAGTCTATGTTGATAATTCTGGCGTCTCCACAGTTCCTGGTGTTCTGGGGTTCCTCCAGCCGGCTGCTGGCCCTGCCGCCCTGGGGCTAAAACCTCGGCTCACGTGGACCTGGGCTCGGCTCGACTCCTGCGCTCTGGGAGCTGCCGGCTCCCAGACCACTGCGCTGGTCCTTCCTGCAGGGTGCTGGGCTGTCCTCAGCGGGAGGTTAGCTTCTCTTTGTCGTTCTGTGGGTGCTGGGGCTCCAGAAGATTTTCAGAGTCCTTTTTTTACATAGTTTGTGGAGAATCTGGGGGCAGAGAAGCTTGGATGAGCACTCCGCCATCTTGGCTCCGCCCCCCAGCCTCATATTCTTAATCAACTGTGTGACCCTGATTAAGTCACTTCACCTTAGTCAACTTCATTTTCTTCACTAGTAAGATAGAGAAAATACCATCTACTTTCTAGGGGGTTTTTGAGAATAAAATAAGATCTTAGTTGTAAAGCTCTTTGCAAACCTTAAACATTTAATGTGCCATATAAATGTTAATTATTGATATTAATGTTAACAAAAGATATCATCATATTAAAATTATGAATACTATGATTCTCCATACCATACTAAGAAAACTACTAATTTAGTTTTAAAAAAATCACCCCTAAAGAATTCCAGGCAGGACAAGATGGCCACATTGGCATAGATACTATCTTTCAGATTAGACCTTAATCATTTGGGCAGGGGGTTTTCCTGCTTTTGGCTTTATCTAAACCTACAACAGGGATTCGCAACCTGGGGTCCAAGATTTATTTTTAAATATCATCTTCATAACCATATTTCAAAATAATTGGTTTCCATGGTAATCCTGTGTATTTCATTCATTTAAAATCAATATTCTGATTAGAGATCCATTGGCTTTACCAGACTTTGGAAGAGGCAGATGATACACACAAAAAGATTGAAAAGTCCTGCCCTATATTTATATATGGTCCTAGCATGTTGTAACCAAATAAAGATCATGGGATTATACCATTAGAGATTTAGAGATGAAAGAAATCTTCACTCTTTTCAATTTACAGGTGAGGAAAGGGAAGGTCCCAGTGGTTCACTGACTTGCCTAAGATAACACAACTCGCAAGAAGTAGAATAGAGATTCAAAGCCCAGTCAGACACAAAGTTAGCACCAAAATCCTCGAATCTCCAATTAGAAGGAGAGGGCACATCTGGGTTTAAAATCCAGGATGACAGAAGACAACAACACATACCATTCAATGTCAAGAAGGCACAGAAACTATGCTAAAAGCAAACAAACAACTTTTCCAGGGTTTCTATGTGATAGAAGCCAATCTTGATAAACCTGATATAGGGCATGCATGTGGAAATAAGTTCTTGGAAATCAGAGAAGCAAGCTCTGTCAAGAGGCCACCTTTTCCAGGAGGCCTTTCCTGATGCCCCAGTTGTAAATGCTCCCAAGTGTTAGCATGCCACCTACCTTTTTCCTGAAATTACTTTGCATAGATTTTTCATATACTTTACATTGATTTATCTGTGTACCTATTATTTCTCATCAGCAAAACTTAAGTTCCTTAATAAAAAAAATGTTCCTCCCCCCCCAATTCTCAGCAGCCAGCACAGTACTTGGTCCATAAAATTCAACACAATTGTCTAGGGACAGTCTGAAAGAGTGAGACTGTGAGACCATTGCCTATACCATTCTGGGAATCGTAGCTTTCTGAATATGACCCAAGAATATGAGATTATGTTAGCTTTATTTTTCTTTTACTGGAGCATTGAGAGAGTACTGTAGGCTTGTATAGGCATTAAAAATAAAAACACAAAAAGAAAAAGAGAGAGAGGAGGAGGGGAAGGAAGGAAAGAGGAGTGAGGGAGAGAAACAAGGGGGAGGAAGGGAGAAGAAAACAGAGATAAAGAAAGGGAGAGAGAGAGGACATGAATAAAGGATATAAAAACAGAGATAATGGAGAAAAGAACATAAGGAGGATAGAGACAGACAGAGGGATAGACAGAGAGACAGACAAGAGGGGTGGGCAGAGCGACAGAGAGATAGACAGGGATAGGCAGAAAGAGAGATAGAGAGACAGATAGAGGGAGACAGACAGAAAGGGGGGGGGGGGGCTTTTAGAGAAAATCAAATAAAAGGCAGGAATTCAGTTTTACTGTTAAGGGTCATCCCCACCAAAGATTTCTGTTTTATTTTTCTACCACAATAGGCAGAGACTTTATAGGAAGAATCATTAATTAGAATGTAATCAACTAATCTGAAGTGATGTCTGTCAGTCTGAAATTTTGCACCTCTTCTTTGGCTTATGATCAGCAAGGATATCTTGCTCCCCTCTCAGGTTCAACAGTTAATGGGTTTTTGATTTAAAAAAAAAAACCTCACTTTTGATAAAAGACTGCAGTAAAACTCCTGACTTCTCCAAGCTATGATATTATTACTGTATCCACAATAACTTCAAATCATGCATATGACTGGGGTAAAATCTAGGCAAATATTTGAACGTATAGTTTACATACACCATCAACTATCCAGATAATTGACAACTAAACTTAATGCTTTGGGCACCATGGAGAAACAGCCAGAAAGAATGTTATCCTTAATCATCTGAGGACAATTCAAATAGGAAAATGTAGGTATTGTTAATTAATTTAAGCATATTGGTTTTTAGCTCTCATACTTTCAGTTCGTCTAAAGGTTTTTTTTTTACGTATAAGCAGATATTTTATACCTTGAAACACATTGTAAACTACTCAAGAGCAAGGAGTTCCCATTCTCTAAAACAGACTGATCAAATATATACATCCTTTATAATTACAAAAAACAGAAATCTAATATTTTTCCTGCATACCAGCTCATAAATTTCATTTTCTCAACTTTAGTATACATTAGGAAGGAAGTGTCAAAGGATTGTGGGAAAGTGCTTGAGCAGAGGGGTGACCAGGTTAAAAGGGGAAAAATTAAACACTTTGCCATTTCAAACACAAACCAATCAAGGGAAATCCACTCAAGCTCTCAAATCCTTTTAGGGTGGAAAAGGGAGAAAATAATCTTTCATTTCAGTCCTTTTCCATAGGACCATAATTCATGAGAAGGACTATAAAGCAAGTTCAGGGTCAGCAATGAGGGTAAGCAAGTTCAGGGTCAGCAATGTAGACATTAATTATGTCACAGTTCCTAACCTGACTTGCCCTAATTTAACATGGTCCCACAACTACATCCTCCCAAGCACTTAACTTTTAACTGTCCATCATAAGAAACATGACAATTAGTGATTTAAAAAGAGAACAAGAGAAGGAAAGGAGAAGAAAAAAATGGACTGCATTCCTGAAACATCTGGGCAAGAGGAAAGTTCATTCACTCCAGGATGTCTCCAGACAGTGGGATGCCTATCACAAAGACACATAGAAAATAAACTTGATTTATAGACACATAGTAAATTCATTTGGAAAGTTGAGAAGCAGCATCCTAAAAAGCTTTGCATGGTTTCATATCTCAAGCAAAATGACAGAGTTTAAGGAGAAATGTTTCTGGCAGGCTCTACTGGATTGGGTTGCTCTGTGCTCCATAATTTGGTGCTAATTGATCGTGTAACAAAGAGCTGCTTTTGTTTTTGTACCATAAATACATAAAGCACTTAACTTCTGCCTGATTCTGATCTGACTGTATACATGTCCCATGGATTCAGAAAAACCTAGCCTGACCTTCTGAGTATGCTTTCCTAACACTTTCACTTCCCTGGGTCCATCTGAGGGCCAAGACTACCCATTTGATCATTATTGATGATACAATTCTGAGAATTTAGTCTGAACTCTTGTCCAAATTTCTAGTCAGTCTCTTGTCAGCTTTCAACATAGGAATGAGACTTGGGGAGTGTGCTTGGGGGGAACAGATGAGACAAGAGTGTGACTGATATTAAGCTGATTTTTTCCATTGTGCCTTCCCTTCCCTTCCATCTAGTCTTCTGTCCCCTTCCATCTTCACTTTGTTCCCTTCCTTTTCCTTTCCCTCTTCTCTTCACATCTCTCCCCTCTCCAGCTTCCCTTCCCCCTTTCTCTCCCCTCCTTCCCTTTTAATCCACTGACACTCTAATCCCGAAGATTTCCTATTTGTCCAAAAATTATTGCTAGTCTATCCAAGAGAATGAGTTTCAATAAAGCTATTTCAAGTTAATATTGTGAGTTACTTGTTTAAATAAAGCACATTTAGTTTAGTTATCCCATCATTAGAAAAATCATCTTGCATCTGTTTTTTAAATGGTGCATTGAATGATCCATAGTCTCTTTCATGGTCTTCTTATGACCAATAATATAATGTTTATGATGAAGCAGGTAGATGAGGCTAGAGGTATAATCTGTGGCCAGGAGAAACAGTTTCTTCAAACAGTTTGCTTAGTATCCGATAGTTTCTGTGTCTTCATCTATCAATTAAGGAATCAGTAAAGAAGCACTTAAGTGAAGTCAAGTCCACAAGCATTTATTAACTTATTATATGCCAGACACTGTGCTATGAGTTGGAGATACATTCAGCATACATTTAGAGTATGACCAGTCATAAAGGAAAACTTTGATGTTGTTCAGTCATTTACAGTTGTTTCTGACTTTTCATGACTCTATTTGGGCTTTTCTTAGCAAAGATGATGGCATGATTTGTCATTTCCATCTCTAGTTCATTTGAAGGATAAGGAAACTGAGGCAAACAGGGTTGAGTGACTAGTCAGGATCACACAGCTAGTCAGCATCTGAGGCTAGATTTGAACTCAGGGAGATAAGTCTTCCTGACTCCAGGCCCAGCATTTTACCCATTGTGCCACCTAGTTGCCCTGGCAAGGAATACTGGCAAGGCCTAATGTGGGATGTTTCTTGATAGATCTGTGGAATATTTTATCTGGTTATCAAATGAGTTCAGGAATAACAAATGGATATCCTATGTGTCACACTAGTATTAGAAAAAATATTAAAAGAACCAGAACAAAGGTGGCTAGGTGGTGCAGTGAGTAAGAGCGCCAGCCTCGGAGTTGGGATGACCCGAGATCAAATCTGGCCTCAGAAAATGAGCACCCACGCATAAATAATGACTAGCCGTGTAACCTTGAGCAAGTTACTTAACCCCAATTGCTTTAAAAAAAAAAAAGAACCAGAGCATGGCTTCTAATGAGTCAAGTGGATCATAAAATTGCCCAACCTGTGATGTGTAAGGGACCTTAGCAACAATGTAGTTCAACTTATCCATGAAAGGAATCTGTACTACAACATAACTTAACTAGGTCATCCAGCTAGGGCTCCAAGACATCCAAGGAGGAGGGAATCTACCACCTCCTGAGGCAGGCTATCCCATTTTTAATAGTTCTCATTCTTGGGAAGTTCCAATAGCATGCCTAGCTTTGACTCTTTACAACTTCTACTCATCACCCCTGATGGTCTTCTGTGGCCAGACGCAACTCCTCCTTCGTATAACAGCTCATTAAGTTCTTGTAGGCCACTATAATGCCTTCTTCCTTGAGTCTTTTCTCTAAACCAGTTGTTCTCAAAGTGTGGTCTGAAGACTCTGGCAGGAGTCCCCAAGACACTTTCAGGAGGTCCAAAAGGTCAAGACTATTTTCATATCTAATATTAAGACATTACTTTCCTATTAAAATGATCCTCCCTTTTTCCAACTGTATAACTGTGTGAGGCCAGATTTTCTTCATATTCCTCAACCAAAACAACATATCATAGCTGATTGAATGCAGAAGCAGATGTAAGAATCCAGCTGTCTTCTATTAAACCAAACATTAAAGAGATTTGCAAAAATATGTAAAACAATATTGCTCTTCTCACTAATGTGTTTTTTTGTTCTGAAAAATATACTTTTCATAAAAGTGTTATTTATTTTAACAGATAATAACTTTATCATTATTTTAAACGAATTAACAAATATGTATTTAAAATTTATGTTTTAATTTCTAATAGAGCAAATATTTATAGATACAATCCATACAGATAAATACTCAGGCATTGTGAATAATTTGGAAGAGCATATAAAAGTACGGAGGCCAAAATTTTTAGAATTGCTACTCTAGGATAGACATCCATGTTTCCTACAGCAAGAGTCATGTGATATGAGTTTGGCATCTTCTTTGTGTTCCTCTGGGTGATTTCAAGCTTGTCAATGTCCTCTTGAACCATAGTGAACAGAATGATTATTATACCCCAGATGAGTTCTAACGAGGTTAGAGTGCCACTGGGACTATTATTTCCCCATTCCTAGAAACCCTGGTCCTCTTCACATAGTATAAGATTATACTGGTTTGGGTTGTTTTGTTTTGTTATGTTTTGGTCTGCCCAATCAGATTACAAATTTATATTGGGCTTCCAATCTATTACGACCCCCCCCTTTTTTTCATAATCACTGCTATTAGGAACTTTTATGAAGGATTCTGAAAACAATATGAATAACAATGACACGGGATGAGTAAGTTGCAAAAGTTTATGTTCTTCATCACTGGGAGGGGGCAGGGTTCACCATATTAAAATGTAAATGTACTGAGATTAGGGGTTGTTTAATTTATTATATTTCATAGGACCATAGTTTAAGAATTGAAAGGGCCTTATGGGCATCATTATAACACACCATTGAATCCCACTCACCTATTTTTTTAGCTAACAGAGAGATTAAGTGATTTGTGTAGTGCCATACATCTAATATCTGTGGTAGTACTTAGGTATTGTTGACTATAAGTCCATTACCATCAAGCCTGTCACCTACTTAATGATTAACTGCTGATTGATTAATTGATTGGTGGAATAATGAATCCATTGAAATAGCAACATTATTTTTTTTCCTTCGTGTTAATTGTTTAGTATTTTTCTGAAGTTGCATGTAAAAACAATTTGTAACATTCACTTTTTTTAAATTTTGAGTTCCAAATTCTCTCCCTTTCTCCCTTCCCACCCAACCCAATTGAGAAGGCAAACAATTTTATGTAGGTTGAAGTATCAAAGTTGTTTCAGAATAAGTAGAAGGGGAAAAGCCACCAAGTAGACTTATACAGTTTCCCAAAATTTTTATTGTCATTTCAAGCTTTAACACATTAGACAATTAAGTATTCTTAACCTGGGGCAGCTAGGTGGCGCAGTGAGTAGAGCATGGCGCTGGAGTCATAAGGACTTGAGTTCGGATCCGGCCTCAGACTCTTAATGCACACACAAATGAATGAATGAATGAATATTCTTAACTTAAAATGGCACTGATTTTGCAGACACATGTACACTTGTCTCTGATTTTTTTAAATTAGAAAATACATTTGAGAATTATAGCACTTCTATAAAGTTTAAAACTTTTGATAGGGAAAATGTTAGTTCAAAGTGGTGTAATTTGCTTTCTCAAAGCAACCAAAGGTGTGTCCTACTTAGAGAAATCTCACTGTATAAAAATCAATGGACCACCTTTTATAGCAGGAAAGGACCTTAAAGGTCCTCTACTCCAAACCCTTTCATTCACAAATGAAAAAAGCTGTGACTAAGAGAGGTTTAAATGACACGTTCAATACCACAAAGATAGGATTAGTAGAATTAGGATTTGAACTCAGTTCCTTTGGCTCCAAATCTGGCACCATTTCCACTGTATCACTGGACTGGATTTCTCCAGTGTAGGAAATTCCCCATGAGAATGTTCTTTTGCCAACAGAGAGCAACCTTATCCACAACTTCACAACTTAGAGAGTTCCATGAAACATTAAAAGGGTAAGGGATTGGTTCAGGGTCACACAGAGAGTATGAATCAGAGGTAAGGCTTTCTGGATAGACATACCAACTCTCTAGCCACCATGCTGGTCTGCTTCACAGGCTATCCAAATGAAAATTGGATGTGATAGGAACGTCCTTAACCTTGGAGATTCATGTCAATAAAAGTAATCCTATCCTTCCACAAGATCTCCCCTGGTTGCACTATCAGAGATAAACTTACAGGGGAAGCCACAAAGTAACTCATGTTCTTCTTAGTAAAAGTGTAGAGAGCAGAAGACAAGGAGAAAATACGTTTTTATCCTAAGCAGAAAAGGGAATAAACAATATTTAAGTGTCTCAATGCTTATAAATAAGTAGTATGTCAGGTGTGAAGCCTATAACTCCTGTCTCCCAAGAATGAGGCTAGGGTTTTTACCATCCAAACATGCTGTCTGTGTGGGACAGGCCCACCCCTGGATTCATAATCACTATTAAGTAGTCTTCACTTTAACAGTTTCCAAAAATTATGAACATGTAAGTGCCTATTTGGGATGATAAGAGAGACAAACTTTTATCCATGCTACCCTTGGGGCAAAAGGGAAAGTATGATGGATATACTTAATGATGCTGTATAGTTTATGCAAATGAATAGGTAATTTTCTTTATCCACATGGAGTGTTTCCAGGTACAATATGTTATGAAGACCGCCCCCCCCCCCAAATCATCCTTTAAAATACTACATCAGGTTTTATTGTGGCCATCTTTGAGGACTACAAATTGTTAACATATGTCTCAGTATTTTTTTAAGCAATATTCTAAATACGCTAATCTCTGGATATCCTACTAATAACTGTAATTTTCTAGTCAGCTGCTATCTCTCAGGGTAGTTTAAAGGTCACTTTTGAGAAAGAGAGACAGAAAGACAGAGAGAGACAGAGGGACAGAGACAGAGACACAGAGAGGGAGACAGAAAGACAGAGACAGAGTCAGAGTGACAGAGACAGAGAGAAACAGAGGCAGAGACAAAGACAGAGATGAAAAGACAGAGGCAGAGAGAGAATTTGTAAAGAATATAGACATGATTTCTTTCTTTCAGTAGATTCATGTTTGGAGTCAGTTTTACATCTAAGGGGAAATTGCATCTGCCTAGGTAACCTATGCCATAATCTTTATTTTGATTAATTTTTTTTTGTTGAGTTATAGCAATACTGTCTAGTATAAGATCAACTTTGGCCTGTAATACTATTTTATTTAAAAGAAAAATATCTTTTTCTGTTTTACTTCTAGAAATGTGACTACCACAGCACATTTACTGAAGTAAAATCAAATAATACATTGACATAGTAACTGAAATTCTTTGTGTATATCAATCCATGTTTTTGCTATAGAAGACAAGACTATGTCACTTTACCAAAGAACTAAGTTTCTGATTGATTTTTTAATAAACAGAATTATTGTAAATGCATGAAGATAATTTGCTATTTAGAGCTTCTGTTGAATCATTTTGGAAAATGGATAATCATCCCTGCTCTTTGGTTGTTAGAGGAGCTGGATTCAAATCCTTATTCATTACAACTTATATTAACTTGGGCAAGTCTATTAACTGCTATTGAGCTTCCTCATCTATGAAAGAATTAGACTAGGGGCGGCTAGGTGGTGCAGTGAATAGAGCACCGGCCCTGGAATCAGGAAAACCTAAGTTCAAATCCGGTCTCAGACACTTGACACAATTACTAGCTGTGTGACTTTGGGCAGGTCACTTAACCCCAATTTCCCTACAAAAAAAAAAGCAAAATAATTAGAGTAGATAACCTTTAGGGTCCTTTCCCAGTCAAAATGTGTAGAATTATAAATATCGTGAAGTGGATTTGCTTAAGTTAAAATGCACCTGTGATGTTTGGTCAATTATAGTACTTTAACCTAAGATATTCTCCATTAATAGTGGTTAATTTTATATAGGATCAATGATTCCCATATGTGACTTAAAGTTATTTTCTGCACCTATTTCATCTTGCCTTTAGTCCTTCAGAAAACACTATATGAGTTCTTAATTAATGACCAATAAAATGTAGATTAACCCCTGTAAATTTCTAGACTGGAGTTATTACTTTAAAGTAAAATTCTGAGAGGTGCTGGGATACAGAGGAAAGGATGCTGGCTTTGGTGGCAGGACAGGAGTTCAGTTTCCTATTTCCTGCCTTTTGCTGCTTATGTGACCTTGGTCATTGAATTTCTCTTGGACTCAGTGTCTTATCTGTAAAATGAGGGTATTGGACTAGATGACTACTCATGTTCCTTCTATTTTTAAATCTATGATCTTCTGCTCTATTAGGTCCCTTTCAGTTCTAAAGCTTCGGGACCACTAATGCTTTTAAGATATGTTAGGTCTATCAAGTAGATTGTCTACTGTATTAGTCATATGAAGTCACCTAGGTGGCACAGTGTAAAGAGCACTGTGTCTGGAGTCAGAAGACCTCAGTTAAGATGTGGCTTCAGATATTGACTATCTGTGTGACCCTGCACAAGTTACTTAACCCTATTTACCTCAGTTTCCTCATCCGTAAAATGAGCTAAAGAAGGAAATAGAAAAGCACACCAGTAACTCTACCAAGAAAATCCCAGATAGGGTCCTGGAGATTTGGAGATGACTTTAAAAATGACAAAATAACAACATTGGGAATATGAAGGAAGAGTCTTGGACACATATAGGTTTATATTGTCCACATATTGTTGCCTCTTATGTAACATGTAGCCTACATTGTCTTTGGGTGGAAGCCAAGAAAATAACTAGGAAATAACTGATTCAGCTTTTTATTAAAAAAATAAGTTTATGTCTCCAGAAGAATGAATCAATTTGGGGGTGGGGGTGGGTGAGTCCAGTTGGTTGGCTGGCACTATGAAGACAATAGGACTAAATGCATCACTTTCAAACACAGTAGGGTGTTGTAGAAACATGACCTACCCTATAAAATAAATGCAATCATTTTTAATACTCACTCTGGAAAAGAAACAAATCTATTAAGGTTTTTCTTATTCTCTTGTTTTCTTTGTTTTGGGATGTATCCAATCATTTTGTAGAATATTACAAGATACTCCAAGGACCATACATGATAAGGTCAAAAAAGTAATATAACCTAGGACCATGGAGCCTTTTCCAGCTCAGGAGGGATTTCCAATACAACAGAGTAGTGTGCTTAAAGACAGATCCACCCACTTCTACTGCAGCTGCTGCTGCTGCTCCACCCCTTCAAACTGGGAGGATTGAAGTCTTGGCAGCACTTACAAGTTTATACCCTTTTGGCAATGCCTTTGAAAATCCATCACATCGTTGCTATGATAAGGCATCAGAGTAGGATTTTAGTAGATTTCAATCAATAACAAAAAAGAGGGGGATGAAAAAAAAACCACCGTTTCTCTTGGATGAGTGAACAAAGATATTTTCGTAGTTTTTGGATTTGAGTATGGAGTCAGAAAGACCTGGGTTCAAATGTGATCTCAGACACTCACTATCCATATCCTCCTTGGAAAGGCATTTAACCTCTGTTTGCCTTCGTTTCCCCAACTATAAAATAAGAATAATGATCTAAGGATTGTTGTAAGGATCCAAGGACATAGTAATATTTTAAAATCACTTAGCACAGCATCTGACACATAGTAGGTGCTCTATAAAGCTTGTGTCTTCCTCCCTCTCCTAAGATATAATACAGAAAAGGTAGTCTTTCATGTAGATGTTATTTTTTAGCCAATCAGCTTACCAGCAGTTTTCTCTAACTTAACTAAACCAATCACTTCTACATGTGCCACCAATAGGGTAATTAATACTAAGGATGGTAACAATAGGAAGCCCTTAAAGGTTAGGTGACTTCACCTCTATGTATGTCCAAAGTGGTATATATATATATATATACATATATATATATATATATATATATGTATATATATATACACACACACACACACACACACATATGTATATATATACATATATACACCACTATATATATCACTATATATATAGTAAGTGGTAGAGTGAGGATTTGAACTTGGTTCCTCTGATCCCAAATCCAGCACTTTCCATTGCAACATCATAAAAAAAGACAGATGACAAAAAAATGTTTTTACCTTCTTTGCTCTACACAAGAGAATCATATCACTTCCTGGACTGGGAGGGGGAAAGATATACGGTTTTGGTTTTGCGTTGTTTTTTTAATCTCTTTTTTTTTTACAATCTTTTTTCCCCTCTTTCTGTGCTGTATCCTTAAAAAAATTCCCAATTAATACTCTCCCCAAGAAACAGAAAAAAAGATTTTAGGATTTGTACAAGTCATGGTCTGAGGATGATTTGTATCTCTTTTTTAAATCATCAGCTATCATTTAAAACTAATCCACATTCTAAAATTGTTAGTACCATATGTGTCATTGATTTCCATCTTGCCAATTAAGTAAAGGTTATCGCCTGGATGCTTGAGAGATTGCTTCTCCCCCTAGGCACCATCGCCAGTGATTGAGATGATCCAAGATACTCCTTCCCACAGAACCCAAATGCCCTCTTCAGGAAAATGACCCATTATGGACTGTTTTGTGGGGGAGGAATTTATGTAAGGGAGGGTTTTGCCAACTCCAAAACAGCTCCAGTTTCCCCTCCTTTCACAGCACATTGTCAAGGTGAATGAATACCTTCTATTATTGCTTTGTTCTCTTTGGGAAGTAGCACCTGCCTGAGACTAAGAATAATTTGGGGCATTTAAATCACATTTTCTGGTTTGTTCCCCCACCAGCAAAGCCAGAACCATCTAAGTCACATTTTTTAAGTTTCTCTCTTCATCAGTAGAGCCAGGACCAAGATCTATTGTATCCAAGCTAGGGCTATGTTCGTTCGTATCAATTAAACTATAATGCACAGGATAGAATGAAATTGAACTTATCTGCTACCTTTTAATATCACTAAGGACCCTGAGGGCAGCCAGATGGTGCAGTGGATAGAATGCCAGGCCTGGAATTAGGAAGACCTAAGTTCAAATGTGACCTCAGACATTTACTAGCTGTGTGACCCTGGGCAAGCCATTTAACCTCATTTGCCTCAGTTTCCTCATCTGTAAAATGAGATGGAGAAGGAAATGGCAAACCACTGGAGTATCTTTGCCAAGAAAATCCCCCAAATGGGCAAACAGAGAGTTGTATACAATAAAACAACACAACCACCACTACCATAGGATCTTGCTTCTTTCTAGCTTAGGGGAATAGATTTCTACATGTCATTTAAAAGATAAGATATTATAAAGATTTTCTAAGAAAGGAAATTAGCTTTCTTTCATATTAGCAAGATAATAATGCTCAATACTGTTTTAATCAGTGTGTATCTGTTCATGAGCAGACAGTATATAACTGAATTCCATCCACCCTTTATTATACAAGTATGAAGGTTTGTCTTTGGAGAATATGTATTTTATGATACACTTTATTAAAGCTTAAAGTTTCACTAAGCCTTTTGGGATACCCTTCATATCATAATATATTAGAACTGAAAGAGTCCTTAGGATCATTTAGGCCAAGAGTATTCTGGTAAATGTATAACAACTATCTCTCCCTGCAAAAGAAAATCCATCTATAACACACTTCTAAGTTTAATGTGCATTCTTAAGATTCTCTGCACTGTTTTCTTCAATTTAGACAATCAATGAAGCTATAAATCAAGCCTTGCCTAATAGTATTTGCCACTTTCCAAAGTGTAAATGGCTCACACTGAAAATTTAACAATCGGCTTCCACAAAGCACTATTGATTGGCTCCAGCACACCAATGATCTAGCATAACCATTTCATTTTACAAGGGAGAAAATAAAGATATCGAGTAGTGATGTCACAGGACTAGACCTAGAACTAGAAGCCTGGTGATTAGCCCAGTTACTGCTGATAAGAAGATTGATGACAATATGATCAGCATTTATGTAACATGTGAAGACTTGCAAAGCACTTCACAGATGTTATTTCATTTGAGTCTCACAATCTTCCTGGGATGTAGGTACTAACTCTAGTATAATAACAATAATAATTATTATTACCTATAGGCATGGATAATAGTAACAGCAATAATAATAATTGCCACTAATGTTAAAGATAATTATTATTGTTGCTTATCAGTTCACAGCTAGCTGAAAACAGTATTATGCAGCAATGGGGGAAGTGAACCACTGTATAGCACACAAAGACCCTTGGTGGACCAGGGCATATATTTGGGCAGTACTGGGGTATAGTGGCAACCACACAGGCATGCCCAGGATGGCCATTAGCACAGGTTCTTTGCTCTGCTTTACTAGGAAAGATGAAGCTGTTCAAGGGGTCAACAATCTTTTTAATTACATTCATTAGTTCAAGGGAAAAGTCAGTACCATGGACTTCAAGGAAAATATAAACAGAGAAAATACAAGCAGAGAAATAAAAGCCAACAGATGGCTCTGACTGCTTGAATCAACTATACACTTTATATATACATATATATATGTATATATGTATATATACGTATATATATATGTATGTATGTATGTGTGTGTGTGTGTGTGTGTGTATATATATATATATATATATATATATATATATATATATATAGTATATAGTGTATACAACTATACACTATACATACAGCCTTGGATTGAGAGAGCTTTTACCTTTGAGCAGTAGGGGAGCTCTGAACATAGGGCCACTCAGAATCTTTACCAGGGAATCAAAAAATCCCTCTCATAAGAGAGCCCCCAAAGCAAAATGCTAACTCAGAGTATATATACACTTCTCAGAGCCAGAAGGCATCCCAACTCTCCTGACTCAGGGCCTAATTAGAAATTAACAAAAGGTGTGAAAGCCTTCCTACAAGCAAGCCTCCCCTAAGCAAGCTTCCCTTAATAGTCTATTACTGCTTGGGGAAGATCTTAAATCTCATTAACATTACAAGGAGACCCTGTTAAAGGGATGTTAAAGGGATAGTTTTGACAAATCTCACTCATTTCACATATTACCCCTAGAAAAGAAAACCTCCACTACAGTGAGACAAAATGAATATTTTAGGAAAAATGGAAATGAATCCACTCCATAAACATTTGATACTTTCATTGCATAATTTCCATCCTATCCCCAAACCAGCGTGTGAATATAGGTACAATCTAGTTCTAAATTAATTATAAAATTTAAATTATAAAAATAATCATAAAGTATTTTAAAGTATGACTCTTTTCCCCAGGAGCCCCCCCCCAAAAAAATGGGAAATTGAAATGCTTTTTATGAGGCCAGAAATACTATGATAAGAGTAATTTCCTTAAATGATACTTACTTTTAATAAATAATGCTGTAAAAAGTAGATTAAAAGCAGATGTTAGCTAGGAAACTAACTAATCCTTCATATAAATTAGGTATTAAATTCCTATACAGAATTAAATTTACTGTGACTTAGAACTTGGCAGAAACTTGTTTTGGGGGAGGGGTAAAAAGAGGAAGTTGATAATTAACACTTTTGTTTATTGATACTTAAATTAGAGTGATATTTATCTATATATAGATATATAGACATGTGTATATGCATATGTTGCAATTGTAATAGAAACCCCATAATCTATAAAATATTCTTGCCAAAAAACAGAGCAGGTATTTTTCTTAGCTAGTTAGGTGGTAACTGTTTTTGCTTTCTAGGTCTACTAATTAGTTAAGTTGGGATGAATGAAAAACAGTCATGGTGTGTTTAGTACTCAATTCAATTCCATTTAGAACATTTATTAAGCATCTTCAGTAAGGTACCACCATGTTCACCAGTAATTACTCAGGAAGGAAAAAAAATAAACAAATTTTGTTTAATGAAGGAAGACTACAGAGTTGGAAGGGAAGCTACAGAAGTATAGCAAGGAAGACAGCTCTGTTCTGGTTCATGCTTGTTGCAATGTAGGGAGTACACTGCCTTTTTTCCACCTATGCTAGGCTAATAATGCTCATCTGGCACTAATGTCATTCAATGTAATGTTGAGCAGCCCAGGCTAAAAAAAAGTTTAGAAGGTGACTGAACAACAGAATAGTCATCTACTTTCTTGACACTCCTGCCTCCCTTCCCCCAGTTTATCTCCCTGTCTCCAAGAGGGGAGGAACAAAGAGAAGGAGGAAGGAGGGAGGGAGAGAGGGAGGGAAGGAAGGAAGGAGGGAGGGAGGGAGGGAGGGAAGGAAGGAAGGAAGGAAGGAAGGAAGGAAGGAAGGAAGGAAGGAAGGAAGGAAGGAAGGAAGGAAGGAGAGGAGAGGAGAGGAGAGGAGAGGAAGGTTTCAACAATGTCAAAAATGATAGAGAAGATGATGAAGAAGTAATGTACAAAGGCAGTATTTCTAATATTTCACTGAAACTCTAGTCATTTGTGTGACAGTGATGTGAAGAAGGTAAAATTGGTCAATTTGATCAGCTGTAAGGGGCCTTATTGACAGAACCATAATCTCTGCTGGATATCCAAGAGCTATGCTAGCACTGACCGTCAACTAAATCAAACTGAATTTTCCACAGCTGCTGCTTGTGAAGTTGTGAAGTTAGGGCTTCTGATTCAGGCACTTGGTACCTTGCTTCCTGAATGATGAGCAGCTCCTGAAAGTAAATATGGATTGACAGGTGATTTCTGTTGAATAGATCTTTGTAATGAGTCTAGAAAATTAGAGTCCATTTGTACATGCTCAGTCCGTAAAGGCAGAGTTTTTAACATGATATTGGTATTATAGTCTTCTTTTTCTTAGAAGAAAATAAGATCTTCAAGGGTGGGGCTAGAGGCAGACCAAAGATAAAGAAATGGCAAAATCCAGAGTACCCTATGTACCTATTAACTATACTAAGAACCTTCAGTGAAATAACCATTCCCATTGAAATTACAACAAAAATAATCTAGAAAAATGGAGGAGAGATAAAGAAGTTCAAATGTATTTTTACTATTCAATGTTGGAATGATACTGCTTTATACATATTGGAAACCACAAAGATCCTTCTTGCCATATTAGCCCTACACAAATGACTGGACTTTCTGTGAAATCTTAGAAATATTCCCTTTGTACATTACTTCTTTATAATCTTTCCTATCATTTCTGGCATTATTGAAACCTTCCTTCCTTCCTTCCTTCCTTCCTTCCTTCCTTCCTTCCTTCCTTCCTTCCTTCTTTCCTTCTTTCCTTCCTTCTCCCCTTCTCTTCCTCCCCCTTCTCTCCTTCCTTCCCTCCCTTTTCCCTTCCTCCTTCTCTTTGTTCCTCCCTACTTGGAGATAGGGAGATAAACTGGGGGAAGGGGGCAGGATTATAAAAATACATGTCATTAAAATACAAGGTCCCTGAGGTCAAGGATTATTTGGACCATTGTTTGCATTCCCAGTATTTAGGTTAGAATCTGGCATGGAGTAACTGTAGACCAAATGCTTGTCAGTTGATTAATTGATTGCAGTCACTTTGCTGCTGGTGTAGTCAATTATCTACTTCTCCATTAAAACAGAATTCACTATTGCCTTCAGCTACGAAGTCTGCACTGGAAAAGGAAATCGCAAACCACTCCAGCATCTTTGCCAAGAAAACTCCATAAACAGTACGATCCACAGGACATGGCTGAACAACTGAACAGCAACAATAGCTTTTCTTATTGTTGTTGTTTGGCCATTTTGGTTGTGTCTGATTCTCCATGACTCCATTTGGGGTGTTCTTGGCAAAGATGCTTGAAGAGGTTTGCCATTTCCTTTTTAAGCTCATTTTACAGATGAAGAAACAGAGGCAAACAAGGTTAAGTGACTTGCCCAAGGTCAAATAACTAATAAGTGAATCCAGATGTGAACTTAGGAAGATGAGTCTTAGTGACTCCAGGCTTGGCACTCTATCCACTGTGCCACCTAGCTGCCCACAACTTTACTAGTTGATTCATAAGTGCATTCAGCATTCCTTGTAACATCCTTTAATTCATATCCTAGATACTTATACTAAGAACCTTCTTACCCCCATTCAAATAGCCATTTGTCACATTGTAATTTTTGAACCAATCTACTAACCCCTAACACTTTGCCCCATCCTTTGGCAGTAGAGCACAAGATTATGACCACACAAAATCCATAAGGAGAAGAGTGTTATGATGGGACTATGGATGGTAATACTAGTCATCTTATTGGGGAGAAAGCATATGTACATGATTAGAGAACCATATTGTAGCAGCAAGCACCCCAACATCCCCAGAGTGGCTGCCAACACAGGTTCTTAGATCTGCTTTTCTAAAGGAAAGCAACTCAAAATGGGTTAACAAGCTTACTTTAATCAATCAAACATATTTCATTTACCTAGTTCAGGGGAAAAAGGTCAGTATCCCAAACTTCAAAGTATACAAGACAGAGAAACAAACAGATCAAGCAGACAGGCTTCCAAACTGTCCAACCATTACATCAATATCAAATCACAGTTACCAGAGAGGGAAGCATCAATATCTGGGTTTTCAAAACCAGGGGCTCTCAACTGCTGCCCAGAGTCTCATCTGGACAAATCACACAACACTTCTCAAAGCGAGCCCCAAAGCAAAGCCTCACATCAGAGATTATATAACCTTCTCCTGGATCAGAGAATGTAACCACCCTCTTGACCCACTGCCCATTTACACAGCATCAAGTTTAGGCATTACTGAAAACCAAGCCTCCTGCCACAGGCTCCATGTGACCACATTTAGCCTATTAGGGGACAGAGGATATTTTCAAATCAAGGAAGGTTCTTGGAGTCTCTTAAGCCTATCAAAGGGCCTAGGGGCAGGGAAGATCTTTAAATTTGCATTTCTATTGAGCATATAAGAGATTAGATATTTTTCACTTGGGGAATAATTAGAGAATCATATAAGTTAGTAGGAGAGACCACATGTCATAGTGATTATAAGGCTATCCTTCAAGTAAGAAAATTTGGATTCAAGTCCTGTCTCTTAGGTATTGTACCTATGTGTCCATGGACAATCCACTTCACTTCTAAGTGACATATTCAGCTACAAAACTCTAAATTATTGCTTAGCTATCCCTTGCATGGGGCATGAGAGAAGAGGAATTTTTCATACCAGTTCCCTTACACCAACGAAATCACAGACCTGGACTCCCTTTTCCCAGCAAATGAATGGTAAATCATCTATAATAAATATAATCAAGTCCAAAAATATGGGGCACAGACAATAAGCAGTTTAGGCAGTCAAGATCAAAGGAGATAATGAATGGAAAAAACTCTGGAAATTGTAAAGTATTAAACAAATGGTAAAGAATAAATGATGGTGATTGAAGGAAATAGGTCTACGAGTCAATGTTTCATTTCTCTGATACCTAGTTGTATCTTACTCTTAGCTCTCTAATAATATTAGGTTATATTTTGTATTTTAGTTATTTGGGTATGTCTTGTTATTATGTCTATCCAATTATTCTGTAGTCCTTTTGAAAGCAAGCACACATTCTTAGTGCCTAAAAGAGTCCCTTCAATGTTGTATCTACTTAGTAGATATTTGTTGAAGCAGCAAAATTAATGGTAAATACAATAGACATAATTGGTCCTCTCTTGTTAATTGTTACAAGTGGACATATCTTTTATTAATTGGTAAATTAAAGGATGCCTTTTGCTGTGGCCAAAAAGGCACTGTACGTGCCTAGTCTTGGCTTCAGAAAATGACCATGAGGACCACTTCTCTCCTGTTGGTAGAAAGCTAGTGGACTATGGAGATTGAGTGTTGCAAACCTGTCAGTCACAGTTGCATTGATCATCGGTTTTGCTTAACCAATTTTCTAGGTTCTAAGAGAGACTTCAATTTTGGAGGAGAAAGAGGAATTAAATTGGTAAATACCTGTGAGCAAAGCAAAAGTCCTCAAAAATCTTGTGTAATTTTTTTAAAAAGAAATATTTGTTGAATGAATATTTGAATAAGTGAATTAAGCTATCAAAGAAAGTTTATAATAAGGGTGATGACTGAGCAACTTCAATCTCAGTTTATGGCAAGAGGAGCAAGAGAAAACCACAAACTGACCTTTATTGCTCTATTGTGCCACAGAAGTAAGGTGGGTATATTTTATAAGGGGCAGCATTTTTTACTTGAATTTTAATTTTTTATCCTGTTATCTTCCTTTCCTTTATATTCTCTCCTGACATTTTTGTTTGTATTCTTACCTAAACCCAAAGCCAATTAGCATGTGATTTACATGTATTTGTGGTGGGGAATTGATTAGGACACCACTAAGCAATTAATTTCTTCTCAGCATAGTTGATGAAATTACAACAAGTAGGTGGCAGTCAAGAGAGACAAGGAGACATTAAGGTCTTATGTGATGTTCAAAGCAGTGTCTACCCTGTTGTTCCTTTGAAAGGAGTGAGGAAGCTCATTAGTCAAGCTCGATGATCAGATTGGTGATATATAGTAGACAATAGAGGACAGGGAGTTCTGAGGAGTATGACCTCTAGCAGCAGAGAAGAGGGTCAGCTATCTTAAAGAAGCTTACCTTTGAGGGAGTATCATTCTTCATCTCCTGGAGGAAAGAAGATTTCTTGATTTCCCTCTGCCTCACTTCCTCCCAACAACCATAGCATGTTGTAGGGGGCCATGTCTAGTAGTCCTGTGGCACTGGAAGAAAAAGGAAGGATGGTGACTTTGCACAGCTCTCCCTCACTTGAGTCTGAATCATTTGTAAATCATGTAATCACTTTCATGATATCATGGTCTTCCTTAATGAAGGGGAAACAACAACAACAGCATCTTGTGCAAAGATATTGAGCAGAGAGCTGTCTGAGGGTTAAGTGTAGTAACAGACCCATTCAAGACACTGTGCCTATGGGGGAACAGCATTAAAATACTGAGAAAAGATAATAGGACCCTGTAGCATCGGAGGCATGAGCAATAAATGTCTTAAGTTCTTACCTTTGTCAGTGAACTTTAGCATTTAGCACAGTATTAGTGTAACAGCAAGCACCCTAGCATCCCCAGGATGGCTGCCAGCACAGGTTCACTGATCTGTTTTATTAAAGGAAAGCAACTTTAAAGGGTTCAACAATCTCTACTTACACACACACAAACACCACACACACACACACACACACACACACACACAAACATACTATATACATATAGATATATCACTCAGTCCAAGGGAAAAAGTCAACACCCTGAACTTCAGAAAATACAAACAGAAATTACAAACGGACAAAAAATGCAGACAGAGAAAATAACATAATTCTTTTTTTACTTTGTTTTCATTTTTAAAAATTTCTTTCTTTATTTTTAGTTTTCAACATTAATTTCCACAAGATTTTGAGTTACATTTTTTTCTTCCCGTCTTTCCCCTATAACCCATCCCAAAATACCAAGCCTACTGATTCCGACTTCTCCCAATCTGTTCTTATATCTTTCCCCATCACCCTCCTAACTTTCTAGTAGGGCAAAATGGGTTTCTATACCCCAGTACCTGTATATCTTATTTCCCAGTTTAATGTAAAGAAAAAAAAACAAATTTTTAAACATTTGTTTTTAAAACTTTAGTCCCAGATTATTTTCCCTTCTTCCCTTCTCACCCATCCACACTGGGAAGATAAGCACTTCAATATAGGTTGTACATGAGTAGTTACCCAATCATTTCCATAGTAGTTATATTGTGAAAGACTAGCTACATTTCCCTCCATCCTATCCCATGCCCCACTTATTATATTTTCTCCTTTGACACTATCCCTTTTCAAAAACCTTTGCTTCTAACTACCCTCTCCCCCAATCTTCCCTCCCTTCTATCCTTCCCCCTTATCCCCTACCCCCTTATTATCCTGTAGGGTAAGATACCCAGTTGAGTGTGTATATTATTCCCTCCTTAAGCCAAATTCAATGAGAATAAGGTTGTATCATTCCCTTTCACCTTCCTGCTCTCCCTCTCCATTGCAACAGTTTTCTCTTGCCTCTTTTATATAATTTACCCTAATCAATCTCTCCCTTTTTCCTCCCAATAAATTTTTCTCCCACCTATTAATTTTGTTTTTTAGATATCATCCCTTCATATTCAACTCATCATGTGCCCTCTGTCTATGTATACATGAATATACATATGCCCACACTCACATATATATTTATATACACATACACCCTCCTATAAATACATATATTTGTATGTATACATATACATATACATATATGTATACATATACATATACATACATACATATATATGAAAGATGTATTCCCTTCAACTATCCTCATATAGGGAAGAGTCTCACAAGTTACAGTGATCATTTTTCCATGTAGGAATGTAAATAGTTCAATTTTAATAAGTTCCATATGATTTCTTTTTCCTGTTTACCTTCTCATGCTTCTCTTGCTTCTTGTATTTGAAAGTTACATTTTCTCTTCAGCTCTGGCTTTTTCTTCAAGAATACTTGAAGAGATTCTATTTCATTGAATAACCATATTTTCCCCCAGGAGCATTATACTCAGTTTTGTTGGGTAGGTGATTCTTGGTTTGAGTCCTAGCTCTGTTGACATCCAGAATATCATATTCCAAGCACTTCAATCCCTTAATGTAGAAGCTGTTAGGTCTTGTGTTATCCTAATTGTGTTCCCACTTTACTCAAATTGTTTCTTCCTGACTACTTGCAGTATTTTTTCCTAGACCTGAGAATTCTGGAATTTGGCTATAATATTCCTAGTTTTCTTTTTGAGTTCTTTTTCAAGAGGCAAATAGTGAATTCTTTCTGTTTCTATTTTGCCCTCTGGTTCTAGAGTATCAGGGCAATTTTGCTTGATAATTTCTTGAAAGATGGTGTCTAGGCTTTTTTTTATCATGGCTTTCAGGTAGCCCAATAATTTTTAAGTTATCTCTCCTGGATCTGTTATCCAGGCCAGTGTTTTTTTTTTCAATGAGATATTTCACATTGCCTTCTATTTTCTCATTTTTTTTCCTTTTTTTTTGGAGGGCAATTGAGGTTAAGTAACTTATCCAACATCACACTGCTAGGTTTTTGTTTGTGTGTGCATTAAGTGTCTGAGGCTGGATCCAAACTCAGGTCCTTCTGACTCCAGGGCCGACACTCTACTCACTGCGTCACCTAGCCGCCCCTATTTTCTCATTTTTTGTACCTGTTTTGTAGTATCTTGATTTCTCATAAACTCATTAGCTTCGAATTACTCCAATCTAATTTTAATGGAGTTATTCTCTTCAATGAGTTTTTGAAATTCCTTTTCCATTTGGCAAATTCAGCTTTTTAAGGCATTCTTGTCCTCATTGGCTTTTTGGGCTTCTTTTGCCTTTTGAGTTAGTCTATTTTTTAAGGTGTTATTTTCTTCAGTGTAATGTTGGTTCTCCTTTAGCAGGCTATTGACTTGCTTTCCATGATTTTCTTGCATCATTCTCATTTCTCTTCCCAATTTTTACTCTGCTTCTTTTACTTGATTTTCAAAGTTCTTCTTGAGCTCCAACATGGCCTGTAACCAATTCATATTTTACTTGGAGGCTTTTGATGCAGGAGTTGTGACTTCAGTTTCTTCCTCTCACCCCATGCTTTGTTCCTTTGTGTCCCCAAAATAGAATTCTATTGGCTGTTTGTGCTTCCATTGCTTGCTCATACTGGCAGCCAATTACTTGACTGTTGAACTCTTTGTCACAGTAGAACTCTGCTTCCAGAATGGAGAGAGCTATGTCCTAAATTGCTGGGGGTTTTGCACTGCCAGAGCTATTAGGAGGGTGCCCTCTCTAGAGCCCCTACAAGCTCTGGCTCACTGGTCACATACCCCAGGACCACCACCCAAGAATGTGATCCAGATCCAACCTGGTTAAAGCAAGAGCAATTACCCTCTGAATGGTCGCTTGGTCCCCTATGATCTGCAGACCAGGAGCTCCTGAGGCATTCATTCATCAAATTTTCTTCCCAGGGGACATGGTCCTGAGAGTGCTCTTTAGGTCACCCCCCTCCCCCATTCCAACAGAGTTCCACACTGACCTTTTACTTTGTCTTTGACATTTATGGATTGAAAAGTTTGGAAACTGCCACAGCTACTGATGAATCACTCTCCTAAAGTCTGCTCCTGTGTCTGGTGGTTGAGCCACCCTGGGACTAGAACCATGAGGCTCACCCCAACCTGTACTCAGCTCCTGTTTTGGTGTGATAGACCCTTCCTGTCTGCCTGCCAGGTTTCCTTCAGTGGGAATTTTTTTTCCCTCTGTCCGTTTGTTGGTTCTGTAGCTCTAAAGTTTGTTTAGAGACATTTTTTTACATATATTGGAAGTGATTGGAGCAGGAGCCCACACCAAGTTTGGGCTTCTACTTTGCCATCTTGGCTCTGCCTCCAAAATAACATAATTCAACAGACCAATCAACAGGGCTTCTAACTGTGTGATAATTACATACATACATGGTTAGTTACCAGAGAGAAAACAACTAACATCTGGGTTTTCAACAGTTACCCAGAGTGTCATCTGACCAAATCACCCAACTCTTCCCATAAGTGAACCTCAACCAAAGCAAAACTTCACTTGAGAGTATATATACCCTTCTTCAGGGTCAGAGGACATCACAGCCTTTATGACTCACTGCCTAATTACAGGGTAATAAAAGGTTTGGGCCTTCCTGAAAAACAAACCTCCCCACAATCTAGTTCTTCCTATTGGGTTCTACTTGTGGCCCATTGAGGGGCAGGGAAGATCTTCAAATTCCCTTATCATTACACTTTGTGAAATAGTAAGTGTTTAATACTACCTCCTGGATTACCACATTGCTATGGTTGATGGTCTTGCATAGCTGAATGAAACTATTAGCTGTACCATGCAGGGTTACCCAAGATAGACAGGTCATCATAGAGAGTTCCTACAAAACATGATCCACTGGAGAATAAAATGTCAACCCCCTCCAATATCTTTACTGAGAAAACCCCATGGATAAAGGCCCGGTGTGCTATGCTACATGGGGTCATGGAGAGTAGCACATCACTGAACAATGGCAATAAAGTACTTAATAAATAATCAAATAAGCATTTGTGAACTACTTGTGCCAAAGTGTCCTTTTTCAAAGGTAACTATGGAAGGCCAGTCTGTGAGTTCTAATTGGAGAATGTGGCAATTCCAAAGGGAATGCTACATACAAAAATCTATATGCAGATATATAGACTGTAAGATAAAGCCCTGGCCTTGGGGTTAGAAAGGCTTGAGTTCAAATCTTTCCTCAGATACTTAGCAATATTGGACAAGATAGTTCACCTCTCTAAGGCTCAGTTTTCTAATTTATAAAACATGGACAGTAATAGTATTTACCTCCCTAAGTAATTATGAGCACCAAATAGAATAACACATAAAATATTTTGAAAAATTTAAAGATCCATGTAAATGGTAATCATCATCATAATCATCGCTACTGTAATCATTAATATTATATTGATGATGATGATGATGATGATGATGATGGACAATGACAATGATGGGGAAAGTTGTTAAGGGAAGATATGAAAGGAATGTCTCACAATAATCAGATCTTCCTGTTTATCTTTCTTAGGGTAATTTCCAAGCTGGAGATTTGCAGTTTTCAGAGGAACCAAGTTGAACTATCATCTCCTTTTAAATTGTAGTACCTCTTCCTTAAGGCAGCTAGGTGACATAGTTGATAGAGTCCTGGGTCTATAGTCAAGAAGATTCATCTTCCTGATTTTAAATCTGCCTTCAGGCACTTAACTAGCTGCATGACCCTGGGAAAGTCACTTAACACTGCCTCAGTTTCCTCATCTGTATAATTGTCTGGAGAAGAAAATGGGAATCCACTTCAGTAGATCTGCAAAGAAAAACCCTGAATGGGATCATACATAGTCAGATATGACTGAAAAGTGACTAAACAACTAAATCCATTCCTTCCTGGACCTACAGGATCTTCTCTGTAGAGAATATTACTTCTTATATTTTAGTTTCATGTCATAAGCTCTTGTGCATATACTATAGAACATTTGCATATTACATTCTTCTTATATACAGTTCTACTCTTTACCCCAAAGCATGAAATGATGCTCAGCACTTAAAGTTGACCCCAAATTCCCTGCCTGATTTCACTCCAACACATAAAAGGTCTTGAACTCTATTTCCAATTAGTATACTGTATGGTGACAAAAAAAATAATTCAGCATATATAAAAAAGATTCAGGGGGCGGAGCCAAGATGGCAGAGTAGAAACAGCATTTCCAATGTGCTCTGCCCCACACAAATTTCAAACAATGTGAAAGGGAGCTCCAAACAACTTCTGGAGCCACAGCACCCACAGAACGGCACAGAGAAGCTAACCTCCTGCTGAGGACAGCCCAGCAGCCCTGCAGGGAGCAGCCAGTGCAGCGTTCTGAGAGCAGGCAGCCCAGCACGCTGGGAACAGACAGCGCAACCCGCAGAGCTCAGATCCGAGGTTTTAGCCCCAGGGCAGCCGGGCCTTCAGCCGGCTGGTGGAACCCCAGAACACCAGCAATTGTGGCGATTCCAGAATTATCAGCACAGATATGCCTAGGACAAAGTGAGAGGTTAGAGCCCTATGGACTTTGGGACCAGTATTTGGGGAACACGTGGCTTCCTCCCCTGGGGGAAAAAAGCTGCTGAAGAAACAGCTGCACAGAAGCCATTTTGCAGCATCAGCAGTGGCTCTAGCTCCTGGTCTATGAACTGTAGGAAGATCCAGCAATCAGTCTGGGGGTTAATCGCTTTTGCTTTAAACTGCCTGGATCTGGATTGTGGTCTGGGGGGGAAGTTTGGGGTGGGTATCCAACTTGCCAGAGTGGGTGGAGGCTTTACAGAGGCCACCCAACTGGCGGAAGTTGTGAAGACCCCACGTTTGGGCGGAAGCTCCCCTGTCTGGTGGCAGAGTCCTACTGTGGCAACAAGCCCAAAAATCAAGTAATTAAGTGGCAATATGCCTAGGCAAATGAAACAAAATAAACAGAAAAGTTCAACATTGGACTCCTATTTTAGGGGCAAAGAGGCTCAAAGCATGGAGGAGGACTGTGAGGTCAGAACTCCTGCACCAAAAGCCCCAAATGAAAATACAAGCTGGCTACAGGCCATAGAGGACCTTAAGAAGCAGATAAGAGAAGTGGGGGAAATTTGGGAAGAGAAATGAAAAAGATGCAAGAAAAGTATGAAATGACAGTCAACAGCCTGACTGAGGAAAATAACACCTTAAAAAATAGACTAACTCAAATGGCAAAAGAGGCTCAGAAAGGCAATGAGGAGGAGAATGCCTTAAAAAGTCGAATTTGCCAGATGGAAAAAGAATCTCAAAAGCTCACTGAGGAGAATCATTCCTTCAGAGTTAGACTGGAGCAAATGGAAGCTAGTGACTTTATGAGAAATCAAGATGCTGTTAAACAGATCCAAACAAATGAAAGAACAGAAGGCAATGTGAAATATCTCATGGGAAAAACCACTGACCTGGAAAATAGATCCAGGAGAGACAATTTAAAAATTATTGGACTACCTGAAAGCCATGATCAAAGAAAGAACCTAGAAATCACCCTCCAAGAAATTCTCAAGGAAAATTGCCCTGATGTTTTAGATCCAGAGGGCAAAATAGAGGTTGAAAGAATCCACAGATCACCTCCTGAAAAAGATCCCCAAAAGAAAACTCCCAGGAATATTATAGCCAGGTTCCAGAATCCCCAGATCAATGAGAAAATACTACAAGCAGCCAGGAAGAAACAATTTCAATATTGTGGAAACACAACCAGAATAGCACAGGACATGGCAGCTTCTCCATTGAGGGACAGAAGGGCATGGAATATGATATTCCAGAAGGCAAAAGAGCTGGGAATGAACCCAAGGGTCACCTACCCAGCAAAACTGAGTATCTTGTTTCAGGGTAAAATATGGTCATTCAGTGGAATAGAGGACTTTCAAGCATTCTTGATGAAAAAACCAGAGTTGAATAGAAAATTTGACATTCAGACACAAGAAGAAGAGATGCTTGAGAAGGTAATCAAGGAAAAGAAATCAGAAGGAACTTATCAAAGTTGAACTAGTTACATTCCAACATGGAAAAACAATAACTGGGTTTGATGAAACCTTTCTCATTATGAAAACAATTGAAGAAGGGTACATGGCATATGTTCACAGGTATACATGGATAGAGGGCACAGGTTGAATTTGATGGGAAGGGATGATTATTATTTTTTTTTGGAGGGCAATTGGGGTTGGGTGACTTGCCCAGGTTCACGTGGCTGGGTTTTTGTTTGTGTGTTGGGTGTCTGGGGCCGGATCCGAGCTTGGGTCCTTCTGGCTCTGGGGCTGGCTCTCTGCTCGCTGCACCACCTAGCCGCCCCAAGGAAGGGATGATTCTTAAGGGGTGAAGTCAAGAGGTAGAGAGGAAAGTGGCAAGAGGAGATGGAGAGAGACAGGGTAGGGCAAACTATCTCATGTAGAAGAGGCAAGGGGAAGTAGTTGCAGGGGAGGGGAAGAACAGGAAGGCAAAAAGGCAAAACCATATTCTCATTGAAGTTGGCTCAAGGAGAGAATCACATACATACTAAATGGCATATCTTACCCTCACTCACTTTCCTGAGTAGGGGAAAGGGGGATGAGAGGGGAGATGATGGAGGGGAGGGCATTCTGGGGAGAGGGGAGGTTAGATGTACCCACTATCAAAGAGGGACAGGATCAAAGTAGGGAATGGACCACATGGGAGGTGAGACAGGTGGGAGGGAAATATAAGCAGTCTTTTACAATATATCTACTATGGTAATGTTTTGCATAGATATACATGTACAACACATACTGAATTGCTTATCTTCTCAGAGGGAGTGGGTGACAAGGGAGAAGGGGAATGGATCTGAAAATCGAAGTTTTAAAATTAAATGTTTCATAAGATGTCCAGGCAGTGGGGCTCAGAGATTCACCTTGCCCTAATGGCAAAGTCGAAGGGGGTATGGGAGAAGATATGGGAGAGAGCAGATTGGATGAGGGGATATCTAGTGGGACTGCCATTCTGGGGTGGTGGGTAGGGAAAAAATGTAACTCATAATCTGGTGGAAATGAATGATGTAAATCACAAGTTAATAAAGCATTTGTTTGATTAAAAAAAAAGATTCAAATGGGTGACCTGTCAGTCTATTCCCTGGAAGCTTTTGAGTAAAGATTTATATGAGTCACCAGGTAAAGGAAGGGCAACTGACCCTATCTCCCGCCCAGCTGCCCTGTAACCATGAGCACATAGAGTCTTTGTTTTCCTTTGTCTCCTTTGAATTTCTTCTTTCCTGTTCTTAGGTGAAGGGATATTCTGAAATGGAAATAGCTAGACAACTTGTTAGAATAGATTGTCAATCAAAGCCAGGCTGTGCTGGCACCAGCTCATAGGGGCAATTGCTAAATTTTTAGTAGAAGTATTTACACATCAGAAATCCCACAAATACTTCAAATCCGGGGTTGATTTATTGTTTTGTGGTTGATCTAGACTCTAGACTTGAGAAAGTGATAGGGTTAATGTTAATAATGTACCTTCTACTTAAAACTCCTTTGTGCAGCTGGTTGCTGAACATTTACCAGCACACTCCTACATCAAAGCAATATGAGGTACTTAATTTTTTTAAAGTTTATCTTTTTTTTTTTAAACAAATGCTTTATTAACTTCTGTTTTACATCATTCATTTCCGCCAGATTTTGAGTTACAATCATTTTCCCCCCATTATTCCCCTACCCAACCTCCCAGAATAGTAGTCCCACAAGATATCACTTCCTCCAATCTGCTATCTCCCATACCTTCTCCCATACCCCCATCGACTTTTCCATTAGAGGAAGGTGAATCTTTGTGTCCCAATGCCTGCACATCTTATCTCCCTATTACAAGCGAAAGAGTATTACTAATAGTATTTGTATATATTTGAAACATTTAATGTTAAGACCTCGAATTTCAGATCCATTTCCTTCCTCCCTTGTCACCCATTCCTTCTTGGGAGATAAGTAATTCAGTATATGTTGTACATGTCTAGCTATGCAAAACATTATCATAGTAGATATATTGTACAAGGCTGCTTATAATTCCCTCCCACTCATCCCACCCCCACACCTGGTCCATTCCCTACATGATCCTGTCCCTCTTCTATAGTGGGTACTTCCAACCTCCCCTCCCCCCAAGGATGCCTTCCCATCCATCATCCCTCCTCTCATCTCCCTTCCCCCTATCCTGCTGTAGGTTGAGTATGTATGACATTCTCTCCCTGAACCAAATTCAATGAGAATGTGGTCTTGCCTTTTTGCCTTCCTATTCTCCCCCTCCCATGCAACCACTTCCCCTTGCTTCTTCTACATGGGATAGTTTACCCTACCTGCTCTCCCCATCTCCTCTTGCCACTTTCCTCTCTCACCTCATAATTTCATCCCTTGAGTATTCTCCCTTCCCAACAAATTCAACCTATGCCCTCTATCCATATATAACTGTAACATATGCCATATACCCTTCTTCCATTATTTTCATAGTGAGAAAGATATCATCAGTCACAGTTATTGCTTTTCCATATAGGAATGTAAATAGTTCAACTTTGATAAGTTCCTTTTGATTTCTTTTCCCTGATTACCTTCTCAGGCATCTCTTACTTCTTGTGTCTGGATGTCAAATTTTCTATTCAACTCTGGTTTTTTCCTCAAGAATGCTTGAAAGTCCTCTATTCCACTGAATGACCATATTTTCCCCTGAAACAAAATACTCAGTTTTGCTGGGTAGGTGACCCTTGGGTTCATTCCCAGTTCTTTTGCCCTCTGGAATGTCGTATTCCATGCCCTTCTATCCCTCAGTGTAGAAGCTGCCAGGTCCTGGGCTATTCTGATTGTGTTTCCACAATATAGAAATTGTTTCTTCCTGGCTGCTTGTAGTATTTTCTCCTTGATCTGGGGATTCTGGAACCTGGCTATAATATTCTGGGAGTTTTCTTTTTGGGTCCTTTATAGGAGGTGTGGTGGATTCTTTCAACCTCTATTTTGCCCTCTGGATCTAAAACATCAGGGCAATTTTCCTTGAGAATTTCTTGAAGGGTGATTTCTAGGTTCTTTCCTTGATCATGGCTTTCAGGTAGTCCAATAATTTTTAAATTGTCTCTCCTGGATCTATTCTCCAGGTCAGTGGTTTTTCCCATGAGATATTTCACATTGCCTTCTAATCTTTCATTTGTTTGGATCTGCTTAACAGCATCTTGATTTCTCATAAAGTCACTAGCTTCCATTTGCTCCAGTCTAACTCTGAAGGAATGAATCTCCTCAGTGAACTTTTGAGATTCTTTTTCCATCTGGCAAATTCGACTTTTTAAGGCATTCTTCTCCTCATTGCCCTTTTGGCCCTCCTTTGCCATTTGAGCTAGTCTATTTTTTAAGGTGTTGTTTTCCTCAGTCAGGCTGTTGACCCTCATTTCATACTTTTCCTGCATCCTTCTCATTTCTCTTTCCAATTTTTCCTCCACTTCTCTTATTTGATTTTTAAAGTCCTTCTTAAGGTCCTCTATGGCCTGCAACCCGCTCATGTTTTCCCCTGGGGCTTTTGGAGCAGGACTTCTGACCTCACAGTCCTTTTCCCGCTCTATGCCCCCAAAATAGGAGTCTAGGGTTGCATTTTTCTGTTTCCTTTGCCTTGGCATGTTGCCACTTAATTGCTTGACTTTTGGGCTTGTTGCCACACTATGGCTTTAAGGCCAGATAGAGGAATTTTCGTCCCGAACGTGTGGGGGGCAACTTCCGTTTCTGGCAAGCTGTAAACCCACCCACAACTTCCACCCTAGATCACAATCCAGATCCAGGAGGTTAAAGCAAGAGCGATTACCCCCCAAGACTGATCGCTGGATCTCCCCACGATTTGTAGGCTGGGAGCCAGACCTGCCTCTGAAAACGACAAAATGGCGTGTCTCCTCAGCGGCTTCTAGCCCCCAGGGGAGGGAGCTGACGCATTCCCCAAATACAGGCCCCAAAGTCCATAGGACACTAACCTCTTACTTTGTCCTAAGCATGTCTATGTTGATAATTCTGGAATCGCCACAGCTCCTGGTGTTCTGGGGTTCCTCCAGCCGGCTGCTGGCCCTGCCGCCCTGGAGCTAAAACCTCGGCTCACGCAGACCTGGGCTCTGCTCGGCTCGGCTCCTGCGCTCTGCGCGCTGCTGTCTCCCAGACGCTGCGCTGGTCCTTCCTGCAGGGCTGCTGGGCTGTCCTCAGCGGGAGGTTAGCTTCTCTGTGTTGTTCTGTAGGTGCTGGGGCTCCAGAAGTCGTTCACAGTCCTTTTTTACATAGTTTGTGGGGAATCTGGGGGCAGAGAGGCTTGGAAGAGCTGTTTCTACTCCGCCATCTTGGCTCCGCCCCTAAAGTTTATCTTAAAGGATTGCAATATTTAACTCTTTTAACTCTGAGATTCTGAGATTTGTTGACACTTTTGTGACTTTGGACTAGTCAATTTCCTTAACCATACACCTCAGCAACTGGAGTTAATAATCTAGAAGATCTCTTAGGGGTCAAAATCCTATTATTCCTCAGTCTTTTAAGATACACTGGCTTAGACACTCACCATGAAGGACTCTATGGGTTATTTCCAAGTTATTTAATCTCTCTGAGACTCAGAGGCATGGTCTACAAAATGGGGATCATGATATTCACCCCATCCCTATACAGAGTTACTATGAAGAAAAGATATGAGAGAATATGAGAGAAATGTGAGTCATTGCTATGATGATGATGATGATATCCATTGACCTCAAGGAACTTACTATCTGGTCAGGAAAGCAAGTATTACACACATATAATTTGGAAGAGAGTATACTCAGGGGTGATGATTATACTAAAAATTAAGTGAAATATGGCCAGCCCAAGCATAAATCTAGATCTTCACATTTTCTGGTTAGTCAATCAATCAGTAATCAATCATTTATTAAGCACCCACCATGTACCAGCCACTGTCTAAGCACAGATACAAAACATAAAAACATGATTCCTATCCTCACATAGTTCACATGTAATGGGGGAGAAAACACCCAAACAACTATGTACATACAAGGTATATACAATGTAAATGGGAAGTAATCTCAGAAAGAACTAATATAGGGGAGGCAGGAAAATCCTCTTGTAGAAAGTGGGATTTGAGTCTTGAAGGAAGTTATGGAAGTCAGGAGACAAAGGGGAGGAGGGAAAGCATACCTTACAAGGAAGATGACCAATACAAAGGCAAAGAGTCAGGAAATGGAGGGTCATGTGTGAAGAACTTCAAAGCCAGTGACCCTAGATCATAAAGCTTCTAGAAGCATATAAAGTATAAAAATACTAGATAAGTGGAGAGAGCCCAGATTGCAAAGTGCTTTAAAAATAAAATGGAATTTTATATTGTGTCCTAGAAGTAAACGGGAGCCATTTGAGTTTAATGTGTAGTCCAGTGACATGGTCAGACCTAAGCATTAGGAAGATCATTTGGTAGCTGAGTGGAAGATGGACTGAAATAGGGGAAAGACTTGTGAAATGGAGAACAACCAGGTCATTGCTTTCTTTTACCTGATCTTCTAAGTTTCCTAATTCTTTTCACTGGAAACAAGCCATGCCCCAATGCATTCTTAGGCAGACTGCTGCCTCCCCCAGTCCTTCTGTCAATGGAGGGGAACTCTGCTCCACCAATCTGCTTCTCTCTTTCAGACACCCTAATTAGAAGGCCTGCCTGGAACACATGGGCTGTGCAAGGAGCCAAGCTCTGAACAAAGGACGGATCCTCACATGTGTCAGCTTCCCAATCTGGCCATTTCTTTTTGGCATTGTGGGAAAAATAAATTGTCCAAAAGACTAAGTAGCAATGAGCCTACAGGTGGGGATACCATTAGCATGTTTAAAGTAGGGAGCAGGAGAAGGACTAGTGGGAGGGAAGAAAAAATGAAGGGATAACAATGGGAAATGGAAGGAGGCAACTTCACCACTGAAATTTTCTCCTTGGTCCTTTCATAGACCTTGGAAGCAACAAGAAAATAAGCTATTTCTTTCCTCTTTCAAGTACCTACAGAATTGATCTTTCTGGTTTCCAATGAGGAAATCTTGATTGAAAAGTTGAATTGCAGACAATCAATTGATTGACAAGCATTTATTAAGTACTTACTAATTGCTAGGCATTTCACTAAGTGAAATATGGAGTCAAAAGAAAAGTAAGATTTTTTTTTTTACACAGAGCTTAAATTCTAAAGGGTGTGCACATTCTAATATGCACATGGACACACAACAATACTCACTAGGACCTCCTGTATAAATGCAATTATGCACACACACACACATATGCCTGTATGCACTCATGTATGTGTACTTATACCAAAAATGCAAGGTAATCATAAAGACTCAGAGAGTAGCAGCTTTGGGGTGGGGAGGAGAGAAAGGCCTTACACAATAGGAAACACTTAAATCAGAGTATTTAAAGATGTCTCAAATTCAAGAGCAGATGGAAGGAGAGTGGCATTCCTAGAAGGGAGACATCTCGTGCAAATCCATGTAGATGTACTATGAAGTATCATGTCTGAGAAACACAAAGTAGATTACATGTGATCTACTGAGAAACCTGTAAGTTTTGTCTGCTTCACCTTTCAGCTACCTTCATTACTTAGCCCTAAAGCATTTCCATCCAGAAAAGGGCATGATCTGAGCTCTACAAGTTCCTGACCTGGTTTTTGAGCAACATGTCTGTGGGCTTACCTTAGTTGGAGTCCCAGTAGACTCCTGTTGGAGTCAGTTCTTATTAGCCAACTGTAAAACTCTACTTGTTCAGAATGACAGAAATTCAGATTCTAGCATTCCTAGAATTCCTCCTTTTACATATTTTGTTTTTCTGATCTAGAATTGCTCTTTTATTTTTTCTCCTACAACCGTCAGACTGGTCTGTAAGCTGAAACTGAGATCTTACTTTGTTTCTGGAGTAAGAGGAACATCAGTGCTCACTTCTGAAGTTGCTCCTTGCTTCACATACAGTCTTATACTCATGATTGCTCCCCACCATAGAATCTACCGCTAGGCATAAGTCCTTTCCTCAGGATACCCTGAATCTGTGAACAGAACTGGGAAGTGAGCATCAGAACTTCCAGTTGGCAGCTTTTTCTACACTCTGCAGAAGTTTAGGCCCCTCTTTAGGTTTAGATATTGAACCCCTCCTTGCCCTGGTTCACAGCCTCTTTCTGTTCTGGAATGCTCCATGAAGCTCTTCCTGTCTCTTCCTTTCTGTTCTCACAAAACTCAGTCTACTTCTCAATAGACTGGACCAGAAAGTAGGCTGGAAAAAAATGATTCACTCTGATTTTTGTCCCCTTGGATATCCTAATGAGAACTCAATCCAGTGCATTTTCTAGATGTTTGAAGGATTTTTAGGATAAAGTTTGGCTCTACTTCTTCCTCATGCTCTGCCATTTTAACCCTACCCCAGATCTTTCTTCAAAGAAAATTTCTTTTTTTATTGCAATCTTAACAACATCAACAAAGGCAAACCTTTCAAGGTACAAAGAATTACAGTGGAAAGGATTGTATAAAATTGAGAACTTATATTTAATATAGAAATTTGAAAATTTTCCCCCAAAGAAATAAAGCTTTCCAGACCACAGTGGATGACTCATAAGTCACTTCTCAGCCCAAATCACTCATACTGAATTGATATTTTTCCTTTATATTCCTTTTCTCAGAATTACTTTTTCTCTTACCCAAGTTACAATCAGTATTGTTATTAATAATTACTCAATATAAAATGAGGGCAGGTTTTGATTAATATAATAAAGTTTCTACCTATTGGATATTTATAATCCACAATAAAAAACAAAGTATGTAAAATAATTCAACTTAACTAGAAAGACATATCATTTTTTTAATGCTCATATTTGTGTGAGTGATATGTTGGTTTGTTTCCTAGCTAGCCCAAAACAGGAGGTTGATGGAGATAAATTGTCATAAAAAAGATGAGGGACCAGGAGAAAAAGGTACAACAGGGGCAGCTAGGTGGCACAGTGAATAGAGCACCAGCCCTGGAGTTAGGAGGACCTGAGTTCAAATCTGGTCTCACACACTTAACACAAAAACTAATAGTGTGACTTTGGGTAAGTCACTTAACCCCAATTGAACTCCAAAAAGCAAAAAAAAAAAAAAAAAAAAAAGGTAGGACATAGATTTGAGACTCATGAGAGAAGTTAATACAAGACCAACTCACAGTGGAGAAAATGGAGATTAGTGGGGAGGGCAGTGCCTACAATGTCTACACAGAGGAAACATTGTTAATGATCTGTATCTCTCCACACAACTATGATCCCTAGAACTCTAAGAGATGCATCTGGGACCTCCAACCTGAGATACACTGCTGAAAGTATGTGAAAGGAAAAGAAACCAATGAGTTGCCCAGACATGTTGAAGATAAATTAGTGGTTTAATTGCCTATTGTAGCAGCAGCAGGAGGGGGAAGGGGAGTAGGAGTAGTAGCAGTAGCAGTGGTGGTAGTAGTAGTTGCTAACGTTATTTCTTTTGGTTTATTCTCTTTTTTGATGCAGGGAGTATAACACAATTAATTTTTTTTGTTATTTTGTGGGTGTGTGGTTGTTGTTTTTTTTATTGTTAGAAAGTATCTAGCTTGCTTTGATGATGGATGAAATTGTCTTTGCAAGTGAACTCATAGAAGGCTGGAGTGGGGGAATAGAGGAGACAGTTAACATTGATTTTTTTTTAAAAGAATTCAGTGCTAAAGATTTCCTATTCTTCCTTTCTTGACCTCATCTCCAAAATAATTACACGTGTACAAGTAAGTAAAGAAAACCAGTGAATTACTGACAGATGGAAGTCAAGGTGCAAGCACGGGCAAGGGAAACCCCTGGAAAGGAAGGGTACCAGATCAATTAAGCCTTGTAAATATTTCAAAACCTGCCAGTGCAAGCTGAAATGAAAATTAAATGCTTACCTTTCTGAAGTTCACCCATTACTAATTGAAAGGTAAGAAAAGTTAAATCTATATGCCTTAGGAAATCAGGACGCTCAAATGTCTTTATTGAAGACTGGGTAGTTCTGAGGGAAAGAAGATGGATTGCTACTTCAAACCCCTTTTGTTATGTCACATCCTAGCCCTGTCACCTAAACCTGATACACAATTGGCTAGGGTATTGTCTTGAATGATTATTTGTGTGTTCTGGAAAATCAAAAGATACAGTACTATTCACCTTCTTCTCTGGATGTGTTCCCAATAAGCATTCCAGGCCTATCATTATAAGTGGGAATTACATTAGTGCATATGAAAACATCTCACTAAATTGGAAAGAGAAAGTCAAGGATTTTTCTAATCCATATGAATGAAAGCAAAGAGGAAGGGGGAAAGGAGTGCACTGGAAATATTGGAACAGGACTAGGGAAAGGTAATTTTCTTTCCATATACCTGAAAATAAAAAAAAAATTATTATGTCTATATATAGTCCATTAAGATTTTAGGATTCATTGAGAAATCTTTAAAAGTATCTTATTTGAAAAGTGATTAATTTGTTAACCGCTCCATTCCCATTTTTAAATGTTTTATTCAGAATAACCAGTCTCTACTTCTTGTTAACCAAAAGATAATTTCATCTCAATGTAATCAAGTATCTCATCAGTGGCTAATGGCTAATGAAAGTCCAGCACAAGAAATAACATACCTCTCCTCATTAACTGTGTTGATAAAAAACCATTGTCTTAGCCCACATCTTTTTTCAGGAAGTCTGCACATGAGCACAGCTCAGAAAGGCTGTTAATCACAAAGCCATCTTTGTAACCACATCTGCACCCAACAATTATCTTTGGAATGGCATGATCCTAGAAAACAAGAGAAGGATATGTGGGTGTAAATACATGAATCTAATATTTATAAATATACAGATACTCACATGGAGACAGAAAAAAATATTTTATTTTGGAGGGCATCATCTCTTCCTACAAGGATGGTTTCTTTATCAGACATTCAGTTTTAGTCTCTGATTTCAGATCTCTACCCCTTCACCCTCAAGTGAACAAGTATTTATGAAAGAGAAAAGACTACCAGTGATAGGGCCAGGCTGGCAAAACAGAAAATCAGTCAAGTTTATTCTAGATCCTATAGCCTCTATGTTCTATACTTTTTTTTTTCTTGTTCCATGTCATTTTTCTCTTAATGCTACTCTTCTTCAGGTCCTAGTACCCACATACTCTCTCAACCTTTCCCTGGACTTTGGCAAAAATATCTAATCCACGTTCTTTGTGCTTCAGGGAAAATTAATTGCTACCTCTCTCAGATGTATTTGTATTTTAAGCTTAACTGTAAAAAAAAAAATTTCTGTTGACAAAACATTGAACAGGTTGGAAAAGTCTGTGGAGATGAGAAAAGAGTGAGGAGAAAAGATAGGCAAGGAGTACTTGCCTTCTCTCCTTAAAACCTAATAACGTAAACAAGAGACCCCTTGTTTAAGTAGTGAGCTTTCTGTCTTTAGGAATATGTCATCAAGGTTTGACAGTCATTTACATAGCTGCCATTGAAGAAATTCCTCCATTGGAGTGGAGAAAGAAGGCAGACAAAGAGATGAACTGATTGAAAAGGATCTTTGAGGCCATCATGTCTAACTCATAATTGATGAAAAATTCCCCTACAAGGGGTTGTTCAGCATTCAACTGAATTTCTCCAATTAGGGTTAACTCCAAATATTTTGAGTCAGTCCATTTTGTTTTATTGACCTCTCATTGTTAAACAGTTTTTCCTCATAGTAAAACTAAATCTGCCTCTATGTTGTCTACCCATTGTTCATAGTTCTGCACTCAAAACCAGGTCATCCCCAACAAGACCAGGCCTTCTACACGATAACCTTTCAAATACTTTCAAAAAGCCACCATGTCCTTCCTTCATTCAGGATAAATTTTAAGGTCCCTTCAATGAATAATCTTTGGTTCTAGGTTACTCCTACTCTGGCTAGAGTAGAAATGGCCAGTCCCCAGAACACTAGGGTGATTAAGCAGCATAGTAAATATATTGGTGGACCTGGAGTCAGGAAGACTCATATATCTGAGTTCAGACATTTAATAGCTTGCAATCCTGGGCAAGTCACTTAATGCTGTTTGCCTCAATTTCCTCATCTGTAAAATCATCTTAAGAGGGAAATGGAAAAACCACATCAATATCTTTGCCAAGAAAACCCCAAATGGAGTCATAGGGAATTGGACAAAACTGAAAAACAACTGAACAACAAAGAGCAATAGAATACACTGGGGTGTTGTTGTTGCTTTAAGCCTCTTCTGTGTCTAGTCTAGATATTTTTGATGTAATGAAGTAAATTATAAATTCCTTAACCAGAATCAAAATACTGCATCATAATTCAATGATGATATGTTCGCCTTTATCCATGAAATTTCATGCTTACTTTTATGAAAAGTATGCTCCAACAAGGGATTTCAGAAACTAAAAAGTAAATTACAATATATGTTAAGTAAAGATATGATGATAAGAGCCATGTAGTTCAATCCATGCTTGAGCATACAACTCTACCACATCCTCCCCATGGGGGCATTTGGCTTTGATGGAAGATTTTGAATGATAAGGAATCTACAAGCTTAGGAGGTAGTTCATTGCACTTTTGGTTAGTTCTAATCATCAGATACATATTTCTCTTCTATTTTTTTTTCTGTCTCTGCAATATCCACCCACTAGTCCTAGGTTTTGTTTTGTTTTTTAAACTCTGGGGTCAAACAAAATAAGCCTAATCCCTTTGAATTGTCATAGAGACAAAGACAAGAATAGTGGCCATATAAGTATAGGGAAGTCCCAAGTAAAGGAAATTATTCCCTCTTGCCTCATTACACTTTTCTGTGAGACAGACTTTCAAATACACGAAGGAAATAATACATATTTATTGACTTAAATTGAAGTCTTCTGTTCTATAGCCATCATAAAAAGTCTAAATTCCTTCAACCAGTTTCTATATGGCATGGCTTATTTTCTCTTCACTGTCTTAATCACCTTCCACTGGGCATGCTATAACTTATTAATATCTTCCCTAAAATTTGATGTTTAAAACTGAATACAAATATATCACATAATTCCAAAGCACCATGTCCTCCATTTTTGTTGATTTAAAAACAATTTGATGCTTTGTTTTTACATATCATTATTGTTCTTTAGCAATACTCTTCTCTATCTTCCTCTTAACCTTTATTTGTAACAAAGAGAAACAGTTAAGCAAAGCAAATATGTCTTCCAGGCAGGGTATGCCACATTCCATATCCCTGAGTCCACTGCCTCTCTCTGGAGAGGAAAAAATATATATAAATAGTCATCAGTTCTCTGAAATCAAACAGTAAAGAAAATCAAGTCAAATACAATAAGCATTTATTAAGCACCAACTGCATGCCAGCCACTATGCTAAGTATGAAAGATGGAAAAACAAAAATAAAACTATTCCTTCCCTTATTGAGTTTACATACGTGAATCTGGATTGCAATACCATTTTTTACTGTATAACCACTTTTATTTTAGATACTATGCTGTCTAAATGGAGCTTAAGATCAAATCAACTTTATTTTTGCCTACCAAGTCATACTGTTGACCCCCTTGATCTTGCAATCCACTTAGACTCCCAGATCTTCTTTTCCTGCATAACACCTGCTGTATAGCTATAATTATCCTCCTCTTTCCTGCCACCTCCACCTCCCCCTTATCCTTCATTTATGGAGCTGAGTTTTTGGATTTCAGGTGAAAATTATCCCTATTAAATATCATCTTGAGAAGCAGCATGCAATCATGTCTAGACAGCTAGCTTCAATCCAGGAAGTGAGGAAGACCTACCTCCGGTAGACTGGCTATATAATATTGGACAAATCACTGAACCTCTTAGAACTCTACACAATTTTCTAGAGAAGGTAGTTTCATCACCCAGGGCTTTCCCATTCTGGTGCAATCACAGGTCCGGGCTCTAAGCCTCATCTTATTAGCTTTAGTCCACTGTTCATTTCTTGGAAATAAAGAAATTTGAGCAGGTGAATGGAGAAAGAGTTAAATTCCTTCAGGCTAAATTCATGCTCCTGGTCACTGCTCCCTGAATGAAACCAAAGTTGAGTCTAGGATGTCCTCATCTACAGTTATAATCATTGAAAAGCTAATAAAACCTTTCTTCAGTGATAGGAAATGGGTCTGTAGAGCTCCATAAAATTCTGAACGGCTTTTCACCCATTCCAATTTCATCATATACAAATACCCAAATGTCTGAAACTCAATAAGTGATCACCATCACTGGGGATAGAAATTGTTTTCATGTATCTTCCTGCCTCAATCAACATGACTCAGACACAGATTTTCCCAGGGAAAGATTTACTTTTGGCCTAACAAGACGGTAGCAATCTGTAGGGCTCTGATGTTTCTGGCAGAATTACAAGGAGTTTGTATCTTTTTTTTTTTTTTTAACAAGCCATGACACTTTTATGACTGTTTCTTTTTCTTACTTTCCTTCAACCTGGTACAATGCAATTGTCATCTCTGACAATGAAGTCCTACAATGTACCATATGTCTATTTAATGCATTGAAACCCTGTGCTCATTTGCATATTACACACACACACACACACACACACACACACACACACTTTTATAGCTTCTCTGATATTCCAGGTTTTTGCAGACTCCAAAATGCGTTGAACATGATAAAAACTTTACAAGTAACTGTGTTGAATGTCCTAACTGGTAGTTACCCATTTTAAAATATCTCCAACATGCCACCTTGGCCAAGGTGGTACAAAGTTACATGGATTTATTAGTATAAACTGACTCTCCCTATTTTTATTACCCCATGTCACTGCTAGGCTCATTTATTCTATAAGTATTTCCAAAAAAAGTATTTCCAAACATTCTTACTGCTCAGCAGACCTGGACTCTTCTACATGTGTCTTTGCTTTCAAACCATATTTGTAATATTCTGACACAATAAAGACATTACAGGAAGGACTTGAAAATAAGAGATGATCGGGAAAGAGCCGATATGGGGGAGTAGAAACAGCACTTCCACAACCCTCTAGCCCACACCACTTCAAAATCATGTAAAAGGAGACTCTGAACAACTTCTGGAGCACCAGCACCCACAGAAGGCCACAGAGAAGCTAAGGTCCTGCTGAGGACAACCCAGCAGCACTGCATGGAGTGTCCAGTGCAGTGCTCTGGGAGCTGCCAGCACAGTGCTCTGGGTGCAAGCCCACTCCCACCTGGGTCGAAGATTTAGCCCCAGGGTGGCCGGGACAGCAGCCAGCTGTAGGGACCCCAGAACACCAAGACCTGTGGTGATTCCAGAATTATCAACACAGATATGCCTAGGACAAAGTGAGGGGTTGGTGTCCTGTGGACTTTGGGAACAGTGTTTGGGAATGCGTTGGTTTCTTCCCCTGGGGGCGAGAAGCCTCTGATTAGCTGCAACACAGAAGCCATTTTGCAGCTTCAGTTGCAGCTTTAGCTACTGGCCTGTGAACTGTAGGGGGATTCAGCAATCAGTCTGCATGGTAATCACTCTTGCTTTAACCTCCCTGGATCTAGATTGAAATTTCGGGTGGAGGTCTTGGGGTGTGTGTCCACCTGACAAGAGCATGTGGAGGCTTCACAGAGGCCACCCAACTAATACCTCCAGAAGTTGAGAAGACCCCAAGGTTTGGGACAGAAGCTCCCCTGGCTGCTGGCAGAGTCCTACTGTGGCAACAAGCCCAAAAGTCAAGTAATTAAGTAGCAACATGCCAAGGCAAAGGAAAAAATAAACAGAAAAATTCAACAGTAGACTCCCATTTGGGGGGCAAAGAAGATCAAAGCATGGAACAGCAGGAGGACTGTGAGGTCAGAACTCCTGCACCAAAATCCCCAAATGAAAATATGAGCAGGTTACAGGCCATAGAGGACCTTAAGAAGGATTTAAAAAACCAAATAAGAGAAGTGGAAGGAAAAATTGGGAAGAGAAATGAGAAGGATGCAGGAAAAGTATGACATGAGAGTCAACAGCCTGACTGAGGAAAATAACACCTTAAAAATAGACTAACTCAAATGGCAAAGGAGACCCAAAAGGGCAATGAGGAGACAACTGCCTTAAAAAGTCGAATTTGCCAGATGGAAAAAGAATCTCAAAAGTTCACTGAGGAGATTCATTCCTTCAGAGTTAGACTGGAGCAAACGGAATGACTTTATGAGAAATCAAGACGCTGTCAAGCAGATCCAAACAAATGAAAGAATAGAAGACAACATGAAATATCTCATGGGAAAAACCACTGACCTGGAAAATAGATCCAGGAGAGAGAATTTAAAAATTATTGGACCACCTGAAAGCCATGATCAAAGAAAGAACCTAGAAATCATCCTTCAAAAAATTCTCATGGAAAATTGCTCTGATGTTTTATACCCAGAGGGGGAAATAGAGGTTGAAAGAATCCACTGATGTCCTCATGAAAAAGATCCCAAAAAGAAAACTCCTAGGAATATTATAGCCAGGTTCCAGAATTCCCAGATGAAGGGGAAAATACTACAAGCATCCAGGAAGAAACAATTTCAATATTGTGGAAACACAATCAGAATAGGACAGGATCTGGCAGCTTCTACCCTGAGGGATGGAAGGGCATAGAATATGATATTCCAGAGGGCAAAGGACCTGGGATTAAAAGCAAGAATCACATACCCAGCAAAACCAAGTATTTTGTTTCAGGGGAAAATATGGTCATTCAGTGGAATAGAGGACTTTCAAGCATCCTTTTTTTCTCTTTTTTTTGTAGGACAATTGGGGTTAACTTTGCCCAAGTTCACAATCTAGTTTTTTTTTGTGTGTTCGTTAAGTGTCTGAGGCTGGATCTGAACTCAGGTCCTTCTGACTCCAGGGCTGACACTCTACTCACTGCTACACCTAGCCACCCCACTTTGAAGCATTCTTGAGGAAAAAACCAAAGTTGAATAGAAAATTTGACTTTCAGACACAAGAAGCAAGAGATGTTTGAGAAGGTAATCAGGGAAAAGATATCAAAAGGAACTTATCAATGTTGAACTATTTACATTCTTTCATGGAAAAATAATAACTGTGACTGATGAAACCTTTCTCAGTATGAAAATAATTGAAGAATATGTGTGTATATATGTTTACAGGTATACATGGATAGAGGGCACAAGTTAAATTCAGTGGGAAGGGATGATACCTAAAGGGTGAAGTTAAGAAGTGAGAGAGGAATGTGGCAAGAGGAAATGGGGAGAGACAGGGTAGGGTAAATTATCTCATGTAGAAGAGGCAAGGGGAAGTGGTTGTAGGGGCAGGGGAAAACAGGAAGGCAAAAAAATAAAACCATATTCTCATTGAATATTGCTCAGGGAAAGAATGGCATACATACTAAATGGGATATCTCACCCTGCAGGAGAGTAGGGGGAAGCGGGATGAGAGGGAGGATGATGGAGGGGAGAGCATTCTGGGGGGAGGGAAGGTTGGAGGTACTCACTTTCGAAAAGGGACAGGATCAAAGTAGGGAATGGACCAGCTGCGGGGTGGGATGGGTGGGAGGGAAATATAAGCAGTCTTTTACAATATGTCTACTATGGTAATGTTTTGCATAGCTATACATGTACAACACATACTGAATTGCTTATCTTTCCAGAGGGAGTGGGTGATAAGGGAGGAAGGGAATGGATCTGGAATTCGAAGTTTTAAAATTAAATGTTTCAAATATATATATATATATATATATATATATATATATATATATATATTATACTATTTTGCATGTAACTGGGAGATAATATGTGCAGGCATTGGGGTACAGAGATTCACCTTGCTCTAATGGTAAAGTTGAAAGGGGTATGGGAGAAGATATGGGAGAGAGCAGATTGGATGAGGGGGTATCTTGTGGGACTGCTATTCTGGGGTGGTGGGTAGGGGAAATATGGGGAAAATTTTAACTCAAAATCTGGCAGAAATGAATGATCTAAACCAGAAGTTAATAAAGCATTTTTTAAAAAAATAAAATAAAATAAAGATATCCATTGAGGACAAAAAGAAAAAGAAAAAAAAAAGAAAATCAGAGTCCTTTCAAGCCTTAAGATGATGTCATAAGAGTACTGGATAAAGGAACCAATCCTGTTTAGCTTAGAGAAGACTCTGGAGGATATACAATTGCAGCCTTCAAGTACTTGAAAGATTATCATGTAAGAGTGGGATTAAACTCCTTCTATTTGGTCCCAGAGGGCAAAATCCGAAGCAGTTATGGAAGGTGCAAATATTAACATAAGAGCTACTATTTACATCACACCTTAAGGTTTGGAAGGCACTTTACATATGTTGTTTCATTTAATCCTTACAACAACCTGGTGAGTTGGTGCTGTGGTTATTAGATTCATAGATTGGGAAACTGATGTTCAGAAAAACTAAGGCATTAAATGGTCAGAAATGCATAGCTAATAAAGGCTAGAGACATAGAACTCAGGTCTTCCTGATTCCAAGTACAACACTCTATGTCTACTGTGCCACCTAGCTGACCAAATTAGCAGACAGATGAATTTAAATGTGTTGTCGGGGGGAGAAAGTCCTAAAAATCTGAACCATTCTATAAATGAAATGGCCTTCATTAAATGATAATGGATTCCCCTTTGTTGGAGGTCTTCTAATAGAAGCTGGATGATCACTTGTAAATTATGTTGTAGTGCTACTTGCCTTTCAGATAAAGGTTAGACTAGATGGCTGCTGAGGTGCCTTCTACCTCTAAAAATGTATGCTTCAATGCCTTCTTATCATTGTCATCCCTTTAAATCTCTTCCCAGGTACTCCTTGCCCATTTGTGGTATTTGTCGTCTGTTTGTTCTTCCTCCATGCTAGGCCCATACTGTTTTTATTCTGTATCCTTGCTTCCTATTGACCTTCCTTCCAGACCTATCCTGTCTTGGAAGTTCCTTGTGACTTCTAGATATCTTTCCACATAGTCTACTCCAACCCTACCCTGTCCCTGAGAGCCTCTGAAATCTTATTACACATGCAGCCATCTACAATAGATGCATGAAAGCTCAGCTTAAAATTTACAGCTTTGAATTAGAGTGCCATGCAATTTTAGATTGGAAGGGATTTTGAAGATTTTTTTAGTCCCTTCGCTTCACTTAACAGAAGAGGAACTAAGGCCTACCAGAGTGGGGAAACTGTGACCTGAAGCTGTAGGTTCCCCACCCTTGGACCCTAGACTTTCCAAAGGTGCCATAACTAGTTTAGTAGTGAATCTAGAAAATGTTAATATCTACCTTTGATCAAAAGTATACTTTATTGTCAAAATTAGAGTTTTGGGTAGCTAGGGATGCTGCTTTAATTTCAATTCTGTTTAGAATCTACATTCATGGAAACAAATATGGGTCCCATTACAATCTAAAAAGTCTAATAATTGCTAACAATCAAATGGACTTGGAACAGAAAATCCATAATGTGACTAATATCTGAATATCTGATTAATAAGCCACCATTCTTCAGAGGCTTGTTTCTAAATTCCAGAGAGATGATACAGATTGTGTCCAGGTTTGCTACCCAGAACAGGTTTATAATTATAGTTATTATCAAATACTTTCTCACAACTAACATTCCTCTCTAATCAAGTCACTATTTGAAATATTAACCTCCTAATCACTGAAGATTACAATATGCTCCAGAATTAAAATATTATCTTTATTTCTACTAAAACAGTCTCTCGACCTATTGATTTTTATTTGTCATTTAAAGTCTAAACCAAATGATATCCTCATTAGGAAGGCTTCCATGATCTATCTAGTCAATAAAGACATACACACACACACACACACACACACACACACACACACACACACACACACATATATATGCATAACATTTTGCACCTTTCCTTATAATGCATTATTGTATAATATGGTTATTCATGAATGAGTCATACTCCCACTCTAGATCTCCATGGCAGCAGGAATTCTTTTGTTTTTTATTTACTTTAATATCTAGCACATGCTCTCTACATATAGGCGTTGGATATCTGCCAGCTGAATAGAGTGGAATGTAAAAGTAACTATGTAATATTCTTATTACAATATAGGTAATTAATTAGAGTGACAATAAGACCTTATTTAAATGGATGAATAGTTGGCTGGATAGATGGATGGACGAAAGGATGAAGAAGAGATAGACAGAATATTTGTTAAGTGCTTACTACCAACCAACACTGGGCTTTATGTTCAGGGAGAAATAGCATCTCTGGTGTGAGAGCTTGCTGAATCCTTTTTATTGGGAGGAAGGGGCTCATATACCTTTGTTAACTACCTTTTACCTAACTCTCACCAATAACTCCAAGAAACTTTAGCATGCAGAGCAGCCACACCTTGGTAAAAACCATCTCAGCATATGGGTTGTACCAGGTTGAGGGTAATTGACAGGCTTCAAAAGTCCATCAGTGATTTAGGGGGATGTCTACCTTAAGCATGTGAAGAATTCCCCCATTGGAATGGGCAGATTGAAAAAACGTTTCTATGGCCAATGGAAGTGGCTGAAGCAGGCATTGTGAAGAGCTTAGAGCTTGGTCATACATTGAAGATGCCAAGGTCATCCACTGCATCCTGGGCCATCACCAGTCATCCTGATTTTTGTCCTGCTACTGGACTTTGATGACTCTGGAAGAGAGTGAGAATGATGACTGTCCAACTCTGGCTCATTTAAACCTAATTTACATGCAGATCAAGACATCATTCTATGATGTTATTGGTCCTCTTTGAAATGAAGAATGAACAGCATGCAAGCAAATAAAGACAATCCTTTCCTCAAAGAGTTTACATTCTAATTGAGAAAAACAACATCTAAACGGGGGATGGAAAGGACTCATGGGAAGGACCCGGTACCCCCGGGGTCAGAACTTTTGGCAAAGAGGTAGTGAAACAGTCTGGAGAATGAGTTGAGCCAGAAGAATCCTGCCTAGGGCCCTGCTAAAATAGCTGTCTGTGTTCTAGGAAGTCACAAAGCAAGAGGTTGTCTTCAGGGCTGACACTTCTCCAGGTTGGAGAGGCTAGAGAAGAGTGAGTCAATTTCTTTCCATGACCCTTCAGCACACATACGGTTTGACAATACAAATGCCATTCCATTCAATTGTTAAAATGACTGCTAAATCATTTTGTTTCTATAACAGCTTTTAACATTGTCATTTGTTTTTAATAATAGCTAGCATATTAAGGTCTGCAAAACACTTTATAAATATTATCTCATTTTATTCTCCCAACAAGCCTGGGAGGTAAGTGATATTATTATTTTATATTTATAAATGAGGACTCTATATAAACAGTGTCCACAATCACATAACTAGTCAGTGTCTGAGGGCAGATCTGAATCCAGAATTTTGAGACATGAGGTCCAGCATGCTGTCACTCATCCAAGTTGCCATACCATTTTCATTCACAAATATCCCCTTCTCCAGCCCCCATTCAGATTTTTACATCATATTCATTTCCACATACAATGGAAATTCTCTTTTGAAGAGTGACTGCAATAGAGAATCATAAAGAAAGAAAAGGGGATTGTTTGGGGGAATTGAGAGGTTTAATGACTTACTCAGAGTCACAGCCATTATATGATATGTCAAAGATGGGACTTGTAAACCTTAAAGAGCTGTTTAAAATATCAATGATTATTAATACCAGTATATATACAAATAAATATATGTTTATAATAAATTTTATTATTTATGCATTATATTTTACATAATATTATATAACATATGTTATATTATTATAGTATAGTAAAAATAATAATAATTTGAAAAAGAAAGAGAAGGATAAAAGCAGTTTAGAAAAAAGTAACCAATGTAGCTACCGAGTCTAATAATACATGGAAATATTTCTTACCCATAGATACCCACCTTTGTAAGGGAAGGATGCATATCTTCCCCTCTCTCCACACCTTAATCATTATAAGTTAATAACATCCAATTTCATTTTTTTATTATTTCCCCTCATTTTTACTATTTTATGCATTTAGTTTATTATTTTCCTATTTCTGCTTTCTTCATTTTGTATCACTTTATGTAAATCTTTCTATGCATCTCTGCATTCTCTACATCTTTTTATTATGAGTCAAAAATGATTTATCCATTCCACCAATCCATGGGTGACTACTTTCATTCTAATTCTTTCCTAATACAAAAAATTACTATTATAAATATGTTGTTATATATGAGATGGTTCCTCTTTGGTCCCATTGGGTTATATGTCCTGTAGCGAGATATTTTGTCTAAAGGATATGGAAATTTTCATAACTTTCTTAGTATTATTACAAATTGCTTTCCAAAATAATTGGACCAATTCAAATAGTTCTGCCAACAGCATATTACTAAACTTCAGCAGGCATGCTGCCTGCTATATGCTCTGCTGGGGGTGAGGACAAAACGACAAAGATGAAAACATTCCCTGACCCTAAGGAACTCATATTCTACTAGGGAAAAGCATCATGTATGTGGCAATATCTCCCAGAGCTGGGCAATTTTCACTGGCTATTCCCCATTACTGGAATTCTCTCCTCTACCCTGTCATTTGGTTTCTCTTACTTCCATCAGGTTCCTGCTAAAATCCCATCTTCAGCAAGAAGGATTTTTCTACTCCACCCTGCAATGCTTTCCTTCTGAGATTATCCCCAGTGAATTCTGTATATATCTTGTATGTACATAGTCATTTGTAGGTTGTATCCCCCATTAAAACATAAGACTGAGGATTTTTGTCATTTTTATCTGTTTTCTCCCCCTGTTTAGCACAGTATCCGGCCCATGATAAATGTTTAATAAATGCTTAATGATGACTTGAAAAAATAACCTATTTTGGGGGAGGCAGAGAGCATTAGACTGAAAGGAGAGGTCTTTGTGAGCCTTGAATAGAGTCCTTGAAGGGGTCCTAGAGGACAGAAAGGAGAGAGGAGAGCATTTTCAGCATGGAGCTAAGACATGGAATATCTAATGAATGATTTGTATGGGGAAGAGCAAGCTGGCCAGTTTGGATGAGGCACCCAGAAGAGGACATTAGTAGGCCCATTTTTAGGAGGAGACAATTGAGGTTTATATTATTCAGGGATGTTTTATCCAAGATATAAAAGGGGAAGAAGAACAAGGCAAAGGGAATATCAGTGCTGAAACTAAGGAACCAGACTCTGAATTAAGCCAAAAACAATGTAGATTTTTATTAATTTACCTTCTACATTCATCTCTAGCACAGCAATAGCCAGGGACTTCTTTACTGACGTCATAGTTTACCCTGAGTTCACTGTTATGGAATGGGCTGTCTCTTCAATAAGAGAACCAGAATCCAAGTGCTTCAACTGAAATTATGCCTCAAGTTCCTAAAGAGCCATTCAATTTAGAGCTCTAGAATAAGGCATCCATCTCAGCAAAGGAGGGGATAGAGAATAAAAAAAAACTGTAAATGTGAATAAAATATAGAGCAAGCATTTTGATTCCTGCACAGAAAGAGTAGTTCTAAGTAATAATCATAGAATGATTACAATCAGTCAAGAAGCTAGTATGCAAACCTTCCATTTGCAATAGGACTATTTACTAATATTCCAGCACAACTAATTATAGTACAAATAACTCCAAGATGGTTCTTTCTCTAGCTATTCCCTTCCCTCCCAGTTTTTCTTTCTGGAGGCCACTGTTTCCCTCTTGACCAGTCTATCTTTGATACTGTTTCCTCTATGATTGGTCAAATAGCTGATTCTCAGCAACTCAGGTGCCCAGGAACAGGAAAAGGGCAGATACCATATGTTTTTCAAGACCTCTTCAGGTCCTATACTGAAGGAAAGAATCCATAAACGGAAAAAGGTCCCATCCCAGCCTTACCTAGAAATTCATAATGTCATGACTTCTGGCGTGATGGAGAGATAGGCAACCTCCCAATGATCCCTTAGAGCTCAGAAAATCATCCATAAACTTCTAGGGCAATTAAAAAACAAAGGCCAAAAGGAAAGGTCGGATTACAGTTCAGCATTCAATTACAAGAGCCATCCTGGCCATAGGGAAGCAGTCAGAGATTATCTGGTGTGCTTTCTGTGAAGGTGGGGATGGAGAGCCCTTTCCATGCTCAATCCCTAAGTGGGCACTACATGACAGCCACAAAATGGAATATATGCTGAAATCCTAAGGGACTGAAATTCTAGAGAATAGTCCCCATTAATTTCATTTTCTTGACAACCAATAAAACTTTATTTTTATCTTTATTCTCATTGTGGAAAAATCTTCCCAAGGTATAATCACATATCTATAAGGGGTGTGTGTATGTATGTGTAACATGTGTGTTTGTATATATATATGTGTGTGTGTGTGTGTATACACACACAAAGGGAGAGAGAGAAACAGAGGGAGAGAGAATCTTAAAATCTTTCTTTGAACTTTCTGACCTAATTTTCTATCTCCTTCAGTACTCTGTCAGTATTCCACACTGAGCAGGCACCTCACAAATGTTTCTTGAATTGAATTCAGGATCTTTAACAAGACTGTATTAAGTTCAATGAGGGACATCCCTTCTACTTCTTTGTATCCCTGGAAGAGAAGAGGAGGGGACTTAATACCTATTCCACATTATCAATTAATATATCATTTTCATTGATTTCTTGATTGATCTTATATGACTTTAAGGTCATAAATCTAAATAATATGGAATGAATGCCTGCTGAGTGCAGGAAATGTTTCGTTTTTGTCCCTGTAGGTTAGTTTGGCTTAACTTTTTCTTTGCTACATAGGAGGGATCACTGCCTGGTGGTGGTCGTAAACATAATCATAAGCATAACAGATATAAAAAAGAGGTAATAACACTAGCTACTATTTAAATATATTATATATGTGAAATGTGTAATATATGTATAATACAATGTATATATTTGTTTCAAGAAAATTATTCCTGAAGGGCCTTCTTCTGATAAGAAAAACATTGAATTGAAGGCTACTCTATTCCTTTTTAGAGAGTGGAATTCATGATTGACATGAACATAAGAACCTAGACCAAGTAAATGTCCAAGAGTGCAAATAAATTAGTATCCCTTGGGAAAATACACATCAGAATTCCTAATAATATATTTCTTATGTTCAATGATTCACATATATTGTAGTTCAAACCATATCTCCCACAATCTAACAGCTATAGACAGTAAAAGCCTCATACATTATATTCAGAAGGGTGTTAACCCTGTCCCCAGACACCAGCATGTAAAGGCATCTATACTGATGCACTTTTGAGACATTGACTTTCAGAAGAAAATTCAGGCTACAAATGGGACATCCAGCTTATGCCAGAAATTTCCTTCCTGCAAATGTCGGAGGTAGCAAATTCAGCCCAGTTACATAACATTCCCCCAGCAGATGAACTGTGCATTCCAATGAACACTTTACTCTTTTAGAATATCATGAGTCCCCTCATTTAATTTGTCGACTCATTGTCTCAAGTGCAGCTGCTTCATCTGGAGCCTTTGACAAGTTGGTTATTTCAGCAACAAGCTGGGAATCAGGATATCTTGAGATTGAGAGGCAGGAGAGAATGACCGTCACTGATGGGCATGATCAATATTTCTCTGCAGTGGACATATCAACTTAGAGTCTCTTGTGTCTAATCACTAAATTTATGAGCCTCTCACTTAACATAAACTGCCTTTCCTTTGTAAAAATGGAAAGACTATGAAAGACTTCCTAACCTAATTTCTTCCCTTACATATATTTAAGACAATATATTACAGAAAGTTTGAGGAAATTTAATAAACATTTTTTAAAGACTTACTTCAACACGGTTCTCTTTTCAGCTCTGGTGGTCCAAAGATAAAGCAGATATACATCTGTCCACTGATAGACAAGAAGACTTGAATTCAAATCCACCCTCAGACACTAGCTGTGGGACCCTCGGCAAGTCACTTAACCTCTATTTGATTCAGTTATCATCTGAAAATGATGATGATGGTAGCACCTTCCTTCCAGGGTTGTTGGGAGGATCAAATGAACTAATATTTGTAAAAAGTTTTATAAACCTTAAAGTTCTATATAAATGTCAGATAGTCTTATTATTACTAATAACACATCATAGTCTTGTGCTTAGGTTCAACAGGAGGTGGATATAAGCAAACAGATAAATAAATGTAAAGCAGTTTGAAGTGGGAGTAAGCATAAACAATTAGAACAAAATCCCCCAACTTTTTGGGTGTGTCATGGACCATATGAGAGTGTCATGGAGCTGATGTCCCCCATCTCAGAAAAATGCTTTTAAATGACAAGTAAAATGTGTAGGATAGCAAAGTAAAGCAATTATAGTGAAATTCAGCTAGTAAACTATTGGAAAAAGTAGTTTAGGAATGGCTAGGTGGCGCAGTGAATAGAGCATAGGCCCTGCAGTCAGGAGGACCTGAGTTCAAATCTGGCCTCAAACACTTAACACACACACACACACACACACACACACACACACACACACACTAGCCATGTGACCTTGGGCAAGTCACTTAACCCCAATTGCCCCTCCAAAATAAGAAAAAAAAAAGCAAAAGAAGTTTAGAGACCCCAATTTAAAAAATCCTGAATTAGGGAAATCAAGAAAAGCTTCCCACAGGTAGTGGCACCTAAGTTGAGTCTGGAAAGAGATGAAAGATTCTAAAGGGTGGACAAAGTAGGAGCAAATAAAAGAAAGAAAGAAAACAAATGGGACAAAGGAGGTCCCGTTTGTGCCTGAAGTTTGGAAAAAAATAAGAACAATAACTTGCAGGATGGGATTTCTTCCCATGCAAAATTATCAAGCAGATATCCTGACCAGCCTTTTACATCTTTAAGTTTCTGGCAAACATTCCTGAGGCTGCTTGACAGTTTAAGAAGGGCATTCATTTTCTCCTACTGTTTGGAGTTTGAAATGGACAATGACAGCAGTCCTTGCTTTGCTGGAGCTCATCAGACTGCTTTATTGAAAGTGATGACGGAGCTGGATCCAATCCAAGGGTTCCATGGCCAGTATTAGCCCATCAAATGTTGCAGCTCCGGAGATGCTTTAATCATGAGGGTGGGATTACTGTGCATGCTCTGTTGCGGCTTCAACAGCTACAAAGCCACGCCATGAGAATGAGGAAGCTTAAACAGCCCTAGCTTTAATCATGAAAGGGAGAGATGACAGTTTTGGAATTAACTCAGGCTGTTCGAAGGAAGAAAGCTAAACTTCCAAAGGAGAGATTAAAATAGTCTGGGGTGTTTATCAACAGATTGTAGACAATTCGATTAGAGAATACTCAAATCTGCTATGACCGGAGCTGTTTCACTGAAAAGTTAAGGGGAAAGGAGTTATACTGGAATATCATGGGGCAATGAGTACTGAGAAGAGCATTAGAATAATAAATATTTAGAAAATAATGACTCATTTTGATGCAAAATCCAAGATTTTTGAAGTACTTTTCTCTCAACAAGTCCAAGGTCATTAGAATTTGGTAAAAAAAAAAAAAACACCTGAATTTATTGAATATAGACAGAAATGGTTTATTTCTAAATGGAGCCTATGAAATTATCATATTCCCAGAATGGAATAAAAAAGCACTCCATGGGCGATTACCCACATGACCTCAATCATCAATATATTGACAAAGAAGCTTCAAACAAATGGTTGAATAATCCAAATTTGTGCATATCAATATCAGCATTGTACAGAGGATGGAGTCTGGGACTTAGAGCTAGAAAAATCTGAGTTCAAAACCTGCCTGGGACACTAACTAGTTGTACCTAATAATCAGTTACTGAGCAGCTAGGAGGCACCATGGGTAGAGCTTATATATATATATATATATATATATATATATATATATATATATATATATATATATATATATAAATATACCTGGGAAAGTTGTTATGAGGATCAAAATAAAATAATTGTAAGATGTTTAGAACAGTGCCTGACATAGTAAGCACTATATAAATTCGGGTTGTTATCATTGCTGTTATTATTAATAGAAATAGGTTTTTTATAATTATTCAGGATCATGTCAATGAAAACAGAAACTATTGGAAAGTTATCCTAAAGGAGTCTGTACTTAATGGTTGATGCAAATATTGCAAAGAAGTACTGGAAACTTTTTAACATCACAGGAGGTTACAAAAATTTACCATCTATGGAATTTGTAAAAGACATGATAAAGGGCTAAAATTATGCAGCAGAACCTTAATTATTCTTTATAAACTAATAGGTAACAACTTACCCTTCTAGGAATAGAAACCACAAGAAAAAGAAAGAAGGAAAGGAAGGAAGGAAGGAAGGAAGGAAGGAAGGAAGGAAGGAAGGAAGGAGAGAGAGGGAAGGAGACGGGGGGGAACGAGGGAGGGAGAAAAACAGTAAATTCTTACTATATTCTTGGTACTGTACTGAGATCTGTAAATGTTTTGTTGTTGTTGTTGTTTGTTTGTTTGTTTTTAAGACAGTCTCTTTCTTGGGGAACTTACATCCTAATAAAGGAGGGCAACACATATAGGTAAATGTGATCAAAAAGAACTTTGCTCTTGGGAGTTGGAAAGGGGCAAGACAAAAACCTTGGTATGGAGGACCTCAGATGTCCAGATGAGTGGCAACAGGGAGTGATGAGATGGCCAGAGTGTATGGCTGTATAAAATGAACTAAAGTATTTTTTTGCCATTGAAGACAGAATTATTGCCTACAACTGCCCAGATTTAATATTGATCCATAACAATTTGAGAACAAAAAAAAATATATTCATGCTTTCCAAGCTACATGTTATGTCAAACTTTCAAAATATAGGGACCTGGTGACAGAAATTAAAACCATGTGGGAGTAGTAGGAGATATTTGTCGTCCTTGCCTTTCTGTCAGCTTTTGGAGTAGTTCCAAAGAAGCTTTCAGTAAAGAAAAATATTGTATAGCCTGATACTTTTTTTTTAGGGCAATTGGGGTTAAGCGACTTGCCCAAGGTCACATAGCTAGTTTTTGTGTTAAGTTTCTGAGGTCTAATTTGAATTCAGGTCCTCCTGACTCCAGGGCTGGTGCTCTATTCACTGCACCACCTAGCCATCCCTAAACTTCTTTTTCCAATAGTTTACTAGCTGAATTTCATTACTCTTTGCCAATACTCTTAATCAGTAATAAAACTCATCATTTTATTCATCTGAACAATAGTATGTAGATCAATAATATAAGGATAGAGACTTGTCCTTGAATTTTTTTCTACCTGAATGAGATCAAAAAGGGTGAGATGAATGACATAACAGTGAAGAGGAGGAAGAGGAGGAGAAGGAAGACAGCATTAATATCCAACACTGACATAGAGCTTTGAAGTTTTCAAAGACCTTTCCTTAGAGTATCTAATCTGGTCTACACAATAGCCCTCTGGAGTTGGTGCTGTTATGATTGCTATTTTACAGATAAGGAAACTGAGGCTCTGACTGGCTAAGTGGCTTGCCCATGATCACACCACTAGAATCAGAACCTAGATTCAAATTCAGGTTATCATTCCAGACCCAGCATTTCCTCCTGAGCCTCAGTTTCCTTTTCAGTGAAATAGTGCTAATATCTTTGGTGCTAGCTGTTGCAAGACTCAAGGGAGATGAATAGAACACAGGGTCATAGATTCAAAGCTGGAATGCACCTAGGTTATCCAGTCCCAATCCCTCATTTTGCAGATGAGGGAAATAAAGCCCAGTGTATTGCTGAAGGTCACACAATGGTTAGTATTACTGGGATTCAAACCCAGATTCTCTGCATAGAGTTCTAATCCCATTTCCTCTATGGTGGAATATATGTTGTTTCCTTTTTATTAGGAAAGTAGCATATGAATGTAAATGATGATGATGATGATGATGATGATGATGATGATGATGATGATGATGATGATATTTGTGGCAAAGACAATAACACAAAAATGAACTAGAAAGAATGACCACTTAATAATCAATCAGCATTTGGAAGGTGGGGCTAGAGGTGAAAAATTTGGAGAGGGGAACAAAAACACCAGATACATAGATAAAGACTGTTTCCAAGGGCCCTAACAGAATTCAAAATACTTTCTGCTCTGAGTCTGCACATGTCCGAATAAATCAACACCCACAAGGGCTTGGTGGGGTTAGACTTGCTGTAATAAGCATGCTTGATTGTCAGGCCCTGCTGTTCCTGGGGCCAAATCAAAACTATGATATTAACTTCTTCCAAAGCTGCAGCCACCAAAGCAATAGAAGAATGCAAATAAATCAATTCTGCATGCTTCAGCCCATCTCCCTTTCATGCACGCCTGGTGATAGAGAATGATTTTTTTCCACTATGCCTTATCATCCGGAGGTATGAAAAATAGATTGTGTCACAGTAATGAAGCTCAGGAAAAGAGAGCTTGTTATAAGCTGATTACAGTTTAGATTGAAGGACTGGTTCTCATTAGCTTTCGGAGATTGGACAGCATCCTTGGGCTGTAGTAATTATTGAAAGTAAATTTTGAAAGGGAGGGTGGAGCCTCTCTTGCAACATGCTGCCCAAACATTTACAACAGGGAAAGGTGATGCAGGGTCCTGGTTTGGGGAGTGGGTGTGGGGACGGGCGGTAGGTTGAGGTGGGGGAAGAAGAAAAGGAAAGACCTCTATCACTTCAAGTTTGTGTATTACCAAATGGAATCCCGAACCGATGTAGCTATAATTGACTAATTTCTTATTAGGATCTCTAACTGTGGAGAGAGCTTTTTTGGATGGAATAATAAGTAGAGTGTACACATTTCAGGCTCATTTAAAGTTCATGCATGGAAAATACCCTTACCAGAGCTGCATCATCGATATGCAAACGATCATTTTCCATACTGTAATAAATGATGGAGGTGAGCCTCACTCTCAGTTAAAAGAGAGAGCTTGAAGAGCTGAAACAAATGGCATTCGCATAAAATGACCTCTTCCTCAGCTTCATTACATATACTTCACTGGCTTCAATATTTCCCTGGACCCAGTTAGGCTCAAATATTTAGCCTTCTCAGAGAGGTATTTGGGCCCAATTTTTATATTGTATAATACCAGATCTGGATGCATGCTTGTTTTTTTAAATGGCAGAATCTCCATGTAGGGACAAGGCATTTCTTCTTAGAGAAGATTGGCAGTCAAGGGGCAGGAATCCTAACCCTAGCTCTGCCACACACAGCAGGGTATTCTAGATAGACAAATGGACCTGAAATCAAGACAGACCAGGGTTGGAATTATTCCTCTAACACATCTAGTTGTGGGGCCAAGGATAATCATTTAGACTCTCCATATCTTAACTATGTTATCTTTTAGATGGGCATACTGATTCATGCGGTACCTACATCACTGAATTTTTCTAAGGAGCAAACAAGATGGGGCATTTGAAAACCTTAAAGCACTATAGAGAGTTCCAAAAATCTTAGAGTAATTTTAAGCTCTAATAGCTTAAATAATATATAACTATAGATAGATAGATGATAGATAGATAAAATGATAACTATAAGCTTCAGTAGCTTAAATAATATATAACTACATACAGAATTATAAAATAAAATAATAGCTCTAGGCTGTAATAGCTTAAAACTGCTCTGAGGCTTCTAGAGCACTGTGTAAATTTAGGCTGTGGTTATTACATTGTTGTTTTTAAGGTATATCATTTCCAACAAATTCTTCCCTTCTTAGGGCCTCAGTTTTCCCATTTGAAAAATAAGAGTCTGGAATATAATGATCTTTAACATTCCTTCCAACTCTATTGTTCTGATTTCTGGTGATTATTGGATACCAGGTTGTACTTTGTGAATGAGTTCCAGAATAAGAAAATGAAGGGTGAAGGAGGGAGGAAAGAGAAGGGAAGGAAGGAAGAAAAGAAGGAAGGAAGGAAGGAAGGAAGGAAGGAAGGAAGGAAGGAAGGAAGGAAGGAAGGAAGGAAGGAAGTGGGGCACTCACTTGGCTCCCAACTCATTGCTTAATCTCTCTGAATTATAACATTCTTATCTGAAGAAATGAGGAGACTGAAAGGCATGACTATGATCCCACAGTCTTGCCCTGTGCTACCTTCACAAAAGTATTTTGATGAAAAATATTTTAGAGGCCACTGGTTCCCTGTAGGGCCTTGAAGACATCCCATTTCTTTCCCCAGCCTTACTTTCCTCATCTACAAAATAAAGGGAATTGTATGTTTCCAAATACTGGGAAATGCTTAAAGAAATCCTGGTGCAATTATATCATGGCTCAGTTTATATGTCACTTCTTCACTGAAACCTTCCTTGATCATCTACCCAGTTGTTAGTGATCATTGTTTTGAATTATCTCATACTTAATTATTTGTCTACATGGTGTTTTAATGTTCTCTCTCTTTCTCTCTCTCTCTCTCTCTCTCTCTCTCTCTCTCTCTCTCTCTCTCACTGCCTAGCTCAGTGAGAGCTAGACCATATGATTTCATCAATGTTTGACAACTCTTGCATTGAAAAGTCCCTCTACCCATCAGCAACTTGTATATAATTTGTAGACTCATTTACCTTGGACCTTGACAAATTTGATATCCATGCTTATCTAGCTATTATGTGTTACGGACAGGATTTGAATCCATGTTTTCCCTGATGCCAAGGCCAGGCCTACTCCATAATGCTTTTTACCTTGAACTAGAAGGTACATAATAAATACATGCTTAATTTAATTAAGTTCAATATAAGAATGTCATAAGGAATTATTGCTCCATAAAAACAGTAGAAATGAAGAAGACAGAGAAATATAGGAAGATGTATATAGTGATTCAGAATAAGTAATGTAGAACCAAAACAAAAATAAGTAGATGGCTAAACCTATACTAATTGGAATGACAGTAGCAACAAAATGTGGGAAAATACTAGAATGATTTTGATTTTGAAAGAATGGAAAACTTTTCTCTATGAAAAAAGACTATCTTTGATTTAGTCCTAGGGATATGCCTGAGGCAAATAGAAGCTGTCACTTGCCCAAGGTCACACAGCTAGTAAGAATGAGAGGGGGCATCAGAATATCAGCCTGCCTTATTCTAAGCTCAGCAATTTATTCGTTTGATAGTATAGCCTTTGGCAGGATAGGAGGAAGGTTACATGAAAAAAAAAGTTGAGAAAGTGACCCAGAAACAAACAGGGTAGTTTTGTTCCCACCTTATCAAATTCAATACACAATTATTTTTTTAAAAAACAAGTCAACCTGTCAACTTAGCATTTATTAATTACTTATGTGCCAGAAAATAGGATGATCATTGAGCATACAAAAAAAGGCAAAAGACAGTCCCTAACCTGAAGTATCTCATAGTCTAATTAATTAAGCCTCTACTAGGTACCACACACTCTAAGTGCTACTGACAAAAAGGAGAAAAGTCTGTTCTCTCTACTATGGGAGACAACATGTAAATGACTATATAGCATATTCACATACATAAATACTATATAGTACATATTATGTATATATATACATATATACATATAAATAATACAAATGTGTGTATATATGAGAAATTATGTGTATCTGTGAAAAATTGGAAATAATCTCAGAGGGGAAGTACTAGCATTACAGAAAAGCTCTTTTGAATAGGGTGAGATTTTAGTTGAAATTTTAAGTAAGCCAGGGAACCCATAAAACAGAAACAAACTACAGTTATTTTTTTTCTTGTTCACGAATTTGAATCTTCATGTTTATTTAATGTCATTAAAGTTACAACAAGTAAAAAAAATTAAATAATTAAATGAACTTATTAACTTCAATGATCTCTGAAGTCCACTCCATGCCTGGCACCCTATAAAGCTATGATTTATGCTTCTAAGAGTAAAATGAAGACATTCTCTTTGCTCAGTGTTATGGGAGCCATCTATCCAAGTCTAAGAAAACACTGATCTTCAAAATATTGCCTGGGGGTGGAGCCAAGATGGTGGAGTAGAAACAGCACTTCCAAGGTGCTCTGCCGGACATCCACTTCTAAACTATGTAAAAGGGGACTCTGAACAACTTCTGGAGCCCCAGCACCCACAGAACAACACAAAGAAGCTAACCTCCTGCTGAGGACAGCCCAGCAGCCCTGCAGGGAGTGTCCAGTGCAACACTCAGAGCAGTCAGCAAAGCGTGCTAGGAACTGACAGCCCAGCACTCTGGGAGTGGAGCCCAGGACTGATTCAGCCTCACTTTTAGCCCCAGGCTGGCCAGGCCAGAAGCTCCTGGAGTGACCCCAGAACACCAGCAGCTGTGGCAATTCCAGAATTATCAGCAAAGATATGCCTAGGACAAAGTGAGAGGTTAGTGCCCTATGCACTTTGGGACCATATGTGGGAACATCTGCTTCTTCCCCTGGGGGAGAGAAGAGGCTGAGGAGATGAGGCACAGAAGCCATTTTGCAGCTTCTGCTCCTGGCCTGCAAACTGTAGGGGGATCCAGAAATCAGTCTGGGGGTTAATTGCTCTTGCTTTAACCTCCCTGGATCTAGATTGCCATCTGGGGTTTAGGTCTTGGGATGGGTATCCAGCTTGCCAGAGTGTATGGAGGCTTCACAGAGGCCACACAACTAATACCTCCAGAAGTTGAGAAGACCCCAACATTTGGGATGGAAGTTCCCCTGTCTGGTGGCAGAGTCCTACTGTGGCAACAAGCCCAAAATCAAGTAATTAAGTGGCAACATGCTTAGGCAAAGGAAAAAAATAAACAGAAAAATGCAACTTTAGACTCCTATTGTGGGGGCAAAGAGGAGCAAAGCATGGAACTGGAGGAGGACTGTGAAGTCAGAACTCCTGCACCAAAAGCCCCAAATGAAAATACAAGCTGGCTACAGGCCATAGAGGACCTTAAGAAGCAGATAAGAGAAGTGGGGGGGAAATTGGGAAGAGAAATGATAAAGATGCAAGAAAAGTATGAAATGACAGTCAACAGCCTGACTGAGGAAAATAACTCCTTAAAAAATAGACTAACTCAAATGGCAAAAGAGGCTCAGAAAGGCCATGAGGAGAAGAATGCCTTAAAAAACTTAATTTACCAGATGGAAAAAGAATCTCAAAAGCTCACTGAGGAGATTCATTCCTTCAGAGTTATACTGGAGCAAATGGAAGCTAATGACGTTATGAGAAATGAAGATGCTGGTAAACAGATCCAAACAAATGAAGGAATAGAAGGCAATGTGGAATATATCATGGGAAAAACCACTGACCTGGAAAATAGATCCAGGAGAGAGAATTTAAAAATTATTGCACTACCTGAAAGCCAAGATAAAGGAAGCTAGAAATCACCCTTCAAGACATTCTCAAGGAAAATTGCCCTGATGTTTTAGACCCAGAGGGCAAAACAGAGGTTGAAAGGATCCACCGATTGCCTCCTGAAAATAATCCCAAAAAGAAAACTCCTAGGAATATTAGAGCCAGGTTCCAGAACTCCCAGATCAAGGAGAAAATACTATAAGCAACCAGGAAGAAATAATTTCAGTATTGTGGAAAGACAAGCAGAATAGCACAGGACCTGGCAGCTTCCACACTGAGGGATGGAAGGGCATGGAATATGATATTCCAGAGGGCAAAAGAACTGGGATTGAAGCCAAGGGTCACCTACCCAGAAAACTGAGTATCTTGTTTCAGAGGAAAATATGGTCATTCAGTGGAATAGAGGACTTTCAAGCATTCTTGAGGAAAAAACCAGAGTTGAATAGAAAATTTGACATTCAGACACAAGAAGCAAGAGATGCTTGAAAAGGTTATCAGGGAAAAGAAATCAAAAGAAACTTATCAAAGTTGAACTATTTACATTCCTACATGGAAAAACAATAACTGTGTCTGATGAAACCTTTCTCATTATGAAAATAATTGAAGAAGGGTATATGGGCATATGACTACATATATGAATGTGTGTATATATGTTTACAGGTATACATGGATAGAGGGCACAGGTTGAATTTGGTGGAAAGGGATGATACTTAAGGGGTGAAGTTAAGAGGTGAGAGAGGAAAGTGACAAGAGGAGATGGGGAGAGACAGGGTAGGGTAAACTATCTCATGTAGAAGAGGCAAGGGGAAGTAGTTGCAGGGGAGGGGAAGAACAGGAAGGCAAAAAGGCAAAACCATATTCTCATTGAATTTGGCTCAAGGAGAGAATCACATACATACTAAATGGAATATCTCACCCTGCAGGAGAATAGGGGGAAGGGGTATGAGAGGAGGGATGATGGGGGGGAGGGCATTCTAGGGGGAGGGGAGGTTGGAAGTACCCACTTTTGAAGAGGGACAGGATCAAAGTAGGGAAGGGACCAGATGGGGGGTGGGATGGATGGGAGGGAAATATAAGCAGTCTTTTACAATATATCTTCTACGGTTTATCTTTTACAATATATCTACTACGGTTTATCTTTTACAATATATCTACTATGTTTTGCATAGCTATACATGTACAACACATACTGAATTGCTTATCTTCCCAGAGGGAGTGGGCGAAAAGGGAGGAAGGGAACGGATCTGAAATTTGAAGTTTTAAAATTAAATATTTCAAATGTATATAAATACTATTATTAATACTATTTTGCATGTAATTGGGAGATAAGATGTGCAGGCATTGGGGCTCAGAGATTCACCTTGCCCTAATGGCAAAGTCGAAGGGAATATGGGAGAAGATATGGGAGAGAGTAGATTGGATGAGGGGATATCTAGTGCTACTGCTATTCTGGGGTGGTGGGTAGGGGAAAAATGGGGGAAAAATTGTAACTCAAAATATAAATTCTGTAAACTAAAAGTAAATAAACAAATAATTAGAAACTGAACAAGGCTTAGTCTAGGTGACATTATTGCATTCCCACCCACATGGAGTGATCCATCCCTGCAACCACCAGGGGACCAGGTCATTTCTTTTGAAATTCAAGGTTAAGATATTGCTCAAAGGAAGGAAGCATTCCAGAAAGGAACGGAATGGTGACTCTTTTGGAATATTCACCTGAACCATTGTTTACCATTTTCTTTTTCCTTGTTTTTTTACATATTGTGATCTTTTCCTAGTTCAGATTTCTATCAATTAAAGACATGTGTTTATACATATATAGGTAGATGTATATAAAGACATATTTATAAAGATTCCTATAAATGTTACATGAAATCTTTTTGGGATAGTAATGTAGGAAGGTATGGGGGATTATGCCAGTTTGTACTACCTGTATCTCTGAGCCAAAAATAGTTTAGATATAAGTTAATGTTAAGTTCAATAAACTTGTTTCTGGCAGACTCAGGTCCTTCTGACTCTAGGGCCGATGCTCTACTCACTGCGCCACCTAGCCGCCCCACAACAAACTTTTCTACCTTAGATGAGGGGGTGAAACAAGAGGAAGAGGGCACCAAAAGCAAACTATCCAGTTCAATTTTATCTAGGGCTGCCCCAATAGAGTATCTCAAGGTATCAAGTACCAGCCCAGCACAGTATCCCAGAATAAGGGTTATATGTTTCTCTAATCCCCACAGAATACTAGGGGTACCCCCTGAGGGCTTGGGTTCCTCTATTCTGATGCTATTACCTAGAGTCCTCATCTTCTCCCCACTATTAACCATAAGTGACTAGCACCCCATTTAACCAACTTAAACCAATTAGCTTTAACAAGAGAGATATATTTCTGAGATATAGCCAGAACAGAAGTGAAAATATTTTCCACCACAACTTTGGGGAGACACTCTCCCATATGCCACCTTGGTCCTTGGGAAAGTGTAGACTCACAATACATTTTCTACAAAGTATTGCTTCCACCAAATTCTTATCAATCTGCAACATTGCTACTAAACTGAACACTTACTTCTGCTACCCCTGGATTGAGTCCCAAAGGTCAATTCTTTGACCCCAAGGCTGTCTGATTATATATAAACCCAGGCATGAACTAAACTTTCAGATCTTCTGGTGATTCCCTCTCCTGACCTTTCAAAATTCACAAGGCCATAGCCTCCGATTTCCCTTCCCTAAAATGAAAAAATAAATAATAAGATAAAAAGTAAAGAACTCAAGGTCTTTTCACTCATGCCATTGTCTCTTTTCTCTCACTGCAATGGGATCAGAAAGGAAGAAGTTTAAGAAAAGGAGATGAGTTTGACCAGTACCTTTGAAAGACTCCATCCCCACCCCTGCCCCCAGTTCCATCTATTCAGATGCAGCCAATCACAAAGGCTCCTTTTCTGGTCAGCAGACTAGATCCAGTTACAGAACCTCTATGCATGATCCAAATGTCTCCAAGACTTCCACTACATGTCATCACAGCCCTCCCAGAAGAAGGCTCTCTAAACTCTTATAGGTAAGGAAATGTGTCAGCCATACCCTCTGCATAGTCTCCATAAGATCCAGATTCAGTGGTTAACTCCCAGTTACATCATTAAATAGCAATTAATCTATGTATAATTCATCTTCAGCTTTAGAATTTGACATAGGATTGTAGATTTATCATTAGAAAGGAACTCAGAGATTCCCTAAATCAACTGCCTCATTTTTTTAGATACATAAACTACTTTGGCAAAGAGACACCCAACAGCTACCAAATGAGACAGTTGGAATTTAATGTCAATCGTCCCTCTAACTCCAAATCCAAAGCACTATCCATGATTCCATACTGTATAAATTATGCCTACTATATTTTGTTTCATGGAATTAAAACCAATTCATAAACCCTTTATATGATACCACTAAGATACATGCTAGCACAAAGGATGCTAAGGATACATAGATACATCCTCTGCCCTCTGGAAGCTTATGATTAATTAGGCAACAGAGATACAAGTTAAGAGATAGAGAGCTAGGCAAAGTTCTTTGAGAAAGGAAAGGAAGGAAAAGTGATTTTCTTTCTTTCTTCTTTTTTTTGGAAGGAGTTTGAAGGCAAGGCAATTGGGGTTAAGTGACTTGCCCAAGGTCACACAAACTAGTGTCAAGTGTCTGAGACCAAATTTGAACCTGGGTCCTCTTGATTCCAGGGTTTATATTCTACTCACTGTGCCACCTAGCAGCCCCACCTTTTTTGGAGGGAGGAAGGAAAGGTGACTTTCATCCAGAATAACCCCAACAGATTAAAAATTTCCACAAACAACCATCCTACTACTCTTTATACGTTGCTTCAAGCAGCTAGTGAGCTTCCTTTGCTTCCATTCCCGTGGGCTTTGTTTTTATTACCCCTAGACTGGGGAAGGCCAAGTTTGTACTTTTCATATACTCTGTACACCTTCCAAATACCTGATTTTAGGTTAAATAAATTTTTGACTGCCTCTAATTTATGATGTGGAAAAAATGGAAAAAAAAAAAACTACATGCACATATCTATTCAAAAAACAATGATAACTGACATTTATATAGGACTTTGAGGTTTGTTAAGAATCTTATATAATGAATTTGATCCTTACAACAATCCTGTGAGGTAAATATTATTTCCATACTCGTTTGGTGATGATGATACTGTGTCTCAGAATGGAAAAAGTGACTTTTCCAAGCTCCAACAACTAGTGATCTCTGACCTGGGATTAGAATACAGGTCTTCCTACTTCTAAATCCAGCATCCTAGTCACTTTCAGATACCGTCTTTGATAATAAGAAAAACATACAAAGCCATAAAACTCTTCCAAATGAGCAATTGTCTACAAAGCCAAATCTCATTCACAGTAATTCTAGAATAAGAAAATATCAGAGACAATTAAAAAGACCCAAGAGGATCTTGGACATGATATAAATAAGAAAAAAAAATCCCCAAATGTTCTACTAGTATTCTACTTGGAAGCCTGTCTCAGGAGTTATTTCACTACCTGACAAGATGCCAGACTAGCATTATGTGACTTTGAAACACCCCCCCACCCCAAGAAATTCAGAGTTAATTATGAAGAGTTTTAAATATTGATGTCTCTTTGGGAAGATTAGAAAATTAAGAGTCTCAACTGAATATTTTTTATTACTTGCTTTTTTTTCTTTTCAGCTGGTACAAATATTCTATAATTCTAGGATTTTATTTAATTAATTGCACATTTCTAAATAAAAAAGGCTGAAATCTTGCAAGCTTATATATTGCTAGAGACATACATATTGAGAAATGAGAATGTTTACTTGAGATCATCAATCTCTCTTCACCTCAATTGGCTTTGAAAATTTCTTAGGAGAATTCAGAGTTGCTGTGCACAATTCCACATTTTCTTGATACAGATGGTTTTATCCCTATATAGGAGAATATGAAGACTAAAATCAGAAACCGATTAGAGAACTTCAAAGGAAATATCCATGCCACTTATTGACATTATAAAATCTAATACTCTTTTCAAAAATAATTCCTGTACCTTGCTTTTACACAATCAACAACTTCCAAAGTTTCCCTCTCCCACCTCCTCCCAAAGGAAAAAATATAAACATTGGGGCAGGTTGGTAGCACAGTGAATAAGAGTGAGGCCCAGAGTCGGGAGGACCCAGGATCAGTTCCAGTCTCAGAAAATTAGCATTCATACATAAAGCAAGTTACTTAACTTTAATTGCTTTAAAAAAAAGATAAACATTTTAGTAAAATTAACCAACATATAGAAAAAGTTTGAATTTATAATCAATGTTATGTAACAATAGCTCCCCACCACTGCAAAGAAGCAAGGAGGTCAGTAAGGAGGAGAGAAAGTGACTTCTCATATTTCTTCTTTGAGACCAGATTTGCTCATTACAATTTTCTGCATTCAATTTCAATTGTTTTGCTCTAGTCATTTGTATATTATTTCCTAATTCTGCTTATTTCAGCTTATATAAGCTTTCTCATGCTTTCCTCCATTTGTCATTTTCATTGTTTCTTATAGGAAGGTAATATTCCATTATGTTCACTTAACAAAAAAAAAAAAACCTTTGTTTTATTTAAAGGGAATGCCTAGTCTTGTTATTTTTTTTTATTGGTATCTTTGGTTTTTACCTCAGCTTTATTTCTGGAAATCCCTCTCCTCCTTTACTAGTCAATGAGCCATCTCTTGTAATAAAGAACAAAAAAGAAGGAAATAAAATCAGTTCAGGAAAATTAGCCAATACATAAACCAAGTCTGACAGTATCAAACAATCAATCAATGAGCATTCATTAAGCACTATATTTGGTACTGCAAGAAAAAAAGACTGTGACATCAGAGAACTTATGTAACCACCTAAGTGTCCATATACATAAAATAAATAGTAAAGCAAATTGGGAGGAGGGCAGGGACTAACATCTAGGCAAATAGAGAAAGGTTATTGTCTTCAATTTCTGTAAAGAAGTAAGGGATTTCCATTCTCTCATCTCTTCTTTGGTGTAAATCTTTATTATAATTACATACTATTTTCTCTTTGTTTTTTTTCCTTCCACTTACATTGTTAAAGTTATTGTTTGTATGATTTCCCTGTCTTTTCTTACTGCATTCTGAATCATTTCCACCAAGTCTTCCCATGCTTGTCTAAGTTCTTACCATTGTTATTGTCTGTTTGTTTTTTCTTTACAATGCAAGGTGTTTCCATTGCAGTCATGAAGCATAATATATTTAGCCATTCCCCAGATGATGACCATAGACTTTGTTTTCAAGTCTTTGCTACCACAAAAAAGTGTTACTGAAAACATTTTGTAGAATACGGGACATTTGTGTCTTTGACCTCCTTTTGTGTTGTGCCTAGAATCTGAGTGGAAGGACCTAGTTAGCCAGTCAGTGAGTTAATAAACATATATTAAACATCTCCTATGGGTCAGACAGTCTAATATTACCATAGTGTCCACTTCTGCCTTGGCATAAAAGAGGAGCAGACTTGAATACAGATTCTTCTAATTCAAGTGATTCCTGAATAGTGTTGTACTAACTTCTGCATTTCTTGTTGTCTTCCTTTCCATTCTTTAAAGCATCAACACCTTCAGAAAGCCTTCCCTGATTTCCTCTATTGGGGATGAACCTTCCCTTCAGGCCATACAGATCATTTGCTTCTCTATCATCTAATTCTCTATCATGCACTATCTGTATATCATGCATTAACAGTGTTTTACCCTTACAAAATTATAAACAATCTGAGGGTAAAGACCTAATCTTGTCTAATTTTTGTATCTTTCTCCTGGTGTCCAAATGGTGCTCTGGAAATAAGGGCTACACAATGAAAGCTGAAATTGAATTTGTTCCCTGATTTCCTTTATCATTCTTCACTTAGAATTTCTTGGAACAAATATCAAGAAGTTTTTCCCAGTCCTTCCTTCTGATTATCCCCAATTTATCTTGTTTGTAATAATTGTTTTCATGTTGTTGCTTCCCTTTATACTGTTAATTCTTTAAGATATGAGGCTTTTTATCTTTCTTTGTAGCAGCAATTCTTAGCATGGGGCCTGGCACTCTTAATAGGTGCTAGTTGACTGATTGACTGACATGTATTAAATACTTACTTTCTACTGAACATGATGCTTTGCTCCAGCAGAGAGCAAAGCACAAATAAGGTCTTTTCTATGTTCTGGCTTGACTGCACATTTCCATGTCTAGTCTCTGAGATTAATTTTAGTAATTGCTTCTTCTAAACACCTACACCTGAAATTAAAATAATGAAGCAAAGACAAACTAAAATAATTCCCTTTTGGAGCAGATGGGTTTGATTATCCCCAGCCATAGGCTATATGAAGCAACAGATTGCACGTCTTAAAAAAATCTTCAAATTAGAAAATTTATAGCATCATGAATTGCAAGATGAAATCTATTTTCATGAGAAGGGAACCGTAGGCCAACCTGAAGCAAGCTCTAGACTTCAGGCTCTAGACTCAGCTCTTTGTACGTGTAAATTCCTTTACAACCTGTTTAATTAGGAATTGCCCTTAAGCAGCCCAATGGGACAAGTGACTGATTTTTTTTCCATTGTACAATTGAGGCAACTTGCCTAAAAACATGCCTTGAAATATTACTTGGCTGTCAAGTTTCATATTAGGGCAGTTAGGGTAAAGGCAAGGTGAAGAAGGGAAGGGCTGTTGTGCAGAAATGCACTCCTCTTTTCCCCAGGTGTTCCAGAAGCTGCCTCATTCTCACAATAGCTCAGATGTGTTGCTGAGCCTTTAACTACTCCTTGGTGTATGGCATGGTTAGGTATTTCTTAGCAAGTATACTTAAACAACCCTTGTTCCTCAAAATGCTAGCAGGTAATAGGGGAGAGTCAGGGACTGGGAGGTCCAGACATCTGTGCTTAGTTTGAAAGAACCCTGAGGAATGGGATAGTGAAAGGGGTAGAAGGCAAGAGTTTCGGGGAGTGGCCTAACTGGATACATGATTCAAACTCCTTGCTTCAGTTCTACTGAGTCAAGCACCAATTTGAGAGTCCCTGTCAATACAGGCAGCTCTAACTCTGGGTATTCAGCAACCTCTGCCAACCTATTTTGAGGGGTAAGGTCACTTATTGAATATCTAATGTATGCTAAGCACTCTGCTAGGCACTAGGGACCAAAAGACAAAAATTGGAATCCTGGTCCCCAAGATCTTAGTGCTATTGGAGAAAACAACTTGTATCTATAAAAGTAAAGATAAATAAGGGCAGCTAGGGGGCACAGTGAATAGAGCACCAGCCCTGGAGTCAGGAGGACCTGAGTTCAAATCCAGCCTCAGACACTTAACATTTACTAACCATGGGACCTTGGGCAAGTCACTTAACCCCAATGGCCCTGCCTTCTCCCCTCCAAAAAAAGCAAAGATAAATAAAATGGGTGCAAGGTAATTTGAAGAAAAGACACTATCAGATGGGGTCATCAAGAGAGGCTTCATAATAGAAGCAGTATTTGAGTTATAATATTACATATTATGTTTCTGTCATATATTATATCTATATAAAAGTTATACTCTATATATTTATGTAATACTTATATTTATATAAATGTTTATAATATTTATATGGATAAAGGCAAATCCTCCTATCTCCTATCCCTACCTACCCTCCAATTCATCCTTTGTATCACTGACAGTCACACTAATCTTCTTATGCATAAATCATGCCATGGATAAATATGTTCACACTTCTTTAAAAAGCCTTCTATTGGCTACTAATCATAATTCAAATTCCCTTATTTGGTCTACATTCGGTGTGTTCTACAATATGATCTCTCACTGCTTTTCTAGCCTTATCCCTTAATAGCTTCTACCTTATACTCCACCCACCCAACTTTATTCCTCTTCATGTAAGCACATACATGCTTACATGCATATGCACTCGCACACAAACACAAGGATTTGTGCTTTATAAAATGCGTGTGGCTAATGAAAACTTTCTTGTTCAGAATCCCTATACTACTTGCTCCTCAACCCCAAGCCAGCTGACTCGGGGCTCCCAAATCAAATAATCAATACAACACTTACCTTCTTCCTAAATCACCACCCCCTGAAAAAAAGAAGAGATTTGTCCAAAGTTTTTTCAGTTCTACGGATGTGAGTAAACTATTCTGTAGCTGTGAATATCATGAGGGAATGGCAGAAAGTGACAAAGTCCATTTATTCTCTCCAAAGGATTCTGGATCAGAGTAATTGACACCAAAGGTAGTCATATAGCCCAGGGTCCATCTCCAGGCCTAGTCTCTTTGAAGATTAAAGTAGCAAACAACACACTGGACAATTTATTCAATTCAATTCAATGAATAATTCAATTCAACATGTTTAGCAGGCAATTGGGGATTTGAGCCTAGAGCTCAGGGGAGAGATTGGAGCTGAAGATAAAGATTCAGTTATTATGTGCATGGAGGTAATAACTAAAACAATGGGAATTAGTGGAATCCCAAGAAGAAACATCTAGGGACAGAGAAAAATAGAGGACTGAGGGCAAACTCTTGGGGGAGGGTCATCATATTTAGGGGGCAGGCAAGGTATAAATAGCCAATAAATAAGACCAAACTGAGCCCCTAGACAGATAAGAGAAGAACAAGGAGAGAACAATGCCATGGAAACCAAAGGGAAAGAGAGAATTCAGAAAGAATGGAAGGGCAGTTCAATTTGGTTTAATTTAACTAACATTTATTTTTAATTCAATTGCTTAAACTCCAAATAAGAGAATCTTTTTTTTTTTTTTTTTGGAGGGCAATCGGGGTTAAGTAACTTGCCCAAGGTCACACGGCTAGGTTTTTGTTTGTGTGTGCATTAAGTGTCTGAGGCCAGATCCGAACTCAAGTCCTTCTGACTCCAGGGCTCTCTATTCACTGTGCCACCTAGCTGCCCCAAAATAAGAGAATCTTTAACAGTTCAAGAAAGGTAATGTGAGATGCCCAAAGACAGATAATTAGTTAGTGATAAATCCAGGTTTGGACCCAAATCTTCTGATTCCAAGTACCATATAATTTCTACTAACCCCCACTTTGCTCCCAAATTATAGTCCTGACCAATAGGAAGGAAGTGTTAAAAAGAAAACAGATCTTAATCATACTGACTGAATGTATTATCTGCAATAAATAGAATAAGACCTAATTTATGTCACATCACAGTAGGATTCTTCATATAACCAACCACAAGCATGGTTGAAAACAAATCTCTAAATAGATTCTGAAGGAATTCAGATATTTAATTTTTATCTCACCCTGTCTAGAAATCAAATCTTCTCTTCAGCTATTTAGTTAAGCAAAACTGGAAAGGGGACAAGCAAATACACAGTTTATTGCAAAATAGTCCCAATCCCATGACTGGAAGAATCCAAATCAAATTTTACAAGAAGCAGTTTTTTACTATATATTGAAAAGGGGATTGAATCCACCACAGACCAAGAAAAGCTCTGATCTGATTCAATCCTAATTTTTATCTATAAAACTCTCAATGTTGCCTGCAATTCAGGATTTTATAGATGGGGTTCCTTCTGTGAGGAGGTTGGAGTGGATAGCTAATTGGTTGTCATCCAAGTGAGACTAGAATGTTGTTCATCATTATAAAATGAAGAATATAGCTTCTTAATGCCATCTTTCATATGGTGTAGGGAAGAGAATACTGCATTTGAGTAGTAGGGCTTGTGGTACATTGTAAGACTCTATACAACAGGCAAATTATGGAGCCCACAGTGAAGGATTACTTCACCTGGCAGGTAGGTGGTGCAGTGAATTGAGTTGTTATGCCTGAAGTCAGGAAAATGTGAGTCCAAATATTACCTCAGACTCTTACTAGCTGTGTAACCCTGGATAAGTCATTGAACGTCTGTCTCAGTTTCCTCACCTGTGAAAGGGGAATAATAATTATACCTGCCTCCCAGGGTTGTTGTGACAATCAAATAAGATATTTGTACAGGACTTAGAACAGCGGCTATCCCATAGTAGACACTACATAAATTCTAGGTATTGTTGCTGTTGTTGCCTTTCTTTTTAACAGTGAGGTAATAGTCAAAGCATGCACTTACTGGTAGATATTAAAATCTGCCCTGCCACTGAACAAGAACTCACCATGCATATTGACCATGTGCCTTCCAGACTGCCAGACCTTGCCATCTGCTCTGATTCTGAACCACCAGGATCATAAGAATCATGGATTCTGCCAGATCTGCCGGATCATGCAGAGCTGGCAGAGACCTCAGGGAGCCATCTAGTGAATGCTCTCATTTTACAAATGAGGAAATTAAGGCTATTCCCTTACTCTACCCCCTTTCCCCAAAGGACAAATGTCTCTCCAGAAGATAGAGAAAAGGATTTTAGCATGTTCCTAGCCTCCTAACTAATGAGACATTCTGATAAGCCCAGAACCAAAAATAGAAAGAAATGAAAATGTATGGAGAAATTGAAAAGAACTATGCCCCACATGCTAAAGTACTAAAATATCTGCAGTCATAGAATGTCCTTAAAGTCAAATAAGTTTAAGAAAAATCTAAAAGAGCAAACAAAGTCCTTTAAAAGGAATACCAAAGTGACTCAATATTTGTCATTAGCATTGTACCTTTGGAAACCAGCCTTTCACATCTCACTTACAGTCTATCATAATATTTTCCTCTTGTTGGCTCCACTGACACTGGTTATCTTGATTTGTGATCTCAGTCAGAGGAGCTGGACAAGCCAAATACTTTTCTATATTAAAGAGGCTAAGTATGTAAAACCACAGTGAGAGGAAAATAGATTTTCTCATCCAAAGCACTGATGATAGACTTGGTTTCATAAAACAGCAAGGAATATAATGACCTCTCAGCTGTCCTCCAGTGTGAGAGAGTCATCAAAATGCCCCTTTTTGTCTCCAGCAGAGCATTTATAAATGGTAACACCATTTAACATAAGTCCTGATGAAATGAGAGGCATTTAGAGATCCTTCCATTAGGGAAGAAAGTCATGTTACCAGATTTAAATTTGCTTTTAAAATCCCAAATTTGAATATTTTCTCCACTCATATTTAAAAGGTACATTCAGAAACTTAGGCAAGAGTTTCATCTATATAGAACTTCAACTAAAATAATAACTCAGATGTATAAAAACTTGAAGCTTGCAAACTCTATAGAGCTAGGTAGTAAGTTAATACTATTCCCATTTTACAAATGAGGAAAAAGGTGCACAGAGATTGTGACTTGTCTAGAATCACCCAGGTAACAAGTGTCATATCCAAGAATCAAATCAAAATCTCCTGAGTCCAAATTCATCATTTTCTTCCCTATTCCTGGTTCCTTGTCATTTTATATCAAGAAAAACAATCTCAATTAAAGTTTCAACTTTTATTACATCTTATTTTACTATGTGGTATTTTTTATTTGATTAAAAATTATAGCAGAGGGGCAGAGCCAAGATGGTGGAGTAGAAACAGCACTTCCAAGGCACTCTCCCCCCAGATTACATCCAAACTATGTTAAAGGGGACTCTGAACAACTTCTGGAGCCCCAGCACCCACAGAACGACATGGAGAAGCTAACCTCCTGCTGAGGACAGCCCAGCAGCCCTGCAAGAAGGATCAGTGTAGCGCTCTGGGAACCTGCAGTGCAGCGCGCGTGCGAGAGCTGAGCCCAGGTCAGCCTGAGCCGTGGTTTTAGCCCCAAGGCAGCCGGGACAGCAGCTGGCTGGAGGGACCCAAGAACACCAGCTGCTGTGGAGATTCCAGAATTATCAACACAGACATGCCTAAGACAAAGTGAGACGTTAGTGCCCTATGGACTTTGGGACCAGTATTTGGGGAATGAGTCAGCTTCCTCCCCTGGGGGCTAGAAGCCACTGAGGAGAAACTTCATTTTGTAGTTTTCAGTGGCATCTCCAGCTCCTGGTCTGTGAACTGTAGGGAGATCCAGCGATCAGTCTTGGGGGGTAATCACTCTTGCTTTAACCTCCCTGGATCTGGATTGTGGTCTGGGGCGGAGGTTGTGGGGTGGATATCCAGCTTGCCAGAAATGGAAGTTTTCCCCCCACACATTCGGGATGAAAGCTCCCCTGTCTGGTGGCAAAGTCATACTGTGGCAACAAGCCCAAAAGTCAAGTAATTAAGTGGCAACATGCCAAGGCAAAGGAAACAAATTAAACAAAAAATGCAACATTAGAGTCCTATTTTGGGGGCAAAGCCGATCGAAGCATAGAATGGGAAGAGGACTGTGAGGTCAGAAGTCCTGCTCAAAAAGCCCCAAAGGAAAATACAAGTTGGCTACAGGCCATAGAGAACCTTAAGAAGGACTTTAAAAATCAAATAAGAGAATTGGCGGAACAATTGGGAAGAGAAATGAGAGGGATGCAGGAAAAGTATGAAATGAGGGTCAACAGCTTGACTGAGGAAAACAACACCTTAAAAAATAGACTAACTCAAATGGCAAAGGAGGCCCAAAAGGGCAATGAGGAGAAGAATGCCTTAAAAAGCCAAATTTGCCAGATGGAAAAAGAATCTCAAAAGCTCACTGAGGAGATTCATTCCTTCAGAGTTAGACTGGAGCAAATGGAAGCTAATGACTTTATGAGAAATCAAGATGCTGTTAAGCAGATCCAAACAAATGAAAGACTAAAAGGCGATGTGAAACATTTCATAGGAAAGAGCACTGACCTGGAAAATAGAGCCAGGAGAGACAATTTAAAAATCATTGGACTACCCAAAAGCCATGATCAAAGAAAGAACCTAGAAATCACCCTTCAAGAAATTCTCAAGGAAAATTGCCCTGATGTTTTAGATCCAGAGGGCAAAATAGAGGTTGAAAGAATCCACCGATCACCTCCTGAAAAAGATCCCAAAAAGAAAACTCCCAGGAATATTATAGCCAGGTTCCAGAATCCCCAGATCAAGGAGAAAATACTACAAGCAGCCAGGAAGAAACAATTTCAATATTGTGGAAACACAATCAGAATAGCCCAGGACCTGGCAGCTTCTACACTGAGGGATCGAAGGGCATGGAATATGATATTCCAGAGGGCAAAAGAACTGGGAATGAACCCAAGGGTCACCTACCCAGCAAAACTGAATATTTTGTTTCAGGGGAAAATATGGTCATTCAGTGGAATAGAGGACTTTCAAGCATTCTTGAGGAAAAAACCAGAGTTGAATAGAAAATTTGACATCCAGACTCAAGAAGCAAGAGATGTCTGAGAAGGTAATCAGGGAAAAGAAATCAAAAGGAACTTATCAAAGTTGACCTATTTACATTCCAACATGGAAAAACAATAATTGTGACTGATGAAACCCCTCTCATTATGAAAATAATGGAAGAAGGGTGTATGGTCATTTGAATACATATGTGAATGGGTTTATATATGTTTCAGTTATACATGGATAGAGGGGATAGGTTGAATTTGTTGGGAAGGGATGATACTCAAGGGGTGAAATTATGAGGAGAGAGAGGAAAATGACAAGAGGAGATGGGGAGAGACAGGGTAGGGTAAACTATCTCATGTAGAAGCAGCAAGGGGATGTGGCTGCAGGGGAGGGGAAGAATAGGAAGACAAAAAGGCAAAACCACATTCTCATTGAATTTGGTTCAGGGAGAGAATGATATACATACTAAATGGGACATCTCACCCTGCAGCAGAATAGGGGGAAGGGGGATTAGAAAGGGGATGATGGAGGGGAGGGCATTCTAGGGGGAGGGGAGGTTGGAAGTACCCACTATAGAAGAGGGACAGGATCAAGTAGGCAATGGATCAGGTGGGGGGTGGGATGTGTGGGAGGGAATTATAAGCAGCCTTGTACAATATATCTAGATGGTAATTTTAGCATAGCTAGACATGTACAACATATACTGAATTACTTATCTTCCCAGAGGGAATGGGTGACAAGGGAGGAAGGAAATGGATCTGAAATTAGAGGTCTTAAAATTAAATGTTTCAAATATATATAAATACTATTATTAATACTCTTTTGCTTGTAATTGGGAGATAAGATGTGCAGGCATTGGGGCACAGAAATTCAACTTCCTCTAATGGAAAAGTTGAAGGGGGTATGGGAGAAGATATGAGAGAGAGCAGATTGGAGGAAGTGCTATATTGTGGGACTGCTATTCTACGCTGGTGGGTAGGGGAAAAACGGGGGAAAAATTTAACTCAAAATCTGGCGGAAATGAATGATGTAAAACAGAAGTTAATAAAGCATTTGTTTAACAAAAAAATATAGCAGACTACTTAAGTACAAAAAAAAAAAAAGAATCTAGATACACCAAGTCTTTGCTGCACATCTTTTCTGAGATATTTCAAAGGTTCCTAACACTGAACATATTCATTTGACCCATTCCTAAGCCTACTTCCTTTCCTAACTTTGTAATTTCTGTAAAGAGTCCCACTATACTTCTGGTCACTCAAATTTGTGATATTTGAATCATTGTTGTATAAGCATGGCTAAATCCAGATGCACTCTCAAGAAATATACATGGAATGTGTCTGGAGTGACTCTCCCATTAAGCATGGGTTTAATTGCCCTGGCCCCATCCAAGGAAACATGCTCTCACTTCTGAAGGATTCGTTGATTTGAGAAAATATAGCAAATCCTGGGTGTTCCCTTGGCCCCCCAAACCAATGATGGCTGAAGTGGTTGGAAGGTTGTTAAGTCTGAGTGCAGTTGGACTGAGCAGTGAGTTAGGATGAGTGGGTAGCTCAGTGGACATTAACAATAGTGACTGTGCTCCTGGTTCTATCTTCAGATATCATCATATAACTGCAACTTTCTGTAATGACTGGGTAAAGGTCACTTGTACTATTTCCCCTATTCTGTATATCATGGTACAGTGGTAATTGGTTCCAAGTGCTTAATTCTCCTTTTGAGAACAGTAGATCTCTTTGGGACTTTTTTTTTGAGTTTATCTTCCTTTTTAGCATTTCTTCTACTGAGGGTTGAGTTCAGGCCACCAGTTGGATTTGCTATATAGTTCAAAGATCCCTAGATAAACTTCACCACCACAACTATAAGATCCAAGGCACAATTACAGTCCATATATTTTGTTCCAAAGTTGAAGAGACCTTAAGAGAGATAAAACAAGTGGGATAAGACAAGCACCCCTGCTCCCTTGCCCTCTCCTTATGCCCAGGAGAACTCTATTGTAAACCGGTTTAGCTTTCTCACTTGATGAGTGACTGGTAATTTTCAGTTAAACCTATGTTAAACCTAAATCCCTCTGAAGAAAGTTTCATATGTTTTAGGAACTCTGTAGGGACTAGGATTCCTCACTGAAGGAAAGATGCTTGATTTCCTTTTCTCCACTGTCTTTGGGTTAAGGAAAACCTTTATATGAAACAAGGAACATGGTAACTGATGGGAATTTTGTAAAATTACTTATGCTTATTGAAATTGTATGACCATGAAGTTAGAAGGGAGTGTGTTACCCAGGCCTTATGTTACAATAGCTCATATGGAAGAATGTTAATTTCCAATTTCTTTATGAGTAAGTTCTATGGACTTATTACAATCTGAGGATTATTTGTAGAAGTAATTGAGGAAGGCAGTAAAATTGATAATGCCTTAACTTCCTCATATCATTAGAGAGATATACCAGCTTTGAACCTGTGGACATGTTGTCTCTCCTGGCATAACATAAATTCCTTGAGAGTCAAGGTTGCTTGGCTTTTGTTCTTTTATCCCCAGAGCTCAGCACAATGCCTGGCAACTATTAGGGACTTAATAAATGCTTGATGATTAATTTATTGATAGATTTATCAAAAATCTCTACCTATCCCTGGACTCACATATCACTAGCATATTTTCAAACTCAAAGAGAGCTAAAAAATACTTTTAAAATTGTCTACAAGCAGAGTTATATAAACCCTCCGAACAGAGCATTGCTTGTGTTTAAGAAATTATATAAAAGATGCCATCCAGGGAATGTCTGACTTTAAAAGGTGGGCTATAACAAGCATGAGGGATGACATATGGGGAGTCCAAATGCTGTACTTATTTCTCTGGAATGTTAAAAGGCAGAATAAAGACAGCAAAACATTGGATAGATTCTCTATGGAGGATTTCTGGTAGGGCATCAACAAGAATTTCACAGGATAAGAAGACACAGAAAAGTAGTGATCTGTATCCTTGGAGGAAATAACCATGTCAAAAAGAGCATAGATGCACTGAAGATTTAAAACAGAGGGCAATTCCCAATATTGTGTTGGGGGAACTAAATGCATGAAAGCTGAGTACTTTACAAAAGTCACTAAGCATTTACAAAGCCTAGATAGAAATATAATCACTGCCCCCCATTCCCCCGTTTCTCTCTCTCTCTCTCTCTCTCTCTCTCTCTCTCTCTCTCTCTCTCTCTCCTCTCTCTCTCTCTCTCCTCTCTCTCTCTTTCTCTCTCTCTGTATACATACATACATACACACACATATATACTTATATATGCATGCTCAAATAGACATACTCATATATGTATGTGTATACAATTGCACTTTCTTTAAATGATGCTGTGTTATGAAATGAAGAATACAGCCAGGAATGTAAAAGGCCTTAGGCCTATGTCAAATAAGAATAGGTGGAAGGAAGCAGACATGATTTTCTTGGGGAAGAGAAGACAAGATATCTATGTCCAAGTATTTGAAGAATACTTGACATGTAGAAAACAGGATTATATGTATTCTATTTTGTCCAAGGGAATAGAACCATGCACAAGTTTGAAATAGACAAATCAAGGTTTAAAGTAAGAGGGAGGGAAAATCTTAGTCAATAGATTTACACAAAAGTGGGATGGGCTCCTTTAACAGGTGGTGGTTACTTCCTCCTTAGATGTCCTAAAAGAGAATCTGAACAACCCTTTCTCCATGGTAAGGATTCTTCCCACTTATATGCATTGTAATGCATGGCTACTGACATTTATTCCAACTTTTAAATTCTATGATTTGAGGGAAATGGATACAAAATATTACTTGTTTTGTCCAACAAATCTTAATACTCTGGTACATGCACAGCCATCTAACCTATTTTTGAAAGAAAAAAAATCACTGATTTACTAGAATTTTTTCTATGAGAGCTAATTGTCTCCTTAGAGATAGTTTGTCCTAAATAGTTCCAGTACACAAAGAGGGAATACATTGGGTTTAGAGGAGGATCTAGAACTTCATAAACCTCTCTCCCTCTTGAGATGCACTAAGAACCTCATCAAAACTCAGCTCTTACTTTACTGATATGACCTTCTAATAGAAACTGCCACCAAAACTAGGAGTTTCTTCCTTTTTTAGCCTGGGATTTGGGAGGCAAGGCTAAGAAGAGACCAGAGCTGGCTTGGCTCCATTAATGGTGACCTTACTCTTGTCTTCCACTTTCCCAGAGTAGCACTGTGGCAGGATGAGTTGCAAATATATGGAAATGTGATATAAACTGTTTAACTATAATGGGCATTAGATTTCCTTAGGGAAAGGTTGCATGAGTTTACTCTGATAATGTGGTTATAATAGTCTATTACTGGGGGACTACTTTATGAAAAGTGAAATATACAAAATGTTCTCAAGGTGATGCTCTATTGGCACAATCCCTGGCACATGCATAGTAAACAATTGACTATGATGGCAAACTTTGGGGCACCATGGTGTCTGAAGAATTGAAAACTGTGGGTTATCTAAGGGGCAGTGCATGGCACACTGGAGATTGTCTGTGTGATTAATCTGTAGAGCATTTCCAAAACTGACCAATTCCCCAAAGGGTAGGGAGGGTAGATCATTCAGTGAATGTATGATTGGAAAAAAAAGATAAACTAGTCACAGGACATGAATAAGAGACTGTTAAGTGAGTAATCTAGGTATTTCGCAAGTACACTTAAAACAAGAAGACTTAAAGGAAGACCTCCAGCATATTGAGTGGGTCCTTTATGAAGGACTATGAAAGAATAATGGCAAAAGTAGTACAAGAAATCATGAATGGCATGCTATCTATACTAGTGGAGGATTTCCTATGTGGAGGAAATCACTGTTATTGACATTATCTTCATAATAACAATGACATGGGGCGGCTAGGTGGCACAGTGAGTAGAGTGTTAGCCCTGGAATCAGAAGGACCTGAGTTCGGATCCAGCCTCAGACACTTAATGCACACACAAACAAAAACCTAGCTGTGTGACCTTGAGCAAGTTACTTAATCCCAATTGCCTTCCAAAAAGCAAAAAAAAAAAAAAAATGACACAATTAACTGAAATGAAACTACAAATCCAATTTTCTAAATATTGTATTGGCATGTATGACTCTATTCGGTAGAATACAAGCTTCCAGAGGGCAGGATACATTTCATTTTTGTCTATGTCTTCCAGGTATTTAGTACACAGGTCCTTAATAAATGAATGTTGAATGAATGAAAAGCATTTACTAACAAGGAGTTAATTTCTTACTCCCAATTCTCCATTTTTAGTTCCCTTTTCCATAAGTCAGAGAAATAAAGAAAAAGTAAAAGAATTATTATAACCGAAGCCCTGACTATTTGAAATGGAGAGGTCCCTCATACATAAGAAAAGAATAATGAAGAGCAAACCCTTCCTCGTGTCCCCATTTTCCCTTTGATGTGCCATAAATAAAAAATGAACTGACAATCCTAAAATATGAAGACACCATATTGTTGTCACTCTGTATCCTGGCAAATCTGATCTCCCTCATGCTGTTAGAGCTGTTGAAACCTTTGAAGTTAGAAAATGCTACTTCGAGATCTTGCAGCAAGGGTAATTAAGACATAGTGTAGCAAATCAAAAGAGACATGCCACCTAGTGTCTACAGTCCCTTCCTAAAGGAAAAAAAAGCCAGGGGAGGGGCAGGGGAAAGGAAGCTAGCTGGGAGTCAGGATAATAAATCAATTGGTTCTGCCTTTCGGTAGGAAAAGACCTGCAACTTGTTACGTTACAACTCAATCCATCTCATAGCCGAAGATCAATTTTTCTTTTTCTTCATGGTTTATGATCTTTGAATTTCTTTTTTCTTAAGGCTAATTTCTCTTCCTCACAAGGAAAGGGAATACCATAGCTTAGGGTGAATGGGGGGAAATTCTATCATTTGTCTTCTCAGGGGAGAGAATGGAAACATTTGGGGGCATACAATTCTTCTTATTCCTCTTTAAAAAAAAGTTGTTGTCTCATAAATTTAAAACATGCCGTGCTTCTGGGGCTCTGTGCAAAGCTGAGCCGGCAAAATGCAGGATATAAAGGTTTATTAGGACAAATGGTGGAATAATGAGCAGTGAGGCCCAGGAACCTGGTGTTCCAGATAGTTGGCTCCCATTACATGTCATCATATATTAAAAATTCCAAGCAGGCAGTATTTTTGTAGAGATGAATTGATCTGCTCTTTAATTGGAAAGATACTGCCTTCTTAATTTCTTTATAGTAAATTCAACTAGGTTCACTAATCCTATTTAAGTTGAAAATAAGTCATAGAATCCCAATAATGTTAGAGACAAAAAAAATTAAAAAACAGGACAACAAAATAGCTCACGACTAAATTTAAAATTATGAAACTAAAGAGGCTGACACTCTTAGTTATTTATGTCTTCCAAAATGTAGTGTGGTTGCTATCTTTATTAGCTCTTAGGCTACCCTATGCATTTTACACTATTAGTAATTGCTTAAGTAAGCAAGCTAAACTCAAGCAATGGAGAGTTGGAAGGGTGTTCAGAATAACTTGTAAAGTTTCTACTCCAAAGGTCCAGAAGTGAACTCAAATACTTTGGTTTGGGATTTCATGAATTTTAGACATTCTCCCCAACAATGAAGATTGTAGTATGTTCATGCCCCGCCCCCTATCTTGGATAACTCTTATCTTTGACCTTTTAAATGTTGCAATAAAGAAGGCCCTCTCAATACACTGAGGGCTTTCCTTGAGTTTTCTAAATGCTATAAGGATTCCAGTGGAGCACACAGTCTATCCATCCATGTTCCCTCATTCTCATCATGAACCTCTCATCATGGATTTCCTTTTCTTTTGTGATAACCCCTACTCTAGTTTCTCACTATAGTTTTTTTTTTTTTTTTATGTGTTAGGACATTCTCCAACCCATTGTACATTTCCTCAGAAGTGGAAATGATTTGAAAAATGAGATACAGGGGCGGAGCCAAGATGGCGAAGTAGAAACAGCATTTCCAATGTGCTCTGCCCCACACAAATTTCAAACAATGTGAAAGGGAGCTCCTAACAACTTCTGGAGCCACAGCACCCACAGAACAGCACAGAGAAGCTAACCTCCTGCTGAGGACAGCCCAGCAGCCCTGCAGGGAGCAGCCAGCGCAGCGCTCTGAGAGCAGGCAGCCCAGCGCTCTGGGAACCAACAGCGCGCAGAGCGAGCCCAGGTCCGGGTTTTAGCCCCAGGGCGGCCAGGCCTTCAGCGGGCTGGTGGAACCCCAGAATACCAGCAATTGTGGCGATTCCAGAATTATCAGCACAGATATGCCTAGGATAAAGTGAGAGCTTCATAACAGAATTCTGTCCTGGATCTCCTGGGAAGCAGAATGAAATCTTAGTGGCAAGAAGTAGAAACACCTACTGGGAGAGGAGGAGAGCTGCCATGGAGCAGTGGAAGATATAACAGACAGAGGCACTGATGGGCAGTAATGACAAGTGACACCTTCTGGATGCCTGCAGGATTGCTGCAGAAGATAAGCATTATGACAAAGCATCCATGAAAGGTAGCACTGATGGGGGCCCTGTGCAGGGTAATGGGTGTCACAGAGGCTCCACAAGTCCCTGGGGGAAGGAGTGGTCACTGGAGGGATATTATTTTCTAGGGACTCAGATGCAAATCTTATCTTTTTCCATTAATTTTTTAATAAAACTTATGTTTTGAACATTTTGAAAAAAAAAAAAGAAAAGAAAAAAAAAGAAAAATGAGATACAATTCCACATTTCCTCCCCCACCCCAACCAAGACATTGTATATGTAAAGGTTCAGGTAAACACTCCTTTAAAATATACATCTGTTTTCTCTCTAAAAGGTAACCATTTTCTACTTTCAGTACGTACTTAGTTTATTGAATTGGAAGTGAATGGTTGTTACTTAATAATTAAAATGTTCTTTTGTAGATTAAGGAAACAACGTCCATAGAAATAAGATCACTTTGTGCAGTCAGATCAACTTAAGGTTAGTATGCGTGAGTCTCAAAGTCAGCCAATTATTCTCACAAGTTCTTTATAGGAAGGATATGTTCAGCAAGGGAGAACAGCCTCTATGACTCATAAAGGCCTCCATGATGTTGTTAGAGGAGGAAACAAGAAAATGCAAAAGGAACTGAATTTCTGAGAGTAAAAGTGTATACAGAGGAAGCAATGGTCTAACATGTGGTCTTATGATTTTATATGTCATGTAATACTCAAGTGTGTTTAATCATGAAAGGGAGATGATTGAAGAATTCCAGGACCAGAATGAATTCCAGATCTAAGATGTCTATATTTATTCATATGCTGTGTGAAGGGGAGAACCACATGTTCCTCTGGGGACACCTAACCAGGTACAGTGAGACAGTGTTAGGGGTAGGCCCCCCTGCAATCTGTTGTAAGGGCTAGATATAAACTTCCCAGCACAATTTTGCTGACTAGAGTCAGGCAGGGCCAACCAAAAAAAAAGAAAGAAAGAAAAAAGAAAAACCGTCCTGAACTAGAAGAGATTCTGAGCAGAGTTCTGAAGGCCTAGATGGGACACATGTTTTGAATGAAAAGTGAAAGACTTTAGCCAGGGTAGGTTGCATAGTAAAATGTCCAGTGGCTGGAAGATAAAACATAGGCTAACCTGCCTCAAGTACAGAGAACACAGAATGGAGTGTAGTAAAGGATAAGGGAAAGTTTGTTTAGGCACAAAGCACAAAATATCTTCCAAGCTGAAAACTTTACAAGATCAATGATTCTGGAGGTCAACAATAAATCAAAAAAAGCATTTATTAAGAACCTACTGTGCACCAGGCACTGTGCTTTTAAACACTGAGAATATGAAGAATGGAGAAAAAAATAAAACAGTCCTTTCTCTCCCTCCCAGAGAATTGAAAGGGGCCTTAGAGGATCTTGATTACAAAACTTTATTTTATATAAGAGGAAACTGAGTCACAGAGAAGTGAAAGCATTGGTCTGAGATCAAATATAGTGATCACAAATAGTCAGTGGTATATAGCCAAGATTCAAATGTGGGTCCTTTCGGCTCCACAGCCAACATTTGGTTCTCTGCCAAGCTGCCTGCTTCCCCTGACTAGCTTGCTTACTCCAAAGGTTTTTGTTTGTTTGTTTGTTTGTTTGGCATCCACAGGAAAATCCGTGGTTTCTCCTCCAAACTAGTTCCCTTGATTAAGCTTATTTCAGTTCCTACAAAGATTAAACTTTACAGTCATTTCTATCTTTCTTTTCTAGTTTACCTTTATTTCCACCCCTCAGCCAAGAACAGTTCCCTGGATCATTGAAGCAGGAAATTCTTTCTGTCTGAGCCCCGGGTCCACCCTGATCACCCTTGCCAACCCCACCAGTATTCCCCCAGTGACAGGGTGAAACTATTCTTTCCCTTCCTTTCATTCTCTCTCTTTACACACACACACACACACACACACACACACACACACACACACACACACACACACACACACATACACACACACATTCCTTCCATGAATTCTTCCCACAGAATTTCCCTAGCTCCTCTGTTTTCTGGGAATATAGAGTTAACTCCTCTAAATGCTATTACTCTAAAACATCCCCACTATTTCTGAGCCCACAGTTCCTCTAAAAGCTTCACATTTATGCCTAAATCCATGTCTCATTTCCTCAGGCCACCAACCCACCATGCTGGCAAGGACCTCACCATACAGAGTTTCTAATCTCCTATCTTAATTCCCTACCCCCAATATCTCCTCACTACTCAATGCCTGGCCTATTGTCTCATCTTAGAATTAAGCTTGGTATAAACATCAGGTCTAACATATAATTACATTTGAATTTCTGCAAACCCAGATAGATTGTGGTTAATCCACATATGATTTTGGGGAAGGGTTTGCTTGCCTTTCTGGTATACAGCCTTCATAAGTGTTAATATGATATGAGTGACATTTAGGAACTATTTTTGGATAACTTATTCCCTCTCAAAGACCCCTTTATATTCATTTAGAATCAAGCCCTCCCCAAATCAAAGAAGACAGAATATATAAGGAAGGACCTTATAAATCATCCAATCCAAAGCTTCTCATTTGCAGAATCAGAAGGGGACATATGTCTCACTTGTCCAGTGTCAAACAGCTAATTAGTAGCAGAGACTGGATTAGAATAAAGGTCTTAACTCCTAAGCAAATATAATCATAGACCTTAGATATCATCATTACCTTCATGTTACAGAGAAGAAAACTGAAGCCAAGAAAGGTTTAGCAAATTACCTAATTCCATCTAGCTAATAAGCAGCCCAGACACAACCTGAACCCAGGTGCCCTGACCACCAATCCAGAATCAAACTGCCCCCTAACAGTAATGAAATGTAGGTTCAGTAACAGGAGAGTGATATAATCTATGTTGGAAACAAGTTGAGTTTTCTTTCTTACTGCTATGTTTATGTTCCAGAAAGCAGCAGAAATACTGGGAGAGTGGGCTACTAAGACCATGAAATTCTAAAGGGACAAATGAATGACCTTAACTCATTTTATAGCAAAAGATAAAAGCAATTCACTTCTGGGCCCCTGCATTTCCATTACTTTCTGGCACATAGAAATGGCAGAAAACTTGCAGGGGACAGAGCCCAAGACATTTCAAACATTGGTGATGGTTGGGCTGGGATATGGGGGCAAAGGAATATATTAATAGCCAGTGCAAGGTCAGAGGAGGGTAGATGGAGGAATAGAAAGAAGAGAACATGAAAGAAAGAAAGAAGAAAAGGGCAGAAGTGGGAGAAAAGAGAAATGGAGAGAGCACATAGAGAAAGGAAAATAAAAGATGTTTTGGGTTAGATGGGAAGAGAAAGGAGTAGAAAAGAAAGGGTAAGGGCAAAACAAATCACATTGCAGAGTCTCTGATTTAAATATGAAGCAAATCTTCAGCCATGATACATCCAATGAATGCCTCCTATGTGCATCTCTCACTAACAATGTTGAGAAAAAAACATCGGTAGGGATGGATTAGATTTCCAGAAAACCATTGGCGGTCCTGTTATCAGATGATCTATTGCTCCTGAAATCTAAGTTGTCATTCTTAATGTCTTCAATCACATTAAGATGTCTATTTCTAAAATTTTCAAAATTTCTAAAATTTCTGACTGGTTTAATTTGTAAATTTTCTGGAATTTATGTAAACAAAGGGGGACAAAAGACCCAAATAGCATTTAGAGTCAGCAGCTTGTACCTCCCAATATCATTGTTTTAATAAGACCAGGCTTGAAGACTACAGGTTCTAAAAACTTTGATCAGGGTCAGATAGAGTGGGAGATGAATAAGAATAATGGGATTTAGAAGTGGAAGTGTTCTTAAAGATCATTTAATACCCTCTACCCATTTAATAGATGAGGAAACAGAGAATCAGGAATTTGAGCCAAAGTTGAACTTAGCTAAAACATAAACCCAGGCCTCTTGTCTTCAAATCTCATGTTGCCTTCACTTAATAAATAATCCAGACTATATTTTACCAAAGTCACTATGTTCAATGATCATTTGTTAAATTTAATTCAATAACTCTCTTAAATTTGTCATTAAACTTTATGACCTCTAAATGAGAAGTGCCATATTATTTCACTAACAAAAATGTGAAATGGAAAATGAAGTCTTTTACAATATTTTTGTCTTAAAACTACATTTATGCTGCTCAAGAGTAAGGAGTATATTCTAAATATGCACCATGACATGACTTCAGTATTCAATAAGAGGATGAACAAGAGGAAGAGGAAGGAGGAACAGAAGAAGGATGAGGAGGAAGAAGAGAAATAAATGAAGAAGGAAGAGGAGGGAAAAGGAAGAGCAGGAGGAGAACATGAAGGAGAAAGAAGGAAAGAAAAACTAGGAGGAGAAGGAGGAAGAAGAAGAGGAGGAGGAGAAAGGAGGATAATAAGAAAAAAGAACAGCATCAAGGAGAAAGGGGAGGAGGAAGAGAAAAATGAAGCAGACAAAAAGGAGGATAAGGATAAAGAAAAGGGAAAGGAGGGGAAGAAGAATAGAAGAAAAGGAGTATAGCACCAATGCAATATTCATAGCACCAATGGTGATTATGAATATGCTGGCACAATTCTGATTTGCAAAATATAACAGACTCTCCATATATAAGACAGAAATAAACCGTTAGAATACTATAGCATTAACAAAACCTCAGGTTATTCAATTGATTATAAATTATAAAATTGCAACATATTTCTACGTGTTTTGAGGTTTACAAAACAAAAAGGAAGGCTAACCATTATATGAGATTAACTTAGCTTTTTAGATTTTAGAGATATTTTAAAGAAAATATGAATTATGCATATAAATATATCCATTTCACCTTTTATTGAAAAAGATGTTGGGCAGGTAACATGGCAAGGATGATTGACAATAGACCAGTCACTTATTTTGCATAATGAAAATCAGAGGTCCCAAATGGCCTTTCATGAGTTGGGACTGATCCCAAAATGGAAATTACATATTTGAGGGATTTTAAAATGCTATTCATTAACTCTTCATGCTTATTGGAGTGGATAATGACAAAGCCAAATATAAATATAGATCTATATTTGAGAAAAACTGGTATGTAGTAAAAAGACAACTGCATAAAAAGTCAGAAGACATGGATTTGAGTGCTAGAAGAACCACTTTCTCTTTGTGTGACCATGGATGGTCACATTACTTAAGCTTTCACAGCCTTGTTTTCCCCATGTGTAAAATGAATATTTTTATGCTTACCTTTCCCATAAGATTTGAAAAGTAACTTACAAAATACTGTTACTTTTTGTAAAGAAGTATAAGTTATATAAAAGCATGTTTACTAATGGAATTGAGATCTAAAATGCTCATTTGCTACCATTAGAGTATATATTATTTTAAATTGATCTCTCTAGTAAACCTCCATTTGCAACTAGAAGACATTAAAGAATTGGGTTAACATAATCTTCACTTCTGAAGGTCTGCCCTCTTTTCCAGTAGTTTGGCAAATTTTTTTTAAATGAAAGGCAAAGCAAATATGCTATCACTGAATCGTTTCAAAGAGAAAAGTAGATTTATTCTACCCTGCCTTCTAGAAGTCCAATAATGGTGTAAAATTTTAGAGTGATTATCGAGAAGAACTGATAAAAGATCTTAACAGGCATAATCAATAAAACTTCAACATGTGGAAGAAAAATATGTGTGTGTTCAGGGGTGAGGGAGGAAAAAGGGAGTGTATGATGCCTCTCCAGATAGTGTCCTAATAATCAGAATGTGTGGCATTACTTACCAATTTATGTCATGACTAGAGTCGAGAGAAAAAAAATGAAAATTTAATTTTATGGAAATAAAAAGTTTCTATCTCCTCTCTCCATAATTGCAGGAGTATGAGGACCCAGAATCTGGCAGTAGTAACAAATCAGTTGCTAAGCAGAAACCCTTTAGTAAATCTTTTAGAACAGGATTCAACTTCATTCTAAGGCTGGCTCAAAATCATTTAAGGGAACATCAAAAAATACCAATAAATGAATATGTGCTATACACAAATTGTCCTTCACTCTAGTTCCTTGCTATCTTTGAGCAGCGATCTAAAAGATTAAGACACTCTGGTTGCCTGACACTGTCTAGGCCAGACCTGGAGTCAGGAAGACAGCAGTTTGAGCCCCACCTGATATTCTCTGTGTCCTTGGACAAACCATCTGACTTGTCTCAGACTCGGAATCCCTACTTGTAAAAGAAGGATCATAATAAAATGGATCTCACAGAGTTGTAATAAGGGAACAATAAGAGCATATATCAAGTGTTTTCTAGGTGCTAAAGCATTATACAAAAGGTAGTTATTAAAATCACCTTTTAATAATAAAAATAGCTAACATTTACATAAACCTTAATATTCTCCCAGTACTGTGTGAACATTTTGTAATTATTATCCCATTTAATCTGCACAGCAACCCTGGGAGTTAGAAGCTATTCTTATTCCCATTTTACTGATGAGGAAACTGAAGAAGTGAAGTGACTTGCCCAGGGTCACACAACTAGTAATTGTCTGAGGTCAGATTGAACTCAAGTCTTCCTGATTTCAGGGCAGTCTATCTAATATTGCACCTAGAGATACTTAACTTAAGTTATAGTTTGTGATTCAATCAGCTAATTAACATGGCATAGTAAAGTGCTAAGGATCATGAGAAAGGCTGTAATATCTATCATGTGTGTTTATTTTTTCCTTATGCAAGCATTTCTCCACCCCATCCCCACCTCTCAGGGTTGAGTGTATTGGGGAAAAGTAAAAGGACTGAAGATTCAAAGGGGGAGGAGGTAATGAGGCACCTAAGTGGTAAGGTGGATAAAGTACCAGCCTTGTGGTTAGGAGGACCTGAGTTCAAATACATCCTCAGAGGAGTAGCTAGGTGGTGCAGTGAATAGAGCACCGGCCCTGGAGTCAGGAGGACTTGAGTTCAAATTCAGCCTCAGACACTTAACACTTACTAGCTCTGTGACCTTGGCCAAGTCACTTAACCCCAATTGCCCCTCCAAAAAAGAAAAAAAAGCAAAAAATAAATTAATTAAATTTAAAAAAATACAACCTCAGACACTTACTAAATAGTGCAGTCTTGGGAAAGTCACTTAACCTGATAGTCAGGTTCAGGCTCCCTCCCCATGATTGAATACTGTCTTTTCTGCTGTCTTCTCCTGTTTTATTAAAATTTCTCCCTTTCTGTTTTTAATAATCAATTATCTTACTTGTGCAGGAAATGGACCATTAGGAAAGAAGGTAGTCTTTAAGAGTATGATAACAGATGGGTTGCCTATGCACTTTCCTACTATCCCTGAAATTTTCAAAGATATTTGCAAATTCTTCTTTAAGAGCTCTGATTATACTCTTGATCTTTTCCTTTACTTTTAATGAGCTTTTCCAAGACTCTGGGTTCCAATCTCATTTCTAGGACATCTGGTGATTGTTATTACCCCATTATTCCCTTCTGGGGATTTCCCCTCACATTCTTTTATTCCATGATATATCTTTATGTCTTCACTATCTGAGGAGGGCTTTTTCATTTGTTTGTTGTTTTGTTGACTCATTTCTCCAGTCTCTCTCCTGGGCATTTATTCTTTTTCCTCTTTTTTATTGTTGCTTTATTTTATTTGGCACATTTCTTGCTGTTTTGAGGAAATGAAGGGGAGCTGGGCATCAACCTTGCCATTCGCTCAGCAATATTTTCGAAATTCTCCTAGGGTGTGCTTGTTTCTGACATTGTTTCAATGTGCACTTGAAAAATTATCCTTTCTCCCCAGGTGGAGAATTTGCTTTGGTTCCCCACTGTTAACTTCACATGCCTGAATTTCATTAAAACACACACAGCTCAGACGCCCATGGAGTGGGTTCTAGCTAAAATCATCTTGCCCAGAAGTATCTGTCAGTGAATTTTAAGTAGAGCAGACATGAACAGCCCTCTTGATAACTGCCTTTCTATCTCATAAGACCACGGATTTAGAGCTGGAAGGGTCCTTAGAGTTCAGCTCTTCCAGTCTCCTAATTTTAAGAAGGAAATTGAGGGCAAAAGAGTCAAGTGACTTTCCCAAGGTCACCCTAAGGGAGTAAGCAGCAGAGTCAGTTTTCCACACCAGGTAATCTGACCCCAGATCCAGTGTTCCTCTAGCTACATCAGTCTGCCTATCTTAAGGTACTGTACAAACCAGTAGTAATGATGATACGTTAAAAGAGAAAAGAAACACTTAACTCTCTATCTGATGTGTTAATCTCTCTCCTCAGATGTCTGTGGCTAGGTCAACAGAATGGTGCTGACCATGGTATAGAGAAACCCTATAACTTTTTTTTTTTATTTCATGTTGGTAAGATCTCTTTTTTTTTCCAGAAAATCAGACTCTAGCACTAATGATATATTCATGGAGCAGGGTTGTGACTCATGATTTGATTTTTTCACATTAACATTATTATCAGAACGGTTTGTTAATGGTTGTGGAGAAACATTTGGAGACACAATCAATGCGTCTAATTTTTGCCCCTATCTAATAATATCCAGCTAAGGCCCAAATGCTACTTTTTACACTTAATTACCTTTTCAATAATGCTTACTAACAGGAAAAGCAGTATCAGACTGGATCTCTGTTTCCTGGTTCAAAAATCAATGCATCTAATATTAAGCCCTATTTTAACCTAATCAAGTGTCTAGCCTTAGCAACCCGAAGTTCTATACCGGGGAAACCATAATATTTTAATTTGCATAGACCTTTAAGCTTTACAAACAATTTTATTTTCATCATCCTATTTTATCCCTTCAACAATCCTGTGAGGTCAGGTCACCCGTGCATTATAATCCCCATTTTACAGATGAGGAAACTAAAACCACAAAGGTTAAGTGTCTTACGCAAGATCACAGAGCAAGTTGTATAATTCGAATTTTAAGGCATCTGGAACTATACTTTACAAAATTCTTTGCATCCAGATACAATAAACCTCAGCTATTTGCAATCTTAAGGAAATGTATTTTCCTGATAGCAGGAAATTCATCCCCTTTCAACAATTAAAGCATTTTAAAACCAATTTGGATGAAAGTCTAACTAAATTATATTCACATACTTCACTAGTTTCTTAAATAGAAATCAGTGAACAAAATGTCAGTTTTTCTTAGTGTCTCAGTTCATAATAAACAATGATCGTACTGGGTTATAATACAGTGATATGTTCATGAACAATTGAGGTATATACAATTGTTTATCCCTACAGTAAACACCATTGGATTGCCATGCTCTTAGAGTTATTCAATCTTTTATTTGTTTATTCTGTTTTTTTTTCTTTGCTCAGCTGCCACTTTAGGATGGTCATTAGTTTACCTTGGCACCTCATATGCTGCTGTGAACCAAGGCAATATCAAATCAAGACATGTTACAATTCTATGCCAAGGAAGAATAATAGGCCCAGAGAAATGCTTCTATCTGTAAATCACATGGCATCAAATGCATACATTTTGTGACTTCAATTTTGCTTGCATGCAATCTTTTTTTTTTGTCCTTCTTAACCCCTGGTTCTTTTATTGGCACTCGGTAGATCTGGCTTCTAGATAGTACATTCTAGATGCTTTGTGTATCTTAATTTAAGATAGAAGATATTTATAAGGTCAACTACTTACCCCTTCCACCACCCTTCATTTTATGGATGTTGAAACTGAAGCCCTGAAAAGCTAAATTATTTGCCCAAGTTCACAACAAATTAGAAGTAAAAAAGCAAAAATTGCAATCAGGTCTCTTGATTTAAACTAAGACTTCTGACCGAACCCAGCTGCTTCTCTAATGTTCAGTTGTATAGTTAGTAGAAGAGTCTAAATATTGTTTGGAAGTAGGTTTTCTCCAACCCCCTTGACTGTTGCCAGTGATTCCATAGGTCCTAGGGTAAAAATCCTTTTGGATGGGGGTGTGGAGCCAAGATGGTGGAGTAGAAACAGCTCATCCAAGCCACTCTACCCCCAGATTCCCCCCAAACTATGTAAAAGGGGAGTCTGAACAACTTCTGGAGCCCCAGCACGCATAAAACGACACAGAGAAGCTAACCTCCCACTGAGGACAGCCCGGCAGCCCTGCAGGAAGGACCAGTGCAGCAGTCTGGGAGCCGGCAGCACGCAGCGCACAGAGCCCAGGGAGCCGAGCCGAGCCGAGCCCAGCGGAGCCCAGGTCCCCATGAGCCGAGGTTTTAGCCCGAGGGCGGCAGGGCCAGTGGCCGGCTGGAGAGACCCCAGAACAACAACAGCAGCTGTGGCAACTCCTGAATTATCAACATAGACATGCCTAGAACAAAGTGAGAGGTTAGTGCCCTATGGACTTTGGGACCAGTATTTGGGGAACGGTTGGATTCCTTCCCTGGGGGCTAGAAGCCGCTGAGGAGACACACCATTTTGCAGTTTTCAGAGGCAGCTCCAGCTCCTGGCCTCGAACTGTAGGGAGATCCAGTTATCAATCTTGGGGGGGTAATTGCTCTTGCTTTAACCTCCCTGAATCTGGATTGTGATCTGGGGTGGAGGTCATGGGTGGGTTTACAGCTTGCCAGAAATGGAAGTTGGCCCCCTCACACATTTGGGGCAAAAGTTCCTGTCTGGCACCAGGCCATAGGGTGGCAACAAGCCCAAAAGTCAAGTAATTAAGTGGCAACATGCCAAGGCAAAGGAAACAGAAAAATGCAACCCTAGAATCCTATTTTGGGGGCATAGAACAGGAAAAGGACTGTGAGGTCAGAAGTCCTGCTCCAAAAGCCCCAGGGGAAAACATGAGCGGGTTGCAGGCCATAGAGGACCTTAAGAAGGACTTTAAAAATCAAATAAGAGAAGTGGAGGAAAAATTGGAAAGAGAAATGAGAAGGATGCAGGAAAAGTATGAAATGAGGGTCAATAGCCTGACTGAGGAAAACAACACCTTAAAAAATAGACTAACTCAAATGGCAAAGGAGGCCCAAAGGGCAATGAGGAGAAGAATGCCTTAAAAAGTCGCATTTGCCAGATGGAAAAAGAATCTCAAAAGTTCACTGAGGAGATTCATTCCTTCAGAGTTAGACTGGAGCAAATGGAAGCTAATGACTTTATGAGAAATCAAAATGCTGTTAAGCAGATCCAAACAAATGAAAGATTAGAAGGCAATGTGAAATATCTCATGGGAAAAACCACTGACCTGGAAAATAGATCCAGGAGAGACAATTTAAAAATTATTGGACTACCTGAAAGCCATGAACAAAGAAAGAACCTAGAAATCACCCTTCAAGAAATTCTCAAGGAAAATTGTCCTTATGTTTTAGATCCAGAGGGCAAAATAGAGGTTGAAAGAATCCACCATTCACCTCCTGAAAAAAGATCCCAAAAAGAAAACTCCCAGGAATATTATAGCCAGGTTCCAGAATCCCCAGATCAAGGAGAAAATACTACAAGGAAGAAACAATTTCAATATTGTGGAAAAACAATCAGAATAGCACAGGACCTGGCAGCTTCTACACTGAGGGATCGAAGGGCATGGAATACGATATTCCAGAGGGCAAAAGAGCTGGGAATGAACCCAAAGTTCACCTACTGAGCAAAACTGAGTATTTTGTTTCAGGGGAAAATATGATCATTCAGTGGAATAGAGGACTTTCAAGCATTCTTGAGGAAAAAACCAGAATTGAATAGAAAATTTGACATTCAGACACAAGAAGAAAGAGATGCCTGAGAAGGTAATCAGGGAAAAGAAATCAAAAGGAACTTATCAAAGTTGAACTATTTACATTCCTATATGGAAAAACAATAACAATGACTGATGATATCTTTCTCACTATGAAAATAATCGAAGAAAGATGTGTGGTCATATGTATACATATGTGAATGTATATATGGTTACAGTTATATATGGATAGAGGGCATAGGTTGAATTTGTTGGGAAGGGAGGACACTCAAGGGGTGAAATTATGAGGTGAGAGAGGAAAGTGGCAAGAGGAGATGGGGAGAGACACGTTAGGGTAAACTATCTCATGTAGAAGAAGCAAGGGGAAGTGCTTGCAAGGGAGGGGGAGAATAGGAAGGCAAAAAGGCAAAACCACATTCTCATTGAATTTAGTTTGGGGAGAGAATGTCATACATACTAAATGGGATATCTCAACCTACAGCAGAATAGGGGGAAGGGGGATGAGAGGAAGGATGATAGATGGGAGGGCATCCTTGGGGGGAGGGGAGGTTGGAAGTACCCACTATAGAAGAGGGACAGGATCATGTAGGGAATGGACCAGGTGGTCTGTGGGATGAGTGGGAGGGAATTATAAGCAGCCTTGTACAATATATCTACTATGATAATGTTTTGCATAGCTAGACATGTACAACATATACTGAATTACTTATCTCCCCAGAGGGAATGGGTAACAAGGGAGGAAGGAAATGGATCTGAAATTCAAGGTCTTAAGATTAAATGTTTCAAATATATATAAATACTATTATTAATACTGTTTTGCTTGTAATTGGGAGATAAGATGTGCAGGCATTGGGACACAAAGATTCACCTTCCTCTAATGGAAAAGTCGAAGGGGGTATGGGAGAAGGTATGGGAGAGAGCAGATTGGAGGAAGCGATATCTTGTGGGACTGCTATTCTGGGAGGGTGGGTAGGGGAAAAACAGGGGGGAAAAATAATTGTAACTCAAAATCTGGCGGAAATGAATGATGTAAAACAAAATTTAATAAAGCATTTGTTTAAAAAAAATCCTTTTGGAGGAAATCTATTTAGGTTATAATCCAAAGAACTATGGGTCCAGGCTTCGCATTTTCTCTTCAATAAAATTTAGTTTGGCTGTCCATTCTGGGGGCAGTGGTGGGGAAGGGTTGGATTCTCTCAATTATATAAGATTTTTAGTTATGTGGACACTATTCATGATTAGGCCATGTCAGTATAATTAAAATACATTACTCCCTAAATGAATTTATAGATTCAATGCTTTACTTGCCAAATATACAGAGAAAATATTTTTTTTTTAACTAGACAAAAGAGTAAAAAAAAAAACCTCATTGGGAGGCAAAAAAAAAAATAGAATCTCAGGAATAAATGAGAAAAAGTACAAATTAATGAGACATTATCAGACATAAAATAATATTATTTTTAAAACAGTAGTCACCAAAACTATTTGGAATCAGTTATACCTCACTATATAAGCAAGAAACAGGAACAATAAGGAAGAAGCAAAAAAAAATTATACAATATATTCCGTTTTTTTTTTTTTACAAGAATGGATGGGAAGAGTGGAAAGTAATTTGGCAGAAATTAAATAAATAGCTCATGCCCCATACTAAAATAAACTCCACATAAATAAGCAATCTAAAAAGAAATGACTAGAACTTTTTTTTTTAATTAGAAGGGGAAAAGGTCAGTTATCTTTCACAATGAGAGACTCAAGAAAAAATATAGAGAGATAATAAGTGGGAAAAAAAAACAAGTCGACTGCATGAAATCAAAAACTTTTGCCTGCATATGATTGAAAAGACCGAATTGAAGGAGAAATTATCACCTTAGGAAACATGTAGAGCAGATAACCGTGATAAAGTTCAATATCCAAAATGTACAAGGAATTGACACAATTTTTAGCACCAAGGGATATTTCCCAATAAATACACTAAGAATTTGAACTATTCGTTTTTTCAAAAAAGGAATTGTAAATTATAAATGAACACAAGAAAACATGCTCCAAATCACCAACCTAAGAAAAATACAATTTCAAGTAACTATGAGCTTTCTTTTCATATCAACCAAATTGGAAAATATGAAAAAAGATAGGAAGAATCATTACTAGAGAGGATCATTGGTGCACTATTGGTGGAGTTACAAAGTTGTTCAACTCGTCTTCATTTCAATATCAAATTATGCAATAAAAGTGACTAAATTGACCACATGCTTTCATCCAACAGCCCCTCTACTGGGTTTATACCCAATGAAAACAAATATGTAGAGAAAAATCCAATCAATATCGACATAACAGCTTTCTCTGTGGTAGCAAAGAACTAGAAACCATGGCATAAGGACCTGATGTAATATTATTGCACAGTTATAAATGGCAAATAAGAGGAATTCAGAAGTGTCAGAAGATGCATATGAAATGATTCAGAGCAAAATAAAGAGAACCAGGAGAACAATATGCAGAAGGAATTATATGATTATAGTAATATAATTAAATAGATCACTTAAAGGAAGCTGAACTCTGAGTAATGGAAAAATCAATGAAATTACCAGAGAAGAGATAATGAAATATATCTCCTCCCCCATAGCAGAAAGGTGGGAGACGAATATATTCTATAAACTGTCAGGCAAGGTTTCTGTGTGGAGTATTTTCACCTCTTTTTCTTTGTTATAAGAAAGGATTTACTCTGGAGAGGAGCTCTGAGAAATAATAATTTAAAAATTCTATAAATTTATTAAATAAATAATGAGGGTTAGATTTTAATTATATATATATATATGGGTATATATATGTAAGTATACACCCATATATACATACATATAACTATTTAAAGAAGGTTTACAAAGCACTTTACATTGTCTTATTTAATCCTCATAATATCTCTTTAAGGTAGGTATCATTCTCTCTGCTTTGTAGATAGAGAAAGTAAGACTGGGGTGTGGGGGTGTAGATGGCACAGTGAATAGAGCACCAGCCCTGCAGTCAGGAGGATCTGAGTTCAAATCTGACACTTAACACTCACTAGCCATGTGACCTTGGGCAAATCGCTTAACCCCAATTGCCCTGACTTCCCCTCTCCAAAAAGCAAAAAAACAAAAAAAACAAAACACACGAGACTAAAGGATTAAGTGACTTGACCAGAGTTATACAACTAAGTGTCTGAGGTGGGATTTGAACTGAGTTGTCTCTGACTCTTAAACCCAGCAATCATTCATTGTCCTACCCATCTCACTATTAGGATAAAGACAAAAGTCATCCAGTAGTTAGAAGGTAAGTAATAAATGATCATAGATTTATTAATTGATAGATGAAATATGATTGACAAAAAAACAATACCTATTTAGTTACATGAAGAAGATTTAATCCCAATCTCAGCAAAGACATATAAAGGCAATATATTTCTCTTGTGCCCCCAGAGAGTTAATAAGTTGTTAAATGACTCCTTTTCTTGTATATAAAGTCTTTCAAATAAAAAGGTTGTTTATTTTGCAATGAGAAATGGAAGGAAAAGGACAAAAGAACATTCAAAAGTCTTTTGGATTCCCCGAGATTCATTTCAATCTTTCTCTTGACTTTTTTCCTACTAGGAAATTGCTTTAACACCTATTTTTCACAATTACTCTGCCCTCATCCTCTTGAAATCATAAAGCTGGGATATGCACCTTACATATGATGTGACATGATGGATGTTAAATCTGACAACACTCTTTTTCCGCCACAAGAAAATATTCATAACTGTTTCCTATCCCAGTGATTCATTTCAATTCTGATATCAAATACATGCTGCTTTCTACCTCTGGCTGTCAGGTACACATGATGGTCTTCCTCTAAATTTAAAATCCAGTCAAGGGAATGAAGGAGAAAACACCTCATTTATGACAGTTTGGGGAAACAATAAAAATCATTTTGGATATTGAAATGTCCCATTGAGTACTTGGGTATATTTCACTCTGCTTAGAAAATTGTCTACAGTATATTCAAAGAAACAGATGTCACCAAACTATAGCGGAAATGACAGTGCCCTCATATTTGTTGTCCTTTGAAGATGATAAATTGAAGCACTGGCCCACAAGTAAATAAGCACAGGAGAAAGCTAATTGTCTAGAAAACAATCTCCCACTTGCTTTGTCATTAGCTTTGTGACTAACTGAAAGTGTGCCTCCCCAGAAACCCAAATTCTAAATGATCATCCATTCACTGAAACCAAAGCCTGTAAGAGGCATAATATAAGAAGATGCACTGTGATCTGGAATACAGTGCATGAAGGGAGGTTGAATGAATGGATGAATAAAAAATGAATTAAAAAAGCCCCCATCTACACAGTATCAGGCACTGTGCTAAGCAATTAGGATACAAAAACAAACAAATTATTGTGGAGGTCTCAGTCCCCGCTATTGTGAGGGACCACTGAGACTCTGGTAGAACTCGGCAATGATGGGAGTTAAGCCCTATATTCCCATTACACCAACCTGGAGTGTTACAAGCTAGAAAACTGTGGTACAGACTCCTTTTGGGCAAGATCATAAAAGCATTTTAAAATACTTTGACAAGGAGCTTCAGAGACCATAGGGGAACCTCCTTGCCAATTGCTTTGATGTCTTAGATAATGTTTTTAACCACCTAGGGAGCTACTTTGGCCTGAGGGCATTGGAATATATTTTAATTAAAGGATAGGTGTGTATATTTGTTTGTTTTATGCACCACCTACAAAATATCTACTAGACACCCTCAAGAAGACTATATTCTAAAAGAGGAAGACCATACATAGGGGAATGGTGACCAAATGGAGCATTTTAGAGTGGAAGCCAGAAATAAGAGTGATTGGGGGAATAGGGAAGTACGGTTATCCTTTTAATGGCAGGGGTGAGGGCGCAGTGCCCCCTCAATATAGAAAATCCCCAATAAAATTGTTTGATTTTTCCTTTCTACCACAGAAGGTCTAATTTTTTTAATTTCTTTTCCTTTTATAGGGTGTTTACAATACCTTATTTTAAAATTTGGGTTAATTATTTGGTCATAGGCTCTTTGTCTGCTAGCCTTTGCTGACCATCCACAGCTTCAACAAAACTCCCCCCCAAAATCCATTTAAATCTCTTGTGCCAACCTGAGATATAGGGAAACTACAATGGGGAAAGTTTCGATGTGCAAGGGCTAACTGTGAAATGTCCTTGCCAGGAATAGTGTTAGTAATATGGTGCAGGAGTAGTATGGTAGACTGAGACAGGGAAGGATTAGGTATTATCTCACCCATCGGAACACTCAGAGGCAGAACTCTTAATTCAAGAGGGAAGTAGAGGCTGGTAATGCAGACCTTGTGGTTTGTAGGTGACCACTTCTACTAACTTGATATAAAATGAGTTATGGAAGATATTACAGCCAATCCTATGACTGGCCCCAAAGGATGTTAACTGTCAAACAAAGGAGTTTTCCTTTTATCCTAGAGACAACAGTACTGTTCCTTGAGCAGGGGAAGATTTTATCCTGAGGATGAAATAAGATAACAAAATGTTTTCAAAAGCATTAAAGTCATAGCAGTGAACGAGTCTATTAAATTAAGGGGTTTTTAAGGAAAAGAAACGAAGTAAAGAGGCAACTAGGTAGAACAGTGAATAGAGTACTGGCCCTGAAGTCAGGAGGAACTGAGTTCAAATGTGACCTCAGACACTTAATACTTACTAGCCATGTGACCTTGGGCAAGTTGCTTAACCCCAACTGCCCTGCCTTCCACCCTCCAAAAAAAAAAAAAAAAAAAAGAGAGAGAGACAAAGAAGGAAAGAAACAAGGTAAGACAAATTGAGGTATAGGAAAAATCTGAATAGCAGAAGCAAACCACAAAGAGAAAAAGATCTATTGGATAGGGGAAAGATAAATTGAGAAGCAAGCACAAATAAGAAAAGAGTCATACTCTCCAAGAATTATTATGATAGCTGATACAAAGCAAAACTGTAGGTAAGAGGAAGTGAAAGATGCTTGGAAAAGAACTTTGTCAATCAGTATCTCTGAAAAAAGTGGGATACATAAATTTCTGAAGGAAGATTCCACCAAAATTATTCTATAGGATTATGCAGAAAAAGATCAGGGGTTGAAAGCACAGACAAATTTGATAAAAAATAAAATAAAAGGAAATGATAGATTGGTGTTGTTGGTCTAACCTAATTGGTCAACTTTTTGGTTTCTTTTTACATATTTTTGAAATTGCATTTTTTTCAATTCATCAAATAGCCATTTTTTTCATTTAAGATCAGAGAAAGAATTAATAAATTGAATGGATAAATATAATATATAATAAAAAGGAATTAATAAATAGAATTATTTATAGAATAATTTACATGTTTGTGTACGTACATACATATATGCATTGACACGTGTGCATATATACATACATGTACATTATGTATACATATATTATGTATTCATATATACATATATATAAAACCTATTTGTGTGTAATGGCAGCCATCGGGGGTGGGGGGAGGAAGAAAAAAAGAAAAAAACACATAACAACTTTGTTGTATATTTGAAGGAAATAGCAAGTTGTAGATGGTAAACTTGCAGTTTCATGTACAATCATCCTTTTTATTATACCGTGTTATGGAAATACTTGTTTTGTTCCATGAATTGAAAATAAAATAATTTTTTAAAAAAATAAATTGTTTTTTTAAAGGCCCGTTAGATTGTCAGCAAAGACTATCTTTTGCCTCTTTCTGTATCCCCAGTACTTAGCAAAGTGACTGGCACATAGTATGCCATAATAGTATGGCCTATATAACATTAATAAATGATTATTAATTGATTACTGATTTTAATACACAATTACTGATTTTTATACCTAAGTATAAAGAAAATATGTTAAGATGAGAACAGTTTCTTCCAGCCATCCCCACTGAATGAAAGCAAATTAGAAGAAAGTCTCTTTGTGTCCTAGGGTAAATTAGGGGATTGTATGTGGGTCTCTTTCATGAAAGATGTTCTGCCTTCATTTTGCCAAAGTATATCTCTAGGGCTGAAAACATCCTCCTGATAAGATCCATGAAGTAAGATTTGGTTGATTTCTCTTACACATCATCCACTCATTCTGCAGTGTGCTAATTAAATTACCACATCAGGGAAGCTAATATAATATGTATTGACAGGATTAAAATACATTTCCATCAAAAGCCTCCCAATGCTTTGTCAAGGTGGCAACTCCTGGTGATTAAACTCTGGGACTCTCCAGGGTAAATATCATGGACTTAAGAACCAGGACTCCCACTCAGTGTCACACAGATGTGGGTGGGCATGAGAGGAAAAAAAAAGGATTTGTAAATGGCTCCACAGGAAGGTCACATTTCATTACTGGGAGTGAACAGTGTAACTGCCAAATGGTTGTCTTCTGTCTCTGTCTTCAAAGTGGTGCTGGATTTCTTTCTTCAAGATAAAGGCTACTATCTGCAAAATGATAGCATTACTGTGAGTCAGCAGCTCCTGAAGGGGAAGGCTGCTAACTGAAATGTAAGAGGGAATTCTGACACATCTTTAGAGGAAAAAAAAAATGAAAGGGGTCTAATTTAAAAAGTTCTCTATCAGGGAGTGTTCTGATCAAAGCAGACAATTCTTATAGTACAGAGGAGTGAGGAAGGTAGCATTCACAGGTTTGGATGATTAAGTTACTATAAAATCGGGTCCCAAAATTTGTCAAGATTAACTCAACATGAGAGGCAGCATTCTCTGTAGAGGATAAGGGACCATATTAGAATCAGGAAGACCGTGTTTGGTTTCTGATACATGCTACCTGTGAGACCATTGGCAAGTCACAATTACTCAGTGCCTTCAGGCAAATCTTGAAAACCACTGGAGACAGAGATTGATGTGGGTAATACCTGAACTGACAGGCATCTATTAAGTGCCTGCCCTCCTACCATGTGCTAGGTATCATGTCAGGTGGGAGACTCAAAGACAAAAATGAAACAGCCCTTCGAGGGGCTTGCATCCTGTTGGGATCTGAAATTGGTATAGGGAGCTTCCTAGAGTGATGAAATCTTAGGTCAGGAATAAAAAAATAAATAAAAATAAAAGATTCACTCAAGACAACTTTAGAACTCATAGCCTTTTATCTCCATATCAAGCAAGCCCAAGAGGTTTGCCAAAATAGAATTCTAAAGTAGGAGGAAGAAAAGTGGACTGAAGAATTATGCATTTGTAATATCTTTACCGACTAGCAAAGGGAAGACATTTTCATCTACACACATCACTAACAGAGATCTCAGGTTATTAAAGGTGAAAGGAACTAATAGTTTCTGGAATGGTGCTCTGGGGATGCCTATTTGCATAATGAAGAAGCTACATGGTAACACACCTCAGCACTTCTTTAGAATCAGTTCCTTGTTGCTGGTACAATATTTTCATGTCCCAACTAAATTACCTTGTGCAAGAATTACTGGTGACTGCTTCCCAAAGTGAGTCTGACAATAATTTGTGACCGGTGCATGTTTACCAACAAATCTATTTGAGGGGAGATTTATGGTTTAATTAATTCATCTTTTCAAAAATTCAAAGTTAATGCCCGAGTAAAGATAACTATGGATACAGATTTACTGAGTGAAGTAGGTCATTTGCAACCCCGGAGCTCAAAAGTCAAGGCTACTGAAATGGCTCTAGAGGTGGAATAGCCAATCCTGAAGGCCAGAGACACAACTAATGAATCATCTCTTTGGACACAGTCTAATGTTTTATCACCTAATCTAGGGATTAATAATTTTCCAGTAGTGATTTGCCAAGTATTCATTCATTCATTTTCATTTAAGTTCTGCTTATCATAATAAAAACTGCTTCTTTTTTCCAGTCAGTTTGCTGAACTGTATTTATGATATTGGTCATAACAATAACAATAGATGGAATTTCTGCAGTGCTTTAACATAAAAAATCCCTTATTCATATTATCCCTGTGATTCTCACAAGAGCCAAGCCAAGAGGAGGATGGTAATATTATTACGATTTTACTTATAAAAAAATCAAGTCTCAGAAAGGTTATATACCCAGAGTCATATTGCTAGTAGGGGTCTATGGCATAATTCAAACTCATGTCTTCCTGATTCCGGTTTTACCATTCCAGGTACTAAATGTGATAGGATGGGGGGGGGTAGGTACGGGCATGGGGAGGAGGTGATACATAATCTCCAATATCCCTTGTAGCTCCAAATCTTATTTATCTTAGTCTCTTCATCTATAAAATAAGAGGATTGCTCTAGAAGATTTTTCAGGTCACATCCAGGTTCAGATCTTTGAACTAAACACATTTTGGCCAATTAATTTTCTCATTATACAGTATCTTCCTCCCCATCACTTCCCTTTTGCACACATACATTTTCGGGCTATTTCCCCTTAAGAGTATCATGCATTGATCTTTAAACTTGAAGGGAACAAATTTATTTGGTATGGTGATTTGTCTTTTTTTATTAATCAATTAATTAATTTTTAGTTTTCAACAGTTGTTTCCACAAGATTGTGATTTCCAAATTTTCTCCCCATCTCTCCCCCTCCCCCCACCCAAGGTGGCATGCTTCCTGATTACCCCTTTCCCCGGTCTACCCTCCTTTCTATCATGCCCCTCCTCTTTTCATCTTCCCCCTTACTTTCTTGTAGGGCAAGATAAATTTCTATACCCCATTGCCTATATATCATATTTCTCAATTGCACGCAAAACAATTTTAACAATTGTTTTTAAAACTTTGTGTTCCAAATTCTCCCCCTTGCTTTCCCCTTCGCCCACCCTCAGTGAGAAGGCAAGCAATATAATATAGGTTATACATATGTAGTTATGCAAAATACTTCCATGATAGTCATGTTGTGAGACTAAGTATATTTCCCTCAATCCTATCCTGCCCTGCCAATTATTATATTTTCTCCTTTGACCCTGTCCTTTTCCAAAAGTGTTTGCTTCTGACTATCTCCATCCCTAATCTGCCCTCCCTTCTGTCATCCCCCCTTCTCTCTTTCCCCCTTACTTTCCTATAGGGTAAGATACTCAACTGAGAGTGTATGTTATTCCCTGCTTATGTCAAATCCAATGAGAGTAAATTTCACTCATTCCCTCTCACCTCCCTCTCTCTTCCCTTCCATTGTGAAAACTTTTTCTAGCCTCTTTTATATGGGATAATTTACTCCATTCTATTTCTTCTTTTCTCCTTCCCCAATATATTTCTCTCTCACTCCTTAATTTTATTTTTATATAATCCCTTTATATTCAACTCACCCCATGCTATCCATCTATCTATCTATCTATCTATCTATCTATCCATCCATCCATCTATATAGCTATACTTCCTCCAACTACCCTAACACTGAACATATTTCCATGTAGAAATATAAACAGTTCAACTTTAATGAGTCTCTTATAATTTCTCTGTCCTGTTTACCTTTTTATATTTCTCTTGTTTTTTGTATTTGAAAGTCAAATTTTCTATTCAGTTCTGGTCTTTTCATCAAGAATGCTTGAAAGTCCTCTGTTTCGTTGAATGTCAATTTTTTTTTCTCCTGAAGTATTATACTCAGTTTTGGTGGGTAGATGATTCTTGGTTATAATTCTACCTCCTCTGACCTCCAGATAATCATATTCTAAATCTTTCGATCCCCTAGATTTTGTGTTATCCTGATTGTATTTCCACAATGCTCAAATTTTTTCTTTCTGGCTACTTGGAATATTTTTCCTTAACCTGGGAATTCTGGAATTTGGCTATAATATTCCTAGGAGTTTTCTTTTTGGAATATCTTTCAAGAGGAGATTGGTAGATTCTTTGATTTCTATTTTGCCCTCTGGTTATCAGGGCAGTTTTTCTTGATAACTTCTTGAAAAATGATGTCTAGGCTTTTTTTTTTCCCAAATGCTTTATTAACTTCTGGTTTACATCATTCATTTCCGCCAGATTTTGAGTTCCAATTTTTTCCCCATTTTTCCCATACCCACCACCTCAGAATAGCAGTCCCACAGGATATCCCCTCATTCAATCTGCTCTCTCCCATATCTTCTCCCATACCCCCTTGCCATTAGGGCAAGGTGAATCTCTGTTCCCCAATGCCTGCACATCTTATCTCCCAATTACATGCAAAATAGTATTTATGTATATTTGAAACATTTAATTTTAAAACTTTGAATTCCAGATCCATTCCCTTCATCCCTTGTCACCTACTCCCGCTGGGATGATAAGCAATTCTGTATATGTTGTACATGTATAGCTATGCAAAACATTACCATAGTAGATAAATTGTAAAAGACTGGTTATATTCCCCTCCCACCCATCCCACCCCCCACCTGGTCCATTCCCTACTTGGATCCTGTCCCTCTTCAAAAGTGGGTGCCTCCAACCTCCCCTCCCCCAAGCATGCCCTCCCCTTCATCATCCCCCTCTCATCCCCCTCCCCTATATGTCATTCTTTCCCTGAGCCAAATTCGAGGAGAATATGGTTTTGCTAGGCTTTTTTATCAGAGCTTTCAGGTAGGCCAATGATTTTTAAATTGTCTCTCCTGGTTCTATTTTCCAGGTCACTTTTCTTCAATGACATATTTTACATTGTCTTCTATTTTTTTTCATTCTTTTGGCCCTGTTTTATGATTCCTTGGTTTCTCACGAAGTCATTAGTGTCCATTTGTTCTATTCTAACTTTGAAAGAATTATTATCTCCAGTGAACTTTTGGACTTCCTGTTCTCCTTTTCTATCTGACCAGTTCAGCTTTTTAAGGCATTCTTCTCTTCATTGGCTTTTTGGACCTCTTTTGCCATTTGGGATAGTCTATTTTTAAGGTGTCATTTTCTTCAGTATTTTGGGGGTTTCCTTTAGCAAGCTGTTGACTCATTTTCTTGCATCACTCTCATTTTTCTTCCTAATTTTTCCTCTACTTCTCTTGATTTTCAAAATCCTTTTTGAGCTCTTCAATGGCGTATAACTAATTCATATTTGTTTCTTGGAAACTTTTCATGCAGGAGCTTTGACTTCGTTGTCTTCTTTTGGTTCCATGTTTTGATATTCTTTGTCACCAAAGTAAGATTCTATAATCTGAGGGTTTTTTATACTCTTTGCTAATCTTCCCTGCCAAATACTTGGCTTTCTAACTTTTAGTCGAGGTAGAACTCTGCTTCTAATGGGAGTGGGGGAGGGGAGTGGGTGTACTGTTCCTGGCTTCAGGGGTTTTGTATCATTCGCTCAATCCCACACCATCTGTGGGCCCAGTGCTCCCGAAGTAGTTGCTGCTGGTGCTGTTGCCACTTCAGTCACCCATGCTTCCCCAGGGCTGGGGCCAGATTCCAGCCAGACCATGTTCCTCTTTCATCCAGGTTCCACAGAGTTTTCCCACTGACCTTCTTTGCTGTCTGACATTTGTGGGTTGAGAAGCCTGGAAACTGCTACAGTTGCCAGTGATTCAGTCCCTTGAGGCCTGCTCTGGCCCTGTCTATGCTGGAGCAACCCACACTGGACTGTGCTCTACTCTCAGTTAGGTGCAATATACTCTTCTTGCTAATGTTCCAGGTTGTCTTGGGCTGGAGATTTGCTTTACTCGGTCATTTTGTGGGTTCTGTTGCTCTAGAATTTTTTTAGAGTCATTTTAGCAGGTATTTGGAGGGGATTGGTGGAGAGCTCAAGCAAGACCTTGCTTTTACTCTGTCATCTTGGCTCCACCCCATGGTCAATTATCTTTATGACAAAATTACAGCAAAAATTCAATTAAACACACCTCTATTAAAGGTATATTATCTAACAAACACTCTGCCAAGCACTCAAATACTCAAATGGACCAATAATTTTATATGAATTGGCATCCCCTCCAATGATACAAATCACAACCCAACCATACCTATCCATACCTATCCTTCAGGACTTTTCCCTAGGTCCTCCCACCTAGCTTACCATAGGAGGTCTACCCTACATGAGAGGAAGTATCTTCTATTTCTCTTAACTTTATGAAAATACCAATGGTGTGAATGGGCTTTCCATTAGTCATCCCTCACTTTCATCATGTGATCAGCTTATATGCATGCCCTTTAAAAAAAATTGAAGGGGGGAAGGCAAGGGGATTGGAGTTAAGTGACTTTCCCAAAGTCACACAGCTAGTTAAGTGTCAAGTGTCTGAGGTCAGGTTTGAACTTAAGTCCTCCTGACTTCAGAACTGGTGCTCTATTCATTGTACCATCTAGTTGCCCCCATACATGTCCTTTTAGACATCCTTTATATAACTTCTCCATAAAATCTTTGCAATGTGCTATAGCTATCTCATAGACTTCTCTACTACACTTTAAGTGATCCTCATTTTCAGTTCTTTAAAATGTGTAGTATACCATGACTCATAGAGAACCACATAAGAAGAATATTTAAAGGTTGGGCCTTTGTTATAAAAAACCTTTGGGTGGTCATAATAACTGTAATTTCTTCTTTTTTGCCTTTTATTTTGTTTTTTGGAGGGGGGAAGCCAGGGCAATTGGGATTAAGTGACTTGCCCAAGGTCACATGGCTAGTTTTTGTGTGTGTGTTAAGTGTCTGAAGCCAGATTTGACCTCAGGTCCTCCTGACTCCAGGGCCTGTACTCTATTTACTACACCACCTAACCACATCAATTGTAATTTCTTAAAGACAGTCCCACCTGCTTTCCTCCTGTTGAATTGAAGACCAAACTTATTGTCATTTATGGTATCTGTCTAAGATTTAAATGATGATGGATGAATTTTATAGATTATGCATTTAACTGCACATCATCACCTGGACAACAGGATTTTTTATGCACTGTGTTTTTTCTTTGTTGTACAAAATCTCTGAAGTATCTCATATAGATGTTCAACATTTTTTTCAGGGTTAAATGACATCAGCAAAATGTCATTCACAAAGCAGAAGCTTCTAGTAAAGAAGCTTATGATATATTGTACAAGGAATATTTCTATAACATGGATTTTGCATAAAGTGTGATAGAACTACTTTTTTGAGTATGTGTCACCTTATTTTATGCCTATCTTGATATTAACACTCGGAGCATCTTCAAACAAGGTTATCTCTATTGTTCTGTCAAAGAACTGTGTGATATTTTCTGGATGCAAGAGAGACACCTGTGGGAGCAGAACCTTTAAGGTGACATTTTTCTCTATATTAAGTGAACCTTTTTTATAGTCAACAAACAATAATCACGGTAGGTTCTTATATTTTCTACATCGGTTTTATGATGGCAAGCACTCAGTCTACTGTGGAATATCTCTTGTGAAAGCCTATCTGTTCCTTTCTAATACTGTTATCCAGGATGTCCTTGATACATATGTAGATTGTTCTCATAAAATGTTATATAGATACAGAACTTAGCATATTAATGGGTAGTTATTGATGTTCTCTGCTTCACCTTCTTTTGACAATAATATGATCTAAGTTTATTTTTTCCACCTTGTCTTTGGTATCTTCCCTTCTTTTACATACTTGGATAATCAATCTTTAAATGATGTCCATATTGTATCATCTCAAGCATGGACCTCCTCTGTATATACTTGGTTGATTTCAACTGTATTTTTATCATTATTTTCTGCAGTGCTTTTTATACTTAGATATCCACATACAGAACTATTTTAATAGAGTTTAATAGAGCTAACTTTCTAATATTATAACTTATGAACCCCAATCTGGTTGTTTCCCTTTAATTTCAGTTAATAGAAATCATTTATTATTAGGAAAAGCATTTACTAATATGGAATAATAAGATGAGTAGCTACAAAACATTCTCCCACTAAACTGAGGTGTACTCTCCCACATATATACACAGTATCAGCAAGAATATAGTAAGCAGAAGCCTAAAGTAGAAAAGTAGTGAGGCATACATGTAGAGAACATCTGTCAAAGTAACTAAACTAAGCAACTAAAGGGTCCTTTCTTTTCTCATGAAGGTCTCAATGCAGTCCAGTGATCTCAGGGTTTGCTATCTTGGGTCCATATCTCATTCATTTCCCAGATGACATAGGTCATGGTTTTTGAAGCTGCTTCCTCCCTTAGGTATCTGTCTCCCATATCCATATTCATCTGGAATATGTGAATCTGATCCAAGAATTGGGCTTCAAACTCTTTCAAAGTGACTTTCCAAATGCTGGACGGGATATCTTTTTTATGAGTAAGTAAATATTCTGCCAGATTCAGTAGTTGAAGTACAAATGGGGAAGAGAGAGAGTGAAAATCTCTCATTTTGTCTTGTAGGGATCTTATTCTATAATTTTTTTTTTCCAAATTGAAAAACTACCACTTCCTTTAGGACTTGGCTATTTAAATCTCCCATAGGTATGACTTATTTCTTTGTTACCTTCTTGACTGGATAAGAGTAGTGTTTACATTTCATCAAGATATGAGAGGGATTTATCATCTCATTATATCATGACCTTCATTCTGAGTGATTATATTCTATGACTATATCAACTGAGTATGAAGAGAGGTTTAGAAATGATATATCTCCATCTTGTATTTTTGCATTCTTTTTTATTTCCATTTACATACTTTTGGGTGTTTTTTTTTAGCAATTTCTTTACTTTGGTTGTACTTCTTATGGTTTATTATAATCATTACATAGATTGTGGGAACTCTGTGAAGGATGGAGTACAGTAAGGAAGGAGTCAAAACTGGGAGATCTGGTAGAAAACTATTGAAAGAGTCCAAGTCCTTATGTAATTCAAAGCAGTTTCTGAATGCTTTTTCATAGCATGTTTTTGTCCATTTCTGAGTGTAGATGTCATGAAATGATCCAGATGAAAATTGACCGTTTCAGCTAATCATCTGAATACCTTGTTTATATAAAAACCAAATACATTTGTTAAAAATATCCACAGTTCCTATTGTGTAAATAAAGCCCAAGATATAATAAGGAATTGCAGTAGCTGGTGTCCCTTAAGGTTACCAATGAACAGGAAAACAATTCTCTGTTTGAACCTTCTGGAGCAGATCACTGTAGAGAAGAAAATCTGGTAAAGTTACCAGCAGGAGGTGGAAAGGAGACGATATTCTTCTCTTGCATAGCTCTGGAAGAACTGTGACTATACCCTATGGACAGAAGTATGATGGTGAATGTTTAACAACCATTTATTAGAAAAAGTAGCCTATGAGTGGCGTGAGCTATCCCTTTTCTTTCCTTCCCTTTCCTTCCCTCTGTCTACATAGGGTATCACACCCTTACCTGTGGGTGCTCTGCCCAAAAGAATGTAAATTTTGAATGCTGAAACTTGGCAAGATAACTTGGGGTTTATAGGCAAGAATTTTTTTTATAGTCCATACCTCAAACCCAAATCACTCTGACTCTTAATAATAGGTCCCAGTCCAAGACTCATTTGGTTATGTTTTGGGTTTTGATGACTCAGAATGAGTGTAAATAGAAGTGTTTCTGTTTGGGAAAAAAAAAAAAACACTGAAGATCTTCCCCTCCCAGACTGATTTAAAAAAATTGATAAAAGATGCCATTCTTTGCCTCATTTTTACCTAGCCTTGACCACTGAACAGGCATTGCCTCAGTTAAACTAAGACCTGGGAAAGACCTTAGCTTAAAAAGACCATGGTTTCCCACTGCATCTGGGGCCATCTCTACTCATCCTGATCTATATCTTGCCACTGGACCCAGATGACTGTAGAGGACAAAGTGAAGTTGGTGACTTTACACAGTCCTTCCTCACTTAAATCCAATTCACTTGCAAGTCATGACATCACCTTCTTGGTGTCATGGTCTTCTTCAAGAATGAAGGACAAACAACAATCACAAAAGGTTCCTTAGACAAACAATTTTACATTTCACCTGAATTATTGATATTTTCTCATAACTTTCTTTCATCAAGACAATAAATAAAACAATAAATTAAAGCCTGATCTGTAGCTTTGAAAATTTGACAATGGATTCTTGTAAGACTGGTTTGAGTTAGCTTCAGCATACTCTTGCCCAGAGGGGCAAAATGGAAAAGATGATAACAATTCAAAGCAGAATACATTTATTTCTTCCCCAAAATTATAACCATAGTTATAGATCATATTTGCTGTCTTTTATGACATTCCTAATCATGGATATTAACCCAATTAATTTGAATACTCTAGCCACCATTCCATAGGAATTTTTGGAGACTTTATATCACTTTTAACCCTTACTGAACAAAATCACAATTCTCATTTTGATGTTTTGTTTTGTTTTTGAGAGGCTGTAATCTCTTTGAGGACAAGAACTAGTCATCTTGGCTTTCCCCATAGAATTTTTTTTACATTGTCGCATACACAATAGCAATAGGTCACATTGCATATGGTTTTTCTGTTCATAAAATACTTTTATCACAATAACTCATTGAGATACATTGCACAAGTATTATTATCCTCATTTTTCTGAACAAGTGGGAGGTGGGATAGGAGGGAGGGAAATATAGTCAGTCTTTTACAATATATCCACTATGGAAATGTTTTGCATAGCTACACATGTTCAACTTATATTGAATTGTTTATCTTTCCAGTAAGGGTGGGTGACAAGGGAGGAAGGGAATGAATCTGGAATTCAAAGTTTTAAAATCAAATGTTTTATATATATATATATATATATATATATATATATATATATATATATATATATATATACTATTATCAATATTATTTTACATGTACCTGGGAAATAAGACATGCAGCACTGGGGCATAGAGATCCATCATGCCCTACTGGAAAGTTGGAGGGGGTATGGGAGAAGATACCGCAGAGAGCAGATTAGAGGAGGGGATATCCAGTGTGATCTTTATTTTGAGGTGGTGGGTAGGGAAAAAATAGTGAGAATATTCATAACTAAAAATCTTGCAGAAATGAATGAGGTAAACTAGAAGTTAATGAAGCATTTGATAAAAGAATTATCCTCATTTTTATGATGAAGAAATGAAGCATCATAGAGCTGCAGGGACATGCTAATGGTCACAAACCTCATAAATGTTGAAGCTGTTGCTCAAATCCAAGTCGTTTGAGTCCGAGTGCAGCAGAATTTGGGCTCCATTTCAAGTCTCTCCAAGAAAAAATCTGGAAGGAATGTACGATTAAAGAATTAGCATCCAATATTTTTGTGATCTTTACTTTTATCTGACAATTCTTCACTGCAAAATTTTGCCTAGAATTTGACTGGTTTGGGATCTCTTCCACTTTAATTAGCTTAGGGTTTCCATCCCTACCTTCACCTTTGTAGAAGAATTTACAAACTTTAAAACACTATTTAAATGTCAGTTGTTAATAATGATCAATGATAATAAAGTTTATATCTAGATTCTATTCTTCTCATTGAAATCTAGCATGTGAAAGCAATGTGCAAAGCTTCCCATATCTGTGTGCTGATGAAGTGCAGCAGGACATAGTCCATTAATTCATTTTCCATCTTGTTTTCTGTAAGCATATGAATGACTTATGAAAACACTCTCTTCTATGTATGCTAGACAGCAGAAGCACATGTCCATTTACTCAAGGGATGAAATAACCCAGAGTAGCAAATAAAAATCACAAAACTTTGTTTCTATTTGTATTCCCTACCCGGAGAAGTCTGTGTTGTTATTCAGTTGTTTCTGTAGTGTCCAACCCTTTGTGATTCCATCTGGACTTTTTTTTAAGAATACTGAACTTCTTTGCCATTTCCTTCTCTAAACTATTCTATCGATAAGGAAACTGAGGCAAACAGGGTTAAGTGACTTGAGCAGGGTCACACAACCAATGTATGAAGCCAGATTTGAATTTATATCTTCCTGATGCCAGCTCCAGCACTCTATATACTGAGGCACCTAATTGCTCATATGACAAGTAAATATGGGCACTAACCATTCAAATAGTGTGGATTCCTTTCCTTCCAGGCCTCTAAGGCCATCAACTTCTCCATTTGGTCCTCCCAATTCTCTGATTCTGTGACAATAATAATAGGGCTATTTCAGTCTTGTAGCATGGATATTTTCTTCTCTGACTTATTTGTGTTGAGTTAAATAATATAATGCATAAAACAAATGTTTTGAGGATTAGATTTTAGCCAATACAAAGAAAGTGGTTCCAGTAATGGTTTGAGTGGGACATTTTCATGGCTGCTAACCTCCACATAAAAATCACTCAATGTTATGAGATGTAGGAATCATAAAGGAAAGATACATTTAGAGAGGAGCACTAAGAGACTGACTACGTCTAGCTAGGGCTGCTAAGATTATCAGCACTTGGTTGATCTGATGCTTTGGGTTTTCTTGATAACTTGACCAGATCGTTAATTCAAACATGTAACTAACTACACAATCAATACTCTGCAGCTGCCCCAAAAGCTGATGCTCTCAGAGAGCAGGAGTCTGGTCATTTCAGAGGAGTTAATCATATTCTCACTTTGAAGACATATGAGTTTACTGGAAGTACTTTCTTAGAACATATTTAGCTATCTTGTTGTATGTGGAGTCTTATCCAAATCATTAAATCCAAATCTTGCCTCAGACACATACTAACTCTGTTACTCTGGTCAAGTCACTGCACTTCTCAATGACAAGTGTCATCTGGAAAATGGGAGTAATAACAGCACCTACCTCCCAAGGTTGTTATAAGGACCCAATGGGATAATATTTGAAAAGTACTTTGGATATATTGAGGCACTATATAAATGCTTATCATCATAATATAATTTTGGACACAGCAGAAAAGATGCCTCAGGACTGAGAAGAAACTCTTAAGTATCAATATAGAATTATTTATAATTTGTGCCTTCTTTTCCAGAGATCTCAGGGAGTAAAGAGTTTGCTCTCAAGAAAAATAAAAACAAACCCCTGAGCTTCAAACTATTTTTACTATTAACTTAGGCCTTCTCTTTCTACACATGAAAATAAACATATAATACTGGAATGATTTTTCAGCAAATTGGTTGCTGCTCCCTGACATCCCTCATTTTAGTCCCCAATTCTTCCAGTGAATATGATTTTGATTAGGGAATTCTACAGTCTCCAAAGGGTCAAAATCACAAGAGATACAAAGGGCAGTGAAAGCTGCTTAATAAGTATAATCAGGCTATGGTCTATTAACAAAGATTACTTGTATTCAAGTAATTGTATCAAATATATCATCCAGGAATGACATAATCAGAAAAAGAATTGACGAGTCAGTTTGGTAAGAACAAGTAATAATGGATGGACAGTCAACTGAGTGTTTTCCTGCTACAATCAGGATTTTAAAGGAATGAGTAGAAGGCCACCAGGATGTTAGGTAGAAACCTTTGTTGAATATTTCAGTGAGGGTATGGAAAATAATCCATCAGACAATAAGGAGATGAATGAATATTTGTTGAATGACTGAAAGATTTCTTAATTGCTAGATATCTAGGCACAATAGAAGAATTCCCAAGTTTTAGAGCCAGATTACCCATGTTAAAAGCCCAGATCTGCCACTAACTGACAATATAACCTTGGGCATGTCACTGAACCTTTGTGGGCTTTACTTTCTTCTTCTGTAAAATTAAAAGGTTGGACCTGATTGGGATGTCAGAGGGAGTATTAACAGAAATGGGATCATGGATCCTTTAAAGTATTAAACTATAATCAATGTATATGATGCCTATTTTCAAAACATTCTTGACAATTTTTTCAATGACTCTCTACAGATTATGGACAGGACATACTCTGGATGAAATACTGAGAGTTTCACAAAATACATCTGGGGCAGGCAGTTTGGGAAGAAGCCTCACAATAGATTTTTAATGCAAATTCATCTGGGTAAGGGACCTGATGCCCAGTAGGGTAAATTAGATGTAAATAAGGAAGGAATTCATCTAGAATATAGCAGCCAGGGATGAAGGCTAGAGGAGGATGGGATCATTGTTTCTATGTTTCTGAAAGATCACAAGTACAGTCAGCCTCCTCTAAATTTTGGCACTGTGGGTCACATTCCTGACAACCCATTCCTAGTTACGCTTCTCCCACCAGTCTCTAAAGTTATTTCATGGCACATCGACCCCACCTTATCTCATTGTGTTTCCCTAGGACCTGGCATAGTGTTCTTCACATATTAGCTGCTCAAGAAATATCAGTTCTTTCTTTCTCTTGCTCTCAACTTCTTCCATTATAAAGATGGCTAAAGCTAAGAACCATACCACCCACAAGCAATCACAAAAATGGCACAGAAATGGCACCAAGAAACCTAAGCCACAGAGATATGAGTCTCTGAAAATAGCTGACCCCAAGTTTCTGAGGAGTTTGGGACTTGTGAAGAAAAACAACAAGAAGGGGCTTAAGAAGAAGAAGCTAAATAATACCAAAACCATGAAGGTCTGAACACCAAGGCCCAAGATCCCTAAGGCCAAAGCCCATTGTACTGGCACCAAAATGACTACCAAGCATCTAGGCCCTAGGATTATAAAGTCAAGCTCTACAGTTGCCAGAACTACTAACCCCAAGGTTCCCAGAACCACTGACCCCAAAGCTATGAAACCCATTGATCCCAAAGTCACCAAGACCAATCTCAAGGCAGTCAAGTCTAAAGCCAAGATTACCAAGTTTGATTATAAGGTCATGAAGCCCAGTGATTTAAACACTCCTAAGTCTAATGGTTTTGAGGCTGCTAAGTTTCCTGACCTCAAGTCCTTTAAGGCTAACCCTAAGGCAGGCAAACCTGAAGATTCTAGGGCTAAAGTTATTAGTCCCAAGCTATCAAAATAGATGCTTCAGGACAGAGTTTAAACTCTAAACCACCAATTTTTCCACTTAGACAGGATATGATTTTTCACTATTTTGTACAAATAAAGGAAATGGTGACTCATAAGAAGAAAAAAAAGGAATAGTTGATGCTCTCTTTTCTGTCTGTCTATTAGAGAAGAGGATACCTACTACTTCTCCCTTCCACCAGAAAGTTTAAGATTTAAAATCATACTGTACCAACTGGAAAATGACCTCAAATGATCTGCTTGGGGTCAGTCTTGGGGATACTTAATGTGGAAAATATCAATCTGAAGTTCTAGGAGAACTCAGCCTGAGGAATAAGTAAAGTAACTGTAAGATTTAGGCCAGGCTGACTCAGCAAGATGTGAATGAGAAAATGAGCAGCTAAGCAAGGATATGGCCTAGTTCCCAGCATATTTATTATATGTGGGCCCAGAATTAACTGTGATACCACAGTAATTTCATCATTTTTCTTTCTGGTGTCATTCGATTCCCCCTGAATACATTCCCCTGTAGAGAAGTGTCATGAATCCTTTTTTAAACAAAAACCTGAGAAAGCCTGGATTCGAGGCTTCTTGGAGGAAGGAAGAAACTGGAGGAAAAATGCCAAGTCCTTCCTTAGGATCCCTTGATAACAAAAGAAGGGAGTGATAACTATACCCTCATAGGAGGACACCTATCTGCACCTGAGCTTTCTGGTAGGAAAACAAAAAGTGGGAAGGAAGATGGTGTGTGTGTGTGTGTGTGTCTGTCTGTCTGTCTGTCTGTCTGTCTGTGTCTGTGTCTGTGTCTGTGTGTGTATGTATGTATGAGAGACAGAGAGAGACGAAGAAGAAGAAGAAGAAGAAGAGAAGAAGAAGAAGAAGAAGAAGAAGAAGAAGAAGAAGAAGAAGAAGAAGAAGAAGAAGAAGAGAAGGAGAAGAAGAAGAAAGAGGAGGAGGAGGAGGAAGAAAAGAAATAGAGGGGGAGAAAGTACATATAAAGCAATTTCAGAAGAGAAGGTTCACACACTCCCATTTAAAGTATTATAGAGTACTGTTTTCTGCTTCAGAGGGGAGCTAGAAAAAGTGCATAAGCCCTGAGACACCCTACACCAGAGGTGGTAAACCTGCAGCCTTAAGGCTACATGTGGCCTTCAAAATCCTTAAGTGCAGCCTTTTGACTGAATCCACATTTTACAGAACATATCCACATGCAGCCTTAATGTTACAGGTTCCCCACCCCTGCCCTATACCCTCAGTGTGGTCTGAAACTATCCCAGAGCATCAGGTGAACACCACCTTAAGCAGCTCCTATATTCACAAATCTGAGGATACGATAGGGCCAGCCGTTCAGTTCCTTTGGACCCTCTCTGCTTCATCTAAGTAAAGCCTTGCTGCCTGTTTTCTGACATTTTTCTGAAATGTTTTTCAAGTGCTTTGGGGAAAGGTTTTGAACTGGTAGATACATATGGCTAAAGACAGAAAGGAAATGAATCTGCTCACTCTAGACATGAGCCATGCTGGATAAGGGAATAGTGGAGGAACTCCATGGTATGGTTTCCTCTCCTCTCCATTTTCAGAGGAAATAAAAAATACTATCCTCCCCAGAGAACATGTATATGAAACATTGCTTTATATGTAGAAAAGAAAAGATTTTCCAGATGCTCCTTAGAAGTGACTTGTTAGAGAACAGTAGTAATGTGTAGTGGGTAGAGAGCTGGTGAGTCTAGAAGGAGAAGCCCTGGATTCTAATCTTCCCCCTAGCATATGTGGCTGTGAACGTTTAACCTCCCAGCTGACCAGGCAACTCTCTAAGATCAAAAGTTCCCAAAGCTGGGGTGGCTAGGTGGAGCAGTGAGTAGAGCACTGGCCCTGGAGTCAGAAGGACCTGAGTTCGGATCTGGCCTCAGACACTTAACCCGCACAAACAAAAACCTAGCAGTGTGACCTTGGGCAAGTTACTTAACCCCAATCGCCCTCCAAAAAGAAAAAGAAAAGTTCCAAAGCTGCTCTGATAAAGGGAGTTTCCTCAATGTGAGTTCCCTGTGCCAATTAAATCACAAGTCTCCTCAAGCAAAATATTGTGGTGGGGGTTGTTGATGTAATAATAAAAAGTAAGGGACAAATAACAAAATGAAAAAGGGATTAATATTCTAATGGTATCTGTATCCTTTCTGAAGTGTGAAAAGGTTTTCTCACTGAATTGGTAGAAAAGCCTGGATGTTGTCTAGGCAAAGGTTGGCAGGGAACAGTTTTGGGTAATGTGATGCCTTTGACCTAGAGGCAGTCAGAGAGTCAGAAACAACTTATTAAACACTTAGATATGTGTGAGGCATTGTGCTAAATACTGAAGATGTGTAAAAAGGGCAGCAGAGGCTTCTTCCTTGATCCCATCACAAGGTAGTCTTGGCACGGGAGCTACTCACCCAGTAGGAGACATAACATTCGATGGGGAACAGACACACATTCTCTACAGAAACAGGCTTGAAGAACAGTAGCACATCAGAAAAGAAACAAATGTGAGGATCTTGACCCCTGGCAGCAGCGAAGAGAGCTGACTATAAATTCAAGAAAGAACTAGCGCTTGTAACAGAGTTGAGCTGTGAGAGGGGAGCAGACCCAAGTAACTCTTTGAGAGACAGCTCCTTCCTTTCCTTCAGTCCTCTCCTAAGTAGAGATCCTTAACCCAGCAGGGAGAAAATTCCAACATCACAAGAAGAGAAAACCCTTACATTCCACGTATGAGAAGTGTTAGCTATATGTGTTCTCTATTCAGTACTGCTTTAGTATTAGAGTACTCTATTTATGCCAACACTTTCCACAGATGATGAGTATGTTTGTTGGAGAGGTTATTCCATGTCCATAGGGGAATATTTGCAGTTACTATTTCTATGCCATCTTATAATTAAAGGTTTAATTAAAGGCTTGCTCCTTTTAGAATTTGGCAAAATTTTCAGTATGCAAAGAGCAAGTAACAGAGATAATGAGATATAAAGGCAAGTCCCATTTAGACTACAATTTCACCCTTCAAAGGGTGAGCATCTTTAAGATTTTGCACCTAGTAAAGGATGTAAGATTTTGAATTGATTATTTTCATACAATAAGTCCAGGAAAGCACCTCAGCAAACAGAAATGAACTTGATACCAGAGCATAGATTGCCTCTTTATCCTTGTAGATGCCATAAGAAGGCAGGGGAGGAAAACTATTCTGATACTCTTATTAACTTCCATCCTTACCTACTACCTCATTGCTTAGGTAGATTTCTGTATAAACATTCATTCTCTGTTTTGGTAAGTTGTAACAAAAAATAATCTATAATTCTCTTTACTTGTTTTTAGCTCCAAGCCCCCAATCAGAGACAGTGCTCTGGAAAAACACCTCAACACTAAAACTCTCTTTTCTCTAGGAATGTGGTCCCTCTCATTGGTTTCTCCTCACAGTATTTTCAGTAAGTACTTTCAGACAAACAACAATTTGGGCTTAATATGATTGATAAAGACAAAATTAACATCTATTACAAACTAAGGTTAAAAAAAAAAACACAATTTCCCTGTACTCAGAAGGGAAAAAAAGCCTTCAGACTCCCACAGGGGATTTCAAGGAAAGAAAAAAAAAGTATACAGCAAGGAGTTCATAATCCAGGAGGATTCCATCAACTTAGAGTCTAACTGACATTTTTCATGCTTGATTAGCCTATACGGTCTTTCACAGAGGACTTTCCCCTGCTCCTGATCTTGTCCAGAACTTAGTTCCTGAGTCTCTGTGCTGCCTCAGTTCCCTTAAATTGCCCTTATTGGGAAGCAGTGAGCTCTACTATGTTCAGCTTTAGTCTCAGGCCACAATGCTTAGCAGGAATATTGTTGTGCTCTTTCAGAAAAAGCAAGAACTGGAACTATGCCCACAGGCCTATAAAACTGTGCATGCCTTTTGCTCCAGCAATGCAACTACTAGGTCTGTATCCCGAAGAGATCATAAAGAAGGGAAGAGGACTCACATGTACAAAATTATTTATAGCAGCTCTTTTTGTAGTGGCAAACAATTGGAAATTGAGGGCATGCTCATCAGTTGGGGAATGGAGGAACAAGTTATGGTGTATGAATGTAATAGAATACTATTGTTCCATAAGAAATGATGACCTGGCAGATTTCAGAAAAACCTGGTAAGATCTGCATAAAGTGATGTTGCGTGAAGTGAGCAGAATCAGGAGAACATTACATACAGTAACAGTAACAGTAACAGCAACATTGTGCGATGACCAACTTTGATAAGCTTAGCTCTTCTCAGCAATGCAATATTCAAAGACAATTCCAAAAGACTTATGATGGAAAATGCTATCCATGTCCAGAGAAAGAACTATGGAAACTGAATGCAGATCAAAGCATACTATTTTCTCTCTGTTTTTTCTTTTTTTTCCCTTTTGTTCTGATTCTTCTTTCATAACATGACTAATGTGGAAATATGCCTAATATGATTATACATGTATAGCCTATATCAGATTGCATGCCGTCTTGGCGAAGGGAGAGGGTAGAGATAGGGAAAACTTAGAACTCAAAATCTTATAAAAGTGAATGTTGAAAACTGAAAAATTAATTAATAAAGGAAAGAAAAGAAAAGAAAGAAGGAAATACTTTTTAAGATTGACAGAAGCCTCCTCAGTTCTCTTCCAGGTACAGGGCTGTGCCCCTTTCATAAGAGACCGTTTTCTTATGGTAAGTATCCACTACCTAAGTAGGTTTCTTGTATAAACAGTCTCTCTATGTGCTGGTAAATTGCAAGAAAAGCATCTATAATTATTTATTTTTCCCCAAATCTTCGTCACTTCAAAGTAGGCAATAACTGGGGAATGATCATTTCACTCAACCACCACCAAAGAGCTCTGGGGTTCAGGTTTCCCCAGTTGTTGTTATTGGCATTGTTGTTGTTGAATTCTGTCTTTCTTGTTGGTCCATATACATGAGTGCATTTAGAAAAAGTACAGAAGCAATATGTGCCCCGAGGGTAAGATCTTTGTTTCTATTAGCTGTAGAGGCACTTTCTTGGCCATTTCATGTCCAAATGAGCCACACAAAACTTCTGCTCCTTTACAAGGTGCAAAATTGTCTACTCACACCTGCAAGAAGTTCACCCTTTAAGAGGTTCAAATGCAGCATTAAAGGAGCCATAGCCTTACATTACTTAAATGACTTTCTTTATGGTTAGTTGTGTCTATTGAGCTGCTATTACAGCCTCATGAATTTTCAGGAGCATGGAGTCACAGTGTGCCACTTATAAGCCAGAAAGGTAGCATTCCTCTGTGGGACTCAACCTGATAATCCAAGCTTTATTTCAGGAAAAGACTGTCCAGAACTAGAGAAAAACCCTTGTCAAAAGGTTTAAAGTACTGAGACACATCAGCATGCTATGTTTGGCAGAAACAAAAGCAGGTACCTTGGTATATTGAGAACACTAGTTTAGAAGTTAGGAGGCCTATATTTGAATCTCGGCCCTGCTAACTTATTAACTGTGTGACCTCGGGCAAATGTAGCCCTCTGAAACTTTCTTCCCCCCTCTGTACAATGAGAGGACTGGACTAAGTGCCTGCAGGGTTCCTTTTGTGACCTAAAGTTTGATGTTGTTCCATTCTTAATGAGAATTTGTTTAAAATTACTATGTAATTTCAAGATTACACTATATTACATTTTGATGGCATATTTCCCTTTCTTAAAAAAATGACATACCTTTTCCTATTGACATGGCTCCAACTACTGATATTTAATTTCCTGTTAGAAGACTGATTTTAAAGACTCTGAAGATTCCATTAAGGAGAGATGTTGTTCTAGGGTCATTAGTACCTAATACATTACAAGAAGGACTATGCTAGGCCTAACACCATTGGCTCTTCCATTGGATTCTGAAGTTGACCTTTAACTGGTCTTATTTAGAGATAATAAAGTAGGTTTTGAGTTGATACTTCTCCTTCCAGCTAATGAAACCATTGATTAAGAGATAAACTTTAGAATGCAAAGTTCTAGAGAAATCAATAGTGTATTTCTTTTTTTGCAAGAAATCAATTATTGTAGTTCATTTATAGATGATTTTTATTCTTTGAAAAAATTGCATAGTATTATTGCAATGAGTATCTGAACTGAAAAGCAATTTACACTTTTTTCTCATCTGAGTAAATATGGCTATAATGAATGGCAAGAATGTGTGTATACTTGGGTAATTATGTCTTTCAACAATGAAAATATGGGACTCAAAGTTGTGGGATGGCAATATACATAAATTGTAGTCTTTATGGGTTGAGAAATTTAATCTTTATTAACATAGCTGAGGTCTGTCAGAGTAAGGATTTAGATAATTCTGTTTTCAAAGACTTTTGAACTCAGAAGGCCCTTCCCTCAAGGCAAAACCCCATACTGCATTTATAAAGGTACCTTTCACATGAAAAGCACCCATGTACACTCCTACCGGGCCATGGGATAGATCTATGACTGTCATGTTGTGGCATGACTGACAATCAGTTCTCTTCCTTATCCCCAATCTATCTCAGTATAAATGGATGATTGCTGGGCCTCCAAACCACACGAATCACCTCAGGCTGAATAATAATTGTACTTGTACAAGTAGTGAGGCTATTTCATGGACATATTGGGTTGGCAGAAAAGTGAATCAATTTTTAAAAGAGTGTGCAGTGTTAGATAAAGCCCAGGTCCTGACATTTTTATCTGATGGTTTTGTTTGTTTTGTTTTGGGTTTTTTGCAAAAGTGAGGCACCCAGTAGCCTTTTCCTGAGTTCTATCACCAAAGCTGCTGTATTTCAAGCATCCAGAGGGATTTGAGAGGAAAGTGGAGCAGGGGGAGAAGAAAGGTCATCCAAGATGACCCCAGGGCATCTAAATGAAATGAAATTTTGCATCATGAAAATAACTCTGGTTAAAGAAAGGTACCATTGCAAAGGACTTCTTGGTTTTCCAAGCTTCTTTTTTTTTCTTTTTTAAGAGAGAAACATAGACTTTGGACACTGAAGAATCAGTGTAGTATATGGTGGACAGAGAATTGTTCTCATTACCTGAAAGACCTGGATGTCTGGAAGGAATGTGTTTTGTTTGCTTATTTCCTCCTCCGTTTGGAAAAGGTTATTAGGAATCCTGTCTAAATAAATGGTCTTATGGGAGGATGAATGGTGTAGTCCCAGCACAGGTAGAAACCAGAGGTCCTTCTCTAACATGTTCAGGAGCCTTGTTTTGAGAAAGTGATTTTCCCTTCTTCCCTTTCCTCCACAAATCTTCCTTGCATTTATTCATTAAATCATATAAACATATAATAAAAAGTCAAAGACAGCCTCTAGGATAATTAAATTATTACAAAAAACATAAAGCATCCACGACAGCAGTCTTGATGATTTTCTGAGCCACAATTTCCTCATTTGTACAGCAAAGTCATGGGAACAGATAACTTCTAAGGACCCCTTTCAACTGGAATCTTTTGGGTTATTTTGATGACTGAGAACCAGAAGCCAAAACAACGAGGAGTAGGTAGATACTTTATAATGTCTCCACTTATATCACTTTCTCTATACTTTTGTAGTAGGCAGCTGGGTGGTAGATAGAGAGCTATGTCTGGATTCAAGAAGATCTTAGTTCAGATTTGACTTCAGATGCTCACTAGCTTTGGGTCCTTGGTCAAGTCATTTATCCTGTTTGCCTCAGTTTCCTCAGCTGTTAATTGAATGTATTAATGGCTCCTACCTCCAGGGTAGTTGTGAGAATCAAATAAAATAGTAATTGTTAAGTGCTTAGCACAGTACTTGGGCCATACTAATGCACTAAATAGATGTTAGTTAATGTGATTACTGTTGTTGTGATTATTATAGCCTTTCCCTAGTTAAGGCCCAGACTATTGCGGTAGTTTCCCATTTGTCTTTCTTGCTTCTAGCCTCTCCTTCTCTATAATTCATCCTCATAGAGCTGACAAACTAATATTTCGAAAGTACAGAGATATTACCCCCCCCCCAATCAGGAAACTTCTGTTGCTTCCTATTACCTTTAGGACAAAATATAAATTTCTGTTTGGTATTTAAAATATTTCACAATCTTTCTCTAGCTTACTTTTTCAGGTTGATATCACATTACTCTTCCTCATTCACTCTACAGTCAAGTCAAACTGGCCAACGTGATGCTTCCTATACAAATACCCCAGTGCCTTTCTGCAGGTTATCCTCAATGCCTGGGCTCTTCTCCCTCCTCACTTCCACCTCTTGAAATTCCTGGCTCCCTTCAAAGCCTGAGCTTAGACAATACTTTCTACCTCCTAAATCCTTTCTTAATCCTACCAGTTGTTACTGTTTCCTCCAGCCTTACCAAATGATAAGTAGATAGAGAGATAGATGCATACAAACATGCATATATATACATAGATTGATACATGCTTACATGTATATACACATATATGAATAGATGGATAGTTGATAGATCCATACATTTATACAAAGATGGATAGTCAATAGATACATACATATATAAATACATGCATACATTCATACATAGATGGATAGTAGATAGATTGATAGATACGTGGATAGAGAGATGGATAGTTGATGGATGGATAGATGATGGATAGCTGGATGATAGATAACTAGATGGATAAATTTATAAATCTCAACTTATTGTTATTTATCTTAGTTGTTGTTTTTTTTTTAATGGGATTGCTACAGATGTATATGGTCCAATCAGCAAATAATACAAGACAGACTCCTAAAACTGGTCATATAGATGGTGCTTGCTGGGGATTCCTAAAAAGAAGGGAAGGCTGTGGACCACATGGGTGATCCAGGCTGTTTTCAAGGAAAAAGGGAGATCTGAGCTGGACTTTAAAGGATAACTAAGATAGGAGAAGAAGAAAGGGAATACACACACACACACACACATAACATGCATATGCACATACATACATACATTTATACGTATCTGCCATTGTTTATCTGTATAGACATGTATGTATGTATGTATATAGGTAGGCAGATGCATGAGTTTATGCACGTGTGCATATATGCATATAGTACCTGCAGAGGATACAAGTTCCTTGAGAACAGTCAGTCACAAAACATTTGTTAAATGTCTGTTATATGACAGATACTGAAGAACTGGGGATACAAAGAGATGTAAAAACTATTCTCTTTCCTCAAGGAGCCTTGTTGCCTTGTCTTTATATACCTAGCAACTGGTTCAGTACCTTCCATAGAGTTACTTTAATGTTCGTTGAATGAATCAATGGCCAATGAATCAATAACTCAATGAATTAGTGAATGGATTGAACAACTTTCCTGGCAGTGAGGGAGTGAGGGGATGAGGGACTGGGCACTGAAACTATCCAACAATGAGGAGAATGAGTTCTGAAAAGGGACTGTGAAGAGCATCAGAGATAAACCTCAAGTATTTCCCTACTTTGGGGAGGGCCCATCCTCCCCTGTGCTACTAGTCCCATTAATTCTATAATAAAAATCGGCAGCATCTGTGATCTGAGCCCCTTATCATTATCCCAACAATGACAAAGGACTATAGTCGTGGGATTTCAGAAGGACACTGTCCTAGTCTCTCTCAAACCACAGTCCCCAGTGAGCCCCTCAATCCTGGGAGGACAATGAAGCCTTCCAATGAGAGCCCTGTGGGCCTAGCCCCAGTGGGGGAAGATGCCTCCTTACTGTACCACACAGGACCCGGGAGGGTCACCTGGGGAAGAGTCATTACTGATCCAGTGAGATCTTTTCTATGGTTTTCTTTCTGTCTTGTTCTTGTTCTAGCATACATCTGCTATTCCTTTGAAACTTATTGAAGTTGGCATTTTGGCCTTTATGTACATAGGGTCTCCCTGTGTAATTACAAGACTGTAAGCCATCAAAGGTAAACTTCAAGGATGCTAAGATGACATAGAATGTTCCCCTAGGCCCATTTCTGATTCATTAAATTATGTTCTTATAGATTGCCAGAGATAGATTAGCCATTTAGAAGTACTGGTCTTACCACTTACTACCTATGAAACATTGAGTAAGATATTTCATCTTCTGAATCTCAGTTCTTTTAACTAAAATTAAATTAGATGTCTTTTAAGTTACCTTCTAGGTCTGACCATCAAAGTTCCATTGGAGCATAATTCAACTACATTCCTTTACAGTTAAGGAAATTGAAGTTCAGAGGACCATAATGACTTACTCAAGGTCATTAAATGAGTAGCAAAGTAGGAACAAGACTCAGATTCTCTGATGTCTCTTTACAGTATGTCACACTGGAGATGTCAGGATTAACCTTTAAGAGAGGGAGAGAGACTGTGCATAGGATGACTCTAAAATCAGATTAGTTTTGAGCTGTGGGATGGGAAGGTGTATTAACAATGCAATATTCACTATGCCTATGGCAATTATAAATAGGCTTATGTGGTTATTAATCACAAAATACATCAGTCTCTCTATATGGGGGATAAAGCCAGAGAATTTATTAAAATACCAAATAACCGAGTCCCAAAACCAGAAAGTCAAAGCCATCAGGGTAGTTATGAAATTGGCACAAGTAGTTAACATAGTAAACAACCACATTCTTAAGCCTTCAAAACAGAACAGGCTACTTCAGGCAAAGGTCCTTCTCTCCCGACTCTCAGCAACTGCTCAGCGTCCAGGAAGCGTGCTCACAACAGCTCTGGCCCCCCACAGTTCCAGTTCCCAGCAGCCCCCAACAAGAGTCCTTAGCAGAAATTCTGGCTGGCTTAAAAAAGAGGTTTGGGCCTCCACCTCTACCTCGGCAGTTACTGCTGTTGCTGTGGCCACCAACAGTCCCCAACGGAACTCTAACTCTTCTTCCGCTTCCTCTTGCCCCTCCCCTTCCTGCTATGTCAGCAAGTCCAATGGGGCATGGAAGATCTTTAAATCCCATAACCCTTACAGAAGGTAATGGTACAGGAAGGCCAGAGTGGATCTACCGAAAGCATTACCATCACTGTTTATCTGTCGGACACAAAAGGAAAAAGCATTATGGCAGCAGCCAGCCTGCCTGGGCACAACCCCAGAAAAGGAAGCTGCTTCAGGGATGGAATGAGAAGGAGATATCAGGGCAGTCCCAAGAGAATGCCTTAGCCAGAACACTAAGGAAGAAATCAAATAGCATCTAGGATTCCTCCTCCTCTTCTTCCATGGGCAGCTTCCCAACAATCACCCTCCTCCCCCACATATCTGCTCTAAAATTATGTTCCTCCTTAAATATGCCTTCAAGGGTATCTCTCAATGCTGAGTGGGAACTGCTATGCAAAGACATTTTTTAAACATTCAAATCAGCTTTATAATTAAGTAACAATTGATGGAAGGCTACATTTCTCTTCCCCCCATTTCTGCCCCAATCAAGCAGTGAACTTTTCAGGGCCTGCCAAAAGAATGATTAACTCCGTTTGCCCTCTGAGTTTCCCTCTGCTGTCGGCAGCCTGTTTTGTTAAACAGGTTAGTACCTGCTGAGGTGGGCTGGGCCTTGGTCAGAACCACCGAAGCCTGATGCTTTGGAAAACACACAAAACCAGGCAAGGCTCTGATTATTTGTAACCCCCCTCCACAGAGTTAAAGAGCTGCTAGATGAGTGAATAAAGAAGGGATTGAGGGTCTGTGCAGGAAGCATGAAATGTAGCTTGCTTAGTTGCCTTCTATTTTTCTCAGGCAAGACACACATGGTATAATTTTTTCTTTTGATTACATGATGTCAGTACATACCCCATCACCTTCTGTATAAATTGACACTTGACAAGCCCATTTCAGTCAATTCTAAGCCTTCACTAACACACTCATTGTTTCCGGGTTTCTTAGCAGATTCTCAGGAATGGATGGATGGGGGCTCAAGCTTTGAGAGGGAGAGCATGCTAAGGCTGCTCCCCTTCCAGAAGCTTTCATTTCAGAAGTCTCTAATTACCTTCAGAAACAGCCCACTTTGGGGTGGGGGTAGGATGGGGGGAAACAGTTATAGCTCCTATTTCAAAGGAGAGAAGATAACTAAGTCAGCTAGGTCAATCCCTGTAAAGCAGTCTTTAGGGTTGAACTGTTTATAAATGCAAACAAAAAATTATGTTTCATGATATAAGAATCTTATTGTTAATGATTTTTCCCCCCAGAAGTCTCTCTGTGGTAGAAAGACAACCTCGTTCCAGTTCAGGTGATAACAGATAACCCTTAGAAGAAAGGTCCAGGTCTACTTGGCACAGAGTATACATTTTTTTTTTAAAGCAATTGGGGTTAAGTAACTTGCTCAAGGTTACACGGCTAGTCATTATTTATGTGTGGGTGCTCATTTTCTGAGGCCGGATTTGATCTCGGGTCATCCCAACTCCGAGGCCGGCGCTCTTACTCACTGCGCCACCTAGCAGCCCCAGAGTATACATTTTATAAAGGTTTATTGATGGACAACTTGACTCCAGTTTATCTTCCTGTAGCCTCCTAAGTAGAGGGCATAGAAAGGTTTTTTTGTTTTTGTTCACAGAGTACCTTAACACTTCATAGCCTATATTGGTAAGAAATTCAGAAGATTAGAGGTCATGTTTAAATGCCCACTAGCTGTGTGACTTCAGTCAAAGCATGAATTCTCTTGAAACCCTGGTTTTCTCACCTGAAAAAAATTACACACACACACACACACACACACACACACACACACACGTCATAATGCTTTATGATATCTAGATTTACAAAGACCTTTGAAAAAGTCACCTGGTTGAACCTCTCCCCACACACACTCATTTGACAGATGAGCAAACTAAAATCTGGACAGAGGAAGAGACTTGTGGGATGTTACATAGGGAGTATGAAATAGCCAAGGTCCAAAGTCAAATCTTAGGACATAAAGATCCTATGCTCTTCTGTGACAATCTATTGCCTCTAGGAAAGCATATTGTGTAGTGTAAAGTACTATATGTGACAAGAGGTCAAGGAGTTAGGGAGTCCAGGAACCCTAATAACCAGAGTCCCTGGAAAGCAGTCTGGAATGAATTCATAGACTCAAGCATTCTCTAAGTCAAAGTGGCAAAGATTTATTGATATGCTATGCAGCAGGCAAGAGTTCATAAGGAACCCATAACCCTACAGGGGTATATTATAGTTTATATAGGATAACTATAGTAAAACTTGTGCCAATTATGCTAACTAGGTGAGTCAAGGTGGGATTAGGGAGGAGTTAAGGAGTGGTCAATTCTTAAAGGAACATGCACTTTTAATATCTACTGCCCCGACATATTGCCCAGAATTCACTGGGAAATATCCCAAGAGGGTGCTGCATGGAGGTGTGCTGATAGGCTTGAAAAGTCACTAAATCAGCTAGGAGTCGGGGCTGACCAAGCTGCTACCCATCTGTGTTGTGTTTGACAAGATGGATGTTGGGAGTTTAGTATATCCTAATCTAACAAGGGATTCAGGATGTATATAATGAGCTAGAGAGTATACATATGACTGAGTCTAGGACACATACAATAAGTATGACCCAGTACCCAGCTGCTTCAGCCAGTACGCAGTTGAGCCAAACTACTAAATTTGATAGGTGTAGCTGGCTATTGTATCAGGAAGAGAGAGAAGTACTTTGCTAGGGCATGCTGCCCTTGAGCTAGAGAAAAAGTGCCTGAGGGGCAGAGCCAAGATGGCGGAGTAGAAACAGCACTTCCCAGGTGCTCTCCCCCACACTGATGGGGTCCTTGTGATGTATATATGTAGTATCAATCTGTAACATCAGTTTGTAAATGGGGTGCTTGGGGATTTATGTCTGTAAAATCAATTTGTAAAAGCAGTCTGTAAGATCACATTTCCACCCCTGCAGCCTCAGAGCATTGACTCTTCCCCTTCCCCCTTCCAGCACTCTGCCCAGCAACAACTCATGACCTGTTTATCTCTGCTTGAAAGAATAAGTTATGTAAATGTTATCTCCCTTAGTTAGAGTGGCCAGCCCCACCATAAATTCTTCAATACCTTATCTATAGGGTAACTCCTTAGTCAATTATATACCCACACTGTCTCTGATGACCTTGGTGGGAGGCAGACTGGGCACTCTTTAGTGACATGTCAGGCCTAAAACCACACCTCCAGCTAGCCCCTCTTGAGCTATTTCCCAGTGAATCATGGGCAATACACCTGCGCAGTTGGTATTAAAAGTGTATGGTCCTTTGAGCACTGACCACTCCTTAACTCCTCTCTGATCCCACCCTTACTCACCTAGTTAGCATAATTGACACCTTAAAACTATGCCTGCAGCCTCTGCGAGTTTGCAGGTTCCATAAGAATCTAGCCCGCTGTTCTCTACAGCATAACAATAAACTTTACAATTTCGGCTTCAAAGTTTGCTTGAGCCTGGTGAATTCCTTCCAGACTGGATGCCAGGGAGGTATCCCTGGCAGAACCACTTACCCTCCCCCCCTCCTTATCACCCTTCCCTCTTCAACACCACTTCAAAATCATGTAAAAGGCGACTCTGAACAACTTCTGGAGCTCCAGCACCCACAGAATAAGCTAACCTCCCACTGAGGACAGCCCAGCAGCCCTGTGGGGTGCAGCCAGCACAGTGCTCTGGGAGCTGAGCCCAGGCCCGCCTGAGTCTCAGTTTTAGCCCCAGGGTGGCCAGGGCCAGCAGCAAGCTGGAGGGTCCCCAGAACACCAGCAGCTATGGCGATTCCAGAATTATCAACACAGACATGCCTAGGACAAAGTGAGAGGTTAGTGCCCTATGGACTTTGGGACCAGTATTTGGAGAACTTATCAGGCTTCTTCCCCTGGGGGTGAAAAGCAGCTGAGGAGACATAGCACAGATGCCATTTTGCAGCTTCAGCTGCAGCTTCAGCTCCTGGTCTGTGAACTGTAGGGAAATCCAGTGATCAGTCTGGGGGGGAGGGTAATTGCTCTTGCTTCAACCTCCCTGGATATGGATTGTGGTCTGGGCGGGGGGGGAGTCTTGGGGCAGGTATCCAGCTTGCCAGAGTGTGTGGAGGCTTCACAGAGGCCACCCAACTAATACCTCCAGAAGTTGTGAAGACCCCAATGTTTGGGAGAGAAGCTCCCCTGTATGGTGGGAGAGTCCTACTGTGGCAATAAGCGCAAAAGTCAAGTAATTCAGTGGCAACATGCCAAGGCAAAGGAAACAAAATAAAAAGAAAAATGCAACATTAGACTCCTGTTTTAGGGGCAAAGAGGATTGAACCATTAAACAGGAGGAGGACTGTGAGGTCAGAGCTCTTGCACCAAAAGCCCCAAATGAAAATATGAGTGGGTTACAGGCCATAAAGGACTTTAAGAAGGATTTTAAAAACCAAATAAGAGAAGTGGAGGAAAAATTGGGAAGAGAAATGAGAAGGATGCAGGAAAAGTATGAAATGAGGGTCAATAGCCTGACTGAGGAAAACAACACCCTAAAAATAGACTAACTCAAATGGCAAAGGAGGCTCAAAAAGACAATGAGGAGAAGAATGCCTTAAAAAGCTGCATTTGCCAGATGGAAAAAGAATATCAAAAGCTCACTGAGGAGATTCTTTCCTTCAGAGTTAGACTGGAGCAAATGGAAGCTAGTGACTTTATGAGAAATCAAGATGCTGTTAAACAGATCCAAACAAATGAAAGAATAGAAGGCAATGTGAAATATCTCATGGGAAAAACCATTGACCTGGAAAATAGATCCAGGAGAGATAATTTAAAAATTATTGGACTACCTGAAAGCCATGATCAAAGAAAGAACCTAGAAAGCATCCTTCATGAAATTCTCAAGGAAAATTGCCCTGATGTTTTAGACCCAGAGGGGGAAATAGAGGTTGAAAGAATCCACCATTCACCTCCTGAAAAAGATCCCAAAAATAAAACTACTAGGAATATTATAGCCAGGTTCCAGAATCCCCAGATCAAGGGGAAAATACTACAAGCAGTCAGGAAGAAACAATGTCAATATTGTGCAAACACAATCAGAATAGCCCAGGACCTGGCAGCTTCTACACTGAGGGATGTAAGGGCATGGAATATGATGTTCTGCAGGGCAAAAGACCTGGGATTAAAACCAAGAACCACATACCCAGGAAAACTGAGTATTTTCTTTCAGGGAAAATATGGTCATTCAGTGGAATAGAGGACTTTCAAGCATTCTTGAGGAAAAACCCAGAGTTGAATAGAAAATTTGACATTCAGACACAAGAAGCAAGAGATGCTTGAGAAGGTAATCAGGGAAAAGAAATCAAAAGGAACTTATCAAAGTTGAACTATTTACATTCCTACACGGAAAAACAATAACAGTGACTGACGAAACCTTTCTCATTATGAAAATAATTGAAGCAGGGTATATGAGCATATGAATACATGTGTGAATATGTGTATATATGTTTACAGGTATACATGGATAGAGGGCACAGGTTGAATTTGGTGGGAAGGAATGATACTTAAGGGGTGATGTTAAGAGGTGAGAGAGGAAAGTGGCAAGAGGAGATGGGGAGAGACAGGGTAGGGTAAACTATCTCATGTAGAAGAGGCAAGGGGAAGTGGTTGCAGGGGAGGGGAAGAACAGGATGGCAAAAAGGCAAAACCATATTCTCATTGAATTTGGCTTAGGGAGAGAATGACATACATACTAAATGGGATATCTCACCCTGCAGGAGAGTAGCGGGAAGGGGGATTAGAGGGGGTATGATGGAGGGGAGGGCATCCTGGGGGGAAGGGGGGTTGGAAGTACCCACTTTCGAAGAGGGACAGGATCAAAGTAGGGAACAGACCAGGTGTGGGTGGGATGTGTGGGAGGGAAATATAAGCAGTCTTTTACAATATATCTACTATGGTAATGTTTTGCATAGCTGTACATGTACAACACATACTAAATTGCTTATCTTCCCAGAGGGAGTGGGTGACAAGGGAGGAAGGGAATGGATCTGAATTTAGAAGTTTTAAAATTAAATGTTTCAAATATATATAAATACTATTATTAATACTATTTTGCATGTAATTGGGAGATAAGATATGCAGGCATTGGGGCCCAGAGATTCATTGATCACCACTTAAAAGAGATCTTATGAGGAAAACTTATAGGAATATCATAGTCTAATTTTGAAACCACAAGCTCAAGGATTAAAAGCAACAAGGTTAAACAATTTAAAATATGGTGGAGCCCCAATTAGAATCACACAAGACCTAGCAGCAGAGACATTAAAGGACTACAGGTCTTGCAACACAATACATCACAGAGCAAAAGAACTGGGGCTTTGTGCAAAAATATCAAACCCTGCAAAGTTAGGTTTTATCCTGAATGAAATAAATGGATGTTTGATAAACTCTCAGACTTTCAAGACTTTTTTTTAAAAAATCAATGTAATGGTAGAGTCAACATACAAGAACCAAGAGTAATATAAGGTACATACCAAAGACTTATCATAAGGTATTTATAAGAACAAACTGTTCATATATATATAATGTCTAAGATTCTTATTAATAATTGGGTAGCTAATAAAAAAGATTGAGGTAAACCTGAGTATAATATGAATTTAAAAATTAAAACCACTTAGGAACAGCCAAAAAGAGTGTTTATTTTATACAAATGAGGTGAAAGAGAAAGAGTCAATAGAGAGGAATTAGATGGGGCTTTAGGGCTGGTAGTTCTGGTAGCCTACTCTCATCAGAAATGGGTTTAAGAGGAAACAATACATATATATTTAGCAGAGTATAAAAGTCTTCTAAATTCAGAAGAAATTAAATGGTAGGGACATAGGGAAGAGGAAGAGAACAAAAGAGGGATCTTTAGAGGGGAGAATGAGAAAATAGATAAAAAGGGTTATAGAAGGGTGTTAAGATTTATGGGAATGGGAAGATAAGGGAGGGATCCTTGGAGGGGGGTAGGTAAGTCATAGGAGGCCAAGGTAGTGGGTAGAAGTAAAGTAGAGGAGGCAGGAGGGATAGGAAACAAAAGATATGCACAAACATATAAACAAATATCAGGAATAGAATATGTTTGGGAAAGTATGTGTCTATATATGTATGTATATTTGTATATGTGTATGTATACATCAATAACTATAGAGAAATATATCTACACTTTATTGTAGTCTTCTGGGGGAGTGGGGTGAGGGGAAAAAAGAGCAAAGTAAAAAAGTACACAGTAGAGTACAAAAGAAAATTCACAAGGAAGCAAGGAAAATGGGCAATTCTCAACACAATGTATATTATTTTTCATACAGGCTTTCTTGAAATGAAAATTTATTGTTACATATTTTGAATCCTCTCGTGTTCTGCAATGCACACAACGTTTTTTTTTTTCTTTTTTACTTTGTATTTAAGTTTGTAACGTTTTGGTTTCTTTATTTTTTTTTTTTTGTATTCTATATTTGTATTCTGGGATTTGAGTCTAAAATAGATTTTTTTTAAAGATGGACATGGGAGATGGGAATATCAGAACATGATCTCTGCTCATATTGTCTTTGACAACCTCCAATCCAAGAAACAGTATCAGAGTCAGGCTTTGGTATGGAAAGGCTTCTCACTAAAACTGGTATCCATATTATGAGACTTGCACCTAATGACCATAACATCAGCATCAGCATTTTGTAGCTGGATAGATCCCCATGTGCCTAGGCCATATTGTATAGTGTCAGAAGAATTGTGTTTTTTGCCCTAACTGTACTGATAACTAATTGTGTGATATAGTAAAGTTGATTTCTGTCTCTGGGTCTCAGTTTCTCATCTGGTGGGATATGAGGTTATTGGACTGAATTTATAAGGTCTTCTCCAATTTTAGCTCAATATAATATGAGTAGGTGGGCACAGGACCTACATTCCTTCATTGTAATTGCCAACTGTAACTATAAATTACCTACTTTATATTGTCATTGTCACTATCCTGGGTCACACTTCCTCCCTCCTCCCCATCCCCTAGAAAATATGAGAAATAATCTAATTGCAGAAAAGTGGGTATTTTATAAGCTCACATCTTACCAATAATCATAACTGGTAGGCTCATATCTGTGTCAGCATGAGTGGTGGATAATTTTCATTTACGTATAAATATCAAATTTTGTCCTAAACTAAAGCAACTCCTGATAATTATACGCTTGCAAATTATGATGTTAACAAAAAGGTCTAAATTATCTTCTTCTAGTACTTAACATATTCCAGCAAATAAACTCTCAAATCTATTGCCTTTCCCAGATTCCACTTTCCCTTTTCTGCAGTGGATGCCCAGAGCTATTTCATTCCCATGCACTGCCTTTAGAACACGATTTGTTTGCCAAGGAGAAAAATAGAAGAGGGTGGGGGGAGAGGAGGACAAAATCCTCTTTGATCAGTGAGAATTACTTACAAATGTCAGAGCCAAATAAGAGCTGAGTTTCACTGTGAAGATGTTTGGGACTTAGGTGATGCAATCCCTGAATTTAGTCTTTATAAGATTGCTTTGTTCCACTCCTTCAGTCAAGTTCACAAATGATGTTTGCCTTTGGTGGAAAGACATGGAGCATCTGGATGGAATCTATTATGGGTTACAGGAAGACCAAATGCCTACTCCATAGAAAAATGGTCCATCTTTAACAATAATTCCAATTGAAGCAAGCTTGCACCATAACAAAAGTCTGTTTCTCTACATCTTTATAAAATATATGATTCAAATCATCTGGGTTGCTTTTTTTTTTCTTTTTCAGGATGGTTTAGAAGGAATGTGGTACTTGTTAACATGAGGGATTGATAGTTTGTTGCCATTTTCCATGGTCTTGACAATCAAGAACATTTGTAATCAATAAAGACAGACACGCAGAGACAAATTTGATAACTGTTTTCCAGAGGATAAAGATAGAGCATTAGGACAGAATTCAAAAGTGTACTAGAAGTCTTATGAGAATGTATCCTGAAAAATGTTTAAATATATGACATGTAATCCAATCCCCTTCTGGATGCTGGGGAAAGGATTCTCCCATTAAATACGTCAAATGAAAACACTCTATCAATTTCTCTAGGCAATACTAGCATATGAGTTTATTAATGTCATTCACCCATTAATTCAACCAATGATTGTTAAGCAATTTCTGTGCTCCATTCATCCTACTGGACCTAAAAGGTACTCAGATCCCATAAAGAGTTTACAATGTAGTGGGAAAAAAATAAGTTATATGCAAATAATGCAACATAAAATCTGATCCATTGGGCCATGAGGGATGTACAAAAATGGTGCTACACAAAGAGAAAGAAATCATTTCTACCTTCAAAGGATTATAAATTTAGATCTGAAAGGAATCTTGGAAGTCACCAAGTCCAACTTCATCTTTTTTGCAGATAAAGAAACCAGGCCCCATAGAGGATAGGGACTTGCTCTGTGTCACATGGCTATTAAGTATTCAAGGTAGAGTTCAACTATCCCCTAAAGCAGGCTGCTTCTGTTTCAGAAAGGAGCTAGCATGTGAGCTGGGTTTTGAATGAAGGTTATATTTTAAATAGGCAGAGGAGAAAGGGAGAACATTTCTGTCAGAGGGAGAACATTTCTATGAGGAAAGAGGTTGTGTGGGATAAAAAACCCCATTCACAATTTAATAAAAAACTCAGAGCTTTCTCAGTATAAAAACCGGAAATTTTTATTCTTTTTTCTGAGGGAAAAAGGCAGTCCTCTCCAAGATGGATCAGTGAGAGGAGGCACCACTGGGACACAATGAAATGTTTTTTAACCCTAACACAGTCAAATAACTGCCTGCCACTATTCCCTGCTCCTATTGGCTGGGAGGCAAACCTACAGTCTTGGCCAGAAAAGGACTGGGAAGCATATTACTATCCCTTGCTGGGAGGCAGGCTTACAGTCTGAGTGTGAAATCTTCCCCAATGGCAAATAACAAAGAAGCCCACTACTATCCCCTTTTGGCTGGGAAACAGGGTAATTTCATGTCCTTATTTGGCAAATGCTAAAGCAAGGGAGGGGAAAAGGTCACAAGCAAGGGTGGAGGTTGAAAAAACCCCTCAAGGGCCTAATACTGATAAGGCTGATATGGCAAACTATGGTAGAGGTAGAAAGACTCCTGAAGGGGGCTTAATGCTGATGTGTCAGTAGTAAAGAAGGGGGAAGGGTGAAACCAAAACTCCAGCCTGTTCCCACAAGAAATCTTACGGGCTGAGAAGTTTTCATCTTTCCCATTCAGGGGCTTGCTAGAGAAAGACCAGAGTCAAAAGTGTATCCTGGAAAGAAATGAAAATGTGGTTAGCTGGGTGTGCTTTTTAAGATGGAGGTTGTGAGAGGAGCTAGTCAGAGAAAGAAAGCACAGGATACTGAGTAATTCCAGCATGAGAAGTCTGGAAGTGGAGCAAACTTCCACCATAAAAAGCTTCTATTGCATGGAACCACAGAAGATAGACATTCTCATTTGATTAGATCAGTGCATATAAATGACAGTGATATAAAAGAAAGCTGAAAAAGTGTTAAGGCTAGATTGGCTATTCATTTTTAGTAAATAACAACAAGGCCAGGCCTTAATAAAATATAATGTAAGTAAAATGGGTGACTTTGGTTTTCCTCAAACTTCAATTTCAATGTTTCTTTTTTTTTTTTTTAATGGCAGTTCATTTCATGCCCACCCAGGTCCTTATGTGGTCCCAGCTTGTTTATGACTTCCAGCTCAAGCTATAGAGCTTTCCTTATCTCAATGATTTTTATTCTGAGATTTTTGAATTTAAAAAAAGGTATATTTTGCTAAACATTTCAATGACATTTGTTTCTTTTACATCCCTATTTTATGTGTTTAAAAACATTATTTCATGGAGAATTTCACAAGCCTCACCAGACTGACTGTCAAAGGGGTTGATGAGACAAGAAAGATTAAGACCTTCACCCTCACCTTATCTCCTACATCAAAGTCTACCTATCCCCATGGCCTACTTCCTTAAGACACAGTGCTAACTGATGGGTTTGACAAAACATTTCTTTCTTCATGGTATTCATTTACAAATCTTTATTATTTGATACATCATTAAAAACTTAGAATATCAGAAAAAGAAGGAATATTCCAGATAACTATTCAAGTCAATTCAGTTCAATAAGCATTCATTAAATACCTACTATGCATCAGACACTCTAACAGATTCTGGGGATTAATAAAAGTGGAGAGGGAGCAAACATGATCCCTGTCCTCACAGAGTTCACAGTCTAATAAGGGAGATAACCTACAAACAGCCATGCACAAACATGATATCTCAGAGGTAATCTCAGAGCCAGGGCATTAAGGGGGATGGGGAAAGGCTTCTGGGAAAGGTAGGATTTTAGCTAGGATTTGAAGGAAGTCAAGGAAGGAGCAAGCCAGACATGGAAGAAGAGAATTCCAGTCATGGGAGGGAAGCAACTTGGAATCAAAAGATGGAGTGCCTTGTGGGAGAAAAGGCAAAGAGGTCAACTGCAGACACATAGGGATGTATTGTGAGAAAGCTGGAAATGTAGGAAAGGTTCTTATAAAGTTCTTAGGAAGGCCTTTAAATGCCAAGCAAAGGATTTTACATTTTATCCTGGAGGGAATGGGGAGATATCTAAGTTAATTGAATAGGATAATGGCATAGGGAAATGCTTTAAGAAGATGACTTTGGCAGCTAGGTGAAGAGATCTGAGAAAGGGAGACCAGCCAATGAGCCTTTGCAATAGGCCCTGGGTAAGGTGATGATGGACAATGATAAGATGGTAAGAGGGTTTGCAGCTGGAAGGGACCTCGAAAAACTAACTAGTACATTTTTTTTTTTCTAGAAAAGACTCAGAGAAATAAAGTCACTTGCCCAATAATAGCACACAGATCCTTAGCACCAGAAATAGAACAAATCCTCAGGCTTTCTGAGTCTGAGTCCCTAGCTAGTGTTCTCTCCTTTACAAAAACACAAATTCAACTTTAAATCTGTGATTGTGGAATCAAGCTCAAAAAAAAAAAAAGATGTATCTAATGATATGACAGAATCCTCCAGTGATAGTTAATGATCCAAGTTTTCCCAGTACACAAACTACTCCCTGGAAAGCAAGCAGATGCATTTAGAAGCTTAAAAAAAAGGAGTGGGGTATCATTTAATTAACAGAAACTTCTAGTTCCCATCATGGTACCCTACTAACGCTCAAGAGTTAATGAAGCATCCCAGTGTTCCTGTAAGTCTTTTTAAGGCTGAGCTCATGTGGGAAGAAAATCTGGGTCTCCACATACACTATTGCTGGCTTATTTACACTGAGTACATACCATAAAAGGAAATAAGAAAAGTTAGAAGTTTATGGCCCAAAGGACGAGATGCTACTTTTGAATTAAAACATACACGCTCAATTTTGCATAATCCATACTTAAAAACTGATAAAATCCTATCTCCTCAGTTATGGAAAAGATAGCAATTTTGAAGCAGTATTAGGTGAGACTTGGATCAAGGTAGAAAAGTGAGATCATAGATTTCAAGCTGAAAGAGACCTAAAAATATTATCTATTCTAATTCCCTAAAACTAGTGATGAGAAAACCGAGGTGCAGACTTGGTAAGTTGTTTGTCCAATGTCACAAACGAATGAAGTGCAATCATTCCTTCATTCATTTATTCATGATTTATTACAATTCATTTATTACATTCTCAATGGATAGTTTTTCATTACAGTCCCTTTCTTCTAATTATCTGGGGGGAAATTGCTTTAAAACCTTGTTTCTAGCTCAAGCCCCTACTATCCTCCACTTAGCTTTTTTTTTTTTGTCAAGCAAGAACATCTCATGGTCTGGAGAAGGATGAAAATATTGGCCTGCCTCCATAACAGTATTCTTGCTGTTAGATAATGAGTGCAGTGAAATGCAGATGATCTACTATATAGGAACTCCAGGGCTGCTAAACAGAAAATCAAAGCAAGTAAACTACCATGTGCCCAGATTGCAAACAGCTGGGAGAATCCCACAAATGAAATAAAATAAAATAAAATAAAATATTTCATCTTCTTCTTCTTCCACTCTACTTTTGTCAGAAAAAAGATATATTACAAGCAGATATGGGACCATCAGGAACTTATTCAAAGAGTGCCTTGGGGTTAGTAAAATTTCAGCTCCATAGGCTTGATTTTTCATATCTATCCCTTATATGAGAGCTTGTTGTTCAAAATGACAATCTTGAAATGTAAGAAGATTTGGAGGCTTCTCCTAAGTTCAGTCTTAGGCAAAGCAAGGCCACTCAACATTACATACATACATGCATACACACACATATACACATACATACATACATACATACAGAAAGAGAGAGGGACAGAGAAGCATCTTAGACTTGAGTTCCTACTCTGTTACTGGATAATTTGTGTACGGGGAAAACGTTGGGCACCTTAGAAAGTTAGCATGATCATTTGTCACCGTCATCAACATTGTTATTATCATTTTTATTATATTGACCCCGAATATCTATGTTTTAATTTTGTTTCTTTTCAACTTTTTAATTTATTTATTTTTAGTTTTCAACATTTATTTCCACAAGATTTTGAGTTATAATTTTTTCTCTCCCTGTCTTTCCCCTACCCACATCCTAAAATACCAAGTTTACCTAATCCCACTTCCCCAGTCTGTTTTCTCTTATATTTCCGCCCTTCACCCCCGTAATTTCTAGTAGGGCAAGATATGTTTTTATACCCTAGTACCTGTATATCTTATTTCCCAGTTGCATGTAAAAAACAAATTTTTAAACATTTGTTTTTAAAACTTTGAGTTCCAGATTTTTTTTCCCTTCTTCCCTCTTCACCCACCCCCACTGGGGAGATAAGCAATTCAATATAGATTGTATATGTGTAGTTACCCAAATCATTTCCACAGTAGTTATATTGTGAAAGACTAACCAAATTTCCCTCCATCCATCCCACCCTCCACTTATTCTATTTTCTAATTTGATCCTGTCCCTTTTAAAAAATGTTTGCCTCTAACTACCTTCTCCCCCGATATGCCCTCCCTTTTATCCTCCCTCTCTTATTCCCTACCCCCCTATTATCATGTAGGGTAAGATACCCAATTGAGTGAGTATATTATTCCCTCCTTAGGCCAAATTTGATGAGAATCAGGTTGTCCTATTCCCTTTTACCTTCCTGCACTTTGCCTTCATTGTAAGTTTTCTCTTGCCTCTTTTATATATGATAATTTACCCCTTTCTTCTTCTCCCAATAAATTCCTCTCTCACCTCTAAATTTTATTTTTTTAGATATCATCCCTTCATATTCAACTCATCCTGTACCCTCTGTCTATCTACACATGAACATACAAATGCCCAAACTCTCATATATATATATATGTATATATATATGTATATATATATGTATATATATATATGTATATATATATATATAAAGTGTGTATATATTTATATACATGTATGTCCTCATACACATATATATATATATCCCTTCAGCTATGCTCATACTGAGAAAAGACTTAGGAGTTATAATTACCATTTTTTTCATGTAGGAATGTAAATAGTCCAACTTTAATAAATTCCTTATGATTTCTTTTTCCTGTTTACCTCCTCATGCTTCTCTTGCTTCTTGTATTTGAAAGTCAAATTTTCTGTTCAGCTCTGGTAGCTCTGGTTTTTTCATCAAGAATGTTTAAAAAGGGGCAGCTAGGTGGCGCAGTGAGTAAGAGCGCCAGCCTCGAAGTTGGGATGACCTGAGATCGAAACCGGCCTCAGAAAATGAGCACCCCCACATAAATAATGACTAGCCGTGTAACCTTGAGCAAGTTACTTAACCCCAATTGCTTTAAAAAATTTAAAAAAAAATGTTTAAAAGTCCTCTGTTTCATTGAATGACCATATTTTCCCTGTAGCATTATACTCAGTTTTGCTAGGTAAGTGATTCTTGGTTTTAGTCCTAGCTCCTTTGACCTCCAGAATATCATATCCCAAGCCCTTCTATCCCTTAATGTAGAAGATGCTAGGTCTTATGTTATCCTGATTGTGTTTCCACAATACTCAAATTGTTTCTTCCTGACTGCTTGCAGTATTTTTTCCTTGACCTGGGAACTCTGGAATTTAGCTATAATATTCCTAGGAATTTTCTTTTTGGGATCTTTTTCAAGAGGCCATTGGTGAATTCTTTCAATTTCTATTTTGCCCTCTGGGTATAGAATATCAAGACAATTTTGCTTGATAATTTCTTGAAGGATGGTGTCTAGACTCTTTTTTTTTTTTGATCATGGCTTTCAGGTAGACCAATAATTTTTAAATTATCTCTCCGGTATCTATTTCCAGGTCAGTGGTTTTTTCAATGAGATATTTCACATTGCCTTCTATTTTTAAATTTGTTTGGATCTGTTTTATACTATCTTGATTTCTCATAAAGTCATTAGTTTCCAATTGTTCCAATCTAATTTTGAAGGAGTTATTCTCTTCAGTGACTTTTTGAAATTCCTTTTCCATCTGGCAAATTCAACTTTTTTAAAGCATTCTTCTCCTCTTTGGCTTTTTGGCCCTCTTATTTCCATTTGAGTTAGTCTATTTTTTAAGGTGTTTTTTTCTTCAGTGTATTTTTGGTTCTCCTGTAGCAGGCTGTCAACTCACTTTTCATGATTTCCTTGCATCATTCTCACTTCTCTTCCTAATTTTTCCTCCATTTCTCTTACTTGATTTTCAAAGTCATTCTTGAGCTCCTCCATGACCTGTAACCAATTCATATTTTTCCTGGAGGCTTTTAATGCAGGATTTCTGACTTCAGTGTCTTCCTCCAGTTCCATGCCTTGATTCTTTTTGTCCCCCAAAAAAGATTCTATTTTCTGTTTGTGCTTCTGTTGCTTGCTTATACTGGCAGCCTATTACTTGACTTCTGAGCTCTTTTCCACAGTAGAACTCTGCTTCCAGAATGGAGATAGCTATCTTCCAAATCTCTGGGGTTTTTGCAGCTTCCAGAGCTATTAGGCAGGTGCCCTTTCTGCAGCCCTCCACATGCTCTGGCTCCCTGGTCACACACCCCAAGACTGTGGTCCGAATCCAAATAGGTCAAAGCAAACTTGGTCCCCTTACAATCTGCAGGCCAGGAGCACCAGAAGCAGCCATGCAGCAGCTGCTGCCACCACCACATTTCCTCTGCTTCTTGCTCTGGGGGTAGTAGCCAGACCATGCTCCCCCTGTTCCTAAAAAAGTTCCACAATGATCTTTTACTTTTCTTTGACATTTGTGGATTGAGAAATCTGGAAACCAGTATAGCTGCTAGTGATTTACTCTCATGAAGTTTGCTCCAGCATATTGCTGGTTGGGGCTGCCGTGGGGCTAAAACCATGGCTCAGTTGGGACTGTGCTCTGCTCTCAGCTCACTGCTATGGGCCATTTCTGCTAGCCTGCCAGCCTTCCTTCAGTGGGAGATTTGTTTCTCTCTATCACTTTGTGGGTTCTGTAGCTCTAAAGTTTCTTTAGAGTCTTTTGTTTTGTTTTTTTTTTGTTTGTTTGTTTGTTTTTTGTTTTTTGCTTTTTGGAGGGCAATTGGGGTTAAGTGACTTGCCCAAAGTCACACAGCTAGCGTGTCAAGTATCTGAGGCGAGATTTGAACTCAGGTCCTCCTGACTCCAGGGCTGGTGCTCTATTTACTGTGCCACCTAGCAACCCCCAGAGTAATTTTTTACATGTATTGGAAGAGGTAGAAGCTGGAGCCATGCTGAAGTCCTGTTTCTCCTCCACCATCTTGGCTTCACCTCTCTATCTATGATACATATTGTAATCCTTTTTCCTTAACTCAGTCTTACTATGGGAATCTGAGAGCAAGGCTCTTTTTCAAAGCCTTTTTCTGGTTTGATTCCTCAAAGTTCAACTTAGGCATAGCATGAAAGGACCAGGATGGAGGGAGGGAATCGGGGCCTTGGGGCTCTAGGCCATAGTACACAGATCCCATTTGGGGGCCATGGGTAGAAGGAGCAGCCTAAACACAAATGGAAGACATTACCACTGGGTTAAGGGATATATTTCAGACAGACCAGCTTGGGTAAAAAAAGATGGTCTGAAGATCAAGAGAGAGAAAATACTTAGCTCTATCCATAGTCAGAGAATCTGGGGTATAATTTGTTTTAGAGTGATGTGTTTGGATTTATGATTTTATTACACAGTGTGCCAACTCTTTCCATATATGGAAATCAGATACTTGTATATAACCTAAAGTCTTAGAGATTTACCTTGGGAAGACAAAAGTTAAATAACTTTCTCAGGGTCATATAACATACCAGTTATATTCAGAGGTGAGACTTGAACCCAAATCTTCCCAACTCCAAGGCTGACTCTATCCATTAGTGTATACTTTCTTTTCTGGTTTGAGGTAGAACACTGCCAAACTAGGATAGAATGCCTGAAGTCCAGTAGATTCTACTTGTGAGGGCAAAAGTTCAATATATGAGAAGATCTGCTATATATACATAGTCAAGGAAAATGGATTGTAAATCTTAAATATCAAAATCATACTAGCTCATTGACATAACTCTGGGAACATTCAACTAGCTCAAATGTCTCATGCCCTATATATAAAGATGTACTTTCTGTTTCTGTAGATGATAAATATAATAAACAAAGAAGAGAACACAAGCTTCAAAAAAGAGCCTAAGTTTGTTCAACTATTACTGAAACACACCATCTGATCATGGCTTTTTTGATGAAAATCTTTTAACTTCTAATATTCCAAAAAGACATATTCATTAGGGCTTTTCATTTCCAACAGCATAAATTAATCCAAGTGATGTTTCATTGGAGCTCTTTAATGGAGATGCCAAGGTCCCAAATGTTTCATATAAGTATTAATGAAATAATTTGACCTATAAATTACCAAAGGGGGGAAAACAGTTTTTATTATTTATGCGTCTGTTGGGAGCAAGGATAAAACATATCTGAAGAAAATGTGTTTCTGATTAAGTATGTGTTCTATGATAAAAAAGAGGGAAAATTTTATTGCATGACCCATTATCATGTATCTATGGTATCACTTATGTTGATATATAGGAGATACTCTGATTGTTGACTTGATTCTCCTTATGAATATTTGAAATATTTTACTCTTTGAAGAGTTGTGTCTCTAAGTTGAATGCTAGTGTGGGTCTTTAATCAATTAAGAATCTCAGAGGGACAAAATAAGATAGTATTAATTTAGAACAATGTTAAAATTATGAAATATCATTCAGATGTATACAGGAGGGTGAATGTGGCAGAGAGAATGGAGCCCCCTTTTTCCAACCTGAGTATTAAATAGCTACAGGATTCCAAGGAATCCTGATCAGGAAAAGATTGGATTGAGGTTGAAGGCTGTCTAACCCAGATATCATCTCTAGGTAATAGGCCTGAGGGAATTTGAATTCCTTTCATGGTAGCCTCCCATATTATTATTCAGTCTATGTCATCTTATGGGAATCAATTTTGTTTCAAAATCTAATGGTATAAAGCAGGACTTAGCAACCTTTCAAATGGATTGTGCCAAAATTTCAAATCTTTTCTTCTTACTTGGTGTGTTGAGGACAAGTTGTAGAGGAAAGAGTATGAGAATAAATATTATCCACGGACTTTCTCAAATGTTTGTGGAACCAGTTGCTAGCCATGGATTCTCAAGGGGAAGGAGGAGGACTGTGGCTACACCAACTCTTATCATGAACTATGGTTTTTAAAAGTAGCAGGGGGTAGAGGAGGTTAGGTGGTGCAGTGAATAGAGTACCATCCCTGAAATGAGGAGGACCTGAGTTCAAATCAGGCCTCAGACACTTAACACAAAACTAGCTGTGTAACCTTAGGCAAGTCTCTTAACTCCAAGTGCCCTACCTTTCCCCCTCCAAAAAGCAAACTAAATAAATAAAAGTAGCAGGGAGGAAGATAATATGATCACTGGCCCACATGACACTGAAAATTGACCCACATATTCCCTTTAACATAAAAACTGCATTTACTAAGTGGTGGTCTATGGCACTGTACAAAACGTGCCTGATGGGCTCAGGACATCCCATTTTTATCTCAAACTGAACATGTCCATAACATGATTATCTTCTCATTCTTTCATGCACCATTCCAGTAAGGCAACACTTCCTGACTTTCTTATTTTTGTCGATGATACTGACATCTCCATTACCAAGACCTTGAATAGTCTGGTCTTAAAAGATATGCATAGACTAGAAAACTAGGCACAACGTAGTAAACTAAAAGGTAACAGAGTCAAATGTAAAATCTCCCTTTGAGTCAACAACCAGTTCTGTAAACAAAACAATGTACACACAATGATTATAATGTCAATATAAAAACAACTCCAAACACTGGAGACATAATGTTATGAAATTATAAGGACAAGGCTTTGCCCCAAAGCTTTCTCCCCTATTAGACCATGAGTTCCTTGAGGGTAGAGACTGTCTTTCACCTTTCTTTTTTATCCTCAGTGCTTGGTTCGGATGCCCGACATGTAATAGGTTTTATTGCCTGATTTAATGATTAAAGAAAAGATATGGGGAGACACTTCTCCCTCTTTCTTTGCAGAGGTGGGAGACCATGAGTGTGGAACAATGAATGTCATATCAGATTTTTTTGATGCATAGGTCAGTTTTACTTAACTTATTTTTACTTTTTTTATTAAAATTAATTTTTATGTGGGATGACTCTCTGGGAAGGGTTAGGGGGAAGGATATCACAAAAAATATACGCAATGTCAAAACAAATCATAGATATTAGTAACATTTGTCAACGTCAAAATGGTCAAAATTCTCAATGTCAAAACAAAGATATAAATAACCTTTATTTATAAAATCAAATTCAAGTATAACATGGGGGAAGCAAGGGGAGTTGAAGCATGTGGCTATATAGCATGCTGCTTGAGAAAGAATAAGGTCTTTTAATATATTACAAACTATATGAGTTACCAGTGCAACATGGAAACCAGTAACATTCATTTCTGTCCTTTGCATGTAATAGGCACTTATTAAATATTTGATGAGTGAGTAGCTGATTGGTTTTAGACTACCTTAAGACAAGCATAATAGTCACAATGAGGCAGTTGACTGTCCTACTGTACTTTGCCAGAAGCAGGCCAGATCTGGGGCATGGGACGCAGTTTGGGGCATAACAGGTTAGAAGACATGTTGGGAAACTGGAGGTTGTCCAAAGAAAGGTGGTCATCAGGATAGTGAAAGGACACCAGGTTGTGTCATATGAGGAAATAGGAATGTGTATTTAGCCTGTGGAAAAGAAGACTTGGTAAGGTAGCAATGGTATGGTAAGTGTTTTCAAACAACTGAAATCCTATGCAGTGGGAAGAGGAGTTGTCAGACTTGACCTGCTTATTCTCAAATGTCAGCAGCAGGAAAAGTGTGTGAAAACTGCAGAGGCAGGTTTTGGCTTGATGTAAGGAAAAACTTGCTAGCAAGTTGATTTCAAGGAAGTAGAATGAAAGGGTGGGAAGAACTGCTCTAGGAGAAAGTAGTCCTCACTTAAAGATGACTGCTCATTGGTATATTGTAGAGAAGATTCCCATTTGGGCTGAATGATATCTAAGATTGCTTGCAACTCTAAGATTCTGCAGTTGCATGAAGGACTCTGTTTCCTGGAGGACCTTCCTCAGAATGAATGATTCATCATTCCTATAACAGTGCTCTTAACTGGATGGAACAGCCTAGTCTGGTCAGTTCCTGACTTACATATATAGAACCATAGGTGCTTTCTTTATATTCCTTTTTTCCTGTATCTTCCTCATTCACTGCTTAGTCCTCTCCCTATGACTCCTCCCTGCTCAAGTCTTTTATGATTACTACAATATTAGTAGAATGAACAAACTACTGTCTGAGTCTTAGAAAGTATTTTGCTACTTGGGCATTTTTGTTGTGCTAATTGGAGTGTGCTAAGATGCATGGAACTGGTTTTTAACCCTTGTTGTTTTTATTGACAGTAGCCAAAGACTCAGATAACATACCTAAAGTCTCAGAAATATGGCTCAGTCATTATCCCTACGCATTCCTCATAGTGGGTTGCCATGCTAGCAATAGATAGCCCCTCCAGCAAGGAAGGTGACTACATCTTCCTCAGCCCAGGAGTCTTCAAAGACATCTTGGAGAGGTTTTAAGAAGGGCCTAGGTTTTTACAATGTTCCTTCATTTCTTGATTTCCTGATGATGTGATTCATCTCCCAAGATCTAGACTGAGTTATCTGGAAACGGGACTTATATTTCCCCCCTATCTCCCACAAGACACAAGTACACTGTGCTTATCACTGTCTTTTAACTCATACCTTTCCTTTAATCATTAAATGTCTTTGCTAATGTTGATTGACATTCCACACCCCTCCCTGTCCCCCAAAATTCCAGCACTGACATATACTGGCTATGTGAGTCAGGGCAAATCATATAAACTCACAGTGCCCTAGGCTTTGGCAACTGTCCAAGACTTTAAGTTCCAGCGAAGGTGTTTCTTTATTTGGGTTTTCCCTATATCAATGAATCCCTGATCAGGTCCCTGTCCTTATCTCTAACCTCACACAGCCATCTAAAACCTATTTATCCTTTACAAGCCAGTCCTTCCCAGTCCTCATCCCTGACCCTACCTCTTTCTGTGATCTCTATTTTATTTTTTGCTTAGTGAACTTTATAAAGTTCCATCTTCAATTATTCCCTTTATTTTGTTTATGTCAATGCCTTCTGCTCCATAAAATTTTAAGATACCAGATGACAAGTATAATGTTTTATATTTCTTCTGTGACCCTCACAGTGCTCACTATATCCTCTATACATAGTAGGTACTCAGTAAGTACTTATGGTTTTCTTGACTCAGTAAAGTCCATTTAGATGCACGTACAAAGATAGATTATCTCATTCTATCTCAGGTTATCCAGAATCCATATGCCCCATCCTTCGAAAAAGTCAATCCATTCATCTTGGGAGTTCACAGCCAAATGTCCAACACAGTTGCTTTGTAACTGAATATGTTGAAACTACCCTATTTGGTGCACTCTATCTACTGGCGGATCCCAGAGACCAGACCGTATTTCAACTTCTCATTCCATCTAGCCAGTCAGACATCTAGTCATACCACTTCACCATCTCCCTGAGGACACCAATTTATCATATCTCCTAGCATCCCATCAATGCCACAGACACACACACACACACACACACACACACACACACACACACGCACGGGCACATGCACACATGCACACATACACACATGTACATACAATTTAACCTTTCAGATAACAAAGTTTACTTTCCTGGTTACCATTTCCCCACATGTACGTACATAATTCCCCTATTATAATTTGTTTCTTTTTTTTCCTATTTTTTGTTTGTTTTGTTTTTTGTTTTTTGTTTTTTTTGTTTTTTTTTTTTGGAGGGGGGTATGCAAGGCAATCGGGATTAAGTGATTTTACCAAGGTCACACAGCTAGTAAATATCAAGTGTCTGAGGCTGGATTTGAACCCTGGACTTCCTGACTCCTGGACCAGCACACTCTGGACTATACCCTATGCCTGCTGTGATTTACCTGACTTAGAACAGAGGTGAAGAGCATCCAAAAAGGATACAGACAAAATTTGAGGCACTCCCACCTTCAAACCTTTTTTGGAAAATAATGAATTATCTTTTGCTTGAAAAGACAAATGTTTTTTAACAATAAAAAGATTCTTTCAAGAAAGAATCCCACTTTTTTTTTCTTTTTTTAACATAAAGCTCTTTTTTATTTTTATTTTTTTTTAATTTTGGGGATGCTCTCATGGTAACATTTCATCAAGAAAAAACAAAGCACATTTCCAAAGCTGGAGAAAGGTCACCATTTTCTACTTCTTTCTCTCCCTTTTAAGTGTATCCAATATTAAAACAGCCAGTATGCCTTGCATACAAGTTGGCACCCATGTGCAACCCAGTTCACATCTGTTGAACAACTGGCAGAAAGAGGAAAATGATCTCTGTTCCTTTCTTCAATTATATAAAAATCAGCAATCACTGGAAGAGATTTTGGCTTTGCTTTATTGACATCCATGCAGACTTCACCCGTGTTTCCATTCCTCATGGGCCCAGAAACATAACCAGATGCTTCCCTGGCAAAAGGTAGGAATGGCAGACAATTCTGAGTCCCAATGTCATTCAAATAACACCATGTCTCCCCTAGCTAGAAAATGTCCCTAACCCCAGTGCTCAAAGTATAACTGTCCCCTGTGTTCTCTGATTCTTTACTATCATTCTAAACTACATGGGTCAACAGCAGATTGCTCAACTCTGCTCAAATGACTTCCAAAATGCAAAGTGACTCCAATAGGAAGACCACATGAAGGCAAATATAGTGATCTCCACTTGGTCTGATCACATTTCAGCAGAATTCATATTATGGAAGAATCTTGGGAAGAGCTTAAACTGACCTTCACTTTGGGACTTCTCTTTTTGGAAAGAGGGATGATTGGTACAATAATGGCAATTATAGGTTTCAAAGAAACTTTCTATTCATCTGTATGTTTATAAATTATTTAATCCCTGAGACAGAAAGTGAAAAAAAATAATCGAGGATGAATAAGCTATACTGGTTTGTTTTCTGGGCTTTTAGCATTCTCTCATATTAATAATAATAATGGATATATCTTGTATGTTAGCCACGTTTTGTTGTTCATTCACGTTTCGGGCATGTCTAACTCTTTGTGAATCCATTTGGGGTTTTCTTTACAGAGACACTGAAGTGGTTTGCCATTTCCTTCTCTGGTTCATGTTACAGATGATGAAACTGAGGTGAACAGGGTTAAAAGACTTGTCTATGATTGTACAGCTAGCAAGTGTCTGAGGCCATATTTGGAGTCAGGAGGATGAGGCTTCCAGACTCTAGGCCTGGTGCTCTATCTACTGTGCCATCTAACTGCCCTACTGTGTGCATATATGTATATATATACATACATACATACATATATACATATATACATATATATGCACACACTATGTGTATGCTTATGTTACAAAATAATTCAAGTAAAGATAAAGCTGTTTGTATCAGAGATTTCAAACATACATATCTGAAAGGCAACATGACAGAGAAGACAAATGGTTAGCTTTTAGAGTCAGGAAAAGCTTTGACACATACTAACCGTGGGACCACGGAGAAGTCATTTTCTCAATGTCTCAGACGACTCTTTGAAGTTTTAAATTACAGAAGTTGTTTATTTGCAATAGCAGAGGAAGTTTCCACACTGAAAATCATAGGACTGGACCAAAAGTATACATATCTTACTCATTGCCTTTCTAATTTTTCCAAGAGACTTCACTGTGCTGGCTTCCCACTCCAAAGACTGATGTGTATGTAGATAAATGACTAATTACAAAACCATGGGGTTCCATGTATATACTATATATAACAAGTCTTCAAGGCTGACCACAAGTGAGGCCACCCGCTTCAGTATCACTGACCAGTTTTAGTGCACACAATTTGAAGTAGGGAAAACAGTTAAACCTTGTCTACTCACCAAGTAAAATTCTGGAAAGCCCAACATGGAGGTGGAGCTAAAGGCAATTAAAGATAACTTCTCAGAAGCAGAGTACCTTCAGATGTAAAACAAACAAACAAACAAACAACAAACGAAAACAAGCAAAGTATGAAGGAGAACAGTCTCTCCAATAACAACAATAGTATATAACACCTTTGAAGTTCTTAAGAAAGTTGAGTGATGCAATGACCAACCATGATTTCAGAGGACCCCATGAGGAAGCATGCTGCTCCCCTCCTGATGGAGAGTTGATGGACTCAAACAGCAGAATGAGACACATATTTTATGGATGTAGCCAATATAGGAATTTGTTTTGCTTCACTATACGTATTTGCACACAAGGGTTTTGTATTTCCTTTTACTTCATCGGGGATAGAAACGTGAGAGAGTAAGAAAATACATTTTTGTTGATCGAAAAAATAAATTAAAAACAAAGAATAAAGAAGTTACATAATGGAGGTGGTAGATGGAGTATCCTTAAGAATTGTGGGCAAGGGAAATCCCTGGGTTCCTATTTTATGCATGACTACCCTAGTAGTACACTATACTGCCCAATGCCTAGCAGTGATGAAGAGAAAAAAATAAGACTTATTCTGGCATGTCAGAATAAGAGTTACAGATTGGATGATCATAAACATAGATCTGCATTTCCTGCTTGGTTTTATTCCCTGGCTGATGTTTAGTTTTCAAGGGACAGAGGCAGCAAGAAGAGAAACAGTGGTTTACTGAGCCTGAGAGGATGACTACACTGACACACTTGGGCAGTCTTGGCTCACCCTGTTTCCTGTTTACTTAGCGGGCATGGCTAGTGGTCTCTGCATAGCCTTTTGTGTACATTCCTTCTCTCTGCTGACCCACAGGAGCATTTCCTTTCTTAAGTCCAAGCCAGATAGAATTGTCAGCTACCATGTCCCATTAGGCATGCAAACAGTTTAACAAGTCCACATCAGACTGATTTAAAGGGCCCCAAACCTCAGGAACTATAGAAAAGACAAATCTAAATATAGCTCTTAGAATGATCAACATGAAGTCATGCCATGCAGTCAATTGAAATGAAAAATTTGGAATATATTACCTACTTGATGCCAATTTATTTTATAAGCTATAATTATTTACCACTTTGATGAGCTATTCTAGCATAAAAGAGAAAGCATGGTCTAATGGAAAGAGGGATAGGTTTGGAGTCAGGCAACCTAGCATTTAATTCAGACTCCACGCTAATTCAAGTGACTTTGGGCAAATCTATTAACCTTGATGAACTTCTGTCTCCTCCTGTGTAAACTAGTCATAATAAAGCTTGCACTACCTGGCTCACAGATTGTTGGGGATACTATAAAGCATCAGGTCCTCTATGAATGTATTGTGGTTTGGGTTAAAGTTTTACCAAATGCATAGCACCAAGGAATACATCAGACAAGATATATTTTTCTGTGATAATAAATTTCTGAATGCTTTTTGTAAGGTGACAGGCCATATAGAACCTTTTTTTTCTTCTTTTCTCTTCATATTTTAGAGATTGGATAATATAGAAATTATTCCATATAAATGCAAGAGACTTAAGGGAAAGGATTGTTTAGTGTTTGTAAGATCCACCCCTAACTTGGTGCCTTGCATATTGTAAATATTTACTAAAGGCTTATTGAAAGAAAGGATAAAGTAGAATATAGAAGTAGCCTTCAGAAATCCATAAGGTTTCTAAAAAGGAGAAAAGAAAATATTTGAAACCAAGCCCTTTGCTAGGGAAATTTTCACTTTTGTGTATCTAAATCCTACCTACCCAGTATCACTGATTATTCACTAGCTAATCCACAAATTCAAATAAATATAATTGAACTATTTCTCTAAACTCAGACCATCATAGTCTATCTGCTCAAGTCTATGATTCCTTTTACTTAGACTTAAGACTTAACTCCACATTAAGTGATAAGACATACCCAAGGGTTTTGACTTGAGGACAATAGCCACGGTGAGTGAGGACTTTTGCATCCACGAGGTACCATAGGATTAGAAACAGCTTAGACACTGAAGGCAGAGGGCTATGAGTATTTGCAGTTCCATAATAATGTAAAGAATGAGTGATTTAAAAAGCTAATACACAGGCATGACAGCAGCTTAACCAGTAGCCTGGGACCAGACACTTACAATCCCTTCCAATGGCAAGGATTAAAATCAGGCCTATAAGACAAAATCAGAACACTTGTCAATGCTGGTGATATTGAAATGGGCCATTTGGTTATTGAGGAGCTATATTCTACAGCAATGAGGTGGGATGTCATGGAAGTGGCATCAGTGGTAGAAGCAGACATACTTTAGGCTTGAAGAGCCCTCCACCATCTCTGTGATGACTGAAGCACCATGGCCTCCATCAGGACTGGGGATTACCTGTCACCTTCAACTATCTCTCCTTGTGGAACGTTTTCAATATGCTGAGAAAACAAGAAGAAAGAATAGTACATCCATTAGACTGAAATTAAAAATAAATAATGAAATTTTAAAAAATAAAAAAATACTCCCCCATAATCTCTCTCTCTCTCTCTCTCTCTCTCTCTCTCTCACACACACACACACACACACACACACACACACACACACACACACACACACATGGATCAGCAAGATTACTATCATTCCTTAGACAAGACATTTAGAAGAACGTCATGAGATTGAGGTTGAGACAGACATATCTTTATTTTTTTTAATGGGATGGTGGAGACTGAGTCAGATGTTGAACATGGTTCAGGTACTCTAAACTAAATCACACTTTTAAGTGGCCTAAAATGGAGAACTTTTAAAAGTCCTTCTTATTTCATTGACGATCAAAAGTAAAGGAATAGATAGATTAAGAACACCCATCAGCAGCAAGGCAAATGTGACACTACTGCATGTGTGTGGTGGGGTGGGGAGAGGTGAGGAACACTGGGAAGGAAGGGCGCCTCACTGCTGGAGACCTATCTTGTTTATTTTGCAAGTAACAAAAGGTTAATTGGAACCTTTCAGACATTTCTCTCCCCACCCCACTTGGAAACTTCAACATTTAAACTTCTGACACCAAGAACGAAGTGTTGTAACTAAGCTCAAAGGAAACAGGAGAGACCAGAATTCCTTCAAAAATAATCATTGTTCATGCAATATTCAATTCAACTTTTAAAGCATGAGATCTTTGGGTCTTCTCTATTCTTTGTACCCATGACAACATATTGCATTTAAATGGTAAAGGCCAGAGCACTACTTGCTAGGTAGGTGGTAAAAGAGATTCTTCCTCAGGTGGGAATTGGACCCATGGTCATTCAGTTCCCTTATAACTGAGATTATGTACCTCTGAATGAAATAACATTGTTGTTATTGCTACTGTTGCTGTTACTGTTGTGTGTATGTGTGTGTGTGTGTGTGTGTGTTGTATTCACATTACACTTCTACATATGTCGTCTCATTTATCCTTACAACAATCCTGGGAGTCAGAGTTTGAGTACTATTATCATGGCAATCCATAGGGAGATAACATTTAAGAGCATTTTGCTTACTACAATCCTATGAGGTAGGGAGAGTATTCTCATTCAATAGATGTGGAAACTGAGGCAAAAAGAGTTAAAGTCTCTTGACCACTTGGCTGATAGGTGTCAAGGATAGGATTTAGGGCCCCAGTTTTCCTGAATTTACACAGATACTATCCAGGTTTAGAAAAGCCAAATGATTTGCACAAATTCACACAGGTAGTAAGTATCATAGAGGGGATGCAGGTGTTGTGACGGTTGTTGGGAGAAAACACTGTGTGTTTTAGATATTAGAATATTAGATATTATGATACCAACACTGACTTTAGATATTAGAATACCAACACTGACTTAAAAAAAATCTTAATGGAAAGAAATAGTTTTTTGGCTATTGACTATTATTCAGGAAGCCTACTTTATTTCTAGAGCACTAAAGGAATAGATGAAGTGAACAAACATGTTAGTCTGTGTGATGGTGTGGTCATTTCCACCAGGGATCTTGCTCCCCCACCCCAACTTTGGAACTGAGTGTTTAGGAGTTTACAAGGAGCAAGAGGTAGAAACTAGGTGGTGCAGTGAAGAGGGCATCAGGTCTATAGTCAGGAAGACTCATCTCTGTGAGTTCAAATCTGGCATCAAGCACTTACTAGCTGTGTGGCCCTTGACAAGTCACTTAACCCTATTTGCCTGTAAAATGAATTGGAGAAGGAAGTGGTAAGCTACTCCAGTATCTTCGCCAAGAAAACCCCAAATGGAATCGTAGAGATTGGCACAACTGAAATAGCTGAACACCAAGACCAGGAACAAGAGAGGAACTTGCAAGGGTAAGAAGGGTTTGTCTCATGCACAGTGGGTCTGGCATGGCATCTCCCTAAGAGAGAAGCCTGTTTCTAGGAGAATTGTGAGGGAGCACAATGGAAGTGGGTTGGAGAAACTATGGAGCACATGAAAACATTCTGTAACAGGTGCTGGTCTGCTAACGGAAATGTTTAAGAGGAGGGATTTCTTGTGTTTTTGTTGTTATTAGCTATTCACCAGAAGTGGTAATATCTTCAAAAGGCTGGTTCAGCCCCAGCTTACTCTTGGTCATTTTCCTTTTCATTGTGTCCTTGTGGTTAGACTCTTCTTAACTGTGTCCAGTGACAAACAATGCTGTAGAAATTTGAGGTCTTTTCCTCTTTGGCTTCATGTGGTTCTTTGAAGGGACATCGATCCTTGACACTTGCATTAGTTCTATTCCCTTCTAGGTGAAAGGATCTTTAGACAATAGTCAATCTATAAACATTTGTTAAGTGGCTGACCTTGTACCAGGAACTATGCTAAGCTCAGGGAACGCGAAGAAATATCAGAGATAGTCACTGCCCTAAAGGAACTCACAATTTATGGTGAAAAAGACATGCAAAAAAAAAAACAAAAAACTAGGTGCACAGAAACCCCATGTATCATAAATAGGAAATAATGAACAGAAGGAATACACTCGAATTAAAAGAGATCAGGAAAGGCAAAGGTGGTATTTGACCTAGGATTTAAATGAAGCCAGGGATTGAAAACTTCAATCCTGTAAATTTTGAAAGGTCAGAGGGAGTGGGGAGTGCCCTGGCATCCTGGCATTTCTGTGTCTAAATTTGGCAGCCAATCCAAGCATCAGAACCCAGAGGATCAAGGAATGACCTTCAGCAGCTGAGACAAGGATTCCTCTAGCAGTGATGTGACATCTAGGCATGAATTTGGTGGGATCAATGCCAGATAGAACTGAACTAAGAGTGTGTCTCTGGGCTGGGGTTTGGGGAAAGGGGGTGTTTGCACTTTTTTCTTGCTATATCTTTAAGGTAAATGACCCTTTGTAAAAATAATAATAATAATAATAATTTATGTTAATGGGTTAAATGGAACCCAAGTGCTAGCTGCTAGTACCTAATGATGGGGAGAACATAGCTGGGAGGCATCAAGCCAATGGTAGTAGGGACACCCACAAACCCTTTGAGTTAACCTAGGACCATTAAGGATATATAATTGCTCTGGTTCTAAGAGAGTTAACGTGTATCCACTATAAAGTATTTAACAAAAGGCACTTTCAAGAAATTATTTTAAGATCTTTTTTATTAATATTTCTTATTTTTACATCACTTTCCTTTCAAAATATATCTCTCATATTCCCTTATAAGGTGGGTCATTTCATATAGCAAAGATTTTGAAATAACATAAGAGAAAAAACAATTTAAAAAAACCAATACCTCTAATATGTCTGACTGTATTACAACATTCTGCACACATGCCTTTTGAAATTTACAAGATTAGAGGCTCCAATCTCTGACTTCCTTTAAATCCTAGCTTAAATCCCTCCTTCGACAGGAAGTCTCTCTAAATCTCTCTTAATTCTAGTGTATTCCCTCTGTTGCTTCTTTTCTATTTATCCTACATCCCAGTTCCATTTAACCCTTAACATCAATTAGTTTTTACAAAGGGTGGTTTACTTCAAAGATATAGCAAGAACAAAGCACAAATGTTCCCCTCCCCTACATACAGCCCAGGGATACATTCATTATTAGCTTAGTTCCTACACAGTATTGATCCCACCATGTTCATGCCCAGATGTGACTGCGGGAGGAATCCTTGCATCAGCTACAGCTGGGCCCATGCCCCACTGCTAAAGATGGCTCCTTGCTCCTCTAAGCTCTAATACTTGAACTGGCTGCCAAATTCATAGTCTCCCCTTTCTACAAAAAAAGAGAGGACAAACCATTTTCTGAACACCTCTCTGAGACCAAGTAGAGTAAATATAATCACATAGCCTCCATTTTTTATTATTTAGTTTTGTTTTATTTTTTTTTGGTTTTCAACATTGATTTTTATAAGATTTTGGGTTTCAAATTTTTTCTCCCTCCCTCCCTTCCCTCCCCCTTCCCCAAGAAGGCAAGCAGTCTGACTAAGGTTATATATGTACAATCATACTAAACATATTTCCACTATAGTCATGTTGTGAAAGAAAAATCAGAACAAAAGGGAAAAACCATGAGAAAGAAAAAAAACAAAAAGTGAAGTGAAAATAGTAACCTTAATCTGGATTCAGACTCTATAATTCTTTCTCTGGATGTGGATGGAATTTTCCTTCACAATTCTTTTGGAATTGTCTTGGATCATTGTATTGCTGAGAAGAGCAAAGTGTATCATAGTTAATCACCTCACAGATGTTGTTACTGTGCACAACATTGTCCTGGTTTATATTCACTTCACTCAGCATCAGTTCATGTAGATCTTCCCAAGTTTTTCTGAAATCTACCTGCTCATTTCTTATTGCACCATAGTATTCCATTACACTCATATGCCACAACTTGTTCAGCTATTCTCTGATGGGCATCCCCTCAATTTCCAGTCCTTTGCCACCACAAAAAGAGCTGCTGTATTTTTGTCTGTTGATGTTATTTTTGTATACCTGGGTCCTTTTTCCTTTTTTATGCTTTCCTTGGGTTACAGACCTAAAGATCGTATTGCTGGATCACAGGGTATGCAAAGTTTTATAACCCTTTGGACATAGTTCTAAATCGCTTTCCAGAATGGTTGGATCAGTTCACAACTCCACCAACAGTGCATTAATATTCCAGTTTTCCTGTATCTTCTTCAACATTTATCATTTTCCTTTTGTATCTTATTAGCTAATCTGATAGGTGTGAGTTGGTACTTCAGAGTTGTTTTCATTAGCATTTCTCTAATCAATAGTGATTTAGAGCATTTTTTTTCATAAGACTATAGATAGCTTTAATTTCTTCATCTAAAAACTGCCTGTTCATATCTTTTGACCAATAGCTTCCATTTTTGTTTCATTTTTGTTTTTGTTTTTGGTAGTCAGTCTATATATTTTCCCCAATATTGCTCATTTCTCTCTGTAACAAGTCTCCTTATACTTCTCTGAATTCTTTATAGTTTTCATTTATTTTTCAAGCAGTAAAATTCCATTACATTTATATGCCACTGTTTATTTAACCATCCCCCAGGAGATGGACATCTCCTTAGTTTCCAGTTCTTTGCTTCCACAAAAAAAAAAAAAAATGTTGCTCTGAATATTTTAATGAGTATGGGGTCTTTCTATGTTTTATTTCCTTACCTGGCAGTGGGCAAAGAAATGATTTTTAAAGCTCTCAGTAAGTGATATGGATGCATTTTTAACCCCAAACAATAAATGGATAGGATAGGGCTTAAGCCAAGAAACAAAACATCTAGATATACTAAGTAATCAAATATCAAAATGTAAACTGACAACTGGAAACTGGTAGAAGAGGGAAATTTATGTTTCCAGGAATAAAAAATATATTGGATTCTACCATTTCCACTGAAGCAAGAACAGCAGCTTGGCTCTTAATCTGTCTTTGGTTGTTGCTAGCCATTTTTTTCCCAGTAGGACCCTCTCTGAATGTATTATTTTTCCTGTAACTTGGGAGTAATTGTGATGGCACAGAAACCTCTACCTTCCTCAGTCCTTTTCTGCTGCTTATGGGAACAGATATGGCAGCAATCCCAATGGCCCTGAGTATACAGCTATCTGTGGTTCTCTGTTATTGATCAGATCTGAATTTCAGCAAGGGCAGCAGCCACGAAATGTCTTTGTCCACCAAGAGAGGGAGAGTGGTTGAAAAAAAAAAAAAGCTAAATTGGAATTTGAGGGAAAGAACATTCCTGACAAGGCCCTAGAATCTACCAAACCTTTTTTTTTCCTCTTACGGAGCTGTAAAAGGAAAATATTTCCTTCTTAATTTTACATAAGTAAGAGTAATTTCTTTGAAATTTTCATTGAATGGTGAGAGTGTTTTACTCAAAAACTTTAAGAATTTATAGAATTACAATTAACTCAAGTCAACCTGTTTCTTAATTGTTTTGTTACTCATTCACATGATCCAGGACTTTTTTTTTTCCTATCCTCTTTCCACTATGATTCCAACAAAAAACAGTCAGGGACCAACCAAACATACAAAAAGTTCATAGTATGAGTGATGAGGTAAGCCTCCCAACAAAAGATCAGCAATAATTACCTGGGGTTAGGTGGTGAAGTAAATAGAGCACCAGGCCTGGAGTCAGGAAGACTGATTTTCCTGAGTTCCAATCCAGTCTCAGATGCTTATTAGTTGTGTGACCCTGGACAAGTCACTTTACCTTGTTTTCCTCAATTTCCTCATCTGTAAAATGAACTAGAGAAGGAAATGAAAAACCACCCCAGTATCTTTGCTGAGAACACTCCAAATGGAGTAAAGAGCTCCTTGAAGAGCTGGACATGACTGAGAAATAATTGAACAGCAACTGCAAAGATAACACCTAAGTACCAGGGTTGCTATAAGGATCAAATGATATAAACATATGCTTTGCAAACCTTTAGATGATATTTCAATGGTAGTTTTTTGGAAAACAACATGAACACAGGTAATTAAATGAAAAATATCTAGAAAATGAATAGCAAGGAAATTGAGGGGAAGGGGGAAAGCTTTATCCACTTGGGGAATTAGAAAAACCTTGGTTAAGAGGTGGCACTTTGGGCAGGTAGGTGGTGCAGTGAATAGAGAACTGGCCCTGGGGTTCAAATCCAGTCTCAGACACTTAATGCAAAAACTAGCCCCGTAATTTTGAGCAAGTCACTTAACCCCAATTGCCCTCCAAAAAGCAAAAAATAAAAATAAAAAAGAGGTGGTGCTTGAGGTGAACCTTTTTTTTTTTTTTTTTTGGAGGGCAATTAGGAGTTAAATGACTTGGCCCAAGGCACACAGCTGGTAATGTATCAGTGTCTGAGGCCAGACTTGAACTCAGGGTCTTCCTGACTCCAGGCTGGTGCTCTATTCACTGTGCCACCTAGCCACCCTTGAGGTGAACCTTTAAGAAAGTTGATGGGGGCTAGGTGGCACAGTAAAAGTGAGAGCGTCGGCCCTGAGTCAGAAGGACCTGAGTTCCGATCCGACCAGACACTTAACAAACACACAAACAAAAACCTAGCTGTGTGATCTTGGGCAAGTTACTTAACCCCAATTGCCCTCCAAAAAGCAAAAAAAAAAAAAAAAAAAGTTGATAGGGTGGGAGAGATGAACTAATTCTTTTTTTGATGCATAGATAAAACATCTGGTTGGTGGGCTACATTTTTGATTTTTCAGTCATTTGTGTGGTTTTCCAGGCCCAGCCCAAGTGGTATATGAGTGCTATAAATAAGTCATGAGCCCATCTTAGAAAATAAAAAATAAAAAAGTGATTGTATGACTACACAGGCAAATATTTTATAGTAACTCATTTACTGCATGCTGCTGATTTACTGTATTTATGTTTGTGTGGATACATTTGTCATGACAAGATGACGCTTTATAATTAATTTGCCAACATGATTTTGAGTAATCTTATCCAGCCATATGAGCAATCTACCCATCACACAGAAAAGTGTTTAAACAGAGTCCAGGTCTGAAAAATCATTTGATGTGATGCTGAAACATCAGGAAACTGCAGCAGAAATCTGAAGCAGGAAACCCAAATCCCAAACAGCTCCCCAAATCCCCCAGTGCCTGCCTATTTAGATGTGAAATATTCCCACCACAAATCTCAGTGCTCTTGCATTACTTAAAACTAAATGGTCTTCAGGGAGCCCATGGAGGAGAAACAAATGAACAGAACTTTTTTATGTTTTCGGGGTTGCCTGAAAATACCTGTGTGAAATATTAGAGGGGTATGTTTGGGTCCTTGCAATTTAAAAGTCCTCTGAATGGTACTTCTCAGAAGTGACCTCATTCCCATTACAGGGCTACTGTCATGTGGGAAGCCACCAGCCAACATCTCAGCTCAAGAGTGAAATTGTTTTTGTTTAGTTTGGAAAGAAAATCGATTTGCTTTGGGCTTTCTCAAGAATTATCATGGATGCACTCTCCTGAGTGGAACATCTTAGAACAGTTTTCACTCCCCTCCTCTTTCCCTTAGTTGTGGCTAGGAATTTCTCTATTAAAGGGTTAATTGTTTCAATGGAAATGAAGGAAATTCTGCTTTTAAGAAAATCTGTTGTCGATGGGACAAACTGTTCAACATTTGATATTGAAAGAGGATATTTCTAATTATTATACCCGTGGGGGAACAGGTTGGCATAGGGATATAATGTGTGTTATCATTTTGTCACTTATATCTCTAAAGCACTCTCAGCTTTACATAGCATTTTTTTTTCTTTCACAATGACCCTTAAGCCAGTTAGTCTGAACATAATTATCACCATTTTCCAGATGAGGAAATGGGCCTAGATAGGTTAAGTTGCTTGTCCAGGGTCACACCACTTGTAAATATCTCTAAAACACTAATCTTCTGTTTCCAATTCCAGGGTTTTTGTTTTTTGGTTTGTTTGTTTGTTTTATGTGTTCAACAGCTTAGGCAATTTCCTAATCAGGGAATGAGGTTGGTAATTGGAATATATTCCTGGAATATAGATGTACATTCCTACAGTCATTTATTCTTAGTGATATTTGAACTAGGAACCACTGACTTAATGTAATAGCAGTAGATAGATGACTGGAGGGATGGCACATACTCACTGGACTATCTGGTCTGCAGCCTCCTATGTTCTCTGTGAAGTTCTGTGTTTTTTTTTTTGTTTTGTTTTGCTTTGCTTTTTGGAGGGGGGAAGGCAGTGCAATTGGGCTTAAGTGACTTGCCCAAGGTCACATGACTAGTAAGTGTTAAGTGTCTGAGGCCATATTGGAGCTCAGGTCCTCCTGACTCCAGGGCCAGTGCTCTATTCACTGCACCACCTAGCTACCCCTCTCCCTGAGGTTTTGAAAGTGGTATTATGGGTTCATGCATTCCTGGTCAGTGGAGCACTGATGTTACAGGTGGGGATGGAACAGTTAGTTCTGAGAACTCCTGCTTTTGGTTTTGGTCTTCTGGGAGAACTACAAGTTCTATGAGGATGAAATTTTTGTCTGAAACAGCAGTTCTTTACCTGGAGTGTATGAACTTAAAAATTTGATAATTATTCCAATATAATTGGTTCCCTTTGTAATTCTATGTATGTTACTTTATGGATATAAAAACCTTGTCCTGAGAAAGGGTTCATAAGCTTCACCAGATTGTCAAAGGGGTTCATGAAACACAAAAAAGTGAAAAGTCCTTGTTTTAAAATGTTTGACAACCCTATTGATCTTCTATATGAGCCAGGAGACCACTTGGAACTTGGTAACTAGTAGAAATACAAGGGTCAGTGGCTACCAAATCTGATGTATGGTATGATGTCCCCAGTCTTGGTGAACCTGTCGATCACTGAATGAGACTTGATCTCCTTCAGTTCTGTGCCTACTGTGTTATGAGCCAAGGAAGGTGAACAATGAGGCTATCTATGGTCAATAAATAGTATCCTCTCTCCACCTAGGAAGGAAGGAGTGAAGGAACAAAAGAATGGGAAAGAAAAGGAAGGAAGAAAGGAAAATGAAAGAAGGAAGGAAAGAGGGAAGGAGGGAAGGAAGGAAAGAAAAAGAAAGGAGGAAGGAAAGAAGGAAGGAAGGGAAGAGAAAGAGGGAGAAGGGAAGGAAGAAAGGAAAATTAAAAAAGAAAGGAAAACAAAATCACATAAGGAATTCTCTCATATTCTTCCACCTTTCCCTGACACCTTCAGCCCTTGTCCTCTTATAATGGAGAAGACCTGCCATCCACATGACTGTTTGTTTCCCATCTCCCATGATTTCTAAGGGAGGTCATGTAATGATCACCCGGAGGATTCAAATGGAAACATCAATAACCCCTCACCCCCTGCTAATGTCATAGCTCTATCTCTCCAGAATGTCCCTGTGAAGCTCTTCAGGACTTCACTTTGCTCTATCATCTGATTCTCAGTTCTTCAAAGGTTGCTAGGTGAATTTTCTTAAATTCTCTATGTGTATGACAACTGTAATAGCTCATATTTATATTGCCTCTTAATGTTTGCAAAGTACTTCCTTCCCTACCTCCAATTTACCTTGTAAATATCTCATTGGCACATAGTCATTTTTGCATGCTCTCTCTCCAATTAGATTGTAAGCTCCTAGAGGGAAGAGACTATATTTGCCTTTTAAATAGATGTCAATATATCCCCAACATTTAGCACAATTCCTGGAACATAACAGGTGCATCATAAAGGCTAGTTGACTGACTTACTGAAGCCTTGGGGGTAAAATATTATTATTTTTTTTATTTTAAATTAATTTATTAGTTTAGTTTCAGTTAACAAAATTCAATTCCATAGTTCCTTGATTTTCAAATTTCCTTTACTTCCCTCCCCCCTCCCCTCATGACAGCATATAGTACAGTATAGGGTCTGCAAATGCATTCATATTAAACATTATTCCAATTACAAAGGCATATTATACTAGGTGGGATGAAAGACGGTAAAGAAGAAGTAAAACCAAACAATGAGAAGAACAAGATCATTTAGTTTGCTTCCATCAGGATTCAGGCTCAGTTCTTTCTAGTTATATCTCTGGATGGCACATTGCTCACTTTCTTGAGTCATTCGGGATTAACTTATATCACTGCATTGCTGAAAAGCTATTGGGGGGAATAGAGCCTATTACCAATAATGGTCTGTCATAGTTGGTCATCACAGATATGGTATGTCTGTGATTGTATACAAATTTCTTCTGATTCTACTCTTTTCGCTCAGCATCAGTTTGTATAAGTCTCTCCAGGTAATTATGAAATCCATCACCTCCTCGTTTCTTATAGCACAATAAAATTCCATTACATTCATATACCACAACTTGTTTAGCCATTCCCCAATTGGTGGGCACCCCTTTAGTTTCCAATTCTTTGCAACCGCAAAAAGGGCTGCTAAAAATATTTTTGTACATATGGTTCTTCCTCCCACTACTATGATCTCTTTGGGATATAACCCTAGGAGTGGTATGGCTGGGTCAAAGGGTATGAAATTATTTATAATCCTTTGGGCGTAATTCCAGATTGCTCTCCAGAATGGTTGGATAAGTTCACAATTCCACCAGCAATGTATTAGCGTTCCAATTTGCCCACAACCTCTCCAGCATTTGTCACTTTCTTGTTTTGTCATCTTAGCCAATCTGACTGGAGAGATGTGGTATCTCAGAGTTGTTTTGATTTGCATTTCTCTAATTAATAGTGATTTAGAGCATTTCTTCATATGCTTATAGATGTCTTTAATTTCTTTCTCTGAAAACTTCCTATTCATATCCTTTGACCACTTATCAATTGGGGAATGACTTGTATTCATATAGATTTGGCTCAATTCTCTATAAATTTTAGAAATGAGTCCTTTATCAGAGACACAAGTTGTAAAAATTCTTTCCCAGTTTCCCACCTCCCTCTTGATCTTGGTTACATTGGCTTTGATTGTGCAGAAGCTTTTCAATTTAATGTAATCAAAATTATCCATTTTGCATTTTATAATGCTCTCTAATTCTTGTTTAGTCCTAAAATCTTCCCCTCTCCACAGATCTGTCAGGTAAACTATTCCTTGCTTTCCCAAATTGCTTACAGTATCATCCTTTACACCTAGATCATGCACCCATTTAGACTTGATTTTGGTATATGGTGTTAGATAGTGGTCTATGCCCACTTTCTGCCATACTGTATTCCAGTTTTCCCAGCAGTTTTTGTCAAATAGTGCATTCTTATCCCAAAAACTGGGGTCTTTGGGTTTATCAAACAATAGATTGCTATATTCATTAACTGCTGGGTCTCCTGCACCTAATCTATTCCATTGATCCACTACTCTATACCTCTGCCAGTACCAAGCAGTTTTGATAACTGCTGCTGTATAATACAGATTAAGATCTGGCATAGCTAGTCCACCTTCCCTAGCATTTCTTTTCATTAATTCCCTTGATATTCTAGACCGTTTGTTTTTCCAAATAAATTTTGTTATTATTTTGTCCAACTCTAGAAAGTAATTTTTTGGTACATTGATTGGTATGGCACTAAATATATAGTTTAGTTTGGGTAAAATTGTCATTTTTATTATATTAGCTCGACCCAGCCATGAGCAATTAATATTTTTCCAACTATTTAGATCTGCTTTTATTTGTGTGAGAAGTGTTTTGTAGTTGTGATCATATAGATTCTGGGTTTGTTTTGGCAAGTAGATTCCCAAATATTTTATAATGTCTACAGTGACTTTAAATGGGATTTCTCTTTCTATCTCTTGCTGTTGAGTTTTATTAGAGATATACAGGAATGCTGAGGATTTATGTGGGTTTATTTTATATCCTGCAACTTTGCCAAATTTATTTATTGTCTCAAGTAATTTTTTACTTGATTCTTTAGGATTCTCTAAGTATATCATCATATCATCTGCAAAGAGTGACAGCTTGGTCACTTCTTTGCCTAATTTGATTCCTTTGATTTCTTTTTCTTCTCTAATTGCTACTGCTAACGTTTCTAGTACTAGATTGAATAAGAGGGGTGATAGTGGACACCCTTGTTTCACTCCTGATCTTATTGGAAAGGCTTCTAGTTTATCCCTATTGCATATAATACTTGCTGATGGTTTTAGATAGATGCTAGCAACTATTTTAAGGAAGGCTCCATTTATTCCTATACTTTCTGGTGTTTTTAATAGGAATGGATGTTGTACTTTGTCAAAAGCCTTTTCTGCATCTATTGAGATGATCATGTGGTTTTTGCTAGTTTTGTTGTTGATATGCTCAATTATATTGATGGTTTTCCTAATATTAAACCATCCTTGCATTCCTGCAATGAATCCTACCTGATCAGGGTGTATTATTTTTTGTGATAAGTTGTTGGAGTCTTTTGGCTAATATTTTATTTAGAATTTTTACGTCTAAATTCATGAGGGAGATTGGTCTATAATTTTCTTTCTCTGTTTTATCTCTTCCTGATTTAGGAATCAGTACCATATTTGTGTCATAGAAAGAGTTTGGTAGGACTCCTTCTTCACTTATTTTCCCAAATAGTTTGTAGAGTATTGGAATCAATTGTTCTTTAAATGTTTGATAGAATTCACTAGTAAACCCATCTGGCCCTGGATATTTTTTCCTAGGGAGTTCTTTGATGGCTTGTTTGATTTCTTTTTCTGAGATGGGGTTATTTAGGTAATTCACTTCCTCTTCAGTTAATCCGGGCAACTTGTGATTTTGTAAATATTCATCCATTTCACTAAGATTGTCATATTTATGTGCATACAATTGGGAAAAATAATTCCTCATTATTTTTTGATTTCCTCTTCATTGGAGGTAGATTCACCCTTTTTATTTTTGATACTCATAATTTGGTTTTCTTCTTTCTTTTTTTTTATCATACTGACTAAGGGTCTATCAATTTTGTTGATTTTTTCATAAAACCAGCTCTTGGTTTTATTTATTAATTCAATGGTTTTCTTAATTTCAATTTTATTAATCTCACCTTTGGTTTTCAATATTTCTAATTTAGTACTAAATTGGGGATTTTCAATGTGTTCTTTTTCTAGCTTTTTCAATTGCATGCCCAATTCACTGACCTCCCTTCTCTCTGCTTTAATTGAGTATGCACTCAGGGATATAAAACTACCCCTGAGAACTGCCTTTAGTGCATCCCACAAATTTTGGTATGTTGTTTCATTATTATCATTCTCTTGAATGAAATTATTGATTGTTTCTATAATTTTTTCTTTGACCCACCAATTTTTTAGGATTAAATTGTTTAGTTTCCAATTAGTTTTTAGTCTATCTTTCCATGGCCCTTTATTGCATATAATTTTTATTGCATCATGATCTGAGAATGATGCACTTACTATTTCTGCCTTTCTGCACTGGATTGTGAGGTTTTTATGCCCTCGTACATGGTCTATTTTTGAGTATGTACCATGCACTGCTGAGAAGAAAGTAAATTCCTTTTTATCCCCATTCAGTTTTCTCCAGAGATCCATCATATCTAGTCTCTCTAAGATTCTATTCACCTCCTTAACTTCTTTCTTGTTTATTTTGAGGTTGGATTTATCGAGTTCAAAGAGGGGGAGATTAAGGTCCCCCACTAGTATAGTTTTGCTATCTATTTCTTCCTCTAATTCCTTTAACGTCTCCTCTAGGAATTTGGATGCTATACCACTTGGTGCATATATATTAAGTAGTGATATTGCTTCATTCTCAATGGTGCCTTTTAGTAGGATATAGTTTCCTTCCTTATCTCTTTTAATTAGATCTATTTTTGCTTTTGCTTTATCTGAGATAAGTATTGCTACCCTGCTTTTTTTACTTTAGCTGAGGCATAATAAATTTTACTCCAACCTTTTACCCTTACCCTGTGGGTATCCCTTTGTTTCAAATGTGTTTCTTGTAGACAGCATATTGTAGGATTGTGGTTTTTAATCCATTCTGCTATCCGCCTCTGTTTTATGGGAGAGTTCATCCCATTCACATTCACAGTAATGATGACTATCTGTCTCTTCCCTTCCATCCTATTCCCTCCTCTGTTTATGTTTTTGTTTATTCCTTCTCCCTTCCCCTCCTTGAAGTTTTCCCTTTTGACCACCCCCTCCCTCAGTGTTCCCACCCAGTGACCCCCCTTCTTAACCTACCCTCTCCCCTTACTACTAATTCCCTCCCTTATAATCCCTCCCTTTAGTCTCCTCCTTTTCACGCCCCCCTTACCCTCCCACTATCTATAGGACACAATAAATTTTTATACTTATCAGAGTAAATTACTCCCCGTTTGATTCCAAACCAATGAGAGTAAATTTCAAACAATGCTCCTCTCCCTCCCTCCAATTCCTCTATTTAATGAATTTACGTGTCTATTCACGTTAGATTCTTAGACTTCACTGATTAATTTGATCCTTCTTTGAACCAGAACCAGTGAGAATAGTGTTTAAATGATGTTCCTCTCCCTCTTCCTTTCCCTTCTTCTATAGTGTGTTTTGATGCCTCTTCAGATGGCATATTTTACCTTTTCCTAGCTCATCCTTTCCTTTTTCCCATTACAGTACCATTGATCCCCTTAATAGTCTTTTTTATTTTTAGACTCCATGTTAGTGTATTCATACCCACACCCTCTAAGTATAACCCTTTTCCAGGTCATGATAATCATAGAGATTTCAAATATTGACAAGCTCCACATATAGGGATGTGAACATTTTGCTCTTGTTGCATCCCAGGTAATGAGCTTGAGTTTGTGGGTGTGGGTGTGTGCACTTTTGCATGTGTGAGTCTATGTTACCCTTGTTTACCTTTTTATGTCCTTCTGGAGTCTTGTAATTGGAGATCAAATTTTCCATTGAGCTCTGGCTTTTTCATTAGGAAAGTCTGGAAGTCCCTTACTTCATTAAATGTCCATCTCCTTGCCTGAAAGATTATGCTCAGTTTTGCCGGGTAGTTAATCCTTGGTTGTAGTCCTAGCTCTCTTGCCCTACGAAATATCAAATTCCAGTCCCTCCGCTCTTTTAATGTAGAAGCTGCTAGGTCCTGTGTGATCCTAACTGTAGTTCCTCAATATTTGAATTGTTTCTTTTTGGCTGCTTGTAGAATTTTTTTTTAATCTTATAATTCTGGAATTTGGCTACTATATTTCTTGGAGTTTTCAGTTTGGGATCTCTTTCAGGAGGAGTCCGGTGAATTCTATCAATAGCTATTTTATCTTCTGATTCCAGGACCTCAGGACAGTTTTCTTTGACAATCTCTTGGAGGATGTTGTCTAGACTGCTTTTCTCATCATGGCTTTCTGGTAGACCAATAATTCTTAGGTTGTCTCTCCTGGATCTGTTCTCTAGGTCAGTTATTTTTCCAGTGAGATATTTTACATTTTCTTCCAATTTTTCGATTGTCTTGTTTTGTTTGATTGACTTGCTGCATCATAGAGTTCTGAGTTTCAGTTTGATTGTTTCTAATTTTTAGAGAATTATTGTCTTCAGTTAGTTTTTGAAGTTCCTTTTTTAGGGAGGTATTTTCTCCAATTACTTCACTGAGATGTTTTTCCAAGTTGGTCACTGCCTCTCTGATTTGGTCTTTAAAATTTTTCTTAAGCTCCTCCAGGAATGCTATTTGGGCTTGAGAACAGATCATGTTTCCTTCTGTGGTCTCAGGCGTGGGTAGAGAGTCTATATTGTCCTGTGTAATTAGTTGTTCTTGCCCTGCATAGTAGGCTCGAATAGACTTTCTTGCCTTCCCCTTCTCCTTCTCAGCTTCCTTCTTTCCCATTGTGACTTCCTGTTTCTTAGTTTCTCAGGCTATGAGTTTAGGGCCTGATCCTTGACTTTGAATACCTCTGGGTGGCTAGTTTATGGCTAAGTCAGGGAAGTCAGTGAGGAATGTAGATACTAGGTGAAGGTGAGTCTGACCACTTCAGATTTCTGCCTCTATACCCCTGGGCTATAAGTAGCCTTTTGTTGGTGAGGTGAGGTGGTGGCTGTTGGGACCCCTCCCTCTCTTCTCTTCAGACTCCTGGCTGTCTCAGTTACACCCCTTCTTGGAGACTCTCAAGCCTGGGGCTATTTCCATTAATTTGGGATTTCAATCTTGGTGGGAGACTTATCTTTGTGTTTTCTGCTTCATGAAGGAGGGATGGGAGGATTGGAGCAGCTAGAATTTACTTTGCCATTCCATCCCCTATATTATACAGGCAGGCAGTCTCCAACCTTCCAGGCTGGGGGCTGAATGCAGCCAGAGAAGCCGCTCTCTCCCCTGGGGACCCGACTCTCCTACCTGGCTCCAATGACCTCTCCTGTCTGTTCCTGAGATTGAGGGGAGATGACTGTGATTCGTCCTTGGTAAGTCTGCAGGCTGAGGCTTTTTCTCTCTCTGGTGTAGTCTGCTTGTCTGCTTTTAGGTCTGAGCTGTGCAGACCCCTCACGCTCTGCATTCGTCCTTTCCGGACACACTGGGCAACCTCCTGGGCTGGACTCTGCCACACTCCATCTTCCAGGGGGCTCCATCACTCTGGAATCTGCTCAGATTCACCCTTTGAGACTTAGTGACCGAGGAGCTCATGGAGGTTACTGCTTTCTTTCCGCCACCCTCGTTCCTTTTTCTTTTTTTTTAATGATGTAGCTTTTTACACCCAGGTCATGTATCCATTTGAAGCTTACTTTGGTATAAAATATGAGAAGTAATGCAATTTTGTTAGCAAGAGTTGTCAAACTAGTTTTGTTTGCCAATGTAGTCATTTTAGTTAGAAGAAGGTCAATTGGAGATCTACAATGTGGCAAGTTATGTGCTCTATAGAGGAATGTGCCAAGGTCTGTTTCTCCAACCACTCCCAGGTCCCATTCAAAGTATGGACTAAACTTGGAGGTAAGCTCCTACCCGAGCCCTTGGTTGTCTTGGGATATTTTTCTTCCTTTCCCAAGTAGGTGATTAAGTATCATTCTTGAGCTGGACATGACCAGGCTTAGAAGTACCCTTGTGATGTCAAGACATTCAAAGGTCCTGGGTTTAACAAGTGGATCTTATTGGAGGCAAGGGAAGCTTCTACCACAGGGATGCAATCACTGGTAAGAGGAAAGGAAAATAAGGGATCAAACATTTATTAAGCACCACCTTTACATTGTGCTAAGTACTTTAAAACCATTCACTCCATTGGTAAGAAGAAGAAGAATCCAAGTCTTTGGCCCAGTTTATTGAACTTTGAGGAAGATAGTACAGAAATATAAAGGAAAAAATGGATTGTTTCATGTTGCAGGAAGAACAAAAAGAAATACTTCTATCACATACATTCCATTGCTGGCTCCACTGTACTGATCAATGATCTCCTTAGTTAAACACTCAGGTCCCCACAATACCACCAATCCAAAGCCATTTCCTTACCTATATCTTTCTGAACTTCACTATTTCCCTATTAGAATGTAAACCCCATGACAGGATGTTTTACTTATGTATATGTATTCTCAGTATCTAGCACATAGTAAGCATTGAATAGCACTTTTCACATATAAAAGTCTATTTCTCCCTTTTGTTGTAATTTGTCTTTCATAACATGACTAAAGTAGAAATATGTTTAATATGATTGTACATGCATAGCCTACATAAGATTGCATGCTGCCTTGGGGAGAGGGGAGGGGGAAATATTTGGAATTCAAAATCATATAAAAGAGAATGTTGAAAACTAAAAATAAATAATTTTTGAAAGCCTACTCCTCCACATTTTATACCAAGATTTGGTATATACAGTATATGTGTACAGTATCATATGTATGTACAATACAGAAAAATAATGGAAGCACGAGTGTGTCATTGGAGTAGTGAGTCAAGGTTACTCTCTCTGCAGAGGGCTGTGAACAAGCTGGAAGGAACATCATTATAATGAAGACAGCTTAGTGTCAGGGCGTTTGCATTATCTCAAAGGAGTGGGCTGCCTGGGACACTAAGGTTTCACTGAATGTGAGATATTCTCCCAAAAAAACATAGAAGTGTTTGTTTCCTTTAGAAAGAAATCCCAGTCTTACTCAGTTAAATCTGTCACACTGTTTTTCCTACAAACACCGAGGAACGTCCCCCTGAAGTTGCAGTGGAATCAAGTTGTATGTTGACATGTTTAGGTTAGCTTATTCTGCTTGTTAAAAATAAAACATCTAAAAAATTCACCTCACTGAGTTCTGAGACACTTTACCTAGTGTTTAATTGTGCCAGAGGACCTTCTACTGTATCTCCCAATCAGTAAAGTATTTGCAAGCCCAGTTTCAATTTGCCCAAGATTATACAGACAAATTGCTTAAAAGCCCTGAGAGATTAACTCTAATTGGCAGAGAAGGGATATGGCATCAAAAATACAAACTCAACCCTGACAGTGTTTGGTGCCCAAAGGGTAAGGCAGCTCCTTGTGTTGAAACACTGTGGAAATAAAAACATCAGTACTTGACGGGAGGCAGGCTTTATGGAGGGCCTGCCTTGATCCTGTTTTAAAATAACATGAAGCACACAGCTGCTCTCTTATCCTGCACTGGGCTTTGTGAAGTTGTGACATTCTTGCTGAGTAAGGGCAAATGACACACTAACCTTGGCAGCAGCTCTGCTGGCTGCTCATGGTTGGCACAATCAATAAGTCCCCGATGTTGGAGGCTAATGTGAAGTTTTGCTGTTTGGACTATACACATGAAAAGGACATTTTCTTCTGGGAGTGGATGTGGAGGTGAGTGGAGGTGGGAAAACAGGCTTAGACAAAGCACATAGACAGAGACGACATACATATATGCATATATAGTAATAGCTATAGCCATATCTAATACTTATATCTATATAAAATAAAGGCTGGATTTGTGTTTTCTTTTGTATAGGGAACTCCCAGGTGAGGAAGCTCTCCTTATAGATGTGGGTCAACATATCTCTGAAACTTGCAGTCTTAAAGAATTGCTTAGAGCACTAAGAGATTAGATTCTTGCACAGGATAACACACACACACACACATACACACACACACACACACACACACACACACACACACAGAGTATGTTATCAGAAGCAAGATGATGAACTCTGATCTCCTTGGCTTGGACACTGGTTTTCTATCCATTATGACTTGTTATCCCTTTTGTATCTTTACCTATACAAAAATTGCTGGGAAAACTGGAAGACAGTTTGGAAGAAACTAAATATAGACTAACATCTCACACCATATACCAAGACAAAGTCAAAATGGGTACATGATTTTCACATAAATAGGGATATCATAAGAAAATTAGGGGAGCATGGGAAATTTTACCAGATTTATGGATAAGGAATGAATTTATGGCAAAACAAGAAATAGAGAGGAACACAGGAACTAAAATAAATAATTTTGATTACATTAAATTAAAAAGGGTTTGTATAAGTAAAACTAATGGAGCCAAGATTAGAAGGAAAGCTGGAAACTGGGGGACAATTTTACAGCGAGCTATTTTTTCTGATAAAGGTCTCATTTTTCAAATATACAAAGAACTGAGTCAAATTTATTTTTAAAAATGAGTCATTCTCCAATTGATAAATGATCAAAGGATATAAACAAGCAGTTTCCAAAAGAAACAATCAAAGTTATTTATAGTCATATAAAAATGCTCTAAATCACTATTGCATAGAGAAATGCAAATTAAAGCATCTCTAAAGTACTACTTTATACCTATCAGACTGGCTAATGTAACAGAAATGGAAAATGATAAATAGTGAAGGGGATGTGGGAAAATTGGGATACTAATGTACTGTTGGTGGAACTGTGAACTGATCCAACCATTCTGAAGAGTAATATGGAACTATGTATAATGGCTTATAAAATTGTATATACTTTTAACCCAAGCAATACCACTACTAGGTCTATATCCCAAGGAGATGGAAGAAAAATATATGTACAAAAACATTTATAGCAGCTCTTTTTAAAGTGATGAAAAGTTGTAAATTGAGAGGATGCCTATCAGTTGGGGACTGGATGTAGTGTGTAGACAATGGGTTCAGAAAAAATGTCTTGTAGACCTTGCCTCAAGGTCCTTGACTAAAGACTCTCTAAAGAAGTGGTCCATATAATGTTCTAGCATTGTAGATGAAAAAGCTAAAATTTAACCTAAATAGCAAAACCAACAATAATAACAGAGTAATTTCAGGGAAAGTCATTAGGACAGTCAATATGGGCCAAGAGTAAGGGAAAAAAAAAACTTCTAAGGACTGAAGACAATGAAGAAAATCAGGAAGGTAAAGATATTAATTGCCAGTCTAATGCAGGATGACTTGATGTAGGGCCTCTAGCATCATATGGCTTAGTCTATTGAAGAAGAAGAAGACCATGTGGCTAGTGCACTTTGGTTGCACATTTAAAGGTCATTACACTAATTATGGTTTGGGTGTGGCAAGTCACAATTTCATTTATCCAGTTCAATTATAGAATCATGTCTTAAGTACATATCAAAGTATGAGAGAAAACTTTGCTTTGTTAAAAAAAAAAATCAATCTCTTGCCTTAAGGAATTCTTATTCTAATCATAGCATTGTACTGAAGAGACAATAAGCAAAAGCAAAGGAAAAGATTTGTGGTGTGATGGAAAGAATACAAGGCCTAGGGTCAGGAAAGACTGGGTTTGAAACTTACAAGCTAGGTGACCTTGAATGTGGTCAATATTTCTTGTAGTGAGTGTTATATCCTCCTATAATATCCTCTTGTCAAGATTAACTCATTATCAACAAACTTAATAGGAATGAGACCTTTCCCCCTCTGTCAATAATAATGTCTTTTCAATAAGGTATAAATTTGTCATGGATACTAGTTAACTATCTAATATCACAGTTGAGGATGTTTGATTGAGTTAGGACTAGGCACATAGCAGAGATATGCTCTTGGAATCAATTTTTTAAAATTTCCTTTTAAGCGTCTAAAGAGATGGAGAGACACAGAAAATATCAGAACTGAGATGTTCAGTGAGAAGCTGATCCAACATTCATATACTGTTTTCATGGAAGAAAGTCCATGCCCTCTTTTCCCTAACCCATATTTCCCATGAGGGAATCTTGAAAACCCATAGTTAACAGTGGAAAGGGAGAGTGGGGGTATGGTTAGGATTCTGAGACAAATCAAGATTAGTAGGAAGATTCCACAATACAGAAGATGTATTAGTCTGCTTCTCTATTCCTTTTTTCCTCTAAGAGACTTTTATTTCACCCCTTTTTAGGAGACTCTTATTGTATCCTTTGTCAAGTGCTTTATTCATAAATATTCTCTCTTTGAGATTTTGTGAGACTTAAATTTATTGGCCTTGTCTTATCATCTAAGTATTAATTACTGTTCTTTGTCTTTTCATAATATTCAGACTTTTTTCATTTTCATTTTCATAAATTTCTTTCTTTATGAATTGGAAAATCAGATACCCTGCTTGCCTCTGGTTTAATTAGTAGAAATTATTCAAACTCATCCCTCCTAATAAAAAGACATATTTTCCTTAAAGCTTTTTGTGATATGAAATTTTAGTGTGCAAAACTATTTCTTTTTTTAAGAATATTATTCTAACTTTCTCTTTTATATTCTGTTACTGTTGAATAAACTTAAATAATCTATACTGTTTACCTTCGTTTATAAAGAGCATCATACCTATCATTTACAGTCTTCTTTGTTTAAGGGTGAAATTCTTGAACTTGGCAGCTACATTTCCAGATGACTTAAATTGAGAGTTACTTTCAGACAACAGTATATGTATTCTACTGAAGGGTAGTTTGTCTTCTGTCTCAAATATTCATGGACACTTTTCTTGTATACTTTCCTGAACTATATTGAGTAATTCTGTTTTTAATTCCACATACTGTTGTTTGTTTGTTTCCCTCTCTGAAACAAATGATTCTCAGATTTTCATAGCAAGTTGTCAGTTGTGTTGTATTATAAAGACTTCAAATGGTTTTCTAATTTAATGACTTCTGGCTTTAATATTTCTTGCTTCATTACCATATTTTTTCATTTTTCTCTACTATTCTACTTTTCAGATTGTTCACCATATGAAGAGTTATTCACTTATCAAAATGAAAATTAAAATTCTTCATTTTTTTTCTAAATTATGAAGTCTATTTTCTTAATTTAAAAAATTCATTTTTCCTTTCCTTCCTTTTTGAGCATCTTAGGCATTCTGAGATTATTGAAGGTATTTTCATTTCATTTCTGTGTGTCCAATACTTTTTTCCCCTCTTAGATCATCCTTGCATTTTCCCCCATTGTATTTCTTCATTACATTATGGGATTTTTTTTGTTTACTCATTAGTTGTCTCATTATTGCCCCCCCCCACCAACTTCCACCTGTGATTTTTTCTCAATTTTTGTCTACTTTTTCTTTTTTTTCTTTCTTTAACTTTATGACACATAGCTGTTATTTTAATGTGACTAAGTGGAGTTAGGATTAAATATAAGTATTTCTTCATTTATCTTGCTAGAATTCCCCTTCAATTCCCCAACCTCTCCAAATTTCTGAAAGTGGGATCCATAGTTCTTTGTCTTATTGATCATTGCTGATATTAAGTTTTACACACACACACACACACACACACACACACACACACACACACACACATACATACAGAGAGAGCAGAAGAAAGGGAAAGAGGGAGGGACAGAGGGAAGAGTAAAGGTAAAAAAGGAGTCATGGAAAGAGAGATAAAAAGAGAGGGAGAGAGATAAAGAAGGAAAGAGATGTGAGAATGGCAGTAGAGAAAGATATCAGAGAGAAAGGGAAAAGAGAATCACACAGAGAGACAGAGAGAGACAGAAGCTATGATTTCCTCAGTATAGAGATCTCTCAGTGAGTAACACCATCTACCAATAAAAAGTCTGCAGAACAATCTTTGAGAAATGTCTGGTATACTGAGAAGTTACATGATTTGTCCAGTCATACATTCAGTATGAATCAGTGGCAGGACTTAAACCAAGATTTTTTTCTTTTTTTGGCACTTCTCTATACCAGATTGTCTTTCATATTGCTCTCTATAACATGTAGTAGGATGGGTAAGTCACAAAATTTACCAACTAGTACAGCTACATTATGTTAGACTGATATCATATTTGGATGACACATTGGGTCCAGAAGGGAATAGAATTGGATTGTATTTAAGATTTGATAATGCTTGTTATGTCCCGAGGCTTCATTCTGAAACAAAAGCCCATTTTTTGACATCAGTATTTTTTCTGGTGATGCTATCAGTTAGAAAGCCTTGAGATACCATGGTTCCTGAAGAATTAAAATTGTGAGGGGCTCAAAGTATAATGGAGAGACCAATGGTGTGCATAATTAGACTGCAACACCTAAGCAATGAAAAGTTTCTCAAGAGGAACAGGTTAAGGGCATCATCAGAGAAACACATGAGTGGAGAAGAGATTAACCATTGATACAGTCAGAGCAAGAAATAAACCAGTGGCCATGCTTTGCCCTCCATTGATGTCAAGAGGGCTAGGAGAAGGTTCCCAGCATCCTGGGTAAACTTTTTGTGGAGAACTTAGAGGAAGACATCAACAAGAATTGATTAGGATGAAAAGGCATAGATCAGTTGTGCTCTTCTTTGGTGAAGGGAGAATTAACATGCTATGATATTAGATTAATAGATGCATTGAATTATTTCTAATTGATAGATTTCCTTCACTACATGTATATGTCTGGATCTACTGCCTTTGTTACTACTGAAAGCTAATTTGCACACATGCTTCCATTCTATTTTGTCATTCAAAGACCAATATCATTTCTTAAATTATAAAATTCAAGTAATGAAGAGGTTTGCTTTTTTCCCTGTCACAGGCTCTTGAACTTTCAGGGTCCCTCTCCTTTTGATTTGTTTCATTTTCCAATTTTTTAAAGCAAGTCATTTGTGGGGTACAGTGCAACAACTACAGAGGTTGACAAGAAATTCGCAGAGGGAGTAGAGGAGCACGTCTGAAACTCAAGATTTAATGGGAGATACTAAGAAGTAGGAATCACTTTCTCCCCTGAGGGCTGCGAAAACAGAATATATCCATGGGATATATTCATCATAACTCATTTAGGAATGAAAAATGAATGTTCATTCTGAGCAAGGTGAGTAGTTATGATTCCTAAAACAAATGCATATGCTCTCTGTAAAACTAATATGATGTATATGTTAACCATGAAGGGTATGGGGGCTTTGTGCTAAAAACAATATATAATAAATAGTCCAAAGTCATTTCTTACCTTGAGACTGAAGGAACTGCCACACTTTTAGTTACTCATAGTTAACTTTCCTACCTGCTAACAAGCTAGCACCATTTTCCTGAAAAAAATATATCTACATAAAGGAAGGTGAAAAGCAAAATGTGACCAGTAGCGAAACATTATTGTAATCCTCTGACCTTGTGTAGAAAGGAAGGTACAATAATTCACAGGAAATTGTATAGGGCTTCCTTTATAAAAGAGGACAAAAGGAGCCTATTGAAAAGAAAAAAAGAGCCCTCTTGACTCTCTATGTTCTATTGTATGAATTATTTATCTGTTCTTTATTGCACATATGAAATCTGTTCTATATTTAATTCCTTGTGGTCATGAGTGCTTGTAAGGTGAGTTAATAGCCACTCTTTATAGGAACACCATACTCTGAGATATCCAGGTTTAACCTGGGTCAAAGTACATATACTAAAGAAAATTGAGAGGTCCCTAAAATGGCCCAGGTTCATCATGTTGGGAAGGAGCCTTTGATATAAAGATTACCTACAATTTATTCTTTTAAAGCTATAACTGTGGATATGAGTCTGAAAGTTATTACACTGTTAGTGTTGCAACCTGTGTATAGGCCAAAATTAATTTAAAATTCACCTAGGTGAAAAATAATAGTAATTTCAGGTTTTCAAAGTCATTTCTTCACACTAACCTTATAACGAAGAGAGTGGATATGTAACATACTAATTTTACAGATAAGAAAACATCCTTACCGAAATGATGTAGCTTGTTTTTGGTTGTATAGCTACTTAGTAGTAGAGACAATATGGTGCATTGGAACGGGGGGTAAATTTTCCTTCTAAACTGGCAGCCAAGGGAGCTGAGTTTTGAGCCCATTTTATCCCCTTACTCCAACTATGACCTTGGGGAAATCACTTAACCTTTCTGCGCCTCAGTTTCTTCTGATGATAAAATGGAGGGAATGAGATTAGGTAACTTCTGAAGTCAAATCTAGCTCTAAATTTACCTTCTATGAAACAATGATTAATCCCAATGTACTTTCTGAGCTACACTTCTTTACTTGGTGCCAACTTATCTTATGAGATACACTTGAAGAACCTTTTGAATTAAATGCTTTAAAAACATTGAATTTGAGGGGAGATTCATTTGGACATTAAGTTAATGCAATTTGTACCTCTTTGTACCAATTAATTCATTCTCAAGGCATTTTTATAGTTCCTGACTTACATAATAAATGCTTAGTAACAATAAGAACTACACAACTCTAGCCCGAACTGAAGTATTTTCATTCTCTAGCAGGCAAGCAATATTGCCTTTAAATGTGTGGGTATAGGCATGTTCTCCTATTAACAGACTACTCTGGAATCCATTACAATTTCATGTTCTGCAATATTAGGTTATGTTTGCCATGCCCAAGTCTCCACATCTCTAAACCAGGGGATTAGGGGGAAAATGATTTGTTCATAGAGGATGAGAATCCATACCTCTACTAATTTCAGAAAGAGACATTGGCAAAGTGGGTAACAATGTTGTGTTTGGGAATTCTTTTAACATTTTAAAAGCCACAGCCTGGAAAGAACAAAGAATCACTTTGCTCTTAATGTATTAAATATGTTGTCTATTTATATAGTAATTGTTTTATGGAAAATTCATCGCTTTTGTTCAGTCTTATCTTTTTTTTTCCTCTTGTCCATGCAATGTATTTATGAATTATGCATGGAGCATAATTAAAAGTAACAATTGGTGAATTGTACTCCATGGACATTGTTCTGTGTTTCAAGTCTTATTTAGACTCTACTAAATTTATGCAAACAGAAGAGCTTGTAATTCAATTCATAACCATCCTTCCTGTGAAGGTTTCCTTTATGTAAAATGCATTGCTTGCTAGGGGCTGTTTTTCTGACCAGACTTTTTGCATAGTTTCTTCTCTTCCCCCTTTTTAATCAGTAGGCAATTTAGCATCTCCTCTCACATGGAACTTTGTTATAATTTGTTATCCTTCCTCCTCTATCCTCTCCCACGGAGTATCTATAGATCTCACATAGCTAGCTAGCTCTTAGGTACCACACAAACAGTAAATCCATGTATTGATGGAGAGAGATTCCTAAAATTCTATTCTCTGGATACAAATCTTGAAACTCATACTCTACAAACTTTGATAGTATCTTTCCTGACATTTCTTTTTTAAGGTTCAAGCCCTCTGGGGAGGGGGACAAGGTCAAGATACTTCAGAAAATTATGCTGTCCCCATATATGTCATTCTGAGAGGAAAAATTGTTGGGTATATTAGCCTACTTAACCCCAATCAGAACCTACTTTGCCCCCTTGCATTTCTTGGAAGAACCTTCCTTTAGAAAACACTTTAATTCTTTTTTTAATGATCCTATTAGATGAGATGATGGCCAACTCTTCCTTCTTTCCTTATTCCCCCATCATCCCCAGTGACATCTGCAGTCTACTGTACCATCAAGGCCTTAGATTAAATTGTTGAACCAAGACCATTCCATATGTGATAATGACTTATGCCTGGAAACATCTTTTTTTTTTCTTCTCTTACCCTAGGTCAGCTGCAGTAATTCCTTTCTCTCCACTAATAATTACGTTCTGCTACAAAATCCTCTTCTGTAAAATTGCCATATGATGAACTTGTACTCTTATTGCCAACATAGAATTATTTCTTGCTGACCTCACTCATTAACAACTCACATTTCTCGGCAGTTTGGCAATCGTGTCTAGATGAAAACCAAAAGAAAATCTTGTTGTTGTTATTGTTTTGACTAGAGACATTTCCAATGTATGCTCTGTTTGATTACTCCATTGTATCTGCTTTAATAAGTATATGTATAATACATATAGAGAGTTATCAGTTATCTTCCCCACTTTACCTTTCCTTTTTATCTTCTTCCATGGTTTGAAAAATGCAACTTTTAATAAAAAGCTTTTTTTCCTGTCTATAATATCAGTCATTTGATCCACCATCTTCCTCAGTTCATTGTCTTCTTTATTAAATAAAGGATATTTATAATTTTAGACTAAATATGGGAAACTCAGTCCTGACAAATTACTTCCTCTTGTCATCATTTCCTGGGACTGTATTATAGGAGAGAGTTTGGGGATAATAAAGTGCCTCTGTATTATATTGCACTGGCTGAAAACAATTCCTCATGGTCATACACTTGAAAGTTTATTTTTTAATCAGTTAGTTATAAATATGAGCAATTAATAAAGGAAGCAAGAAGAGAAAGCTAATGACAGATGCTATAATCTGAAATTGCAAAGGCTGTGTGTGTAGGTGGGAGCAGGAGGCTTGGAGTCTCTTAAAACATCCCATATCTTTGACTAGATGATTCTAGTCCTTTGCTCTCCATTAGGGAGAGGAAACACTTTTAAAATGGTCACTTTCTCTTCTGTTCTGTCCTGATCATTTCTTGTAAAGCTAGTCCCTTACAAAATTCTGCTATCTTCTAACCAAGGCTTGGAGGGTAGACATATTGAGGTTCTTTAATTAAGTGGTAGGAAGGTCCACACACAACACAGAAGAAGGTAGACATCACACAGCTGGATCTAGAAGATACTTTCAAATTAATTTAGAATACCCTCCTCATTTTATAAAGAAAGAAGCCAAGATGGGTATATCTGACTTGTCCAAGGTCATGTAGATAAGTAATTGTTAGAGCCAGGATTTTTCCTCAAGCTCTCTGATTCCAAATTATGGCTGCTTCCCAACTGTCCTTATCCCCTAATCACTCCACAACCCAAATCCATATGCTTCTTGTCCTATTGGGCTGGGAAAATGAAGTGTCAAAGAGACTAGGGAAAATTAAGCCCTTTGAAATAGAACAGTATTAATTACATTAGAAAGGGGGAAAAAGTCACTTAAGTATTAATGCTATTGCCGATTGGGTATGTCTATTAGTGTCTCTTATCAATAAAACATAAAGCACAGAAATTGGGCTTCCCGCTAGATATAAAAGGCTGTTCAGATAAATTGGGTTAGGAATAAGAGTTCATTTATGCCTCCTCTCTGCTCACCCTGTGGTCCATTAAAAGAAGTTCAAAGACTTCTTCGAATGTGTATTTTAAAAGAGGAAAGGGAGGTGGTTTATAAAACCAAAGGTCAGAGACTACTTTAAGCTCACTAGGCAATCCACAGAATAATGCACCAAATTAAGAGTGAGAGAAATACAGACTGAAAGATTTTATTTGGCTCTTTGTTTTAAGAGATGCTTATTCCTGATACTTTTCTTTCATATATGGCTGGCTCTGTTTACTTTTGCTGACCCTATCAGTTCTATCTCCAGAACATAGCTAGCATCTGTCCTTTTATCTGCTCCTTCACAAGGGCCAATGCAGTGGTCCATCTCCTGAGTCTATGCCTTGGCACTTGGCATCTCCATGAATGGGATTCTTTTCCTCAACTGCACTTCCTGGCTTTCCTAATTTTGTTCAAAACCAGCTTCAAGTCTTACCTTCTGTAGGAGACTTGCCCAACCCCGGTGCCCCGAAGCTAATGCTGACCTTCTGAAATCACCTGTGTATTTGCATGCACATACATGCCATATACATACATATGCATATATGTAAATATGTGCATATATTTGCATATATAGACATTTGTAACATGTGTCTATATTGTATGTATATATGAATATATGCATATGTATTGCATGTGTCTATATAGCAAATGTATGTACATATGCATGTGTGTATATAGTATGTACACATATACACATTCTAATACAAACATACACATGCACACACATGTGCATATACACATTCACATACATATGTGTATGTGTGTGCATATACATATATGCATACATATGCATGCACATGTACACACACGTGCACATGTACACATACACATATCCATACCCATACACATACATATACATATACATATACAGTATGTACATAGTTATTTATGTCCTGCCTGCCCCATTAGAATGGGAGCTCCAACAGGGCAGGGACAGTGTTTTTACCTCTTTGCACATGTAGCACTTAACAGTACTTGGCACATAATTTGTGCTTGCCATGTAATTGTTGGGCAGCTAGTTAGCACAGCAGATAGAATGCTGGGTCTGGAGTCAAGAAGACTTATCTTCCTGAGTTCAAATCCAGCCTCAGCCACTTACTAGCTGTGTGGCCTTGGGCAAGTAACTTAACCCTTTTTGCTTCAGTTTCCTCATCTGTAAAATGAGCTGAAGAAGGAAATAGAAAACCACTCTCGTATCTTTGCCAAGAAAATCCCAAGTGGGTTCATGAAGAGTCAAACACAACTGAAAATGGCTGGACAACATATTATTACTGACTGACTCTAAACTCATTATTCCTTCTACAATCTGGGTGTCTTTATACAAGTCTTCTTACAAACCTACAAAGGATCTCTTCTTTATCTCTGACTTTTAGAATCTTTACCATTTGCTGGGCTCAGGTTAGGTGGTCTTCCAGAAAGCCCACCCTCAATTTCCTAGTTGTTAATTTTGTTTTTTCCCCCTCCGCAAATTACCTTTTACTTCCTTTTCTGCAAACATTGTCTCCCACCTCCTCCTTCAATAGAACATGACCTCCTTGAGGGCAAGCAATACATTATTTTTGTGTTGGTATTTATCCCAAGTACCCAACACATAGCATACACTTAATAAATGTTGACTGAATAGAGATACTCCCTTTTTTAATTCATCTTTTCTATCAGTATTCTATGTAAAAGGTTAGGAGGTAGGAAACAGTATTGTTAGTATTGGGTACAATATAGGGGATACCCTACCCCAGTTCTCACTGTCATTTCAGAGAGTAGCTCAAGTGAATGGAAGGGAATGTTCAAGGTTAGGAGGGCAGTTATCCTGAGCTTTTTAGGAGGACCAGACAATAGGAAAGTGGCTCTGATTGAGAACAACCTTCCATATTTGTTGGTGAGCAGGGCCTAGTGAAGAGCCTTTATGCTTATCAATTGACTTACTGATTGATTGATTGAATGATGGGTTGAGCAGAGCCTATAATGAGAGAGACCAAGGTTGAGAGACCAAGGTTAGCTGTGTATCATTTTAGATATCCTCTTATGTTATCTGAGGCAGCTAAATGGGGTTAGCAGATAGGGCACAGGGTCTGGAGTCAGGAAGACCTCAATTTAGAACCAGCTTCAGACACTTAATAGCTATGTGACCTTGGGTAAGTCACTTAACCCTGTTTGCCTCAGCTTCTTCATCTGTAAAATGAGCTGGAAAAGGAAATGGCAAATCACTCCAGTGTCTCTGCCAACAAAACCCCAAATGGGGATGTGAAGAGTCAGACGTGACTGATATGGCCAAACAACAATGACAAACTCGTGTCATCATCTAAGTGAAGAGGCTATTTATGGTGGTCTTTGTTAGTCCAATCATTTTGCTCAGTGGGAAAGTAAATGATGATGGCGATTGTGGTCAGATGTGTTTCAGTAACCCTTCTACACATGGCACTACCTGAGCTATTTTCTTGTTCCTGAGGAGGAGACCTTGGGCAGCTGTGGACACTTACAACACTTACACTTAAGCTCTTCAGCTGTAGCATACCCCACAGGGTATGTACCCCAATGAGGTGAGTTTGAAGTTTGAAGCTCAAGGCCGCTTCAGAGTTTTTCCACTGCTCACCTTCAGAGTTGAGGTCGAGACAATCCTATTTAATGGTTTGTTTTCCCACTTGAGTGGTACATGCATTCTTGTCTCTGTGAAGATGAAAAGAAGATAATGAGAAAAACACAAAAAGGGAAAAAAAGAAAGGGTGCAATTCTAAATCATTTCCACTTATAACTGGTATCATCACTTTCTCTATAGCATCAGATTAATTCTGACTAAAATGACAAATGTATTACAATGAATAGATGAGATCTTTCCGTCTGGATCAGGCTTGAAAATAAAACAATACTGTACTGATTTTCTCTCGGGAGCATTGTCCTTGTCTCACAATGGTGGAACATTGGCAGAGTTGTTAACAGCATTGATGGGAAACAAAGCCCAACTTTGGAAGGATACTGCAGTCCCTGGCTCATGAATGTCTAGGATTTGTAGCACAGCTTGATGCCAGAGGAAAACTTTTTGGCTTAAAGACCCTGCCAGCTGCTATGGGGGCTTTATGTTTTTCCCAGTACATGGCCCATTTCCTTAAGGTCACATTTACAGTTCCTTAAAAGACTCCTGGTGACCACATGGCTTCTTTCCATTTTTGAATTCTGTATATTCTTTTGAGGCTTTCATACCATCCTTGTGGGGTCCTCTTGGAATGAAAGAAGAATGACCCCTGGGGTGTACAGAGGTCAGGGAGACAGCCATAACATTCTACTGTGGAATTTCTCCTATGGACCTGAAGCTCCAGAACTATTTTGGAAAATATCCAATAGTGACCCTAAAAAAATGTCAACATGAGCATACGTTTTATGCCATGCTTCAAAAAACTCCCAAATAAACAACAAGGCAATTAAACTCATCAAATGTACAATATTTGGGGCACTGCATATATAGTAATCCCCAATTGTGACCTACATTTCAGGCAAAAATATAAGCACAGTAAAGTAACTTTTTGCTTTAATTCTAGAAATGATCAGCAAAATTTGAAATTCTCTCTCTTTGCTCCACAAATTGCTGACAGGAAGCAGCTTCATTTCCTGATGAACTATCAAAATAGACCCTGGAGGATGATCCCAAGCCAAATAAATTAGGTTTAAATTCTCTTCACTTTCTTGTTCTTCAATCAGCCCTATTACTGAATATAAAGAGAACTTTATCGTCCCCTATTAACTATAGGAAACTCTTGGAAAACACCTCAGTTACTGTCTTCCTATTCTTCCTACTCTTGTTTTCAGCCCTTTAGTTTATATTATAAATAAACCTTCATCTTCTCAAGTTCAGGGGAATGTGACTGAGAAGAATTCATGCTTGGCTGAGATACCCATGGGAAAGTTTACAAAGCACTTGTCCACACTATGATTAAGACAAACTTCTGTTAATTTTTCACATGAATGAAATGCAAAAGTCCTCATTTCAAATTCTTAGACTTTTATGTATTTTGTTCACTTCACTCCTTGACATCTGGGACTGGGATTGTTCAGCTCATTCTGTTCTGAACATTTTGGAAGCAACCTGCCTTCAAAGCTTAAACCAAATCCTGCCACCTCCATGGAATGCTCTCTTATTGCAACCTCTTTTCAGGGATCAAATATTTCCCTGCAGTTCTACATAAAATTCTACATTTTATTCTGCTCATTCGGCATATAGAATATGATTTTATATTGTTACTTATCTCATGGGAAATGTATGCTCTTATCCCCAAGTAGTTCATATCCTTTTGAAGGCAAAAACTGTGCCTCATTCCTTTCTTAGATATAGTTTTATAGGACTGTAGAACTAGAATGAGAGGAACATCAGCGGTCATTGAAATCATTATATTTAGTTAATAATTATTTGTTCATGATGATTATGACTGTTATTTATGCAGCATTCCCAGTTACATTGCCTGCAGTGGTTCCCATTTTGATGAGAAGGGGGGGTTACTTGCAAAAAAGAGAAGTAGATCAGGACTTTCCAGCTACATTTTAGAGGAGGACTTTATTTTCTCTATCGTTGGCTAGGCTGGCAACACCCAACATCTTCCAAGTCTAAGTTGTTCTCTACCAGATTCCCTGTATCAGTGAGGAGGTCAAGATAGTTAAGAGTAAATGAAAGTCCCCAATCATATTAAGACTAGTTTATTAGAGCTTAAGTTCAGGCATTTAATCCCTAGTTGGATCCTCTCCTCAATGGGGGTCTTTTAAAGTCTTTGGAGGATCTTTTTTATTTATCTGTCTTTCTATCTGTCTGTTGGTCTATCTGTCTGTCTGTCTTTCTGTCTGTCTTTCCATCTATCTATCTATCTATCTATCTATCTATCTATCTATCTATCTATCTATCATCTTCAAAGGAGAGAGCTTGCCACCAGTCCCCAACTAAAAATAAAAAAGGGTAGTGTTTTTGAAAACTCAATTGGCTATCCTTTTGGTTACCCAGTAGTACCCATTTGAAATGTTTATTTAAAGTCAACCACCCCATTGTAATTTATCTTCTTTCTTCTAATGTGACAAAGTAAAGCAGTAAAGATAAATCACTTATAAATGAAGTCACATTTTGACTACTAGACTGAATATGGGGAAGTAACAATTAATATGCATTAAATATTGACTGTGTGTGGGTAAGAACTGTGTTCTGTGGAAAGAAAAACACTTTTTCAATGTTAAGATCATGACATATTTAGAGCAACTATTTAATCATTATTTGTCTGTTCAAATCCATTTCTGAACTGTGCAGAGTATAAGGAAGTATTTTTAAGTAGGCCTATAACCCTTCAGGAATCAGACAGATCTGAAAGGTCTGTTTATGCTGATTCCCTGTGGCTTTTAAGGCAAGTCTGCAAGTGTTAAGGCCAGTATTTCCTGGAATCCACTGCTCACTTAGCTGAGTAGGTGGCCTGAGTAGCAAGTTATAATGACCCGAGCTTTTGGTTATGTCCATTTTAATGAGATATGAATAATCTCAGATGACTATAAAGGTCTTTGCATGGAAGGAGATTCAGCTAAAGAACTAGACTGAATAATGTCTCTTATAGTTCTTTAGACAAATAATCACAAAACTGGACCACTGAAGGGATCACTGGCAGAACCCTGGACAGGGAAAGGAGCAGGTTGATGGCTGTCCTCCTCATTGATTGACTCCCAGGTTCCACCATTTGCGAAAGTTCCCAGTTGACATATCCCTGGCTTCCCATGCTTTTGCTCAGCTTTAAGACACACAGGACAGTGGAATCCTTGAACTTCAAATGTGGAAGGTATATCAACAGCCACCTTGGGCAACTCATACCTAAAAAGGATTTTCCTCTACAACTAACTCCCAAAAGCAGTCATCCAATGAGGAGGAATCTTCTGCCTCTTGCTATAGGCAAGGAGTGGGGAACTTGTGGCCACATGTAGCCTTCTAGGTCCTTGGGTGTGGTCTTTGGACTGCGTTCAAGTTTTACAGAAGAAAAAAATTTAAGGGGATAAGTTCTGTGAATTTTGGATTCATTTAAAGGGCCACACTTGAGGACCTAGAGGGCCACTTGTGGCCTTGAGGTCACAGTTTCTCCACCTCTCAATAGACCATTTTGTTTTTGAACCTTTCTAATTCCTAGGAAGTTTTTCTGGTGCCGAGTCTCGATTTGCTCCTTTTCAGCTCCCACCCGTGGCTTTTCGGCATCCTGACTTTTGTCTTGCCGCTGTATTTTGATGACTCTGGAAGGGAGAATGACATTGATGACTTTGTACAATGCCTCACTTAAATCCAACTCACACAAGAGTCAAGACCACCCTGTAATGTTATTGATCCCCTTTGAAGATGAAGTATGAAGAACAACAGCTATTAAGAAGCCAAATCAGAATTAAAGCCCGTTTCTCTTGCCTTCAAGTTCATTCTTCCTTCCATGGCAGCCACCTTCTTCCTTTTCACAAATCTGTATTAAACACCAATTCTATCTTGCTGTCACAGCTTCAGATGGGACTAAGTCTAATGAACTCTCCCTTCTTTTGACTATGAAAGCATGAACTCCGATGGGCACAATGGAAGGAGGAAGGGGCCTAGCTTCAGAAGACCAGAATGTGAAACTTTGACTCTGTCTCTTACTTTTCCATCAGACCCCGGGGCAACACATATATGTTCTCTGAATTTCAGATTCTTAATCAGGAAAAGTGGGGATTAATAAAACTTTGCAGTGCCTACCTCCTCATGGTAGTATTGTGAGGAGGGCTCTTGGAGACCTTAAATCTCTATATAATCATGCCAGTTACTATTACTGAAAAAGTCCATCTTGCCTTGCATCTGCACTGCAGGGACCACACACTGTTAGCCATGACTCACAGAAGAATTTACTAAAGGAAGCTAAGAGGAAATGGAATAAAGGGGAAATTTTACAGACATGACAGAATAGAGGCTTTATCTAAACTCTGGTTACAAATTGTGTCCAACTCATATTCCCATTCCTTCAGTTGTGCCAGTTATGATTAACCTTAGATTTTTAGCTTTGGGTAGATCTTGCTTAGTTGTCACCCGAGAATCCCTCCCCACTCCCTATCTAGTCTTTCCTTAGCCATACCCACTAGCCAGTTCAGATAGCTACTTTATTTTTGAAGTAAGGTCAGGAACCTTCATCTATTGTTTTGTACTAGCATTTTCTATACCAAATATAATAATTCAGTTGTGCTACACTAGGCAGAAAGAAGAGATATGGCCAGCTTCTGATTTAAGAATGGGAGTTTGTTGTACTGTGCCTTCTGGACCCCCTTCCTGCTATTTTAAAAGAATTTATAATTTACAGAATAAAAAAGCCACTTATGTAGTCTTATAATGTATAAGTTTTTACCTTTGAACTCAGCTTTCCAATGGTTCATCCCTAATCCCAAGTCTGGGTCTTTGAGCCTCCTGCCATATTTTTCTTATGCCAATTACCTGCGAATTTTGACCTTTGACTACTACCTCCCCCTATTTATCTATTTTCCTTTCAAAATGATCTCCCAGTCTTCAGTGTACTTCAGGATTTATGGCCTATGTGTGTTCATTTCTTTTTTTTTTTAAACAAATACTTTATTAACTTCTGTTTTACATCATTCATTTCCGCCAGATTTTGAGTTACAATCATTTTCCCCCCATTATTCCCCTACCCAACCTCCCAGAATAGCAGTCCCACAAGATATCGCTTCCTCCAATCTGCTCTCTCCCATACCTTCTCCCATACCCCCATCGACTTTTCCATTAGAGGAAGATGAATCTTTGTGTCCCAATGCCTGCACATCTTATCTCCCAATTATAGGCAAAAGAGTATTAATAATAGTATTATATATATATTTGAAACATTTAATGTTAAGACCTCGAATTTCAGATCCATTTCCTTCCTCCCTTGTCACCCATTCCCTCTGGGGAAATAAGTAATTCAGTATATGTTGTACATGTCTAGCTATGCAAAACATTATCATAGTAGATATATTGTACAAGGCTGCTTATAATTCCCTCCCACTCATCCCACCCCCCACCTGGTCCATTCCCTACATGATCCTGTCCCTCTTCTATAGTGGGTACTTCCAACCTCCCCTCACCCCAAGGATGCCCTCCCATCCCCCTTCCCCCTATCCTGCTGCAGGTTGAGATATCCCATTTAGTATGTATGTCATTTTCTCCCTGAACCAAATTCAATGTGAATGTGGTTTTGCCTTTTTAGCCTTCCTTATTCTCCCCCTCCTTTGCACCCACTTCCCTACATGAGATAGTTTACCCTACCATGTCTCTCCCCATCTCCTCTTGCCACTTTCCTCTCTCACCTCATAATTTCATCCCTTGAGTACTCTCCCTTCCCAACAAAATCAACCTATGCCCTATCCATATATAACTGTAACCATATACACACACATTCACATATGTATTCATATGACCACACCCCCTTCTTCCATTATTTTCATAGTGAGAAAGATATCATCAGTCACAGTTATTGCTTTTCCATATAGGAATGTAAATAGTTCAACTTTGATAAGTTCCTTTGATTTCTTTTCCCTGATTACCTTCTCAGGCATCTCTTCCTTCTTGTGTCTGGATGTCAAATTTTCTATTCAACTCTGGTTTTTTCCTCAAGAAGGCTTGAAAGTCCTCTATTCCACTGAATGACCATATTTTCCCCTGAAACAAAATACTCAGTTTTGCTGGGTAGGTGACCCTTGGATTCATTCCCAGTTCTTTTGCCCTCTGGAATATCATATTCCATGCCCTTCGATCCCTCAGTGTAGAAGCTGCCAGGTCCTGGGCTATTCTGATTTGTGTTTCCACAATATTGAAATTGTTTCTTCCTGGCTGCTTGTAGTATTTTCTCCTTGATCTGGGGATTCTGGAACCTGGCTATAATATTCCTGGGAGTTTTCTTTGGGATCTTTTTCAGGAGGTGATCGGTGGATTCTTTCAACCTCTATTTTGCCCTCTGTATCTAAAACATCAGGGCAGTTTTCCTTGAGAATTTCTTGAAGGTGATTTCTAGGTTCTTTCCTTGATCATGGCTTTCAGGTAGTCCAATAATTTTTAAATTGTCTCTCCTGGATCTATTTTCCAGGTCAGTGGTTTTTCCCATGAGATATTTCACATTGCCTTCTAATCTTCGTTTGTTTGGATCTGCTTAACAGCATCTTGATTTCTCATAAAGTCATTAGCTTCCATTTGCTCCAGTCTAACTCTGAAGGAATGAATCTCCTCAGTGAACTTTTGAGATTCTTTTTCCATCTGGCAAATTCGACTTTTTAAGGCATTCTTCTCCTCATTGCCCTTTGGGCCTCCTTTGCCATTTGAGCTAGTCTATTTTTTAAGGTGTTGTTTTCCTCAGTCAGGCTGTTGACCCTCATTTCATACTTTTCCTGCATCCTTCTCATTTCTCTTTCCAATTTTTCCTCCACTTCTCTTATTTGATTTTAAAGTCCTTCTTAAGGTCCTCTATGGCCTGCAACCCGCTCATGTTTTCCCTGGGGCTTTTGGAGCAGGACTTCTGACCTCACAGTCCTTTTCCCTCTCTATGCCCCCAAAATAGGAGTCTAGGGTTGCATTTTTCTGTTTCCTTTGCCTTGGCATGTTGCCACTTAATTGCTTGACTTTTGGGCTTGTTGCCACGCTATGGCTTTAAGGCCAGCTAGAGGAATTTTCGTCCTGAACGTGTGTGGGGGCAACTTCCGTTTCTGGCAAGCTGTAAACCCACCCACAACTTCCACCCTAGATCACAATCCAGATCCAGGGAGGTTAAAGCAAGAGCGATTACCCCCCCCCAAGACTGATCGCTGGATCTCCCCACGATTTGTAGGCTGGGAGCCGGAAATGCCTCTGAAAACTACAAAATGGCGTGTCTCCTGAGCAGCTTCTAGCCCCCAGGGGAGGGAGCTGACGCATTCCCCAAATACAGGTCCCAAAGTCCATAGGACACTAACCTCTTACTTTGTCCTAGGCATGTCTATGTTGATAATTCTGGAATCTCCACAGTTCCTGGTGTTCTGGGGTTCCTCCAGCCGGCTGCTGGCCCTGCCGCCCTGGGGCTAAAACCTTGGCTCAAGTGAACCTGGGCTCGGCTCAGCTCCTGTGCTCTGCCGGCTCCCAGACCACTGCGCTGGTCCTTCCTGCAGGGTGCTGGGCTGTCCTCAGCGGGAGGTTAGCTTCTCTGTGTCGTTCTGTGGGTGCTGGGGCTCCAGAAGATTTTCAGAGTCCTTTTTTACATAGTTTGTGGAGAATCTGGGGGCAGAGAGGCTTGGACGAGCTGTTTCTACTGTGTGTTCATTTCTAACAATAAATACTCATAAAAGCCTATCCTTTGTTTGCAATATATTTTTTGCAAAGAGCAGTCATGTGCAAAATCTCATTTGATTATCACAATTATCCCTTGAGTGGGGGAAAATATTTTTTTAACTTCTGTTTTTACAGTAAAGAAACTGAGGCTCATAGAGATCAAGAAATTTGGCCAAAATCATATGCTTAATAAATACTCAGTGAAGTCAGTAACAAAATATAGATTTTTAGCAATTCTAGTGGCCTTTTCTCTCACTCTGCATAACTTCTGCATTGAGAATGAACCTCTCCATCCTAGCCTCTGCTTAGTCCTAAGGGTGTGACTCACTTCTCAGGGCCAGCCTTCCCTATTTGGCCCAATGTGCCACCACTTGATAGCTGGTCATAGGGGCATCTCTGCAATATGATCTATGATGCAATATAACATTTCCACAAATTATGCAGAGCTAGAGTCTTTAATCACTTAAATCTCTTAGAGAGCTCATAGATATTGAAGCTTTGTAGTCTGAAAAAAAAGTGCAGCTTTTGGACTGAAAAGATGAAAAATAGCCCCCAGCACTGGTCTTGTGTATTTACAGCAAGACACTTAGAATCATATGTTTTTTTCTATTCTACTATGCTATGGAAATGCTTGTTTTATTTCTTAAGTTCAGAATAAAATAAATAAAATGAAAAATACAATCCACATTCTGTGAGTAAATATGTTAATACATTTTCAGCAATAATGAGAAGGGAATCAAGTTGTGATTTTTAAGAAGTCAATTTCTACCCCTTAATTTATGCCAGTATTTTGCATATAATAAAGTCCTCATTCAGAAAATAACTGATAAAGTAATAAATCTGTCAAGTACATAAATGGACTGTTTGCCCGGGCTATCTGGAAACACTCTCCTACAGAGGCAGATATCCTATTATATCAGGATAGGTGAAGGAAACATTTATCTATTGTGTGATAAACCTGACAAATACCTCCATCAGCCTTGGAAGACCCACTTCTGGGAACAAGCTCATACTTAATTACATCACACTGAGTAAAATTGGCATTTGTCTAGTCTATGATAAGAGGAGAAAAGAGAGAGCTAAGATTGCTTTCAATTGAATAATAAAGTAAAAATTCACTATTTAATATAAGGTAATACATTTCCATAATCATTTGAAAGTAGTCCTCCGTTATAATGTTCAAATGGGCCAGTTTAGATCTGTTTGGCTACTGTCAAATCTACATCACCAACCTCAAGGGAATCATTTTCGCTGATAAAATGCAAATGCAGAACCTTGGATCACTTGCTGCTAAAAGAGATCAGAATGCTATCTTAGCATCATGAGGAGTATGGGAAAAAAGGTGGCAGACCTAAAGATGTCCCTGTGAGCTGAGAACGGCATTTGGTGCAGGGGGCATTGTATGAACAAAGCAGCAGAAGTAGAAATAGTTGTGGGGTGTGTTCCAGAGCCAACAAAGAGACTGATTTGACCAGAGTGGCAGATTCTGGTCAGAAACAATAGAAAATGGCATGCTATACAAATGTATCCTATAATTATCATGAAATATATTGAAGCCAGCATTCATATTTTTATTGCACATATACATGCCTACGTATATTGTTATTTGTCCTTTGCTCCCAAAGAGGACCATGAGATCAAGAAGGAGATGTCATGACATGCAAGTGAATTAGATTTAAGTGAGAGAGGGCTGTGCAGAGTCACCATTCTCACTTTCTTCTCCAGAGCCATCTGGGTTCATTGGCAAGATATAGATCAGGGCAACTGGAAATGGCCCAGGATGTAGTGGGAGACATTGGCCTATTTAAGCTAAGGTCTTTCCCAGGTCTCAGTTCATCAACACCCATTCAGTGATTTAAGTTTAGGTAAAAATGAGGCAAAGAATGACTTCTTTTACCTAGTCAAAAAGTCATAAAATAAAATCAGTCTGGGAGGGGAAGACCCTAAGGGGTTTTTTGTCAAAACAGAAATAATTGCTATTTACACTCACTCTGAGTCATCAGAATCCAGACATCTGTCCCTCCCTTCTTTCTTCTCTCTTTCCCTCCTTCAATCCTTCCCTTCTTCCTCTCCCTCTCTCCACGTAGGGAATCATATCCTTACCTCTGGGTACTCTGTCCAAAGGAATATAAATTTTAATCGCTGCAACCTAGCAAGATATCTTGGGATTTACAGGCTAAATTTCTTTTTTATGGACCATGTCTTGAACCCAAATCATTCTGGTTCTCTTCAGTGAGTCAACTATAGGTCCCAGCCCAAGACTGACTTGGATGCATATACATACATACGTACATACATACACACATATACACATACACAAATGCATATCTCTACATACACATTATATATGCTTAGTCTGTGGTCATTTGCTTATCATTTGAGAAGGAATATATTGTAATACAAAGAATATTAGAGTATGTTTCAGTAAACTAGAATTTGAATCCTAACTCTGACTCTTTGCAGTTGTATGACCTTGGTCAGGTCTTTAAAACTCGTCAAGACTTAGCTTCCTCACTTAAAATAAAACAAACAAACAAACAAGTAAAATAACAGCTGTACCATCTAACACAAGATTTTTGATGAAAGAAGATTGTAAATGATGTGAAATCCATGGAATCTTTTTAGAATATTCTTTTTCCATTCTTATTACTACTATCTACTGACTTCAATTTGCTCTCCTACATCTCTGGATGATTTTAGTACCTGATTAATGGGCATAGCCTATACTGTGATCCTGCTTTCACCACCTCCAGTCCTTTAGTATTTACATTAACAACACCTCAATTTTCCTGGCCATTTCCAGCTCAAGCTCTCTCTGGTTTATTTTTTCTTGCCCAACTCCAGATCCAGTGTCACTGTTGATCCTTAAACCTCAGCAAAGAAAGAAAAAAAAGAGAAGAAATGATATACTCATGATCATAAAGGGGGGCATGTAAAGCGGGGGGATTTATTCGTCAGTCAACAAGGTTTAAGTACTTATTCAAGTACTTACTATGTGCCATGCACTTTTCTAAGCACTGAAGATACAAAGAAAGCAACAAACAACCAGATAGTGTTCCCAAAGACCCCACAGTCTAACAGGGGAGACAACATGCAAGAACTATGTACAAACAAGATTTGTACAGGATAACATGGAGATGATCAACAGAGGGCACTAGCATTAAAGGGGATTACAAAATTATTCTTGTAGAAGGTGAGATCTGAGCTGGAACTTGAAGGAAGTTGGGAAGCATAGTTGAGAAAGGAGAACATTCCAAGAATAGCAGACAGCCAGTGAAAATTAGAATTAGAAGGTAGAATGTCAGGTAAAGTAAAAGCAAAGAGGTAAATGTCATGGATCAGTCAAGGTTGTGGAAGGTGAAGAAGGAAGGTGTAAGAAGAATGGAAAGGTGGGAGTGGACAAGGTTATGAAAGACTTTGTATACCAAAAAAAGAGTTTTATACCATGTATTAGAGGTGATATGGAGTCACTGGAGTGTATTGAATAGGGGGTAACATGGTTAAAGAGGCACTGTAGGAAGACCAAATTAACAGCTTGAAGGAAAAATGGTCTGTAGTGGAGAGAACCTTGAGGCAGGGAGATCAACTAGCAGTCTATTGCAATAGTCCAATAGTCCACCATAGAGGTGATGGGGGTTTGCAATAGAGTGGTGGCAGGGTCGGAGAAGAGAAGGGGGCATATACAAGACATCTTATGAAGGTAAAATTGACAAGAATTGGCAACAGATTGTATATGGTGGTTGAGAGATTGAAGAGTTGAGGATGGCACCTAGGTTGCAAGCCTGAGTGACTAGGAGGATGAGATGAATAAAAATATTTATTATTTATAAGAAGGGGAAAAATAATAGGAAAGTTCAGAAGAGGATAAGCAGTTCTTGGGAACAGTGATTTATTCAGATTTGGACATGTTGAGTTTAAGATGTATCTGGGAGGACACATGTTGTAGGAAGTGGGAGACTCAAAGTCAGGAGCCAGGTTAGGTTTGAATAAACAGATTTGATGATAATCAAATGGAGATGATAATTGAATCCATGGGAGTTGATGAGTTCACCAAGTAAAACAGTATAGAAGGAAAAAAGAAATGGGGCCAGAACAGAGCTCTTGGGGACCTCTACCTTTAACAGGCGTGGCCTGGACAAGATCCCGCAAAGGAATCTAAGAAGTGTTCAGACAGCTAGGGGGAAAGGAAACATAGAGAAGGGTCCCAGAAACCTGGAGAGAAGGGAATAGCAAGGAGAAAAGGCTGTTTGAATGTCAAAAGCTGCAGAGAGACCAGAAGAATGAGAATAGAGAAAGGGCCTTTATATTTAGTAATTAAGATCTCCTTTGATAACTTTGGAGACAATACTTCCAGTTGAATGATTAGGTTTAATGTTAGACTGACTACAGGGGGTTATGAAGAGAGTGGGGAGAAGGAGGTAGAGGTGTTTACTATAGCTGGCTTTCTCAAGGTATTTATGCACAAAAAGGCAGAGAGATATAGGATGGTAACTAGCAGAAATGGATGGATCAAATCATTTTTTTTCCTTTCTGAGGATGGGGGAGACATGGGTGTAGGCAGTAGGGAAGCAGACAGTAGACAGAGAAATTAATGAGAGAGAAGAAATGATAGAGGACAATCTTCCAGAGAAGATGGGGTAGAATGTGATCACTTGGGCATATAGAGGCATTTGCCTTGACGAGGAGAAGGGCCACCTCTTCAGGCAAAATAAGTGAAGGAGGAAAAAGTGCCAGAAGACATCCTACTGACTTCCTTGTTTCTGCCAATGACACCAATATTCTCTGTCAGTCACTCAAGCTAGAGTGACTTCAGCTGCATTAATGCCTCCTTTCCTTCCTATACCCTCTGTCTTCAGTTATCACATGCTATTGAATTTGCCTGCAAAATCCAGCTTGAATGTAGCCTTCCACCTATCACTCCTTTGTTCATATGTGATTTTGGCATTAATCCCATACTGCTTCCATTTTTTACACTTTTTCATAGGTGTATGTTTTGTCTTCCCCATTAGATCATAAAATCCTGGAGGGCATTTGAACTATGTCATAAATTTCTTCAGTATACCACCTGTGGTACTAATATGGACGTTGTACATTATGTGTGTATGTATGTGTATATGAATACATACATATATACCCATATATACATACATGTATGTATGTCCATGTATATACACAAATGTTTTTAAAACTTGTTTAACTTATAAGCAATCCAACATTCAGAGGAGTGTTTCATGTCTATGTTTTAAGAAACTGGGGATGTTTAGCCTAAAGAATAGAAAACTTAGGAAAGACATGATAGTTATATGAAAGTATTTGAAGAGTTATTCTTTGGGACAGTGATTAAGTTTGTTATGTTTGGCCCCAGAGAGCAGAATCATGGGTAATAGGTGGAAGATGAATAGGTTTGAAGTCAAAAGAAACTTCCTAATATTTTAGACTGTACCAAAATAAATAAATAATAATAATAAAAGCGTTCATCAAGCAGAATATATAAGATCACTTGGCAGGGATATTTCCTTTTGGCAGGAGATTTCCTTTTGCACATGGGTTGGCCTAGAATGGTTACTGATGACCTTTCCAATTCTGAAATATCATAATTCTGTGATTCTGGGAGAAGAGACAGATTGCTAGGGACCATCAAGATATTTTCTAGATAGGGGATGATGACTGCCTTAAATATGCATAGATCTGACTCTCTAGGTACTACTCACACCTTTAAAAATATTCCTCAAGTGTCATGGTTAGCAGAAAGACAGCAATGATATAATTCATTTATTTTGTCAAAGCAATAATGATAATCTTACTTTCCTATATGATGATATGCTTTTTTTGGAGGGGGGAAGGCAATGCAATTGGGGTTAAGTGACATGCCCGAGGTCACATAGCTAATAAGTGTGTCAAGTGTCTGAGGCTGGATTTGAACTCAGGCTCTCCTGACTCCAGGGCTGGTGCTTTATTCTGATGATGTGATTTTTGATCTAAAAAAAAAAAAAAACACAGATCAGCTCAGTCCAATCCTCATATTGTTCAGGGGGAAAAAACAAAAGGTCCATAGAGGTTTTGACTTATTCAACATCACTGTCACACAGGTAGCAAGCTTAAGAGCCTGGCTTTGAGGCTAGATGTTTGAACTCCAAATCTTATCCTTTCAAGTACATAGTTAATTCACTAAAGCATTTTAAAGTTTACTAAATATTTTCTTTTAAGGAAAATCATTGATACAGTTTGTGTGAACATAACAAATATTTTACAACAAGCACCCATTACAAAGTGTGTCCCCTTCCAAAAACAACAAATTATCAATTATTAAGGAGGAATAGTTATATCTACAGAGACCTTTCTTTATAACTACAAGTAAGTAGGATGATGTGATGATGATTATTCCTATTTTAAAAATGAATAAGTAATAGCTTAGAAGTAGAGGGTTTGTTTATGATCCTAAAATGAATAATTGTCAAAGGTGAGCCATAAACCTGAGTTTTCCAGCTCCAGTCCAATATTCTTTCAATGGTGTCCTGACAGCTCTCAATGCTTTCTTTGCAGAAGCATTACTAATAGATATATGGTATACAACATGGCAATTCCCCCATGCTATTAAATGTCTCATCTGGGAGGGTAGATGTTTTCCCCTTTTTACCTAGAAAGTCTTCTGGACCGATTGGAAGAGGGGAGGACAAATGGGCACACTTATTAAAAAAATCTGTGCAAATGAATATGGGAATGTAATGGATATGACAGAATTTGAAAAAGATAAAACAAATTCTGCTCCCTTTTCTAAAAGGTTTCTAAAGTTTTCTCACATCTGCAGCTCAACAAAAGCAAGAGATGTGCTCAATGTTGTTCCAACATGAAACCTTAAATAAAGTCTCAGATGCATTTCCTAGAGCAAGATAAAGATTTTTTTAATATCTTAGGACTTTCTAGAATTGATACTGACTCTTTTAACCAGAATTTCAGATTCTATATTACTAGAAAGCCAGGATCTCTCTTTTTAAACACACCAAGGTCATTCTTGCCACTGAATCTCTTCCTATAATAAGACCCCTATTTAGATTGTCCTCTTATCTTTTCAAGCTTGAACCATCCTTTCCACCTTGCCGGTGAATGTGAAGGAACTTCACTGTCTTCCCAGTAAGGGTGCATCTTCCATCTGAAAACATAGATCATGTAGTTCAGAGTCATCTTATCAGGAATTCTCACTACAAAGGACTATGGGAATATAGAATATTTCCAAAGAGATCACCTATATTTGTTTAAAGGAATGTAATAGAAAGAACAGCTCTTTTCTATCCAACCTAGTCCATCAACATTACATTCTCACCACCTTTCACATCAACACTAGGCATGACAAAAGACAGCAATAATACATATTCCTCTTAAATTTACTTTGCAAAACTTATGAATTCATTCTGTGTGGGAATTCCATGGCCCCCATGGACCTCAGAGTTTCTGTGACTTAAAGAATTTATTACATTTTGGGTAAATTTCTGTTGATAACTATCTTTGAAGTTAGCTGAATTGGCACTCAGATAACAGACACAATCTATCATCACCGTCTTAGTTTATGCTACCCTCCCTTCTATAACCCAGAGTCACTTTTATGCCACAAGGATAATGTACTATTGTTCAGCTGTTGTGAAAGTTAATATAAATGGTCAATAGCGTAGGTTGTTCTGCAAAAGACACTAGTTTTGTGAAGCAATTTTGATGACACTAGATTCTTCTAATAGAAAGCCTTTACAACTTCATTGGTTTACATGCAGGAGAAGCCTAAAAGATCACTTTATGAATGTGGGATTTGAGGCCCAAAGAAGCAGAGCAATTTGTCCAATATAACCATGCTGACATGTAATAGAAATGGAGTAGCCCTCATGTGAACAAAGAGATTCCAAACTTGAAAAGAAAAGATGGCAGAATGGAACTAGAAGGGGGCAAAAAAAAAGAAGGCAGCAAGAATGGAATGTGATTGGCTCTTCCAGGATTTTCCTCCTCACCTTCTCAGTCACTGCCATTTATTTCATAAGCAATGAACCATTTACCAGAAGCAGCCAACCAAATCCAGATCCAGGTTCTTGATATAAGTTCAGAGAAATAGACAATCCAGGAGCAAGCCAAGAACGGTACAGAGGAAGCCATAATAAGCATCCAGGCTTTCCCATGACCTGCTGCATCATGCATGAAAACTAACATGCCATAAAAATTTATGGCAATATATATGAGTATCCTCCATGAGTGTGTGAGCTATTCCTTCTCTCACAGTGTAAGAATGAAGAGGAGTGCATGAAGAGGCATGTTTCTCCCATTGCCTAGGAGTAGAATGAGATCATACTCCAGACTGAGAGGGACATGACTTGCTGTGAGAGTGGTGGAGGTAAGATATGCTGTCTGCTGTTTAATGCTTCTCAATATAACAATACTTTCTATTTTAAGGAACTATTCATTTTCACCACCATGTGATGGCATGCAATTGATAATGAAATAGCTTAGTATTTTCCATTGCAGGAGAGAAAAGTTGAGAGGTTGCAAGCAAGAAGTGATGATATTGAATCGAAGCTAGCCCATGACTGAGGAAACTTGGGCTACATGAAGAACAGCGGCAACATGATTGCAGCAAAGCTCAATTATATCATCTCCTTTTAAAAGTCTAAACTCTTAGAAGAGTTCCCTAGATATCAAATGCAAAATGAGTTTTCTCATTGTGCTAAGAGAATTCTCCTTATAGTTTTAAGTAGGTCATCAGAGAATTTACTCTTCTGGAATAGGGACACTACAGAGAGGGCACAGCCAACTCATCTGGTATGCCACTTAAGGGAATAGTGACAAGAAGGATTCTGGTTTGGGTCATAATACAAGATGGTCAGATAGTACCTTAGACAAAAACCCAGGAGGTTTGTTTTTAACCTTTTCCTTATTTCATACTCCCACCTTTATTGTCTCATGACCTTAAAGAGGACCAACCCAAAGCAAAATGGTGGAATAGAAAAATCATCTTTGGCCTTCTCCCTCTCTACTCCAACCTATTTTTTCTCTAACCTTCTTCCATCTCTTCTTGACCTCTCTCTCCAAATGTTTGGGCACTTAGCACCCTCTTGCTGCCTAAAGCCCTGACTTTGGCATCTGCCTGTGCCTGTTCTCTTCTTCAGAGCCCAGAGCTTCTAAGTTATTTCTCTTCCTTTCAATACTAGAACATTTCCAAATTCCATTTCATCAAAGTAGTCATCTCACCCAGGACTGAGACATAGGTGTTGAAAGACTGGCTGACTAAAGAGGCTAATTAACTTCCCTTGCTGGGTTATTAGTTTGTTTTTGTTTTTCTAATTGACTGTTTACAGAAATTGCCCTTCCTGGCTCCAAAATGAACTGCTGGCATCCATGAGTTTATCAATCATTCTTCCTTATTAATTGCTACTGACTCACCATAGTTAAGATTTGCAATTCCTAATTTATAATCTTTCTGAATAGAGTTGGTTCACCTTATTGACTCATGAGATACAAAAGTCCCAAGTGTATTTTACTTCCTTAGAACTTCTCCCACATTAAGGGTATTGGGAACCCACTGAGAGGCACTGAGTTCAAGAAGAATTATTATAAATTGGTAGGATGCAATCTGCTGCTCACGAATTCACCAGGCTCTGGCACTTGTAATGCCACCAACTCAGTGGATATCATTACTGGCCCCTCTCCTGCCTTCCATCTGGCCCCATGTCAAGGGACAGTGCCTAATGATTTTCAGTGTGAATAATAGCAGGATTTTTTTAGCCAAGTATTTGTCAATGCAAGATTCTACACCCAAGGAGCGAAGTATTTTCTGGAAAATACCTTTGGGTGAAACCATAGATCCTTGAACCAATAAGACCTTGGATCACAACATTTATCTCACATGAACAATTCAAAACTGATGCCTTCTTTGGAATGGATTCTCATTTAATGGCATGCCCTGAACTTTTCTTTATTAATGGTCTCCTTTTCAACTCAATTACCATTAAGTGATATACATAATCAAAATCTAGAATAATACAGAATGATGAACAAATCAGTCAGTGAAGATATATTGGACCAGCCTGAAAATTTGCTGGTGTAATGTGGTATGCTAAAAACAAAAAAAAAAATCATTAAAAAAGAAAACATACTCTTTAACTCTAATCCTTCAAGGTCAAGCTATAATTTTGCTCTTGGGGCAAGAGGAAAGGGGGGCTGGAGGGGAGTTGATTACTTGGAGATTGAACTCTTCCCAAGGTTTCCATGTTGCTGAAAGAATGTCCATTGCTGAAGGAGGGGAGAGGAGCAGGTAGGAGGTAGGCATATGATTGCCAAGGGATCAACAGAAGAATTACTCCTGAGAAAATGCTATTAGCACCTTCTAAATGTCTTACCCTGGAGCAAAACTTTATGGCTCCACCCTAGTTACTTCTCTACTGAGTGGTGATTTCATTGGTATGAATACTCACTTTCCTTGGAAAAATAAATGATACAGTTGCAACTCTTCCATGGTTTCTCCTCCTGTACAATTCTTATCCAAACTTTTTTTTTTTTATTACCAATCCATCATAGGGTTTTCACCCAACATACTTAAAGTCTATTGCTGATTCTTTCACTGTCTTTCACTGAAGTCAACATAACATTTGAACTATCCATTGATTATCTCTTATTGTTACCATATAGTCAACCCACTTTTTTTTTCATCAGAAACGGCCTGGATATGTCAATTTTGCCCCTTCTCAAATTATGTATAGCATGCTTTAGAGGCAGCTGACACTTCCCTCCATAGACATCTTTCTGTTATCCTTTACATGGTCACCTGTAATTGTACTGCTTCTAAGATTATGGCATGACATGATTTGCAGTCGCATAACATCTTCTTCAAATAATTATGGATTGCAATGAGCAGACTTTATAACATTCCAGGGTTTAATAGCATTAGTACTAAACTCGTTAACAATTATTACATTCTTACTATGACTAAGATTTATTATTTTCAAATAAGAGAATTTAAAGAACTGGAACATTATTTGGGATTTTTTTTTCTATTTTTACTCTTCACAGAATATTTAATTCAACTCAAAATACATTTATTAAATGGTTACAACCTGCAAGTGTCTATGCATGGCTGCTAGTTGGGGCCATAATGTATAGAGTGTTGAATCTGGAATTAGGAAGACTTGAATTCAAATCCAGCCTCAGTCATTTACTAGCTATATGACTCTGGGCAAGTCAGCCTCTAGCTGCCTCAGTTTCCACACCTGTAAAATGGGGATAAGACATCTCAGAGTTGTTATAAGGATCAAATGAGATAATATTTGCAAACCTTAAAGTGCTATCTAAATGTAAGTTACTACTACTACTACTACTACTACTACTACTGCTGCTGCTGCTGCTGCTGCTATTACTACTACCACTGCCACCACTACTACTACTACTACTACTATTACTCTACCTCTACTACTAACCACTGCTTCTACTACTACTACTATTACTACTACTACTGCTACTATTATTTGCTACTACTATACCAAGGGGAAAAACATGAAACAGCCTTTGTCCTAAAAGAAATTACATTCTACTGGGGGAGGGAGGAGGTTGAAGGAAGCAGGAATACAGATTAACTCAAAGATTATATAGTATGATGTAAATTAAAGGTAACAAAACTAACTGAACACATCAGAGAATTCTCCTGGAAAACCCATGGAACCTGAGCTGAGCCCTAAAGAAGTCTAAAATTCAGAAAAGGATGTGAGTAGTGAGTGAACATATTCTAGGAGCTGTTGTACAAAAATAAGGAGGCATAAAGTAATTTGGGGGAATATCTAGTATTCAGTATTTCTGAAACACGGAGTTCATAAAGAGCAATAGTATATAAGGCTGAAAAAGCCTGTAAGAGTCAAACTGTAGAAACCTTAAATGTCAGGCTGATCAGTTTGCACTTCAACCCAGAGGCAAAAGGGAGATATCGTAAGTTATTGAGTATGAGAGTGACATCTCTGGACATGGTTCTTTTTGTAGGTGTGTGGAGGATGAACCAGAGAGAGGAGAAAGTAGAAACAGGGAGACCAATGATCCAACTATTCCAATAATCCAAATAAGAGGTGAGAAATGTCTGCTATTAGACAATGGATGTGTGTTTATGGAGAATAGGGTATGGAGGTAAAAGATGTTTAACAGTACATTCAATATGACTTGTCAACTGATTGAATTCAGGGCATTAAGGGAGAGGGAGGAATCAAAGAAGAATCAGATGTCCTGATTCTAGGTGGATGTGAGTATGGCAGTCTTATCATCAGAAACAGGGACATTTAGAGGAAAGGTAAATTTAGGGGGAAAACAATGAACTCCATTTAGATAGGCTGAGTTTGAGAAGCCAATAGGGGCAGAGAAGGCTAGCAGGCAACTGATGATGTGAGATATTTTTACTTATCTATAAAATGGAGTTGGACCAAAATTATCTCTAAGGTGCCCTTGCAATTCTAAATCTACCATTAGCTTATTATATTCCATTATGCACCTAAATATCATCAGTATTGTATGGTTCTCCCAATGTGTATACTCAATGGGCCATTGAACAAAGTTAACTCTATAATGGTATCTGTCAGAGAATGCAGTATTATTTTAATACAGATGAAGAAGACAGCTATTTTAATGCTATTCATTCCTACCTTTGACATAGCAGCAATTCTCTTTTTATCTCTATCAATTTATAACTATTAAGGTATGGGCTCCTGTACAAAATCATCTTTGGAATTCTACCAGTTTTCATTCATGCTCTCATTAAAGATACCATTGATATGTAATGGAATCCACAGAAAGTTGTTTTAGAAATGAGAACACAGGCTTATGGGTTAAGATTTTTTTGATTGCTTTATTCATATTTAACAAAAAGTATTATCAATGATATTTTCATCCTTTTGAAATCTTGCCCACTTTTAAATATCTTGAAATTTATCCTTATGTGTGGTTCCTAAAATGCCCTCCTTCTGTTTGGTCAAGTACAGGCACTCTTCCTTTCTTATTCTTACCTTATCTTCTTATGTATTCCCCTGTTTCCATTTCAGGTAAGAAGCTTGAGCAGAGTTGTTTTGTGGTTAGAGGTAGGGTGGGAGAAAGTATTGTAATTCATTATTCATGCTAACTAGGTGCTAAGTTTAGGTGTTTCTATACTGTTAAGGGAAACGCAAGTACAGAAAGAAGCCTTCAAAGTTTCAGAGACCTAGGACAAAGTCCCTGTCCTAGTTATGGCTCTAGATGGTGAGACATTTCTTTCAATTCTATCAAATTCTCTTAACTGTTTTCTGAGGGCTCCACTCCAGACACTCAGGGCTTTATCACCTTCTTAGTAGCAGTGAGTATCCTTAATAATAATAATTTCTAAAGCTTTTAGAGCATTTAAGGTTTGCAAAGTACTTAGCATATGCTAATTCCTTTAATCTCCACAACAGCCCAGAGAAGAAGGCACTATTTTTCATATTCTTCTCATTCCCCTTCCCTTTTCTTTTTTTATGTATCTTCTCCTGTTAGAATATAAGCTTCTTGTGGGTAAGAGACTGTCTTTTTTTTTTTTGCATGTATTTGTATTCTCAACACTTAGATCAGTAGCTGGCACAAAATAAATACTTATTAAATGTTTTATTATTTATCTATCCATCTATCCATCCATCTATCCACCCTCAAATCATACACAAACTTGGCCACTCTTGCCAACATGCATGTTCATGATAAAGCAATATAGCAAATAACAAAGCGTCTCTTCCCTCCCCCCATCCATCATTGCCATATGGGCTTCTTCTCCTCCCCTTCCTTCAAGTGGAAATGGCAATTCTAATGTTAGCTGGAATTGTTCCGGTGAGCTCATGCCTTAGTTATTACTATTTGATTACAATTCTAAAAGTTACAAACAGCCTTTTACTTGAGATGGCATTATAGGTTAAGAAAATATTTATGTAATCCTCACTGAGCACAAAGAACAGAAAGAGTCATTAATGACAAGCTATTTTATGCTGTGGATTGCAAGGGGGTCAAATCTAAAGCTTTTGCAACAATATTTTCCTGTAAGTTTTCTCTAAATGAGCATATTAAAGTGGAAGAAAGTAGAATGCTCTGGTCATATTTCATCGTTTTCTGAAAGTTAAATGACCTTTTTTATTTCTCGTTCTCAAAATGTGGTAAAAATGGAAGGGATAGGAACACAGAGAGTGGAGTAATGAATTGGAGGTGCCTTAGTAATCAGCATTCAGCTCTTATGGATACTGTCTTAAAATATCTTTTCACATCAACACAACCTGGCCAACAATACCTCCAGCTACTGGTATCTAAAATTCTATCCCACATCGACAATCCATTATTGCAAAAATTGTTTTTCCTAGAATGGTCTGGGTACCATTCCCTTTAATTTACTGGAGCTGATTTAAAATCCATCTTAAAGTCTCAAATTGCATATTATAGATCAAAATAAGTACATTATATTAGTCAGGCCAATCCATTAACTTTACATTTGAAAAAAGATAATTGAACTATGGACTCTTTGACTTTCTTCCCAGCAGGGGTCTTTGAGTGGTTACCAGGTTGTGCTTTCAATGATACCAACTACTCCAAACTCTTAAATCAACAACAACAACAAAAAAAGACTTTAGGTGTTTCTGTACTGCTAATAAGAGTGTAAATACAGTCAGAAGCCTGTAAAGTTTTTAGAGCCTTGGGGCAAAGCCTTATGACCCTGTTGTAGATATAACTCTAGATGGTGAAACAGTTTATTTCAGTTCAATCAGACTGTTCTCCAGTCCTTTTTCAGTTGTGTTTAACTATTCATGAGCCAATTTGAGTTTTCTTGGCAAAGATACTGGAGTGTTTTGCCATTTCCTTTCCCAGCTCATTTTACAGAAACTGAGGCAAGCAGGGTTAAATGACTTGGGTCACACAGCTAGTAAGTGTCTGAGGCCAGATTTTAATTCAGGAGGATGAGTCTTCCTGATTCCATGTCTTGAACTCTGTGCACTATGGCACAACCTAACTGCCCCTAATACAGAAATGCTATTTTATTATTTTATTCCAGAGGCAACAGGCAGCCACTGGAGCTTCCTGAAGTGATTAGTACATCTGAGACATTTATAAACTTCTACCTACATCCTCCAAAACTTTTTTAAAAACATGAAGTATATCACATTTCGCTTTTGTTCCAGGGACTTAAATATATAAAAGTCCTTTGAGAACATCAGGGGAAGGTAGTGGTGTAGTGGATAGTATGCTAGGTTTGGAGTTAGGAAGACTTGAGTTCAAATCCAGACACTTAACTAGTTGTGTGAGTTTAGACAAGGCATTTAACCTGTTTGCCTCAATTTCCTCATCTGTAATATGGGAATAATAATAGCACCTACCTCCCAGGGTTGTGATGAGGATCAAATTAAAATAATGCTTATAAAAAGCACTTAGCACATCATTGGTATGCAGTAGGTGATATATAAATGCTTATTCCCTTCCCTTTCTCCCACTTGGAGAAATACAGAATGCCTTACCCAGCCAAGACATAGCAAGGAATTAAAGTGATCCATTTTGGTCAATTCATTTCCTCTCCCCACTCTCTCACAACTTCTTTCTCTCCTCTCTGTCTCTGTCTCTCCTCTGTCTCTCTCTGTCTCTGTCTCTCTCTCTCTGTCTCTGTCTCTCTCTGTCTCTGTCTCTCTCTGTCTCTCTCTGTCTCTCTCTGTCTCTGTCTCTCTCTGTCTCTCTGTCTCTCTGTCTCTCTGTCTCTCTGTCTCTCTGTCTCTCTCTCTCTCTCTCTCTCTCTCTCTCTCTGTCTCTCTCTCTCTCTCATAATGGATAATATGATAATGGAATTATTCCATTCTGCCACCCCCATTTCCCCACAGCTGAATTATATTTACTTTCTTCATCCTCATCCTTTTGTATCAGACAAAGGTCTCTTATTCAGAAACAAGATCCTCAGAAAGTCAAGATTGTTCTCTGTCCTATGGAATGAGTAATGAAATTTTGTATTTATCCACCCAAGATAATCGAGTTACTAGAAAAGATAACTGGGTAGAGAGGATGCCCAGAAGTGATCTAATAGCCTTCTTCTCTTTACGTTCTCTTAAAAGGTCTTCCCTAACTTTGATTCCATGAAAAACTCCATGATGTACAAGTAAAGACACAATGCTAAACTCATTTTGTATTCATCTATCTGGCTTTTTCTTCTCATTTTAGTCTTTTTTTTTCATAACAGCTAATATTTTTGTCAGTGCTTTGTGCTTTTCAAAAGCAATTTCCTTGCACCTTTAGTCTATATTCCCAACAACCTTGTGATGAAGTTCTATTATTAGCCCCATTTTAAAGATTAGAAAACTAAAGCTAAAGAGAGAGGTTAGGTGTCTTTTTCAGCATTAGTCAGTCAATCAATAAACACTTATTAAATGCCTACTGTGTGCCAGTCACCCTGTTAAATGTTGGACACAAAGAGAGGCAAAAGACAATCTACTGGACATCTATTTGGAGATATCCAAAAGGCAGTTTGACATGTGATACTGGAGACCACTAGAGAAATGAGGACAAGATAGATAGATTTGTGAATCACCAATATAGAAATTAAATCCATGGGAGCTGATGAAACCACGAAGTGAAGTAGTAGATGAGGAGAAGAGAAGAGAATCCAGGACAGAGCCTTGTGGGATATCAGCAGTTGGACAGCATCACCTGGGTAAGGATCAATACAAGCAGATGGAGAAAGAGTTGTCATAAGTGGGAGGAGAATCAGGAGAGTGATGTCCTGAAAACCTAGAGAGAAAAGAGCACAAAGAAAATAGCTAGGGAGTGTCTGAGACAGAATATTAACTCAGCTGCAGGTTCAGATCTCCAAGCCACCTAGCTGACAGAGTAACTCATTAAGGTTTGGAGGGATTGCAATCTGCATTGGTGAAAGGAGTACCCAAATCAGTGAAACCACTAATCTTTTGAAATACTAAAGTTCAATGAACTGTGTTAAACATCTTCTCAATTCAGAGGACTGTACAAGGTACTGGGGAAGATACAACATGCATATATGCCCTCTCCCCTCATGAAACTTATGATCTAGTAGGAGCATATGGTATATACATATAGTAGAATATATAATACACAATAAGCACATCGGGAAAAAATGTCTATGAGTTAGTGGGGTGTGGAGAAGTCCATTACTGATGAAGGGATCAAGAATGAAGGAAGTGGTCACTTCAGTGTCTTTAAGAAAACAACAAGGGGCGGCTAGGTGGTACAGTGAATAAAGCACTGGCCCTGGAGTCAGGAGGACCTGAGTTCAAATGTGGCCTCAGATATTTGACACACTTACTAGCCATGTGGCCTTGGGCAAGTCACTTAACTCCAATTGCCCTGCCAAAAAACAAACAAACAAACAAAAAAGACTTAGTATTCTTGGGGCAGCTAGGTGGTACAGTGAGTAAGAGTGCTGGCCCTGAGTCGGGATGACCCGGGATCAGATCCAGCCTCAGAAAATGAGCACCCACACATACATAATGACTAGCCGTGAAACCTTGAGCAAGTTACTTAACCCCAATTGATTTAGAAGAAGAAGAAGAAGAAGAAGAAGAAGAAGAAGAAGAAGAAGAAGAAGAAGAAGGAGAAGAAGAAAACAACAACTACTTCTTAATGATCTGACCTGAAAGAAGGGAGTATGTAGATGGATACTTTGAGTCAATGCTTTCTACATCATGCCATCCTAAACATTAGGGGGGACACAAGGATACATGGAACCCAGTCTCTACCTTTGAATAACTTACATTGTAATGGTGAATGATTGTTGTCTTTGAATATATATTTTTTTATTTTTTAAATTTATTTTTTTCAATTAATAAAAATTTATTTTCTATTCCTTCTTTTTTCTACACCTAAAACCTTCCTCACTGGGAAAAAAGAAAACCACAACTCTTGGAACAAATGTGCACAGTCAAGCAAAACCAATTCTCCCATTGGTTATGTTTTGAATATATTTTAAACCCTATCTCCAATAGATCAAGAGCACTTATATTCCTTCAGAAGACAAAAGAGACAGGAAGTCTTGCCTTTAGTCCTGAAATAAGAAAGTTAGGACCAAGAATCTCTGGCTGAGCTTTTGACTAGCTGGGACAATACTGACACCAGAGACTAGTGGATGAGACCACAGACCCAAGAAAAAATCTACAATCCATGTGCTACCATAACAACAAGGGCCCCAAATGAACTGGAGCTGAAGTTTCTATCAAAATGACCCTTGGTAGACTTGGTATTATGCATTCTTTCATCATTCCCCTTAGGATTTCAATTTGTTTCTCTGTTTTCTCATCACAGACTGAAAGCACTCTGGCAATGTGGACACAGTTGACCAATTATTCCATAAAGAATCATACTCCACAAAGAATCATTCTATTCAATCTTTCCAGATTCATGGGGATATTTTGCAATTAGAAATTGGGTTTCAACCAATGATACAGTACCCTGAAGTAGCTTCAATAATCTGAAACTATCAAGGCTATTTGCAAACTAAGTGGATGTGTCTTTGTTAAAATTTGATGTTTATTTTGAATATGGTCGCCTGCCCTTCTCCATTTGAACAGCTCATTACACCTCAAATACAAACCACATGCACACTGGAGCATTTATGTAATTTTCTGGGGCAAAGAATTCAGGCTGTGATCCAATGCTAAAATATATTACTCTAATATTTATTCACATCTATTTGGTATTGCCATGATGTATACAATTCCAAAAAGCCATTTTTTGTCATTTGTTTATTTTAAAAGAAAAAAAAACAATTCTGCTCACAGACTACTTCTAGTCAAGTGGATTTGGAAAGCTTCATTTGAGATTCAATTCCTATTTGCAGATATTAGGATCATAAGCACTGATGAAGAATAATGTAATGAATGTCGAGTTTCAAACAATACTGAAGCTGATTTGGTAAAGCTATGTTTTTGGCTTCAACAATAGGATGTTTGATCAAATCAACCACAGAGAGGGAAATGGTACTACAAAAGAGGAGCTTCTAATTGAGATAGACAATGAATTGCGGAGCAGGAACAGCTGCAGGGGAACAGATCCCATTGCATTTTTCCATGTTAATATGTGGGACTTAAGCCTGAGATGGTTGAATTTTGATTCCTAGCACATCCAGGTGCTTTTACATCTGTGCAGTATATTTAGAAAAGAAGGAAAATCAGATGGAAAATATTTTATATTCATATTATTCCTATTTTAGACTTTCTCCTGATTAATTCCATTATCATTATAAGCTATGCAGATGAGAATTACTCCCTAGACAATGACATTATTTATAAATTTAAGATGTCAGGGGCCCCCTTTCTCTATGCAAAGTAACTTCCAACCTCATTCATGGTAAATATCTTTATTTGACTCCAGGCAATATAGTAAGGCTGAAAATACATTTTTATTTTCCTTTTTTCTCTGCAGATGGTACCTTAAAGTGTTCATAAATTAGAGAGCAATGAAGTCTCCATCTATGGTTTCATAAATTGAAACTCATTGCATGTTCAATGACATCTTTCATTGATTAAAGAATATTGTACAACATCTACAAAAACCCACTTTTAAATTAGTATGGAGTTTCTGTTCTTGGAGATCCTCAAACACTTACATACAGTTAATTCAACTTTAAATAAGTATTTCTGATTGAAAACTATCATTGATTTGAAGTAACTTCTCATTCCCTTTCATTATCTTTGGCAAATTCCCTGGTGCACTAGAAGACAAGCTATAAGATCAGAGCAAATGTTAACATTTTAGATGGGTGCCATCCAAAGACATAGGCTTTAATAGCCATTGTCCCATGCAGCACAATGCCATAGGCATGGACACCCGTTCTTACTTTGGAAACAACTAATTGAAATCATTTTCCTTAGATTGAACCAAGGACAAATTATAAAATTTGCTTTTCCATGAGTGGATTTGGTGGAAATAGTCAGAAATCTGAAAGGCAGAGGAAAACTCCATTGATCTTGGGGAAGATTTGAACTCCAGAGAATACTTTAGTTGTTCTTGTTAGACTAAAATGTAGTTAAGAGAAAAGGTAAAGACGAAAATATGTGACAGCCTGAAATGTTGCATCCATGCAAAGAACATGGGGAATGGGCAGGTAGATCCCAAGGTCTTAGCTCACGATCATTATTATGACTTAATCAAAGTAACTGAAACATGGTGGGTAGACACCCATTATAAAAACATGAGCCAAAATGATAAAAATAAACTCAGCACTAGATATGCTAGAGCTAAAATCTGAAAGTCCTCATGAAAAAAATTAAAAGTAATCATATTAGATTCAGTTCTTCTCCTGCTAAGGCAAATCATTTGTTCGTTTAAAGAGAAATTCTCATGTCAGGTAAATCCTTAGAATTCTTACCTTCCTGTAAGACTTCAAGTATGATCTGCTCTTCACGAAAAGCATTTCCTTACCTCTTCACTGTTAATAATACCTTCTTCCTCAATTACCCCCTATTTACTTCTTTGTGCAAATGCCATATACCTCCAACAAGCAGTAACCATTTCATTTTCATCCCGCTATCCTATTCACTGAGCACAGCATGCTGTAGGTATCTAATAAATATTTATTGTATTGAATTGGAAATACATTTGGATTTTCCCATATCATGCATCACACAGTACAGTCCCAGGGTCAGTGAAAACTCCTCTTCTAACAAACAAAATTATTTAATATAATCTAGCCAATAATTTCTCCACTACAGTGCTTAGCATCATGACTTGGCTAGCCCTGGATTCCCAAGGGCTTTACTAGAAAAGGGCAGTCCCATCAAATTGGAAGGGCTTCAAGTATAGGGCCATTGTGCTTAAGTCTGCTATTTAAGGACCAAACTAGCTAAGACAGAGATGCTCATCTCTGCACCAATTTATGAAGAACCAACTTTGCAAAAGCATGGAAAGGAGAGATGAGTGTTGCTACCTACAACAATGGAGAGTCTCTTCTAGCTCTAAATCCTATAAGTGCCTACTCCAGTAGAATCCTTGAATTGAAATAACAAGTAGTTATCTTCACAAAGGAAGTATAAAAGAACACTGTAGATTTGCTAATTTTTCTTTCTTACTATGGACATTAGTCATTAGCTGTTCATTTGCCATGACATACACATATTCCAATCATGAAAGAGGGCTTTTGGGCAGATATGCCAACAATACCCAGAAAGTTATTTAAAAATAGTTACTGGTGCAGCTAGGTGGCACAGCAAATAGAGCACTGGCCCTGGAATCAGGAGGACCTGAGTTGAAATTCAGCCTCAGACATTTGCCACACTTACTAACCATGTGACCTTGGGCAAGTCACTTAACCCCAATTGGCCTCCAAAAAGCGAAAAAAAAATTAAAATAAAAAAAAATAGTTGTTTCTGGCCATGGATCATACATATTTTCCCGTATGCCATGAGCAATGCTTTAAAAAATGTAGAAAAATCAGTGAGGACTAATGTTCTATTTTATTTTGTTGATTTTCCTTTGTTTTTTCAGTTGTGTCTGACTCTTCATGGCCATATTTGGGTTTGGGTTTGGGTTTGTTTTTTTTGGTGAAGATACTGGAGTGGTTTGCCATTTCCTTCTCCAACTAATTTTATAGATGAGTAAAATGAAGCAAACAGGGTTTCATGACTTGCCTAAGGTCACACACCTAGTAAGTGTCTGAGACCAGATTTGAACTCAGGAAGACATCTTCCTAATTTCAGGCACAACACTGTGCCACCTAACTGCCTCTACTTTATTGATTTTTACCAAAAGTGAGGAATTCCCAAAGGAAGATATGATTTGCCAAAGATAATTAAGATAATTCATGGAATGGCCACTAATAGAAAGCATTATACAAACTAAGAACAAAAACATCCTTCGGAAACATGTCTTAATAAACTCAGATTTCTGAAAACCAGGAAATCTAAAAGAAAATTTCTCAAGAGATCTAGGAAGTCAATTAACAATAATGTCTGGACGGAAACAAAGTGCAGTATGGTGTGACCCCAGGGCAGGAAGGAAGATTAAAAAATTTAGCCTAGAGGCCTATCCAACTGTGAAGCAATGATAGTCTTGTCAATTACTGTTCCTGTTGTCTTCACTGTAGGAAACTGAATTCTACTGAGATCTTCAATTTGCATGAAATAACCCCACACTCCCCATTAGAGAGACTTTCTAACTTCCTCAACAGCTAAGGGAATGACAAAGCCCATTTAAAAAAATAAATAAAGGCCTTAAAATGTTGAGGTTCCAAATGGCTGGATTGCATCAATTCTCTCTTTTTAAAAAAAAAAAAAAACATATTTTTCTATTTAAAGGAGAAAAAAAAATTAGAGTTCTTCAAGTTGGAGCCACTTTGGAACACCTAACAAACAATTAAGTCATTCTGGTCAGACTAGCCCCCTTCCTCCAGAGGGAGAAGAGGAAATACATAAAAAGAATGAAAAGGGCTGATGAGTCTGACACCCAATTACTATGCATCAAAAGAATTTTACCACCTCTTGTGTGAATACTTATCTGGTTTGCTTCTGATTTCTATGTTCAGAGTTTCCTGCAATATACTTATCCTGATTGTCACATAAATAATATGTGAAATATATCTTAGAATATATAATATACATGCATATGCTATATGTTTTATATACATTGTATATAATATATGCACATGCATATATGTATTACACACATCTATTTATATATTATATGGCATATGTGAATATACAAATGTGTATTCTATAGATACATATGCATTGTACTCATGTGTATTTATCATATTTCACACTTATTTATAGATATCTAATACATACATGCATTCTGTATACATGTGTGTGCGTTTGTGTATATTTACATACATATGTATATGTGTATGTGTGTAGGCTCCATATTAAGAACTCTTGTCCTGATCAATGCAGAAGGGCTCCATGTGGGCATTTACAAGCTTGCCTCCAGTGCCTTTCAACTTCCTTCACCCCATTTTCTGCACACACCCCAAGTTAAAAACCAAGAACAATCTGATTATAATTCTTCCAGGGAGTATAACCAGAGGATATCAGGCTTATTAGAGCTGGATAAGACTTTAGGTACCAAAGAAGGATGTCTAGGCAAGCATCATAAGCAAAGGAAACCAAAGAGCTAAAGAAATCATCCAATAATTCAAATCAAGGCAAGGCCTTAGTCCCATTCTTCCTGTTTTACCCCCTTTCCTGCCCTTTCCAGTGCTGGACATCCTCATGCTTTATTTTTGGCTCTTCTTATCCTTCCTATTCTGAGGAAGGAATCCAAAAAGCTGATTTAATCAAAAGTATAAATGACTGTCAACATCTTAGAGCATTCCTGCTTGTGGAGTGTTTGTAGTTTTATAGGCAACAGAGTCTTGAGCTCCAGGACTGACATTCTAACATCGGTCTTTCATTTGGCAGGACAATTGTTTGTTTCTTTTTTTATCTTTCCTTTCTTTTTTCTAAACATCAGAACTTACCCAGTGAGTGGTCTAGACATCTTGCCATCAGGAGTAGTCTGTTTGGTTTGACAGAAAAAACCAGAAACTTTGAGTGTAAACCTCACTGCTGTATGACCATGGACTTGTCAATTCCTCAGCCTCAACTGATTTCTATTTAAAATGGATTCATAAATCTTACACTGCCTACCTCATGTGATTGTTGTGAATTAAGTACTTTGTAAAACTTGAGGGGGTAGATAACACAGAGAATTCTTGTTAGGTGTGCATGTAAACATTTATATGAGGCTGCTTGGTAGGACAGGGGTTACAATATGGTACTTGGAGTCAGTGACACCTGAGTCCATAACCTTTCCACAAATACTTGCCAAGTGTATGACTCTGACCAAGTCATTTAATACCCCTCAGTTCTACTTCCCCATCTGTAGAACGGGCACAATAACAGGACCTGGGAGGCAGTGAGATGTAGTGGACAGAAAGGTGAGTTGTCATAGAAAGAACAGGTCTCAAAATCAGGAAAACCTACTGACTATATGACCCTGGGCAAATTAATTAACCTCTTGGTTCTCTAGGATAGTCTCAAAGACAATAATTTTCAGAGAAGGTACCAACCTACAAGGTACAAGGTGTTTCCTCACCCAAGGATTCCCTATATTAACAATATCAGAAGTCTAGTTCCTGTACTGGATAGAACCTATCTGTCTGGATTTTTGTGAGCATCTAGGGCAACTAGATGGGGCAGTGGATAGAATGCCAGCCTTGGAGTGAGGAACATTCCTCTTCCTAAGTTCAAATCCAGCCTCAGACACTTACTAGCTGTGTGACCCTGGGCAAGTCACTTAACTTTGTTTGCCTCGGTTTCCACATCTATAAAATGAGCTGAAGAAGGAAATGTCAAACCACTCCAGTATCTGTGTCAAGAATATACTAGATGAGGTCATGAAGAGTTGGACATTATTAAAACAACAAATATGCCAAATGAATGAATCTTACTTCTTGTTTTTCTTCATCTCTTTTTCCATCATTACTTGTTTCCATTTAAAATCAACCCTGATTCAAAACCATACTAGTTGGACAATACAAATGATTTATCTAAATAAGCCTCCCTAATACACTTCTTTTGAATGAAATACCCTTGGGCTCATGGTGACAGAATAGAATTATACCTGCTCTCACCTGGCCCCAGTGCAATCTTTCCAGTTGCAGACAGGACTACAACTTACTCAGGTCATGCCCATTTTCTTACTCTTCACATGTTGCTACAGATTCTTTTGGCACCAATATCCCTAATGACCTAGTAAAAGGTAAACCTGGCCATGTGTAGGCAGTGAACTCCTTCCTGGAGCCAAATTTGCAAAGGAAGGGACCTTGCATAGTGAAAACAGGTCTTTTGAACAATGTGTTGCACCTAGGATGATGGCCCCACCCACTGACAAACATTTTGCAATGTATGGATGGGGCTGTGTGGGCTGGTAGCTTTTGGCTATGTAAAATAGGGTGTAGACCACTGGGGGAGAGGCAGCTCTTGTGTTCTCACTGAGATTTTCAGGGAATTGTCTGTACAGATTAAAAAGCTGAATTACTGCTGAGTAGGAATTTTCAAAAAGGCAGAAACATGTCAGCAGGCCTCACCCCATGTAGTTTTCTAGCTCTTCCAACACTTCAACTAACTAGGGCCCGGAGCCATTTTGGTCACACGCCCAACAACAGTAATGAATTTCACTGCTTTTCCAAGATGAGAAAGATGTCTCCAGTGACTCAGATTCATAATTCCCAACCCAGATACCCTTAATGTAGTCCTCCTTCTGAGTTCCAAATGGAATTTTTAGGAGGCTTGATGCAGTTATACTCCAAAAAAGTTTTGGAGTAACAAAGGACAGGTAAGTGGTGCAGTGATAGAACATCAGGCCTGGACCTGAATTCAAATCTGGCTCAGATACTTACTAGTTATATGACCCTGGACAATCACTTAATCCTGTTTGCCTCCGTTTCTTTATCTGTAAAATGAGCCAGAGAAGGAAATGGCAAACCATTCCAGTGTCTTTGCCAAGAAAACTCCAAATGAGGTCATGAAGAGTCAGACCCAACTGAGCAACAACTTGGAATGAGTGAAAAAAATCAATATTTTCTTTTTTAGGGAAAACTGGAACAAAACAATATCTGAAAAATTAGAAATGATAACTACCCAAAAGAGGGCAAATAGCTTCTATTAAAATTGCCTGTAGTGGTAGTATCAAACTCAATAGAGTATATTGATTTAGATAGTTATAGATACTGACCTAACCAAAGGCCAGTCCTCAGTCCTGCCGTGAACACATCAGGCAAGCCCCCACATCACAGTCATCAAGGAGCCCCCAGAGCAGAAGGGCCTTAGAGTGATTCATCCACCCAAGCACAACACTAGGGTAATTCCTGATTTTCCTTTAACTATGCTTTCCTTACAGCTTGAAGTCTACACTGCAATCCAAGTGGAGCACTTAATTTGTTTTCAGTAGGCCCAATCTATTTTGTGTATGCATGTGTGCATGTCTCAATATGTATATATGTACATATTTGTGTGTATACACACAAACATATATGTAGGTGACTACAGGTGTATATATAATCATTGATGCATATCTGCCTATATGACTCATACATATGCATTGTGTGTTTATATGGCCACATGCTACATATATATTCATCAATGTATGATCTATTGATTATGTTAATTAATATGCATAGTATAGAATATTTGTATATGCATTCTTACATATATATTCACAATATATGTACACGCACATATATATTCATATGTATCATGTGTATATATATTTTTACATATACATACTTATATAGAGAGACATAATATATTACAAAATATATTAGAGTCAGTGCTATAGTAGATAGAGAGTAGACCTCAAAGCCAGGAAGACTTGGGTTCAGATCCTGCCTCTGGCAGATACTGACCCTAACCATGAACAATGTGCAAGTCAATTAACATTTTAGCCACTTGTGTATCAGCAAATGTTTAACAACCAGCTTGTCAGAAACAAAAATAAACTCATGATGTACTTTTATATTTAATTTGCATGATTAATATTTTCTCTATCACTTTCTTAAGTCTCAATAATTGCCCTTACTTCAAGTTGTAGAACAATAAAGCCCTGCTCTGTAGCATGTGTCAGTTTCCAAGGTGTAAATGATTACTCTGAAAACTGAACAATCACCTCTCACAAATCAGGTAGAAGTGGATCCAGTACACCCTTGATCTTAGTGCTCTAGGCCAGAAGTGTTGAAGGCAAAAGCTCCCAGTGCAGCCCAAACCAGATGAAAATGTAAGGGAGAAATGTTTGACAAAATAAAAATAGTATACAACATAGATAATGTTAATTTGTGGTTTTCTAAATCAACATGTTCTTTTGAGTTTGATACTAACACTATAGGCAATTTTAGTAGAAGATGCAACATCATCTGGAAGTTCCCTCTAGTATTAAAATCACAGTCCTTATACGTAACATATTCTTTCTCTGTCTCTGTCTGCCTCTGTCTGTCTGTCTGTCTCTCCTCTCCCCCCCTTTCTCCCCCCTTCTCTCTCCCCCCCCCTCTGCCTCTCTCTCTGTCTCTCTGTCTCTCTGTCTCTGTCTCTGTCTCTGTCTCCGTCTCTCTCTCTCTCTCTCTCTCTCTCTCTCTCTCTCTCTCTCTCTCTCTCTCTCTGTTTCTGTCTCTGTCATCTATCTACGTTATCTAAGTAGGGGCTGGATATCTGTTTTAAGAGGGGGGAGATTGGAGTGATAGAAAGAATAGGTGGAAGTAAGATATAGAAATCTAATAAATATAATATGAAGGAACTATATATGATATGTTTGAATACATATGTAATATATGTGTATATTTACACAGTGATCATAGTGGATAGAAGTTTAGGGGTTCTACTTTGGAGTTAGAAAAATCTAGATGAGGAGTTTCTACTCTTGTCAAAACATATAGTTTTGTTAAGAGTTAATGTGCCCTCTCCCCATCCCCTCTGTAGCTGTCTATCTCTATCTCAGGCCCTTCTATCTCTGTCTCTTTTCTGTCTGTCCATCTCTCTCTCCATTCAGAAGGGTTGACTGGATAATTTCCATTTGTCCTCAGGGATCCTTCAAGCCCTCATTGACTTAAAAAACAAAAACCCATGTAATGTTCTGTTAAGTAAGAGCCAGCACATGTAGGCAAACCTCTAATGATGGTGAGGCCCACCACAGTGGCTCAGCCTTCTTTCTGTGTCAGCAAAGAGCCCCCACATACATTCATCTAGTACAGATGAGGGGAGAACTTTCCACTTGTCTGTCAAGAAGCATAAATGAAATGACAGCAGACGCCACTTGATATACCACGTGCCTGGTGACATTCCTTACTCTGTCTTACCTAATTACTCCACATGTGAGGTTTTCCATTGAAGGACCTCTGAGGAGGCCTCCCCTGGGAATTTCTTGTCATATGGGCTCATTATTGCACCTACAACCAGATAATCAACCTCTTGTGTTCTGAAAATGAGGGTGTGAGTGGTTAATTGCAAATGCAAGTGGCCCATTACACATGCAATCAGCGGACCTCAAGCACATTTTATTTTTCTCATGTAAAAATCCGGTGCCTGACAATAATTGCAGTTTAAACATTATAAATGAAGGGATGAATTTTTTTCCTCCAAAAATTGGCATCCTAAGTCTCCTTAAACAAGTTCACCCTTACCTCACCCATAAGTAAATGAAAACAGTGTTTGATAGATTGAATAGGATCCTTCCTAAGTCATGGACTCTAGGCAAGTGGGCTGGTCATGGAGTGAGAAGGGGACAAAACACATGGGCAAACATACTTCCCAGAATATATAAAAACAACCAAAGGACGGTGTTGGATGTGTGAGCACAAGTACTATGGAAGATTCTTAGAAAGTCAAGAATGAAAAAGTATAGAATCTTTATTGGCATAGGGAATCCCACCAGCCTACCATAACCATAGTTAGAACAACATATATGCCATATCAGGAGAAGGGGATAGGTTGGCATTGGCCAGAGGTCTTTACCTACTTACAGCCCTTTAAGGCAATGATGAATGTCAATTGCATCTTTCTTTTGATCAAACCAAGTTCTTTTAAGGGGGATTTTTTGCAAAATAAATCACACAATCTTAAAAACTGAAAATGTATTTAGCCATAAACATGGGAAATCTGTTCCTCTGGATCTTAAGGGGTACAAAGACACAGTGCCTGGTGACCAGCACTTAATAAATGCTTGTGGACTGACAAAATTGCAGGTATAGTGGAGCCAAGATGGCGGAGTAGAAACAGCTCGTCCTAGCCACTCTGCCCCCAGATTCCACCCAAACTATGTAAAAGGGGACTCTGAACAACTTCTGGAGTCCCAGAACCCACAGAACGACACAGAGAAGCTAAGCTCCTGCTGAGGACAGCCCAGCAGCCCTGCAGGAACGACCAGCGCAGTGGTCTGGGATCTGGCAGTACACAGCGTGAAAAACGCGGGGAGCCAAGCCTAGCCGAGGTCCTCGTGAGCCGAGGTTTTAGCCCCAGGGCGGCAGGGCCAGCAGCCAGCTGGAGGAACCCCAGAATACCAGCAGCTGTGGCGACTCCAGAATTATCAATATAGACATGCCTAGGACAAAGTGAGAGGTTAGTGTCCTATGGACTTTGGGACCAGTATTTGGGGAATGCGTCGGCTCCCTCCCCTGGGGACTAGAAGCTGCTGAGGAGACACACCATTTTGTAGTTTTCAGAGGCAGCTCCAGCTCCCGGCCTGCAAATTGTAGGGAGATCCAGCAACCAGTCTTGGGGGGTAATCGCTCTTGCTTTAACCTCCCTGGATCTGGATTGTGATCTACGGTGGAAGTCGTGGGTGGGTTTACAGCTTGGCAGACATGGAAGTTGCCCCCCACACGTTCGGGATGAAAATTCCTCTATCTGGCCTTAAAGCCATAGTGTGGCAACAAGCCCAAAAGTCAAGCAATTAAGTGGCAACATGCTAAGGCAAAGGAAACAGAAAAATGCAACCCTAGACTCCTATTTTGGGGGCATAGAGCAGGAAAAGGACTGTGAGGTCAGATGTCCTGCTCCAAAAGCCCCAGGGGAAAACATGAGCGGGTTGCAGGCCATAGAGGACCTTAAGAAGGACTTTAAAAATCAAATAAGAGAAGTGGAGGAAAAATTAGAAAGAGAAATGAGAAGGATGCAGGAAAAGTATGAAATGAGGGTCAACAGCCTGACTGAGGAAAACAACACCTTAAAAAATAGACTAACTCAAATGGCAAAGGAGGCCCAAAAGGGCAATGAGGAGAAGAATGCCTTAAAAAGTCGAATTTGCCAGATGGAAAAAGAATCTCAAAAGTTCACTGAGGAGATTCATTCCTTCAGAGTTAGACTGGAACAAATGGAAGCTAATAACTTTATGAGAAATCAAAATGCTGTTAAGCAGATCCAAACAAATGAAAGATTAGAAGGCAATGTGAAATATCTCATGGGAAATACCACTGACCTGGAAAATAGATCCAGGAGAGACAATTTAAAAATTATTGGACTACCTGAAAGCCATGATCAAAGAAAGAACCTAGAAATCATCCTTGCTTTTCTTAGTCTCTTTCTTTCTTTTTTTGTAAAATGCAAATATTAGATGAGATGACCTCATTCCTCAATCCATTCCAACTATTAACCTATGCTCCTATGATGTTCTGAATTCTCTTAGATTCTCATCTATTCAGTTTCCCCATCTACAAATTGGGGCTAATCATATAAGACTACCTACTTCACAATGACTTTTCTGATGAAATTAGAATTATCACGGCTAAATAAATATGGACTATTATCACACACTATAGGTGATTGCCAGTTTGGCTTACAGATAAGCCTGGCCCTGAGCCTACCTTGTTGGTGGGATCTCCCTGTAATGAGGTCCTTTGGGCATTCTCATAACCAATCCCTCTTGAACTAGTTCCAAGACAAACCCACCCACATCCGGAATTCTGATCTACAGCAAAGTGTTAAAGTAGGATTCCAATGTAACTTTGTCTGTTTGAGAAATGCTTATTTCAGGGAGGTATGAGCTTGGGGAAATGATGCAAAGAAAATACTCAAATGGAAATGGGAGTTCATTTCCACATTCCCCTACTTACATGTATTTCACATATATTTCAGAGGATAGGCAAGGCAAGGTCAAAGGATTAACAGCATAAGCTCTTCTCAGATTATCAGGACATGATTAAGTTATTTATTTGCAAGGAGCTGGTAAGAATCACTGATTCAGTGAATGTATTTATACATGTATCTCACCCTCGTATTTCTGCACATTGCTTTTTTGCAACCTTCTCATCCACTGCATGAAGGTCCCAGGACTTTAAAAAAGAAAGAAAGAAAGAAATCTACTGAATCAGTGATGCTAACCAGTTCCCTGCAAATAACTAAATCATGTCCCGATAATCTGAGAAGAGCTTATGCTGTTAGTCCTTTGACCTTGCCTATCCTCTGAAAGCTTTACAGTTATTCTCTATCGACAAGGAAACCACATATTTCATTGTGTTGAGGGCTCTGGGCTTTAATTTCAGTGGGGATCAGAATAATTTGTGTCTCTACAGGTATTCCTGCGGTTTTTTTCCATCTAGTAATTAAAGCTGATTTATATGGAACATTTCTGTAGTAAACACAAACTTACTTTTTCTCATTCATTATCTCATTCATTCCTTAACAGCAACCCTGTGAGGTGGCTACAGCTGGTATTTTGTCTCTTCTGCTCTCTATCCAACGTGAAGAAACTGAAGTTTAGAGTGGATTAATGCTTGTCCCAAGGTTGGAGAGCAAATAAGTGGCAATACCAAGTGTTTAGAAGACATGTTGTCCAATTCCAAGTTCATTGTAACTTCCACTTTTTATGATAGCCTTCTTCTTCTTCTTCTTCTTCTTCTTCTTCTTCTTCTTCTTCTTCTTCTTCTTCTTCTTCTTCTTCCTTTTTGGACAGGAAAAGGCAGGGCAATTGGGGTTAAGTGACTTGCCCAAGGTCACATGGCTAGTAAACTGTTAAGTGTCTGAGGCTGGATTGGAACTCAGGTCCTGCTGACTCCAGGGCTGGTGCTCTATTCACTGTACCACCTAGCCACCCCTATATGATATAGCCTTCTATGTATGTCGGTCTTCATAGTCATAAAATACATGCCATTGTCTCATTTCAGCCTTGTAATAATCCCGAGTAGTACAAGAACTGAATATCTCAATTTTAATTTTATTTTAGACAAGACATGAGCTTTATTGGTATAGGAAATTCCTCGTAAGGAATCTCCTCTATCAATACAGATGACACCTTTTCTGTAACTCAGACTCTTAGAGTTCCCTGGGGGCACCAAGAAGTTAAATAATTTGCCAATACATGTAAAAGGCAGGATTTGAAGCCAGGTCTCCCAAAATTATCATGGGAGCTCCCTGAGACCAGATATGAGGCTCATTTTCTTTCCACTTTACCTGTAGCTTTTCCTTAATTTACAGATTCAAAACCTGAAACCCCTGAGGCACTGAAATGATCAGCTCAAGGACACAGAAAATAATTGGTAGATCTAAGGTTCAAATACACTTTCCCTCATTCCTTATCCATTTCTTCTTCCAATAGGTCATGTTGTCAAACTCCAGCTGGTGCAGGAAATCTCCTTTTAGGGAAAAAATAAAGGTAAATAAATTGGAACTATCTTTGATTCTATTTCTTTTCTCATAAAAAGATATAAAAGAGATCAAGAGATCTTTATTCAATCTTCTTTGAGATTCTGACTGATCAGAATGCTTGCAAATGTTCCAGTTTAAGAAAGAGATTAGCTAAGGAGGTTGATTTTAAGATAGGGAAGCTTGCTTTTCCCTTACAAGCTAATCATAGATTAAGTTCACAGTGAAGAAAACCAGGTAGTTTTGTGATCTATGCATAGCAGTGATTCTCTGTCCTGATTGTTTGAGGGCCAGTTGTCTTACATTTCACCTATGCTCAAAGTTCTCTGATAACCTTTAGTGGGTTGGGTGGATCTCCCATATCTGCCATTAATTGGCTCAAGCCCCCACTGATTTTGTTCCCTTAATTTTAAAGGTCTAAGCACCTCAGTTCCATTTAATCAATTATAACAATTGGATTAGCTTTCAGAGAGGGATGTTTACTTCAAAGGTATCACAAGAGCAAACATAAAAACATTTTCCCCTCACACCTTGGGGAAATAATTCCTCCTATGCCACTTCAGTCTCTGAATAGGGAAGGAGGATTAGATTCACAGTTTAGCTGAGCTCTTACATAGCATTAGTCCCAACAAGTTCTGAATCCAAACTGCCTCCTGGGCTTGCAACCCAGGACCCTGGCTTCTCAGATCTTTCTTATTGGACTATTTTCAAAATCTGACCTAGAATTATAGACTCCAAGGTCCCTATTGCTTGAGCTCATGGACTGAAAACTCCATTCCCTGCACCTAGAACTGAAAAATAAGTCAGTCAATAAGTATTTGGTAATCACCTATTATATGTCAGGTACCATGCTAAACTCTGGGGATAACAAAAAAAAAAGAGAGGCAAAAGGCAGTCTTTTTCCTCAAGGACTTCACACTGTAATGAGGCAGAGAACATGCAAACAACTAAAAAAAAATCCTACAGGATGAATAGGAAATGATTAACATAAGGAAGACCCTAGAATTAAGAGGGGTTGACAAAAGTTTCCCATAGAAAATAGGATTTTAGTTGAGATTTGAAGGAAACTAGAGAGGTTGGCAGGTAGGGTAAAGGAGAAAGGGCATTCCAGGCATGGAGACAGAGAAAGTGCTGGGAACTGAGAGATGGAGTGTCTGGCCCATGGAACAGCCTGGAGACCAGTGTCAATGGATCAAAGAGTACTTGGAGGGTTATAAAATATAAGAAGACTAGGAAGGTAGGGGATTGGAGCTGGGTTTAATCACTAAACAAAGGATTTTGTATTTGATTCTGGAGGTGATGAAGAGATAGTGAAGTTTACTGAGTTAATAAATGGTGGTGAAGGAATGGGGTGACATGGTCAGATGTGCATGTTAGGAAAATTGTTTTGGTAGCTGAATGGAGAATGGATTGCAGTGGGGAGATACTTGAGGCAAACAGAGTCACCAGTAGGCTACTGTGGTCACACTGTAATCAGGCAATACAACACTTGAAGTCTCTTCTGCAGATAGAAGGCCTTTCTAGCTACAGAATAAAGTGAATGGCAAGGCTAGGGGTCCTTAGGTACATAAGTAGATCAGATAACCATGCCAGAAGACAGTAGAATGAAGATGTAGGACAGATGGTTATAGACCTGCAAAACCTTAGGCAATTCAAGGTCAGATTATAGGCTCAATATGTTAGTCTTCCCAGTCCCTGAAAGGGATAGAGTAGCTAATTTCCATCTTATCCAGTCAGTTTGACTGATCAAGCAGCATCAAGGGCAGTAGTGGCAGAAGGTCCTCCCACAAGCCTTAAGTCCCACATGGATTCTGAGATGGCCCAGAGCTGAGGGACAAAAGAAAGGCAAGGGGGCAAGGGATCACATAGTATACATTTTCCATCTATCAAACTTTTTTTTTGTCTTTTGAGCTGAAAACAAATGCAACAAATACCAAAGGGGACAGCTTTGATTATATTACCTTCTTCCTTCTCTCAAGAAATCTAATTGGAACTTAGAGGAAGAGATTAAAAGGACCTTAATAGTATACCAAATGAGAAATCTAAAGATCTTATTTTGGGGGAGATGATTTTGGGGGAGAAGAGCATGAGGAAAGCAGGACACATTCTCAAAATTATGCATTCCTTATGTTGTAGCTATAGTTATGTTGTAAAAGGCAGCAGAACATAATTTTTATAAAACATAAGTATGGGGCTTGCCATCAGGAGAGATGTATCAAAATCACAGTCTCTGATGCTTATCTGCTGTGAGATTATGGGCAAGTCACTTAACATCCCTGAGTTATCAGTTTCTTCATCTGTAAAAAGGGGATAATATATTTGCAGTGCTTCTACCACAAGGTACTTGCAAAGATCAAAGGGGGGAAATGCATTTTGCAGACCTTAGAACAATGGGTCTTTTGTTGCAATGCCCAAAATAAATAAAATTAAAAGTCATGCTCTTCCATATAATAATATCTGCCTTCCTTTGACTAATTTATCTACATATTAGTATCTTTCCAGTTTCCAAATTTAAATTGATGAGGACAGCTCTCTTTCAAGTCTGTCAAACAATTTGCATGATCTCATTTGATCCTCAAACCAACCCTACTTCTTAGGTGCCATTGTCATCCCTCTTTTTTGAAATAATACCTGTTCAATTCACTTCATAGGATTGTTCTAAGAATCACAAAAACCCAGAGAGAAAAGAGTATCCAGGGGCTGAGGTCAATAGTGTCTATTACTACCAAGAGGTTATACGGAATAAAGGTTGAGAAAATGCTATTGGAATTGGCAATTATAAGAACACTGGCAACTTTGAAAGGAGTAATTCCTAGCTTCAAGGACCTGAGAAGAAAGAGAGAAGAGAAGAAATCAAGGCATAGAGTGTAGATTGGTTTTTTCTAGGGTTAAATGAAACGATACATTGAGCAATAATTTTGGTTGTTGCTGGTGTTACATGTTATTTCTTGCTCTCACTATGAAAGATCGGATCATCTTTTCCAGGCATACTTGCATTTGATTATATATATATATATATATATATATATTTTTTTTTTTTCATAGCCAGGCCTTATCGACAATTTACTGCAACATCTTCATAGCTATTTGGTATGTTTTTCTTTATCTTTGGGTCACTTACAACGAGTCCATCTGAGACCCTGACTTTCCGTGTTTCATGGTGATATACAACCAAAATATTGCTGTTAAAGACAAGCATTCCTACCCTGACTAAAAAGCTACCACCAAAGTAACAATGGTGAGCCTACCTGCTGCTTAAATAAGTTCACACATACTGCTTTCTTCTCCCCCCAGTGATTATTGAGTTAGCTTGGGGAAGAGTCTATTTTTTTATTGAATTGAAGAGCTTTTAAAAATAATAAGCAGCAGCTAGTTCATTCTCATAAGTGGACACATTTTCCCTCAGATGTTATAGAAACCCCCATTTTTTCATGTGACTGTTAGGAAACTGCACCTGAAGAGCATTGCACCCTGGAAACATTACACGAATCTTTTTAGCGTTCCTAGTTTTGCAGGTGGGACCACCAACCTTTGCCAAAGCCATGCTTCTTTCATTTCTATATAATTGCCCCCCCCACTCCCACCCCCACCCAGCTTGGGCTTGGTCCATAAGGTTTGGGTAGCTGTATTCTGTGCCTTGCAGTGTCATTTAATTGGGGAACAGAGGAAGGGAAGGATGGAAAATCTGCTAAAATAATAACAGTTCCATCAAAACCTTCTTTCCTTTTCCTCCTTCAGGCTGGGACTGGGGAAGTTCAAACATAACTTCATCTAAAGCTGCTTGACCCCTATTTGATTGAGAGTAACATCTGGTTTCCAGGCTTCCAGCTGTTTCTCCTATCCAGAGGTAGCCAATTGTAGACAGATGTGACATTTCCTCAGCATGCTGTGTTGACATCACTGACATGCACCTTACTTGAACAATGAACATCCAGGCTTCTCAACACCTTTAAATCTGAAGTAAATCCAGCACAGGAAGAAGATCCATCCTGTTTGTAAGGTTTTCCTTGGAGGGAAGGAAAATTTGACCAGATTCTCTGTTACCTCTCTTCCCACGCAACCTACCTCTTTTGGAGCTACACATCCTGTCACCTAAGCCCCAACGCATTCTCTTTCGCATAGTGTACACCTCAAGATTCAATGACATAACCATGAACAGGGATGCAGTATATGAAGTGGGGGAGGAGGAGAAAGATTCTTATTTTTTTTTTATTTTAGCCACCCCCACAACCTCCAAAGAGACAGTCTGTTAGGAGTCCCTTACAATTCTTTAATTCTAACTCTGAAAATCTAACTGATTTTGTCACAAAATACTCAGTGTTAAAGAAGGATGACTCCAGTTCATATCATGCCTTAGATAATACTTGTGCAGCTATGTGACCTTGGGCAAATCACTTATCTTCTTTAAGTCTCCATTTTTTCATCTAAGTGGGGGTGATAATAAAACCTATTCATAGAGTGGTTTTAAGGACCAAAAGAGACAACATATATAAAGCTCTTTGAAAACCTTAAAGCACTATATAAATGCTAGTACTACTGATACTCCAAACAGGAATCAAAACTCTACAGTGGTTCCCAATTTCCTTGTAAACCAAAGTAAAAATTGGGATCACATTTTCTCCCCTTGACTTAATTATCTTAATTTTTTATTCCATTTGATAAATTGGACATGCATATTATGCATATTTGTATGTATATGTATGTATATTGTATCTTTATATATAACATATATACATGTTATACATACACATACAACATATATATCCTATGCACACTATGTATAGTGTCTTTATATATATACATATATACATGTTATACATACACATACAACATATATATATATATATATATATATATATATCTTAGCTATGTACACTTTGAAAAATGAATTCAGGGGATTGAGAAGAAATGTTTGAGAATGTTGGGAATCGCTATATTGAGCACTCTTAAGAAAGGGAGGCTAGATTCTTTGATGGGGAAAGCCAGAGCCATGCCTGTCCACTGTGACCACACCATATAACCACCACATCAGAGGGAGAGGCACAGCAGGAAACCAGATGGAAGTACCTCAGTAAGAGACCTCATGGTATTGGGGAGCTTGACAATTTCATGTAGTAGTCACTCTACCTATAGTAATGGACCACCCACTTTCTTTCCCCTTCCCCCATCCCATACCAAGCTGGCTTTTCTCTAGGATAAGTATGTTTTTAACTTGGGGTACATAAACTTTTTAAAATATCTTGATAACTATTGCAATATGATTGTAATTCTGCATATTTTCATTTATGCATTTAAAAGTGCTATTCTGAGAAAGGGTCCATAGGTTTCATCAGACCACCAAAGGGGTCCATGGCACAAAAGAAGTTAAGATCCTTTGCTTTAAGTTATCTGTAGTTCAGGTCCAGTAATTTAGAAACTTCAAGGGGAGCTTGGGAAATTCCATGCAAGAAGATTAGCTTGAGATGTAGTGTGAGCTTGCAGGACCTGGGGCTGGGGCAGGGGGCAGAGCTCTGGTAACTCAGGAAATCTCTTGGGGACCATTGATTAGTTTAAACAGATTAGAGGGCTTATGTGGAGAAATGGTGAGTAATATGACTAAGTGATGATCCAGCCCTTGTTTGGAGACCACTAATGATGTGGAAACTACTCCATCCCAAAGCAACCCATTCCACATAGAACTACCTTAGGAAGAAGCATTATGTTGTTGTTTTCCTTAGAACTAGGCCCCACTTAAGGACCTCCAAAGATGGAAACTCACACAAGATGATCCATTTCCACTGACTGTCCTCCACATGCCTTGAAAGTTGTTCCTCTTCATCCCTGCCTCTTGGCTTCCCTTCAGGTTCCAAAGGAAGTCCCACCTCCTACAAGAAGCTTTTCCTGATTGATCCTTAATTCTAGTGTCTTCCCTTTGATGGTTATAACTAATGGATCCTGCACATATGTGGTGTTTTTATAGTGATGTGTATAATGTCTCCCTCACTAATCTGTAAGCTCCCTGAAAGCAAAGACTTTTTTTGCCTTTCTTTGCATCCTCAGCAGTTAGCATACAGCCTAGAAGATAAGCAGGTGCTTAATAAATGCATACTGTTGTCCACCAGAAACACTTCATTGTGTATTAATTTAGTGCTTCACCTTGACCACCAACATCTATAGTTTAAAAGATGCTGCCTAGGTGTGTAAACTTAAAGCAGCAAGATATCTCAGCTGTCATCTCATCTGAGCCTCTCATTTTCCAGATGAGGGAACAAAGACCCATAGATATAAAGTGATTTGCCCATGGTCACATAAGTGTCAGAGTCAGGGTCCTGTGATTTCCAGTCCAGTGTTCTTACCACTCCACTATGGAATAGTCACCATAGCTGGGTAAAACCACCACTAGTCACCTGGTTGGAAACTTTCCTGATTGCCACCAATTTGGGGGTGTTCATTTATCTTCATATACTCCCAGGTGTTCCATTATTTAGGATGATACAGCTATACAGGCAGAGGCAAACATACTCCATGCTGACTCAGCACCATCCTGGGGTCTGCAAGATCATTCTGTATCCTCTTTATGGAGCATATTTTAAGCAAAATATCAGTGGGAATTTCTGAGGCGGGGGGGGAGGGAGAGAAAACAGAATAAAGGTAATAATAAGGAGTAATAATGATAATAATCTATAATATTATGTTCACTTTTCTACCCTAATTCAAAATTTGCAAAGTGCTTTCCTCTTAAAGATCAAATGAGATAGAGCATTTGTATCCCCGTTTTATAGATAAATCTAAGATGCTGAGTCTCAGAGATGGGAAGTTACTCATTTAAGATCACATAGCTGATCAGTATCAGGATTAGAACCCAGGTCATGGTACTCCTTATCATGCCCTCCCCGCTCCTCCTTACCATGATTTAGTGACTTGTGGCCTCAGATCCCTAGTACACAAAGTAGAGAAAGTGCATACTTGGGAACAAAAGTCAGTTTCAACACCAATGAAACAAAAGGAAGCACATTGGTTAGAAGAGGAAAACATGTCTTTCTCCAATGCTTAGCAACCAAAGGGTTTGTAATTAGAATGTGGTTGTAAATATTTATGGCTACTATACTCAAAAGTCTTGCTTGAGGTATCTCAAATTGATACCATGATATGAGAAATTGATGGATCCTAAGCTAAGATGGTATAGGGAATAGTAAGCCAAAGCTAAAAACAAGGTAGGAAATGGATGGCTAAAATGGAATGGAGGAGGAAGACAAGATACCAGGAGTGGCACTCTTAACAGAAGAGGGGGCAGGAAGTCTTAGTTTGTGACGACGTATGTCCCCTGCTTCATGTTTTTGCATAGGAACGCTCTGAATCACTAACTGTTGTACAAGAGGCTGCATTGTATAGGGTTTTCATTCTGGTTCTGACATGTACTAGCTGAATCACCTTGGGCATTCTTTTAGCTTCAGTTTCTTTGTGGAAATCATAATATTTGTATTACTATTCCTTGGGATTATTATGAGAGTGTACTTTAGACATGTATAATTATTGATCACCACTAAGGCATCTGGTTAAATGTGGAGTATGAACAGCCCACTCTCCCATGTTCCTTCCTGCCTCCCTCAGCCTCCCACACGTACATGCATCCTCCTGCCCCAGTTCATTCTGCTTTTCTCTTTCCTAAGAAAATGCTGCCGATCCCGGAGAATTCTTCTTGTCCAGAATTAGCACTTAGCTCACCAGCAGTTATTCATCCAAGGCTATTTTTAACTGAAGAAACAGCGTGTTACAAAAGGCAGGCAGGGCTCCCGCTTCAGGAATGGATGATTCGGCTATTGTGGTGGGTTTTCTTCAATTCACTTGAGGCCATATGGTCTGAAGGGGAGGGCACAGGACACCAACAAAGGTGCACTGAGATTTCCTCATTAATCCTTAGAGGAGTCATTTCTGGCCCAGGTGGTATTAAGGCAGCAGGGATGTTACGTGATTTATGGGTGAAATTAGCAAAAGTATATCTCACTTGGAGAAAACCTGATACACAACAGTACAGATTTAGGCATTAGAAGACATTAGGACTGGGAGGGACCTAAGAGATCGTGTCTTCCAGCCTCCTCATTTTATAGATGAGGAAACTCGAGCCCAGAGAGATTAATTATTTTGTGCAAGGTCACACAGCAAGTCAGTGAGAGAACCAAAATTGTTGACTTTTCAATAGGGATTTGTCATTATCTATCCAAAATGATTCTATCTAAATTGAGTCCCTCTAAATGTCAGGAAAATGTCTATTGCCTGAAGGGTATTGGCCTCTTCAACATGAAGGAGCTCTAACAAGACACAATTCATACATTCATCTTCATTTCATCAGGGGATGACGAGGGGCCTGATAGAAGGGAAGTAAACTACTCCCCACCCTCATGTTATAAGAGGTGAACATTTGGGTGAAAATAAAAAGGGAAAAGAGAGAGAAGTGATTTGTTATACTTGTCAACTACAGACCACCTGGTGAAATGGAGTCCATGAATTACGAGTTTGGGACACAGATCACAAAACTGACATATGGAGAAAATACACTTGTGATTGGAGGGCTGCAAATATTAGATATTTTCTGACAGTGACTATTTTTGCTGAATGTAGGATATGTCACAAATTACTGACTGGCCTTTTTGGTAAGGTAACATGCTCTTCTCAATATGTTTCTAACCATAAGGAGAAACCATTTGGAGAAATGCAAACAATGAGAGGCAAGGAAAGAATCCTGAATCATCCTATAGTCCAAGATACAATAAATAGGTCAAGATGGTCTCTTATGTAAACCTGACTTTAGCAGAGCTGATTTCAGTATAGAGAAAATATAGGTAGATTCCTTTGATTTGAACCATAAAAAGGCAGCCTAGAGGGAAGATAAGGATTAAATTTATAGAGGGTCTCCAGTGAAATGCCAAATAATGCTGTGTGAGACCTGGTAGTGTTTAACATTTTTATCATTCAATGGTATAACAAGATGAAGGCATGGAAAGCAAGCTTATAAAAGTTGTGTATGATGTGGGTCTGGGAAAGATAATTAGTAGATTGAAAAAGAGAATTTGGATTCAAAAGATTGCATCAGGCTGGAATGAGAGGCCAAATCTGATAAGGTAAAAGTTAATAGGTAGAAATATACAGTCATATGCCTGAATTCAAAAAATCGACTGCACAAAAATAGCACTGGGGAGAGATATAGCTAAACAGCCACTCACTTGAATAAGACCTGGTGATTTTAGTAGACTGTAGGTACCATTTGGGCAATTAGGTGGTGCAGTGGATGGAGAACTGGGCTCAAAATCAGGAAGAATAATCTTCATGAGTTCAAATACAGCCTCAGACATTTACTAGCTGTATGACCTTGGCCAAGTCACTTAACCCTGTTTGCCTCAGTTTCCTCATTTGCAAAATGAACTGCAAAAGAAAATGGGAAACCTCTTTGGTATCTTCATCAGGAAACCCCAAATTAGGTCACAAAGAAGCAGACATGACTGAAATGAATAACAAGAACTTCCATATAATAATATGATATGGCAACTATCAACACTGACTGATTCTTACATTGCTTTATTATAAGTTTGGTCTCAGAACAAAGAAAATTATTGATAGATCTATTTTACTCTATTCCAGTCTATCAGGTATATGCAGAATCTTGTGATTGGATCTAGGTTTCGTATTTCAGGAAAACTACTGTTAAACTATGCACCTAGAAGCATTCAACCAAAACAGCAGAAGGATTTTAAATCATACTGTATGCAAACTGGTTGAAAGCACTGTGGTGCTTAACCTGGATAACAGGAAATCTGGAGGAGCATAACCAATTCAAGTATTTGAAAGGTTATCATTTGGGAGAAAGATAGAATTTATTCTGTGTGGTCCAGAAAGATAAAACTAAGGTTAGTGAATTACTAGAAGTTCCAGCGAAGTACATTTCAGTTCTGTGTGAGGAAGAACGTCCTAATAATTAAAGTTGCCCCCAAAGGGAATGCCTTACTTCAGGAGATAGTGAGTTCCCCAGCAATCCATTAAACAGAGACCATATAACTACTTAACAGAGACATTGTAAAAGGGAGTTATGCTTTAGTTAGGGTTTGAACTAAAGGGCTTCTGAGTTCCACTCTAACTTGGAGATTTTAGGTACACAATTGGCTGGTGTAACTAAAATGATAAGCGAAACATCATTGTCAATTTGAGAGGCATAGGGTCTTCTGAGGTTTCTATAATATGTCTTCTTTCATGGCAGCTCGGTGGCTAGGCATGAAGGAAAGCCAAATTAGGAGGCTAGTTAGGTGGGGCTCACTGCCTTGGGATACTGTGACAGTTATATATCATTAGAAAAAGATATCTTACATTACAATTACAATTCTCTGTAACATAATACTTCCCTCTCCTGGGTAAAGAAGTGGAGGACTATGGTATAAAATGATGCATGTGTTGTCAGGCATGATTATTTTGTTGGATATTTTTATTCAACTATTTTTGTTGTAAGAGAAGTATTAGATGGAGGGATGGATATTTTAATGAAATGATCTTGATGTCTAAAAGCAAAAGGCATCAATAAGGCTTTTCCTTTACAGAAAGAAAAAGTAGAGCAGTTAAAGATGGAAGGAGAATTACATTAGTATCTTGGTGACAAAAAATAACCACACAAAAATCAAGTACCAAATAAAAACATAACAATATAATCTCCCCAAGACATTATCCTTATTTTTGAAAAAAAAATTAAAAACCATCTTAATTCAGAGTCAAATCCAGTTGTGGACTCCTAAGCCTGAATGAGTCTGGAAAACTCAGAGGAGGGAAACCACAGAATGAAAGTATAGAAAAATGAGACTGAAGAGGAAAAAAAATAAACTAGGAGAATTTAGGCTAGGAAAGAGAACTTGAAAGGTGATTTACTAGTAGTCTTTAGGCATGCGAGTGCAAGGGTGACCAGCTGTTCTGCATTTCCACTGAGAATAGAATAAAAATAAATAGGTTTAAAGTCCAACATGAAGAAATTAAGTTAGCCCTATAGAAGAATGTCTGACAGGGAGGGTTGTTAAACATTGGAAGAGGTCACTGAAAGGGATTATGGGATCACCTTTGGAAAGCTTTAAAAGTAAGTTACTTTTTCTTTTGTCTGGCATTTTAAACATGATCCTCTCTAAAGAATGAGATGCACTTTCCAAGATCATTCTGGGTCTAAGTCTATTTGAGGCACAGCTAACTTGGGAATAATGTAGAGATTCTTAGATTGGAAATCATCCATAAACATGGGCAGTAGTGACAGGCTTCCATAAAAGTTGGGTCTGCTCTTCTTCCTGGTTTCTTTTTTGCTGCTAGGAAATTCACCCACTCGCCCAGGCTTAAAACTAGAGGAATTATCTTTGATTACTTTCTCACTATCATTCTTAAAATCTCTTGTCAAATAATGGCATAGGTCTTTGCAGATAGCAGACACTTAATTGATTAAGAAAAAGTGAATGAAGTCATATATTGTACTGCCATGACATTTCTTATATCATTCCTTTCTTTCTATTACTAGTGCAACATTAATCACTCTGGGTCATATTTTCCTCATCTGTAAAATGAGGGGGTTGGACTAAATGACCTGAGGCCCCAATCAGAACTAAAGCTATGATCCTTGTATCTTCTCTGTGCTTTACTTCCTTCATAAACAGAATGAATCTTATAACAGTACTCACCCTAAGGTTTGTGTTAAGGAAAGTACTGTAAATCTTAAAACTCTATATTTGTGACAAATTTCCTGCTAATAATCTCATAATCACTTCACTTTTGAACAACCCATTGGAGTCTATGAATTGACACTACAAATTTCATTGGTCCTAAATTGTAAGTTTCTTGGGGTCAAGGATAGTCTTCTGCCTCTTTTTGTGTCCCCAGTGCTCAGCACAATACAGGGCACATAGTAGGTGTTTAATATATATTTGTTGACTTGAACTCAGGTCTTCTGGAATATACAGTCAGTCCTATTTTCCTTCTATCATATTGAAATGACTTGCTCTGGAACTGGCAAATAGGTCTCTAAATGGAAGTTAGGCAAGGGTGTACTGGGAAATGTTTAACAAACAAAACAAAACAAACAAACAAACAAACAAAAATGAAATGTACATATATCCATATAGATACAAATATTTATGTACATATATATGTCTCTCTATATATATTTATATGTGTGTACATATATATGTGTATATATATATATATACATAAATTATACAGTACCCTAAATACTTTTGAGTTAAATTTGCATTATTAGCATTTTCCCTTTCCTTTCTTAAATTTAGACAATTATGGCAGCTAGGTGGTGGTGCAGTGAATAGAGCACCAGTGCTGGAGTTGGGAGGACCTGAGTTCAAATCCGGCCTCAGAAACTTGACACTTACTAACCACGGGACCTTGGGCAAGTCACTTAACTCCAACTTGCCCTGCCTCGCCTCCTCCAAAAAGCAAAAACAAAAAATCTAGATAATCAACAAAACAATAATCAAGCCATGATTTATATATCCTTTGTTCTAAGATGTAAATGCTCACACTGAAAATTTAACCCTTAGGCTCTTTGGAACTGGTTTGATCTAGTTCCAGTACACTCCTGAGGCTAGATCTTTTTCCCTCTAACTCCTATTCTCTTTCTACTGGACAAGGTCTCCTCATTGGAGAAACAGCTAAGCTTAGCTCCTAAAAAAGCTAATGGATACAGGTGACACTTTTCCCATAGCAACTTTCCTTTGGAATTTATTAAGTCTGATTACCTTAGGCCCAGGGTCTCATTTTAAGGGAATTGTAGGATCATCATCACCTCTAAAATATATTGCCTATTTCACCCTGGACAAGTCATTTACCTCTTGGTGCCCTAGGCAGCTCTCTATGACCAGAAGTTTCAAAGAATTTACTCTGATAGAGTAAGTTTCATCTTACTGATTAAATCATAGCTCTAGTCCCTATACTAGGATAAGGGCAAACATCCTTCAAAGATTGTAGAGCACTTTCCATATAGTATCTCATTTGGTCTTCACAATAATCCTGAAGCAAATACTATTATGATCCCCATTTTATAGGTGAGGAAGTCAAGGCTGGGGAAGAGTAAGTAAATTTTTACTTAACTAAAAACTTAACAATTTTAAGTGGAAAGATTCAAGGTCTTATTTGCTCTAGGAAACAAGACCTTGGTCAAGTCCCTTTAACTCACTTTCCCTCGTTTTCCTTATCTGTAAAATGATAAGATTGAATTAGATCACGTCTGAGGACCTTTTCAGCACTGGAGGATGCTTCTATGACCTCTTATGTGACAATACCCACCTGTCTCATGAGATCACAGGTTTGCATTTGTAGAAGACATCAGATGGCATCTAGACCCAGTCCTTTGTTGAACATATGAAAAAACAAATCCCCAAGAAGGGAATCTAGGTTTTCCCAAGGTCCCACAGGTTAAAAAAAAATCAGGGGTAGCATGAGCCCAAGTGTTCTGAATTCCAACCTAGTGCTCTGCCCACTGCTACATGAAGCCAGTTTATTATTACAGCTGCTTAAACAATAAATAAGCGATCAAAGATCACCTGAATTTGGGTTTGTAAAATTTTTCAACCACTCCGGTCATCATATACACAAAAAGCATGAAATTAGTCCACCTTCCTCAAAAACCATTCATCACATCCCTAATTGAAAGTGGGGCTGCATAGTGACTTAGTCCCTCCCCTTTAGGAGATTTCACACCCTTCTAAATCATGCTAAATTAGCTTCCTTTAACCCCAGAGTGGCAGCAGATTTCTCTTCCTCTTGTGAGTGTCAATGACACCTGCAGTTGTGTTACCCTGGGTATAATTGTCCAATCATAAATAACAAGACAAAGTATCTTCCTGCCAAAGCTTCTTCTCCTAGGTTTAATTATTAAGCATTAAGCATTGGACCCAGAGATGTGCCAGGCCTAGAATCTGAATCTCCAAACACAGCTAATCCCCAAAAGAGTACCACTTCCTTGGTCCTTACCTGTTATTCTAAAGCCACTGAGTTTAGAATTATACTGGGCAGCTGATAAATGTAGGGGAACCAAAGAAAAGGAGTATACTCCACTTTTTACTAAAATCTGTTTTGCTTTTAAATATGTAATTCCTATGTCTTCAGGTGGTATGTACCATTAGAATGACTGACTTTCCCAGAACTTCTTTTAGCAAAATAGGATTTTATTTATCACAGAGAGTTTATCACAGGAATATGCCCAGACTTCACTGGGCACAGTGAAAAATTCAGAACAGACGGATCCAAGGATGGTAAAGCTATTTAACCGAGTTATTTTCTTATTTGGAAATTTGCTCAAGGGTTTCCCATATCCCTTGCTTTCTACCCAAAAGGAACTAAAACCCAAAGTGAAATAAGAGAGATTTGAAGTGCATTGGACTATGAAAAGGTCTGTTTTGCTCATTCACCGAAAGTGTTACTTGTACTGCATACATACAGAGTATTTGGGAGTTGGGGAGGACTCCAGAAGACATCAGTTCAATCTAATCATTTAATAGGAAAGGTCATGCAAGTGGCAGAGCTGGGATTGAAATTCATGTCTTCTGACTATAGAAGTCATTTTGTCTCTATCTTCAAGGTATATCTCATCATTGAATGTAAAATGTAGATACAGATTGATATCTATTAAATCTAAAATGAATTGCAGAAAGATGCCTCTAATTTCTTTTGGTCCATTTTTGAACCAAGAATTTCCCAACAAGTTCTATATGGCAAAGAAGGATTAGCAACTGAGATTATAAATTTGAATAGTTGACTAATAATCTCAGAGTTCAATGGCACATTAGAGATTATCCATTTCCAATGGTACATGCATAAGAATCCCCTCTACAAGACCCATCAATTGCCTAAAAGTTTTAAATGACAGGGATCTCATTACCTCCCAAGACAAGCCATCGAACTTTGGGAGCAATCTATTACAAAGTTTATCCTACTGTAAAGTTGAAATCTGCCTCCTTGGAACTTTCATCCATTCTTCCTTGTTCCATTCTCAAAAACTAAGAAGGAAAATCTAGTTATTATCACATGGTGACATTTAATAAGTAGAGATATTTTATGTGACCTCCCATGCGGGAGGAAATTTCTTTAAGATAAACATTCCAATAAACCAACACTTTTTTTCTAAGAGTCATTAAAAATGAGACAGCAACAATTCCTCCCTGGCAGCCCTAACATTGCTACCTCTGGTTCAGAAATATGAAGTCCATCAAGGAGAATATACAAGCAAGGTAATCCGATTAGAATGGCTAAGTGGGTAGGTATGGCTTCTCCTGGGGATTTGAGCTTCAAACATCTCATAGACTCCCACTATACTGAGGTGGCTAGGTGGCACAATGAGTAGAGTGCCAGCCCTGTAGTCAGAAGGACCTGAGTTCAGATCCGGCCTCAGACACTTAACACACACAGAACAAAAACCTAGCCATGTGACCTTGGGCAGGTTATTTAACCCCAATTGCCCTCCAAAAAGCAAAAAAAAAAAAATTGGTTCTAGGTTTCTTTCCCTTATGCTGGATTCTCTTTGGTGTTCTAAGGTATAAGTGAAAAAGACCTCTCTGGATTTTAAGAAGACTTGACTCAAATCTTTGCTTTTCCATTTACTGCCTGTATGACATCTGACAAGTCACTCAACCCCTGGTGTAAACCTTAATAGATTTGTTATATGCCAGTAAACAAAGAAACTATTAGATCCTTGCAGTAACTTGAGGTTATCATTATAAGCATCAATTATTATTCTATAAATATGTACAAGGGCTAGTAAGCATTTACTATGTTTCTGGACATTGTAATAAACACAAGAGATACAAAGGCAAAAACAGTTCATGCCTTAATGGAACTTACACTTTCACTCTAAAACTCAAATGAGAACATGTGTGTCCATAAATGCACTCAAGATACATATGAAGTAGATAGAAGTTATTCTTAGAAAGGAAGGTTCTAGCAGTTTGAGGTGTGAGGGACAGCCAATGTCAAAGCAGAGAGATGAGTAGCATTGTCATGCCTGAGAAACTACAAAAAGACCAATTTGAATGCATGGAAAAAAGTAATTTGTAGGATCACAGGAAATATAGGAAAGAGCCGGATGGCAAAGAGCCTTAAATGCCAAATAGAAGAGTTTATAATTGACCCTAAAGTTAATGGCGGAGTCATTGGTATTTACTGACTATGGAGTTAATATGATTAGATGTGAGCTTTAGGAAAAATCACTTTGGCATTCATAAGAAGGATGGATTGGATTGGGGAGAGATGAAGTTGGGAGAAGAATTAGGAGATTATTGCTATGATAGTCTAGATGACACTTGATCAGGATTTGAACTAGGGTGCTGGCTATGTGAGTGCAGAGAAAGGGAGGTACATGAGAGATGTAATAGAAAAAGAAATGTGTATTCATTTTCTGAATGGATGGATGGATGAATGGAAGGATGGAAGCATGAATAACAAAACTTCATTTTCACAGAGCACATTGAACTTTCTAAAGTGTTCTATTAGTTTATTTTGCTCAGGTAATACTTTCACTTGAGTTTTATGACTAAAACCTTGCTTTTCTGAAAGGATAACTAAGAACGATTAGGTTGTGTTTTTTTTCATTTTTCTTTCTTTGAGTATGATGGGTATTTAAGATGGAGGATTTGATTTCTACTGAAGTTGTTATTATTGATGCAGTATCAAAAGTTATTAATGAAGCATCAATAACACTGGTGGGGGTGGGCAGAGAATGGTTCTTTAGGGGAACATTGTAATGCAATTTTTTAAAACATTGGTTCTTGGACAAAACATTTTTTTCTTTCTTTTTTTTTTAATTAATTTATTAGTTTAGTTTCAGTTAACAAGATACAATTCCATAGTTCCTTGATTTTCAAATTTCCTATAATTCCCTCCCCCCTCCCCCCATGACAGCATATAGTCTAGTATAGGATCTGCAAATACATTCATATTAGACATTATTCCAATTACAAAGGCGTATTGTACTAGGTGGGATGAAAGATGGTAAAGAAGAAATAAAACCAAACAATGAAAAGAAAAAAGATCATTTAGTTTGCTTCCATCAGGATTCAGGCTCAGTTCTTTCTAGTTATCTGGAATGCCTATGCCCTAGCGAAGGACCCCAGAACACCAGCAGCTATGGCGATTCCAGAATTATCAACACAGACATGCCTAGGACAAAGTGAGAGATTAGTGCCCTATGGACTTATTCATATTAGACATTATTCCAATTACAAAGGCGTATTGTACTAGGTGGGATGAAAGATGGTAAAGAAGAAATAAAACCAAACAATGAAAAGAAAAAGATCATTTAGTTTGCTTCCATCAGGATTCAGGCTCAGTTCTTTCTAGTTATATCTCTGGATGTCTCATTTCTCTCTTTCTTGTATCTTTCGGGATTGACTTATATCACTGCATTTCTGAAAAGAGTCCAGTCTGTCATAGTTGGTCATCACACATATGGTATGTCTGTGATTGTATACAAATTTCTTCTGATTCTACTCTTCTCGCTCAGCATCAGTTTGTATAAGTCTCTCCAGGTAATTATGAAATCCGTCACCTCCTCGTTTCTTATAGCACAATAATATTTCATTACATTCATATACCACAACTTGTTTAACCATTCCCCAATTGATGGGCACCCCTTTAGTTTCCAATTCTTTGCAACCACAAAAAGTGCTGCTATAAATATTTTTGTACATATGGGTCTTCCTCCCACTTCTTTGATCTCTTTGGGATATAACCCTAGAAGTGGTATTGTTGGGTCAAAGGGTATGAAATTATTTATAGTCCTTTGGGCATAACTCCAGATTGCTCTCCAGAATGGTTGGATAGGTTCACAACTCCACCAGCAATGTATTAGTGTTCCAATTTGTCCACATCCTCTCGAGCATTTGTCACTTTCTTGTTTTGTCATCTTAGCCAATCTGACTGGAGAGATGTGGTATCTCAGAGTTGTTTTGATTTGCATTTCTCTAATCAATAGTGATTTAGAGCATTTCTTCATATGCTTATAGATATCTTTAATTTCTTTCTCTGAAAACTGCCTGTTCATATCCTTTGACCATTTATCAATTGGGGAATGGACAGAACATTTTTAGCGAGCTGTGTCAATGTGCAGACAGTAGTATCTTCCAAAGTTTCTAATGGTGCCATAGGAGCTCAGATGCAAGTCTGTTTTGCCAGGCTACATGCACTAAGAACACCAAAAGGCAAGCAGAAAGAGATGGGGATTGAGAATGACCAATTGGCAATTCCTCCAGGTATAAACCACTGCAGTGTGCTGCACAAGGGTCCCCTTGCTCTCAAGATCAAGCCAATGCCTGTCTTCTTATCAAATGAGATTTTCACCAGATATAAACATGCAGATAAATAACTCCTTCTCTCCTCACTTCAGCTGTCAAATGGCTGAATAACATTGTGTCTGGCAAGGTTCCCATTGCAGAGAATTCATTTAATTCCTTAGCACAGTTTACATTAATTTCATTTCTGTTTTCCTGCCCTCGTCTACTTTCATGGAATTCTCCCAGGAATAGCTGCTCAAGGATTGTGTACTGTTGTATCCAGCTGCAAGGGGCTGGGCTGCAGGCCAATGTGTGTGAATGCTGGGAAGGTCAATGGGTCAGCAGCAAGCTGGCTGGGCCCTGCTCCCTCTCTGTCCTCTGAGGAGCTGCTCCACACTTCATCACAGAGGAAAGCATCTCCCGCAGCCATTTGAGTCTTGTGCAACCAAAATACACCAAAGTCGAAAGTGAAGCCCCGGAATGCAGGGGTCAGATCTGAATGCAGCAGATGGAGGAGAAGGGCAGGATACCAGAGGGAAGATATTAGAAAGCTGGAACATTTCAGAGATAATCTGATTTAATCTGATTTAAAAGATGCATCTCTGGGACCAAGCAGGGGAGCAAACCAATAAATTCCCATCCCGCTGTGGTCAATAAGAGGAGGATGTGTTACTCCTAGTAATGGAAGCAATAAGTTAGGAAGATTGAGTCCCTGAATGAAGCATGAATGGGACTCATGCTGATCCTTGGAATGGCTAGTGTCAACAAAGTCCCTAATCCTCAGGCTTCTCTTTCACTTATGAATTTGCCAAAGGGAACAACCTAGAGACTACCACCTTTCAATGCATGTTTTCAATACTCCCCTGGTTGCTAGCAGTCATTTTTCAGACCTCTGTACTTGAATTTATCTTCCAAGCCCAGAATCCTTGATTTTCAGGTTTATGTGTGTACACGATCTGTTTAGTGCTCCAGGTAAAGAAGACAACTATCTCTTCCTTGTATGTGGTTTTCCATCCCCAGTCTCTGTGCGTTTGCTCCTTATCTTTGCTTCTCAGAATCCCTGCTGACCTCCAAGGTTCAGCTCAAATGTTCTATCAGCAGTGAAATCTTCCCGATCCTTGCTCCTTTCCTTCAGTCTGTCACAGCTCTCTCTCTCCTCAAATGACAGTATATTTAGTTATCTACATGTGTGTTATAACCTGCAATGTCTACACTCCTTGACAGGAGGGGCTGTTCAAGTTTTGGCTTCGTATTGCCAGCCTAACACATCTTTTACTTGGGAGATACTTAACAAGAACACATTAAATTAAGTCAAATTAAAGTCAATAAATACGGCATATCCCTATTCATAGAGTTAGTGTAAGTTGGAGCCCAGACCTTCAGACTCCAAGGTCACTCTCCATGATCTTTCCACAATATTATGGCTGCCTCTTTACCTACATAGAGTATATTTTCAGAATCATAGTTTAACATATATGTATTAAAGACAGGTAACACTTTCACAAAATCTTATGAAAAATATACCTTTCCTCTCTCATAACATGGACTACACTAGAAAAACATATACAATCTATGGTCACTTTACCTTTAACCGATGAGCCACATTGTAGTGCTAATTGTCCCTTTCACCAACTTTCAAGGCAGGTCATATTCCACTCCAGTGTATATCTTATTGTTAATCTAACTGCTCCTTGTATTATTGGGCCTTTCTTCTCTAAGTGTGTTTTTATATCCAATTTTACATTTCTCTTGACCTCCATGTCCTTCAGGGTTTAAAAATAAATAAATGCTTGAAGAGTATAACCTTTCTTAACAAGGGTAAAGGATGGGGTCTTTGTTCTGCCACTGCTTTCTGTCTTTAAAAAGGAATGAACTTGGGAATGCCTAGACATCACTGAGTTAAGGTCACTTGAAGAAGAATGTATGTACTCATCACTCATAAAACACTCCAGTGCTGTCAAAGTTCATACTTGACATATACTCTTGGACAGAGCCCTTTTAAAGAGAGAGTGGCCACAAAGTTGAAAGAGCTGTTAGAAAGATCCAGAACTGAGATGGTTAGGAGGAAAACAGCTGTAGGTACATAAAGTTTGATGAATTTGGGAGCTACAGGAATATGAGCTGGCATCAGGTAAACAACAGTGACAAAGCAAAAGAGGAATAAATTCCTAGACAAATGCCAGATATTTCTAGACTTCAGCTTCTGGATACAGGAGAAGGGTTCTTAAGCCAACAGAAAACTATTGATAAAGAACAGGGAAGAATGGAGCCCCAATGTGGAGGGTCAAACCAGATCTGGTCCTTAACTAGTTTTATGAGTCATGTGAGCTGTGTAGGGATCAGGGAAAGAGAATTGACCTTCCAGAAATCCAAGCTCAAGGTGGTTCTAACCCTCCAGAGTGTATACTGATAGAGGGGATAAAGATCCTTGCTGGATGTGGGGCTCTTTGACCCTTTAATGACATTCACTACATACTTTTATCTGGAAGACTCAGCTCTAGGATAGTACTAAGATTCTGAGTATGAGTCTAGAAATAGTTAGATAGATGGATAGATAGATAGAAAATAGATATTCTCGATAGATAGATAAATAGATGATAGACAAAATAGATGATTGATAGACTAGATAGATGATAGAAGGAAAGAAAGAAAGAAAGAAAGAAAGAAAGAAAGAAAGAAAGAAAGAAAGAAAGAAAGAAAGCAAGAAAGCAGAAGGAAGGGAAGGAAAATGATTAACAATGGCTTTCTGGTGGAAAAAAATGTACACATGACACTTAGGTTAACAAAATAGTAACACTTCTCCATGACTTTCTTAAGCCCAAGCAAATGATAAATCAATCCTTGATTTATAGCATTTGCCAATTAGATAGACAGACAGACATGGATAACTTGTTATGGACTTGCTAAGTGCTAAGCCACTGATGTCAGATTCCAATAGAAATAGATTCCCATGGGATGTATATTGACTTAAAACATCACAAATTAACATTGTCTATATCATATTGAATTTTTATCTATTTTAAACATTTCCCAATTATATTTTAATCTGGTTCCTAGAGTTATGATGGGCTTGTGACCCACAGACCATAAGGTTAAAACCTCTGTCCAAGCAATACAAACTTAAGGCCTTACTATGTAAGCTGAGCAATAATGGAAATACAAATAAGTAAGGCAGTCTTTTCTCTGAAGAAGCTTTTATTCTGATAGACTAAAACAATAATAAAGGGGAGCTGTAAAGTGAAGGTGGGGGCAATCGGCAAAGAGGAAGAAGAGGAGAAGTCAGGAGAGTGGAGTTGTGAATGGAATGGACTGTATCTATACAACATATACATATATATGTTTGCATATATTTATGTGTATACACATAAATGTGTGTGTGTGTGTGTGTGTGTGTGTGTGTGTGTGTGTGTGTGTGTGTAAAATGGAGACCTGGACATGAACCAGATTCTGATGTGCCCAGGGAAAACCCCAGGTAGAGGTATGAGCTGAGGAGGGTTTTTATATGACAAGCCCACAGGACTAAACCTGGTCCCTATAAACTTCAGTTTCAGTTCTAGGTCACAAGCTGTAAATAAATAAATCTCTAATTTATAATGATCTTTCCTTCCCAGACCTTTTTCTTCCTCCTCCACAAAACCTGACATGCAACTTTATTTATGCCTTTCTTATGCCTTCTTAGTATTTTTTCTCTATGAGAGGTACCTGTGATGCCTATTCACATGGTCATGTATCCCTTGGAGTTATCAGGAATATCTATCAAACTCCTCACTAAGCCATGTACTTTGTACACAATAGGTGCTTAATAAAATCTTTTGGACTGAATTATTGAATTGAATCCATTTGTGGTCTCTCTGATCATTCTTCCATTCACAAGGGAAAACAAAACCCACTGGCAGCTCCAATTTCTTCTTCAGTCTGTTCTCTATTAAAATAAAAATTAAATCAAATTAAAAAGTTTCCCACTTTGGGCTTTGCACTTAAAGAGAAGAGAAGAACTTTGTCCTTTAGGAGAGGAGGACTTAAAAAAATAAATAAACCAAATAAATCCAATAAGCCCCCTACTAGCAGTTCTGATTTCTCTTTCTTTTCTTCAACATTTAGGGAAAGAAAAAAAAAAAAAGAATTCTCCACTTCCTTACATTAAATGCCCTCTCTCTGTATTACATTGAGACAGAAAAAAAAGAAAAAAATCATTTTTCTCAGCTGCTATGGGATAGTAAATACAGAGATCAGGGATTAGGACTTTCATGAAAAAGGGAATTTCATCAGTAATCAATCAACAAACCTCCACTGGGTGTTTCCTCTCTGCCCAGAACTGGCACAACAGGCTGAAGCCCAGAGCAAGGAAGAACATAATTCAGACCCTGGGCATAGTTTTGCAATAGTAACTTTTATTCAATGATTGATTCCTGAGACTTTGAAATGGGGTTGGGGGAATGAAAGTACTAAAAACAACTGACAAAAACTGAGCTCCAAAATCAACTTTATAGTCCCCATCCCTGATCCACTATCCATTTCCTGAGAAGTATCCCTACCAAGCTAGCTATCTGTCAGAGAAGGAAAAGCTAAGGTCCAATCTGTCCATTCATTCGTTTCTCACTTTACGATATATACATATGTGTAGAGGTGTGTGTGTGTATATGTATGTATGTGTGTGTGCATGTGTGTATGTGTGTGTGCATGTGTGTGGAGAGAGAGAGAGAGAGAAATTTAATCTATAGGTGTGTGTGCATGTATATGCACATGTTAGGCAGAAACCACAAATGTTTTATACATGTATTATAAAGTACATATGTGTATTGCACACACATAATACTCATGATAGAAGGGTTACATACATTCTTAATGTGTGTATGCATATACCTACATGTATACATGAATTTGTTTTATATATGAATGTATGTGTATGTATACACATATGTGTATATGCATGTATATATATATATAGACATATATAAATTATTTTCCCTTTCATGAGAGAAGAGGTCATATTTATTATGTGTATGCTATATATACATACAATAGTGTATATATACATACATGTATGTTGCAATCCTTTTGTGTATATATGTGTATGTGTGTGTGTGTGTTTCACACATATAATCCCTTCATAAAACTTAGAGTTAATAGCAGATAACTGTAATTAAGCCAACTAAGGAAGGGACCTCTAGGTCATTTTTCCACATTCCAGTATCCATGAGTACACTTTCTCCCTAAATGCAGATAATTACTCAGGCCACAGTCTGATCTGAATTTGCTATAGGCACCAGAATTTCTAGAAATTCTTGCTTTAACACTGTGTATCCTAAATAATGAGGAATAGGGGAAAAAATCAAATACCTTCATGAACTATTGGGCAAGAGTCATTACTAGAGGTAATAAAAAAAAAAGATTCCACATAGAAAACAACATGTGAGTTGGGTTTTAAAAGTTGAGTAGGAATTAAAAAGTTGAGAAAGGGGGAAGATTAATATTCTATGAGCAAGGAATATAATAAGTTTGGAGTGAGAAGAGTATAGGTTATTCTTTGGGGGAACAGAGTAAACTAGTCTGAATAGAAGGGAATAACATGGGATCACATTGTAGATATGGGATGGCAGAAGATTTTGGAAAGTCTTGATTGCCAAGAAAATGAGTTTTAATTTTACTTGGTACATTGAGCACTTAAACTTTTTCAACAGAGAACTTGAAGAGATCTATGCATAAGAAAGTTAATTGTAGTGGCAGGTATGTGGAGGAAGATAGAACAGTGAAAGACAAATTGCATTATTGAACAGGGAGAAGGTGTGATATGATCTGAGCTGAGTCTTAAGTAAATGATTTGGGAAGCTTAGTGGAGAATGCACTGGGAAAGAGTGTAAGTCAGAAAGACCAATTAACAAGTCATTATAATAGTCCAAGCAAGCCATGAGGCCTTCAACTAGACTGCTGAGCACATGATTGGAGAGAAAGGAACATATTCAAGTGATAATCATATGAGTAAAATTGTCCAAACCTGGCAATATATTGGATAATAAGGCGGGGGGAGAGAAGTGTTGTTGTAGAGTTTACGCTGACAATGACATTATGAACCTAAGTGACTGGGAGGACGGTGACATCTTCATCAGAAATAGGGGTCTTTGGAAGAACATCCTTTTTAGGAGGAAGAGATGATGAGTCCCTTTTGGACATGCTGAATTTAAGATATTCATGGGGAATTCAGGTTGACATGGCCATTAGGCAGTTGTAATTTCGAGCCTGGGGTTGCAGGTAGAGCTTAGCACTGAATATAGAAATGTAGGCTATCTGCCAAGAAAACCCCAAATGAGGTCATCAAGACTAACTGAAATAACTGAACAACAACAGTAGTCACCCCTTTTCCTTCCCCACCTTTGACTATAGGCTTCTTCAGGGCAGGGACTGGTCTGTTTTTGCTTTTGTAACCCCAGGGCCTACCTAGCAATATCTTTGCACATGACACACTAAACGGAATTGAAGAATCTTATTAATCTTAAGCACAAGTGGGAGAGGAGATGGAGAAGTGAAGAGAATACTGGATTGGGAGCCAGTCTCTGCTTGAATCTTTATTCTCTTTCTATGGGGTAAACATCAGGCAAAATACCTTAACTTTCTTGATGATCAGTTTTCTCATCTGCAAAATGACAAGATTAAACACGATGGTCTCTGCAGTCCTTTTTAGTCCTCTCAAATCTTTTCTAGCTAGAGGGGGCGAGCTCAGCCCTCTTCCAATGGCCATTCCTCCTATTAAAAGAAATCCCAATAAAAGAGCACTCAATGGGGTTGGAAAGTGAACTTTTCTCCTCTCTCAGAATAAGGCCAAAGGGCATCAGCCAAAGTTTGTGAAACTGAGGCTCATAGCCTGTGAAGCCAGGCCTTTGAACGAACAAAGAAGTTTCCGCCGGGAATCCTCTAATCCGGCTCATATGCTTTGAAATCCTTTAGGGAGCTCTTTTTAAAAGATATAACACTTCTGCTCTAGTTTGCATCACCATTTGGTTTAATTATTATTCATAATTGTGAAATAATTAGATAAAACGATGATGTAAACCCCAGTGGAAAATAGACATCTTTTAAGAAGACGGATGCTTTTCGTCACTTAAAAGGGAGAGAATATAACTTACTGGAGAAAAAATCTAATTAGAAAAGCAGACACATCTTCTCCCTCTCCTCATATTTCAGGCAAGCTGGCAACTGCTCAGAAATGATCAGAGAGTGGCCTATTTCTCAAGGACCCCAAGAGAGCCTGGTAATTTAAATCATCATCTCAGGAAAGAGCCTTGAGCACTCGCCTTTGGCATTTTATGATCTTCAGGCGGGAGAGCCGCTTGGCTTTCTCCATTGGCATGGCCACACTGACAATGGCTGAAGGAAAGCCCAGGTCACCCCTACACCAAGATGAAATCGGAAGTCCTGCCAAGAGAAACACATTTGAGTGAGGAGACAGAAATATTTAAGATGATGTTGTTCCTGAGTGGAACGAAAACAATACTCCTCTCCAAAGTTACAAATCACTTTCCAGAAGAATAAGGCAGTGGGACTAGGGGTAATTTGGGGTTTTTCAGATTTGGGCTCCATCTGAATTCCCAAACCTCAAAATCCTTAAATAAGTATGGATCCCTGTTCTTACTTAGGTATTTTAATATTGAGAAATTACCTTCCTTAGAGCATGCTTTGGTTTTTTACATTTTCAAAAGTGGTTAAACTAGAATAAGTCCCTGCCTAAATATCCTCTCTTTGGGAGTAGAGCAGGCTTATCCACCTCGATAAGGTTGGACTGGACTACTGGGTTTGCTCAGAGAAGGAAAAGGGAGAGGAATGTAGTCAGCCTGTTCACTAATGAGTTCTAGCTCTGCTTTCAGTCACTCGGTTCATCTGCACATATGACTTTTCCAGAGCTTTGCCTCAATGGGAGGCCTCAGTGCAAAGTCAGACTTCTGAGAATCAGTGTCCACCTAAAATCCAAGATAACACATACACACACACACACACACACACACACACACACACACACACACACACACACAGCCCAACTACCCGTTATTCTATCACAAAGAAAAGGTAACACCTAATTCAGGGATTCTTCCATCCAGCGTTATCTTCCTGACAGTTGCTATTTCTCAGAAGCAAAGCCCCAGGTGAGTTGACCCTTTCAGTTCTAAAACTCTTGGCCTAGGGCCACACTGTCCTCACTGGTGGGGTACTCATTGGCCTCCTATATCCAGGTCTGGTTCCAGTTACACTTCACTGCTCTAGCTCTCTCCTCACCAGCTAGATGTTTCAGTGCAAAGAGCATTGGGCTTGGAGGCCAGAAGTCCTGGACTCAATCCAATCTCTGATAAATTACTAGTTGTGTGGTTCTAAGCAATAACTTAACTTCTGTTCACCTCAGTTTCCTTATCTGTAAAATGGGGGTGATAATAATAGCATATTTCTCCCAGGGTTCTTGTCAGAATAAAATAACATAAAGTACTTTAAAAGTACCTGACACATACATAGTAGATGGTAAATAAAGGTTTATTTCCTTCCTTTATTTCTTCCTCCCTTCCTCCCTCCTTGCTCTCCTTCTCTCTCCCTCCCTCTCTCTTCCTTTGCTCCTTCCTTCCTTTTTTCTTCCTTCCTTCTTCTCTCCCTTTCCTACTCCCTCTCTTCCTCTCCTTCCCTCTATTCTTTCCTTCCTCCCTCTCTCCCTTCTTCTCTCCCTCCCTCCCTTCCTTCTTTCCTTCCTTCCTTCCCTCCTTCTCTCTCTCTCCCTCTCTCTCTCTCTCTCTCTCTCTCTCTCTCTCTCTCTCTCTCTCTCTCTTTCTTTCTTTCTTTCTTCCTCCACTTCTGGGTAAGCCCTCTCCATCTTAAAATTACTCTAGTAAAAACAAAATTTCAACAGCCTGTTCTTTAAAGTCCTCCATATTTTTTCTTCCACTTAACTTTTCCATCTAATTTCATGCTGCTCCATTATTTGTTGAATTGAATGATTGTTGAATTTCAAGTAAAAAATGTTGCCTTTTTTTCCTTGACCTGGATCATCTGGATGACTGAATTAATCTACTTGATTACGCATATTTTGACATACTCGGTATGCCCCACACACTCTTCCTGCTCATAGCTTTAATAACAAAACAAAAAAATCAAACTAAGGGGCGTAGAGTTTTGTTGTTATTGTTTTGTTTTTGACATACATTTATATATTCCTTGCTGATAAGTTCCAATAACACCACCAGGAGTGCACTAAGGTAAATGCTTAACCACCAACTCTCCAGGAAAAAAAAAATTAAACTGCATATCATATACTTTTACATTTAATCTGCTTTATTATTAATAGTTTCTCTATTACTTTTATAAGTCTAAACAATCTCTAAAACAATAAATCAAGGCCCAATTTGTAGCATTAACCAAATTCCAAGGTTTAATACTCACATCTATCATTTGGCAGTCTCATCGAAGCTGACTCCAGCACACCTGTGCTGTTGATGTAGGTACTGAGAAATAATAATGCTATTCATCTGCATTTTTCTTCAAATTTGGGGGCATTCAGACTCCTGACCATGGTTGTGATCATAAGCCAGTGTCTTTAGGAGCAACCTTCCAATTGTCTCTAGGGTCTATGTCATGGAATCATCTTCCATCTGACATGGCTTGTAAATGATAACTAGAAGAAGTAAATGCTCTTTAGCAGGTTTTCCAAAGTAACCTTCTTTATATTGCATTATCTACTACAGAAAAAAAAATAGAGATGTTCCAGGTTAATACCTCTGGAAATATGTAAATCCCCCCAATACATACATAATACATACATGCATGCATGCATGCATGCATACATGTACATACACATATGAATAGGAATAATGTAGTATTCAGGGGAGATGAAAGACAATATAGCATCCTCAATATAAGGTCAATTTTACCATCAGGAAGATCTAAGTTCAATTATTGCCTCGAGCTCAATGTGATCAAAATAGAAATTCTCCTCTTCTAAACTCATTCCTCCTCTTAATTTTTCTATATTTGTCAAGAGCACCAACATTCTTCTGGTCACCCAGGTTTACACCCTATAAAAATCCTTGATTTTTCACACTGACTTAGTCCCCAAACCCAATAAACTCCTAAATTCTCCTGATTTTACAAACCTCCTTAGTATTACTCGACCCATATTCTTCTCCACTTACACCAAAGTCATCCTCATTCAGGTTCTCATCACCTTTTGCCTGGACAATTACAATAACCTTCCAATTAATCTAACTCTTTCAAGTCCTTTTTCCAAGGAATAATCCACACAGCTATTAAACTGATATTTCTAAAGCACAATCCTTACTTATGAAACTTTTTGTTCAGTCATTTTCAGTCATGTCTGACTCTTTGTGACCCCTTTTAGGGATTCATTAGCAAAGATGCTGGAGTGGTTCTTCTCCAACTCATTTTATATATGAGAAAACTGAGGCAAACAAGGTTAATTGACTTGTCCAGGGTCTCACAGCTAATAAGTATCTGAGACCAGATTTGAATTCAGGAAGATGAATCTTCTTGAATCCTGGCCCAGCACTCTATCCACTGCACCATCTAGCCACCAGTGGCTCCCTATCACTGCTAGATTCTATTCTGCCTTAGTGGAGGAAGTTTCCACTCTTGAAGAACCCTACATCAATGGAATTACCAGTTTAGATAAGGAGGAGGGGAAATGCTAAAGATGGTTGTTCACATTGTCACATTATCTAGGTTAATTAATTCATGTTGTATTCTTAGAAAACCATCCATACACTTGGTAAGCCTACTTTCTGTTGGAGTGGAATCAGGGCAGAGTTTAAAGTACGGCAGAAATCCAGAATTAGTGGCAAGAAGTACCTGGCACAACCCTGCACATAGACTTTCAAAATTGTTGTTATCACAAAGCTGCCTTTCTAATTCATGGCCCAGTTGGTTAGAGGACCATGTCAGTGATGCCAACTGCATATTTTCAATCCCCATGAGGGTAGCTAATTCTACTATTTTCCATAAACTCTGGTCCTTTGCATGCCTATGGTCACATGAAGGATAGGGCTAAGAGAGAGTATGAATATATCAGGGAAAATCCATCTACATGTATTACAATCCCCTATGGCCAGTCTCTTAGCATCTTGTACACAAGACCACAGGTGGTGATTTTTAAATAACATCATTTCCTCAAAAACCTGATTCTTAACAGGTCTATTATGAGGTACTTGTTGTTTACACTTTGTTAAGTCTACTCTATTCTGTTCAGTATATAATATTTGGAAACAAATAACACTGATTTTTTTCCCTTGGGTAATTCTTGAGTAATTAGTGTCATGGTTGCATAAATGCTTTCTGAAATGAGGAGAAAAATTATTTTTAAGAGTTTGTTTTTTTTCTCCCTTTGTTGAAGTATGGTTTAATGTTTATTATCATAATTTCTGATTGCTATTGCACAACTTCAAGTGATGCATTCTTTCCTCAGCAAGCTATTATTTGGCTCACATCCCCATTTTGTGCATTAATATCACTCAAGGTTATACAATAACAATCAGAAATTATGATAATAAACATTGAACCACATTTCAACAGAAAAGAGTAAAACAAACTCTTTCATGTGTGGATTTTCTTTTCATTACCATAGCATCTTATGCTTCAGTGACATTTTAATTGCCAAGAAATTACCCAAGAAAATATGTAATTGTTTCTAGCAATTGACAGTGATTCTATATGCAACACCTTTTATATGCTCTAGGAATTTCCCCCATGTGACCTTTTAACCCTGGCTTTTAGATTTAATTGATTGCATTCTGTTTTTAAACTAAAGTTTGATTGAAACACAATTACTAAAGCACATAAGCAATTTGTGGTGGGTTGTGTCTTGTTTCAATGACCCTGAAAACAATTTTGATAATGACCACTATTATCCTGATTATCCTGATGGATTTATGGTGATTATATCTATTTCCCACCCTATTCTCACGTAAAAATATTTACTTTCTCTGAATGGTTTTATTAATCATCCAGAAATTTCATAGTTCATTTAAAAGAAGAACATTTCTTAAGTGGCTATCCAAAAGTTTTAGTATTCTCCTTTCATTTCGTAGTCCTGCACTAAGAGAGGGAGAGAAAACATTAGCTTTTAGAGAGATGGGACTATTCTGAAGGAACCTTAGTAAGGGTCCTTCCATCTCCCAAGTTCTATCATTCTATGGAATATAATGGATCAATTCTCTGCATTAAAAATTGATTACACGAGTATGACATTTCTCTGTTGCTGATTTATTCACTTGACTTCTTGTTCTAATCATAAGAACTTTTATACATTAACAAAGAGAAATTTGAGGGGTGGCTAGGTGGCACAGTGAGTAAGAGCGCCAACCCCAGAGTCAGGAGGACCTGGGATCGGTTCTGGCTTCAGAAAATTAGCACCCACACATAAATGAATAACTAGCCGTGTAACCTTGAGCAAGTTACTTAACCCCAATTGCTTAAAAAAATAAATAAAATAAAATAAAACAAATTAAAAATAAATTTAAAAAGAGAACTTTGAGATTAGTGAAAGTCTCCTGGGTTGGTCCAGGAAAGCTTTGATAACTCTCAGCTCTTCACCCCATTCCTAGATTGCAGTAGATAGAATTTAGTTCTTAATCATCAAGATCTATCCCTTCTGAAGCTGACAGACAAGTAGGTAGCCCAGAAAACAGTGATTTCTTAAGAGTATTGTATAACTCTAATGATACACAAACATAGAATTATCATAGGATATACCACTAGAAGTGCTTGGAGAAAATGTGGTCCACCTCATTCATAAATAATTGAAATTGATTACATGAGGTAATATTTGTAAAGCACTTAGCACAATGCCTAGGTCATAGTATGTGCTATAGAAATGCTGTTATCATCATAATCATCATCATCATCATCATCATAATTATTATTAAATTAATTAACTAAAACGTAAACAAACCAAACATAATACATCTGCTATTCTTCCCTAACCAGAAAGTCTGGGATTAGAGATAGCCTGAAACTTAGAGTTCATCTGGCAGGAATTCTTAACGTGTGTGTGTGTGTGTGTGTGTGTGTGTGTGTGTGTGTGTGTGTGTGTGTGTAGTACACTGGAATTCTGAGGAAGTCTATGACCCTTTCTCAGAATAATGTTTCAAAGGTATAAAATAAAATACATAGGATTGTTGAAATACAACTATTAAAATATTTAAAAAAAAAACAAGTTCACAGATTCAAGGCTTATGTCCTTTTGTAGATGAGAGCTTCTCATTCTCAATCCAAAGGTCTTTCTCATTAGAATCTTTTACTTTGAATAGTGAAAAGCGTGCTGAGTGCTTTCTGAAGTGGATGTCTGCTTTTTAGAGTTATTGCTACCCTTCCTTAGAAAGAAGACTCAGCTAGAGAGAGATCTGAATGAATGGGTCTCATTAAGCTAAAAGGCTGGCCATGCCTTAGGATCCTGCTTCGTGCAGTATTCTATAGTAAGTCTCTTATTCCATACTTGAAATCTCTGGACTGCCATACCCTTGGGAGAGGTTTTTTTGACATGGTGTAATGGTAAGGGAATTTGAAGATCCTCCCTGCTCCATAATAGGCCTAGGGAATTTGAAGATCTTCCCTTTCCCTTAATGGACCTTACTTGGAGCCCAATAAGAGAAGCTTCCTTAGGGGAGGCTTGTTTTTCAACACACCTTTTATTACTTTCTAATTAGGTAGTGGGTCACACAGGTTGTGATGTCTTCTGACCCTGGAGAAAGCTATATATACCTATACCTGGACATGAGATTTTGCTTTGGGGATCACTTGTGGGAAGAATTGTATGATTTGGCCAGATGAGACTCTGGGCAATCATTGAGTCCCCCAATTTTGAAAACCCAGATGATGGTGATTCTCTTTCTGATAACCAACTATGTAAGTCTGTGATGGTCAGACAGCTTGAAGCCCTGTCTGTTGGTCTATTGAATTGTGTTATTTTCTCTTTCTGTATTTTTTGTCTATTTGTAACTTCTTTTTGTATTTTCTCTGAAGTTCTGGGTACTGACTTTCCCCCCTGAACTAGGTAAATGATATATGTTTGATTAAAGTAAGACCGTTAACCCCTTTTGAATTGCTTTCTTTTAGAAAGACAGATTAAAGAACCTGTGCTAACAGCCATCCTGGGTATGCTAGGGTGCTCACTATTACACATGGATGGAGCTGATGAGTTGGGATTAAGTCATTCACCAGACATTTGCTAAAAACATAACTATAATGCCTTTTCACACTCATATACACAATATACAGAGGAATTCATACATACAAATAAAACAGACACTCAAAACCACATGGCATGGAGCCTAAGTTGCCACTGAAAGGCAATTTTCATTGCATTTGTTCCATTAATGTGTATGTACATGGACCTGCTTTGTGTGTGTGTGTCTGTGTCTGTGTGTGCATACACACACATTCCTTCTTAATACAGAGTAACAATTATCTTTAGATAATATATCGTAAAGGAGGACTATTTTTCACAACAGTGGATGGATGACTATTAGATTGTGAGCTCCTTGGGGAGCAGAGGCTATATTTTGCTTCTTTTTGTATCCCCAGTGTTTAGCATAATGTTTGGCACATAGTAGGTGCTTAATAAATATTGTTTGATTGATCTTAATAGTATTATTTTTGTCTAAACTGAAATTATGTTCACATAAGGAAATCTTTCTAAGGAAACTCAACCAATTCAAGTCTTCACCAGATCCATGATTGATAGACATAAAAAGTTGTCTGAGTCATTAGACTTGAAATGTATATAGTCAGTAGATATCAGGAGAAGGACTTGAACCCAGGTTTTCCTAAGAGTAAAGCCACCATGCTGCCCCCCCTCTCTCTTTTCTCCTCTCTTCCTTTTCCTTTCCTCCCCTTTTTTCTTCTCCTCCTCCTCCTCTTCTTCCTCCTCCTCCTCCTCCCTCTCCTTCTCCTCCTTCTCCTACCCCTCCTCCTTCTCCCCCTCCTTCTTCTCCTCCTCCTCTTCCTTCTTCTTCTTCTTCTTCTTCTTCTTCTTCTTCTTCTTCTTCTTCTTCTTCTTCTTCTTCTTCTTCTTCCTCTTCTTCTTCTTCTTCTTCTTCTTCCTCTTCTTCTTCTTCTTCTTCTTCTTCTTCTTCTTCTTCTTCTTCTTCTTCTTCTTCTTCTTCTCTCTATTTCTGTGTATGTGTGTATGTGTCTCTGTCTCTGTCTGTCTCTGTCTCTGTCTCTCTGTTAATGTAGAATTTTGGAAGTCTTTGTTTCCTACTTGTCTCAGACTTTAAAACTGGCAGAAAGAAAAGTACAGATGTGGCATGGTGAGGAGACAAGAACTGGAATCACATGCTTCTGCTGACTTTGGACAAGTTGCAAAATTTATCACATCCCTAGCTCTCTCCTCTAAAAATGCTGCTCTCCAAAGGATATTCCAACTTGAAATCCTATGCCCCAGTGACCTTCACATTCCTTATGGGAGCAGGTCACCATAAGAAATGGAGGCAAGACAGCCATGAACAAAGCTGTTCCATTTCTGTAGAGAAGGAGGAGAAAGTCTCTCCTTCTACAAACCCAGAGGGAGGGTTTTCCTTCACGGGTGTGTGACAGCCCTCTTCCTGACCCATCAGGCCAGAGTCCAAGGATTGGGCTATGCAGTCACAGCCCTGCTAAAATTATTTCTCACTCAGCTGCCCACCTAGTGTGAAGAGAGACACAATTTAAGCCAGTATCCTGCAAATAACATAGAGCAGGAGTTATTATTTCAGATATCGTCTTCAGTTATTTTTGTCAGGCTATGATAGGGTCCAATATTTAAGTCTAAGGTTCATTGTGAACAAAGAAAATCCATCAAAAACTGAATATCTCAAGGGAAATACTTTCAAGGCTTTCATTACCAACTGACAGAAAAGGATAAAATTGTGTAGCTTTCTCATGTCCTGGTGTCCCTGTACACATTTCAAGTGAACTGATTCTTTTATTTTTTTTTTCATAATAGCTTATATATCTTCTATAGTAAGGCTTATAGGACTCTTATTTTAGGTTTTATACATATGTGTCTCTCTTTAGTGCTTTACTTAGTGGATAGGGTCAACAGGGCCAGGGTTTGGATCCCAACCCAGGCATTGACTATGTGACCTCTATGTGCCTCAGGCAATTCTTTTGGAATCCTATATTAAAATAGACTTCTTGTGATCTCTGTAGGTGGAAAGATTTCCTCTAAAATTCCACTCATATTAATATACACAGATGAGTAAAGAGAGGCATGTGAGGTAAGTCACTAACTGAAGGTCATATAGCTAGTCGATGGTAGAGCTGAGAATGCTACAGCAGAATTTTTGCCTCCCAATCCACTGCTCTTTCCCCTAATCGGTTATGGTAAGGCATTCACTGCTCTTGATTCCTAAAAGCTCTGCATATTTCCAAAACCTCTTGCCCATCTTTATCTCAGATCCATTTTTTTCTTTTCTTCTCCTAGAAAGAGGAGACACCTAATGGATAAAACTTAAAAGAAAAATGCCCTTTTGCAATGTGTATTAAAATGCACAGTAATTTTTAAAATTCAGGTGGCATAACCAATTCCATCATTCATTTTGCATTTTCCATGCAGTTTTATCACTTCATTTCTATAAACTATTGACCCTGAAGAGTTATGACTTCTTAAATTCTACAAAACAAGAAAACAAACAAACCAATTAATCTTTAACCATTCAATGTTTCCCCAAAAGAATAAAACAAATGAATGGGTTGAGGGTTATTTTTCCCACTTGACTTCAAAGACTGATTTGTTGGAATTAATCACCTCTGAAGTTTTTGCAGCTTGATAGGACACAGAACTGGAAGGAACCTAGAGATCATAGAACACTAGCCCTTCTTCTCATATGTGAGGAAACCAAAACCCTGAGAGTTTAAATTAATTTGCTCAAAGTCACACAGATAGAAGGAGCCAGGATTTGAATTCTTGTGACTTTGAGTGCCTCTATCCCACCTTGGAGGACAGCTATGGAGCAGAGTGAATAGAGCCCTGGGCTTAGAGCCAGGAAGAGTTCAAATCTGGTCTCAGACACTCAGACACACTCAGACACCTGGGATGACTCTAGGCAAGTCACTTAATCCTGTTTGCCTCTGTTTTCTCACCTGGAAAATGAACTGGAGAAGGAAGTGGCAAACCACTCTGATATCTTTGTCAAGAAAACCCCGAATGGGTTAATAAAGAATAGGACATGAATAAAATGACTAAAACAAGAACAATCCCTCCTCGATATTTGTTTTGGTGGGTTACCTTATATTGTGTCAAAGAGATTTACTTCACTCAGATGAATCTGTATTTTTCATACACACTTATCTAGAACTCCCACATCATTACACACCTTTACTTTGGTTGAACACATGACATTCTTTGCTCCTGCATTTTAAACTTGGCAATGTTTTAATTCATATTTCTGAATTAATTTATTTTGATGATATATTTAAATTCATTATCCTTATTGACCTATCATAATTATTTGCTTATGCACATACATAGTATTAATAATAATAGCAATAACTGACATTTATATGGCACTTGCAGATATCAGAAATAGATATCTTTGTTATATATAATATAATTATATAGCATATATTTTGTTGCTATCAAGTATGTATATATATGCATATGCATATATACAATATATACATACATATATTTTATATTTATGTTATATACACATATACATACATACATACACTTTCAATAGCCTTATAATAGTTGTATGTCACATAAAGGCAGGCATTTTCATCCCCACATTACATGGAGTTATCTATTGACTATGATAATAATACTCTTTTAAGAACCTTATTGGGGCAACTAGGTGGTGCAGTGAATAGAGCACTGGCCCTGGAATCAGGAAGACCTGAGTTCAAATCCAGCCTCAGACACTTGACACTAACTACCTATGTGACTTAACCCCAATGGCCTTGCCTTCCCCCCTCTAAAAATAAAAAAGAAATAAGAAAAAAAGAACCTTACCCCATGTGATGGGCATCTTGGAGAAAGGAACAGGTTCTGTATGAGGTATGGAAAAAGGTAGATAGTGGTAACTATACTATATGAAGTCTCTGAAGTTAGGGGATATTTTGAGATCCTCCAAAGATAAATTCCCCAGGAAGTTACTCCAAAACTAGTTGTATAAACCTTGAATATTGATTAGAAGACAGTGAACAAGTTTAAAGCTTTCATGCTGGGATAAGGTAAGGTGAGGATCAATCAATCAATAAATATGCACTTATTAAATACTAAGCTTGTACTAGGTACTGGAGATGCAAAGACAAAATGAAATATCCCCGTCTTTAAGGAGATCATATTCAATTGGGGAAGACAACCTATGCATATATAAATACAGACAGAATAAATACAAACAATACACACACTAGTTTAAGAAGAGAGGGAAGTTGGAGGATGTTAAAGGTAATGCTTGAGATACATCTTAAAGGAAGTGTAGCAGCAACCACACTTGCATACCCAGGATGGCTGCTAGCACAGGTTCTTAGGTCTGTTTTACTAGGAAAGATAGCTGTTTGAGGGGTCAACAGTCTTTTTTTAAATCACATTCACTTCAGGGGAAAGTTCAGGGGAAAAGTCAGCACTCTGAACTTCAGAGAAAATACAAACAGAGAAAATACAAGCAGAGAAATAAAGACCAACAGACAGGGCTTTAACTGCCTGATTAAAGCAATATTACTTTACATATATCCCTGGATTGAGAGAGCCCTTACATGTGAGCAGTCAGGGAGCTCTGAACATACAGCCACTCAGAATCTTAACCAGGGAATCACAATATCCTTCTCATAAGTAAGCCTCCAAAGCAAAATACCAACTCAGAGTACATAAACATTTCTCAGAGTCAGAAGGTATCACAACCCTTGTGACTCAGTGCCTAATTGGATTAGCAAAACGTGTGAAAGCTTTCCTATAACCAAGCCTCCCCTAAGCAAGCTTCCCTTAATGGGTTCCATGTGAAGACTATTAATGGGTGGAGAAGATCTTAAATGCCATTAACATTACAGGAAGTAAGACATTCTGTGACTGATGTAAGGAGAGAATAAATCCTGGGGATGGGGGATAGAAAGTCCAAAGCAAGGCTGGGGAGTGTTGAATTTAAGCAACAGTAGTAAGTTTGACTGGGTTAAGAAAGGAAAGTAATGTATGAGGTTGGGAGACTAAGTTGGGCCAAGTTGTGAAGGTCTTTAAAACGCCAAAGAGAAGACTTTATATTTGTTCCTAGAAGTAATAGTGAGCCAAGGGAATTTATTACCTAGGGAAGGGGCTTGTAAGATTTGTCCTTTATGAAAATCAGCTTGCCAGTTGTGTAAATGATGAACTGGAGTGGAAAAGAATATTAGAATATTAGAAAATATTTTTAGGAAAAGTAGATTTGGGGAAGATTTTTTTTAGAATGAGGGGGATGGTAATTGTAGGCAACAAAGAAATAAGAATCTGAGAGATATAGAGGAATGATTGAGAGGTCAATAGAGTGGAGATGATAAAAGATTGGGCCTAGGGAGAAGGAATCAAGGATTCTAAGGCTAGCCTTGGTGGGAAGGCCCTTTTGTTAAAAACCTGGAGTGAAAGAGAAGAGAAAAAGAGATGATGTGGGGGGGGGGGGGTTTGAGATTAAAGTGTGGGGAGAAAATTTAGTTTCTGGTAAATGTCATTTCTTTTCTTCTATTTTAATTATTATTTTTAATTATATTTTTATTTTTAAATTTAAGAAATAAATTATAAAAATTATAAAGCAAATTATAAACATATATTCTATATTCTATGTGTAATGTATTTATATATTATACAATTATTTTAATATATAAATTTGTTTTTTAATTATAAAATGAATTATAAATAAACTTTTCCACAATATAGTATATTTTTTAAAATGCACATGAAACTGCAAATCTATTATATATAACTTGCTATTTCTTTTAAATACATAATAAAGTTATCATGTAAAATTCTTTTTTTTCCTTTTTTTCTTCCTTTCCCCATCCCCCACCCCCCTGTCCTCGAGATGGCTACCATTAGACATAACATTAGAGGTTTTTCTTTTCTCAGGAAAAGAGGTTGTCTAGTTTCTCAGCTTGGGGGATTGTCCTCAGCTAAGAAGGTGGGGGAGGGAGAAGTGTGAAAAGTCTGAAAAGAAAAGAGAAGGTTTGAAACAACCTCTGTAGGGAATAGGACAGAAAATTAATCATGGAAGTAGAGAAAAATTGCTAATACAGCAATGAGGGTTCAATAGAGGTTTGGCAACACAAAATTTTAATAGAGCCCATCATCTTGCATGACTTTCTCCAGTTCTTTCACATTACTTTGTTTAGCTCTGTTCAGTAATACATAAGTAAGAACACAGGAGACAAATGGTGGGAATGATCCAAGATTAGGATTTTGCAATGCATAAGTCATAGGTGTAGTAAGTGGTTAGAACACTGAACTTGGAATTAGAATCAGAAAGACAATTTCAAAGCCTGCCTCAGACCCTGACTAGTTGTGTGTCACCATGGTACAAACTCTTCATGTGTAAAAGCACAAGGTTGGATCTAATCTCCAAGGTCCCTTATACCTCCAAACCTATGATCCTATGATAGGACATAAGTTCAAAAGATTCAAGAGTTCAGAACAGGGGGCGGCTAGGTGGCGCAGTGAGTAGAGCGTCGGCTCTGGAGTCAGAAGGACCTGAGTTCGGATCCGGCCTCAGACAATGCACACACAAACAAAAACCTAGCCGTGTGACCTTGGGCAAGTTACTTAACCCCAACTGCCCTCCAAAAAGCAAAACAAAAAAAGAGTTCAGAACAGTGTGGAGCTGAATTGGTTAACCACATGGTCATGACTTGGAAGAGAGGAAAGTCAGGGCATGCTAATGGCCAAATAAAATACTGGGTGCTTCAGGTCATGTTGAGGATAAAAAATAGGTTTCTGGGGCATAAGGCATAGGGAGAGATGGAATGATAAAAGGAAATAACCAGATAAAGTCATGTAAGAGGGGTTTTTTGTTTTTGTTTTTGTTTCTTTATCCTGGAGTGAACTTGAAATTCTCTATTAAGGTCATAGGTATCCTTAAGAAGGTAGGCACAGTGACCCTGGTATGTCTGAAGCTGGAAAACATCTCTGGAGTTTTAACATTGCCTGGCATCAACTTCCACCCATTTGAAGTACTGGGAAAGAATTGCAGACATTGAGTGGAGTGGGGGCGGTGTAAGGGGAGAACATGGAGGGAAGGGACACATCATTAACTAAACACCCTAGCTATCAATGTCCCTTATGTGGAAGCTATAGGAAGATAGAGGACAAATAGTGCTGGTGAACATGATCCAAGAAATGAACCTCCAACACAGGATAAATACAGAGAAATTTGCCTTCAGCTAATGATCTGGCAGATAGTGCTTGGTAGTATGACTGACCAATTCTGAGTTCAATGAGCTATTACCAGCCAGGACAGACTATTACAGATGCAGATGTCTTCTTCCTTAGACGCTACATATTTGAATCTATGAATTTACCCACAGAAAGGAATAAAGTGGTCTTTGACACACAAGGGGCAAGTCTATTTTGTTGTTGTTCAGTTGTTTCAGTCATTTGTGACTCTTTGTGACCACATTTGGGGTTGTCTTGGCAAAGATACTGAAGTAGTTTGCCATTTCCTTCTGCCACTCATTTTATAGATGAAGGAACTGAAGCAAACAGGGTTAAGTGACTTGTCCAGGTTCACATAGCTAGCAAGTGTCTGAGGCCAGATTTGAACTCAGGTCTTCCTGACTCCAGGTATAGCACTCTATCCACTATGCCAGCTAGCTGCCCATGAGCAAAACCAAAAGTGCAGCTGAAAATCTAAGACATCTCCCAGTGAGCAGTATCAATGGACAGTCTTCTCTGTCTTTCTCGTCCTTGCATAATTGTCAGTTAAGGTAGACACAGAATGAAGACCGATGTGTATAGGTACAAGTTATGAAAATAAGGTGTGATCCTCAGGGACTAAAACATCACTCTCCATTGGGAATACTATTGTTGACAGGTTATAAAGCACTGCTTTTCTCTTGTGTCTCTTTGAAGATGGTGAGATATATGTCTAGATTTTCCCCAAATCACAAAAACTCCCTGTATAATTTGCTCTAAAAATCACAACTTTGATCAGAATGAATCCCACAACAGAAGCTGTACACCAAGAGATATTTCTCCTGCCCCATATCAGCTCCCTTAAAAGGGCTCTGGCTCCTAGTTAACTAGGTCTGCACAGGCTGATTGAAACACTTTGTCCTCAATAGGCCATTGCTTACCCTCCCACCATTTCTTTTCATAAATAAAAGACCAATACATGCCAGATCCAGAGGCTCAATGGTGTCTGTGTCTCTAGGTAACCAATAGGATTCAACAACGCTATCCTCTGAACCCACCAAGAATAGGTCTCACGCTTCTCACATACTTCCCTGCCTCTATGGGCCAATAGAATCTATTCTGTACCAAACTCAGAGTTCACTCTTTTCTCAAATCATTGAAAGTTTTTGTGGCTGTGAAGCCCTAAGCATTTGTTGATATCTATGAAACAGATAGGCGGCATAAGCAGATATAAAGCTCGACTAGGAATCAATAAGCCTTGAATTAAAATCCTGCCTCAAACATTTATTAGCTCAGTGACCCTGGGCAAGTCACAGACTCTTTCTGTCTCAGTTTCCTTCTCTGTAAAGTGGGAATAATTATAGTACCTCCCTCACAGGGTTGTTATGAGGGTCTATTGTGATAATGTGCAAACATTTTGTAAACCTTAAAGTTAACATGCAAATGTTAGCTATGATCAATATTAATTGCCTTCTTGCATATTAAGGTGGATTATTTGAGGTCCAGCACAATGTCCCATTGCATCAAATAGAATAATATTAGCTGACATTTATAGAGAGTTTTAACATTTGCAAAGCATTTTTCTAGTATTGATTTATATTATGCTAACAACAATCCCATGAGGCAAACACCTCATATAGACCTGTTTATCCAAACTCTTCAAAAGAATGAGCTGAGGTCCAAAGTGTTTAGTTACTTGTCCATCCATGGCCTCACAGATCCCAGGCATTGGTGGGGTAGGGCAGAGAGGACAGTGGATTTGGAGTTTAAGACCCTGGATTCATAGCTTAGTTCTTCTGTTTTCTTCTTGAACGACTCCAGACAAGTCACTTGACCTGTTGGAGTATCATTGTCCATATTGGTAGCATGAGAAGGTTAAATTAGATGACCTCTGAAGTTTTTCCTGCTCTATTATCTCTAATCCTAAGATTTGAATGATCTAGAGGAAGGGTAGGCAGGTCCAGCAAGGACAAAGAAAGAAGGGCCTGGCCAGTCAAGGCAGTATGAGGGCCCTGAGCTCATAAGAGAAAAAGCACTAACTCTCTTAGCAGCTAGAGAGAAGACAAGAGAGAGGATGGCCTGGGTGGGGCGCCAGCATCTTTAAGGAAGGGAAATATTCTTTGGTCGGGGTTGACAGGCTGGTTAAAACATGGCAGTATGCATGTGCAATCATTTGAACAGTTTTTCTTCTTATGATACATGACTACAGCCAGGTATTTACACACCTCTTTGCACCATATTCAGAGCTTCCAGGAAGAACCCTGTTTACAAACACAGTAGGACTTCAGATGATAGCACTAGCATTGGGCATTAGGAATAGCATTGGTGACACATGTCCACATTACAATGAGCTACAATAATAATTGTTAGCATAATGCTTTAAGATTTGTAAGTTACTGTACAAATAATTCATTTGATCCTCAACAATCTCATTATTAGGCAAAGGCACATAAATCATCTCTGTTTTACAAATGGAGAAACTGTGGCACACAGAGATTATTTAACTTGGTCAGCATCACATAGCCGGTAAGTATCTGAGATAGGAGTTGAATTCAGGTCTTCTAAACCCCATTTCTAATATCCTTTCCATAGAAATGGCCCTCTTTATATAGCAGTGGACAAAAATGGTTTCTTTCTCTTTTTTTTTTTCTTAATGAAATTCTTTCATTATCCTTGATCCTTAAGAATATTCCTTATTTCAGTTGGAGGAGTAACAGTACCTGATTGTCATTCTGTAATGAATTACTTTATCTGTTTAATCCATAAACATAAGCCCATCTCTAGTAGGCCTCTCAATAAACATAGTTCTTGGTTGATTATCATATTTTGCCACTTAGCAGAAAACAGAGCCCTGAGGAAATGGAATAAAGGCAAGTTGTTATAGAAGAAGAGGTTAGGAAAAAAATCAGGAGTTTGCATTGTCCTAGTTCTGATGGGTCATTGCAGTGGGCCCTAGAGTATTCAGGGTTAGCATGAACCATTAGCTCCTGGGAAATGAGAATGCCAACAGGGGAGAGGGATGGCTGAAAGGGGAGGAGGACTGACAACAAAAACAGACGGTGCCTACTTAGTCATTTTTCCTAGAGCTGGCGTTGGTCTGGAAATTGGGCAGGAAACTCGATTGAAATAGGCATACTCTTGGGATTTTCAGTAAGCTCAGGTTTCATTTAAGTTGGAAACAATTGGAGGCCCATTCATCAGCTTGCTCCTTGCCCTGCAGAAGTAATCTCAGCAGAGACCATTGATTGCAAAGATTAGCTCAGTGTGCTACAAAGCAAAAGGGAGGATCTGTCCTCAGAGAATAGCCTTTCTAACCTTCCTGAGGTGTTTCCATTTCTCCATTTCCAGGGATATTCAAGAAGTGCCAGAAATTCATCTATCCTTATTTGTGGCTCTGTAGGTGCAGACTTGTCCTTTCATCTCTTTGGAAGGGAAAGTCAAACTCCATAGGGTTGTAGTTTTATTAGAAGGCACCACTCTTATGCAGACTCTTATAACGGGTGGAAAATAGAGGAAAAAAGAAATGGGTTTCTTCACTTGCCATTTGTTTGTCTTTTAATAAAAACTTACAGAAAATGTTGGGAAAATGCCTGAAGCACACAGTTCTGGCAAGATGCTATTACGAAAATCTTCCATATTCATTGGATTTATTAATACTGCCACCTCAGAGTCAAATTACTTTGCTGAGTCCTTGTGGTACAATGGGAAGAATGGGTAATGGGAATTAGGAGACCAGGGTCTCCTCAAGCACTTAATGACAGGGTGACTTTTAACAAGGTATTTCACATATTTAGACCTCAGTTTCCTCTTTTGTAAAATGAGGGGATAAGCCTAGAAGATCAATACTCCCATCTAGCTCAAATATCTATCACTTTAGAGAATCACCATCATGTAGTAGGAAGTATTACTTGGAGTCAAGACCATGGGTTTAATTAGTCTGTGCTTCAAATCTCTTCCCCCTCTAATCTGTCCTTTACATAGTTACCAAAGTGACTTTCAATAAACCATTTCCTACCCAGGAAACTCTAGTGGTTACTGTTTGTTACACTTAGAATAAAATACAAATTCTGTTTTGAATATACATATATATGTGTGTGTATATATATATATATATATATACATATATATATATATATACACACACACACACGCACATATACACACATACATATACAAGTATAAACATATATACACACATATATTTAGCTATGGATATATAATTATGATAACTATAACTATATAGATATATGTTTATATACACACACAGATACATATATATGTATGTATATATCTTATTTGTCCTTCATTCTCTAAGAAGACCCTGACATTAGAAAGGTGAGGCCATGACATGCAAGCGGATTGGATTCAAGGTAGGGAGACAGAGAGACAGAGACAGAGACAGAGACAGAGAGGGAGGGAAGGAGGAAGAGGGAGAGATACAGACAGAGATATACAGAGACAGACAGAAATAGAGATAGACAGAGAGAGAGCCAGAGCCAGAGAGACAGAGACAGAGAGAAACACAGAGACAGAGAGAGAGAGAGAAAGAGAGGAGAGAGAGAGAGAGAGAGAGAGAGAGAGAGAGAGAGAGAGAGAGAGAAGGAAAGAGGAAGAGGGAGAGAGACAGAGACAGACAGAGAGACATAGAGAGACAGACAGAGACAGAGACAGAGACAAAGAGAGAGTTGGACACAGAGGAAACTGTGAAACTCAGATCCCCTGTAGTTATTGCACCATCCAAACAGAAACACAACTCTTTATTTGTTGTCCCCCCCCAAAGAGGAAGCATATATCTGTCTTCTATAGAATACAAGTTTCTTCAGTCTGTTTGCTTTTTATTTTTGTATCCTCAGCACTTAGCACAATGCCTAGCACAAGGGTGATTTATAAATGCTTTTGGATAGCTGGATCAGATTTTGTTTTCATTTTCTCTTTTTTTCCATCTTCTTTTGAGCCAGACATTAAATTCTGTTTCTGTTTTCTAATCCCTGGTTACTTATAAATGTTGGCTTATAGTGTGATATAATATTTCTAGTACCCACCTACATTACAGCTTCCTGGCTGAGACTTTCCCTAGATCCCAACAACCACAACAAACACTTAACCTGACTATCCCAGGAAGCTATCATTCTAGCTCTCTCCTCAGATAAATTCCTAGAGATAGTTATTTGTGTTGTTTTACAGAACACAAATACCTTCATTTCTTCTCTTTTCACTATCTTCAAAGACTTCTGCAATGTGACTTCTGGCATCATCATCAACTGAAATTACTCTCAATGAACTTTCCAACCAAGTCGTCATTGTCAAACCTAATGGCCTTTCCTCAACCCTAATTCTTCTTGACCTCTCCAAAGAATATGAGACCATGGATCACCTTCTCCTGACTCCTCTCCTCTGCAGATTTTCATGACACTGATCTCTCCTGCTTCTCTTCCTACCTATCAGACAACTCCTCATGTTCTTTCACTGTATCTTCATCCATACCCACTTAACTGAATGTATCCCATAAGGGTCTTTCCTAGACCCACTTCTTTTATTCTTCTGTATCTCAGGTAGTGATTTCATAAGCTCCCATACTCTATGCAAATGATTACCAGTCTCTAAATCCAGCCCTAGTCTCCTGTCTGAGAAACAGTCCTGAATCTAATAATAATAAACTAATAATAATCTAATTTTGACAAATTCAAATTTGTGTCAAATTCAAATTGGGTTTCTCAGGCATATTAAGTTCAATATATCCAACCCATAGCTCATTGTCTTTGTCCTAAATCTTCCCAACTTCTCTTTTATTATAAAAAGCAACACTATCCTCCCTTTCAACCATTAGGAGACTTAGGCTCATCCTTAACTTCTCACTTTCACTTCTCCTACATATCTAATTCTGTGATTTCTAACTTCACAACATTTCTCTTATATGTAACCTTCTGTCCACATACATAGTTTTGATCATCTCTAACCAGGACCACTGCAGTATTTGACTAGATGACCTCCCTGCCCTCTCTCTCTCTGTCTCTCTGTATTTCTCTCTCTCTCTCTCTCTCTCTCTCTCTCTCTCTCTCTCTCTCTCTCTCTCTCTCTCTCTCTCTCTCTCTCTCCCCCCTCTCTCTTTCTCTTCCCTTTTCACTGTCTCTCTATGTCTCTCTGTCTGTCTCTGTCTCTGTCTATCTCTCTCTCTGTCTCTCTCTTTTCCCTGTCTCTCTCTGTCTTTCCCTGTCTCTCTCCAAAATTTATTTTTTTGGAGCTTAATTTTGCCCACATAAGCTCCTCACAGTTTCCCCATTAACTCTAACATAAACTCTAGCATTTCCCTAATACCTCCAGTGTCAAACATAAACACTTTGTTTGGCATTTAAAACTCTTCACAGCTCATCCCATTTCTCCATTCACAGTCTTTTCCTCTCTTTCATACATTCTGTGTGTAGGTGATCCACTCCCATGATACACTCTGTGATGCAGCTACATTGTTTTACTTGACATCCCTCACACATAACGTGCTATCTCCTGGCTTTGCACTGGTTGTTCCCCCTGCCTAGAACACTCCATTCTCACCTCTTTCCCTTAACTCCCCTGCCTTCCTTCAAGATCAGTCTTACATCCCACATTCTGCCTTTCCTAGTAAGAAAATATTAAATCATTCATAGCAGTCATTTCCTCTCTGAGATTAATTTCCATCTCCTCTGTATATTTCATGTACACACTGAGTTATTTACATGTCATCTCTCTATTAAAGTGGGAGATTCTTGGAAGAAAGGGTTGTTTTTCAGTTTCTTTGTATCCCCAGTGCTTATCGCAGTGCCTGGCACATAGAAAGCATTTAATAAATGCTTTATTGACTGACTGAATCTTAGAGCTCATTTTACAGATTTGGATACTGCTCTGTCTATGATTAGGACTGATCCTGCGGCTAAATAGTCCCTTAGAAAGTTCTAGCTTTCTTTAATACAGAAATTAGTCAACAGCAGCTAGCATAAAAAATCCCTAGAAACCTGACCCAGCCACTATCAGAATCCCTGTCCAATCATCCAAGCCAAGGGAATGCACCCCATTTGTAGCTCTTACTAAAATATCCATGGAATTGGTATAAGAGAATCATCTATGTTGTCACTGAGAAACCACAAAGCTCTCTTAATGATCCCAATATTCTCTCTGAAGCAAAGGTCAGTGTTTTAATACCAATATTTTTCAAGTGTTCATATAGGGCTGTGAGTCATGGAACATTAGGGTCACTGAAGAATCAAATTTGAGCGTCACCTACAGGGCAATGGAGAGGAACAAGTTTGGTGTGAACAGGCTTCAGTGCATTATAAACAAGGCAGTGCCAGGAAGAAATAGTGTAAGGGATGCCATCAAAGTAATGTATTATTGAAAAAAGAGTGGGGGGGAGGATGCTCCCAGGAAGAGAGCGTGGGATAGCCAGTGGATAGCCACTAGTATATACATGATATCAAGAGAGAGCAAAGCCAAAGCTTGTGGAGTAGGAATAACATGGTAAATATATAAGGAGAAACAGACAAGGGTGGTGCAGGATAGACGGACATCGGGCTGCTTGTGTGGAAAGGAATAATCGATCAGTCAATAAGCATTTATTAAGTGCCTACTATGTGCCAGACACCATGTTGAGCTCTGGGGATTCAAAAAGGCAAAAGATAGTACCTGCCCTCAGGGTGCTTAGTGCTTACAATATAACCACACTGATAAGTTCACAGATCTACTGAAGTAGATTTGTGTGTGTGTGTGTGTGTGTGTGTGTGTGTGTGTGCCTGTGTGTGAGCCTGTGTGTCTGTGGGTACATGCCTTTTAAGAGATATTCATAGCTTTATATTTCTTACCCCTATAACCAGCAATTTCCCTGCTGATCCCTCTCCTTCACTCTGACTCAGCAACACTGGCCTACTGATTGTTCCTCACACAGGATGGTTCACCTCACTCATCCATGTCAATTGTCATGTTTTCCTTTCTCCAAGCCTGGAATGCTCTACCTCCTCATCTCTACCTCTTAGAGTCCCTAACTGCCTTCAAGGCTCATCTCCAGGACAATAAGAGCTCTTTCCTACCTCCCTTAGTACCAACTCCCTCAAGCTACTATAAATTATATATATATACATATATAGTTTTTACTTATTTGTGTTGTGCTTAGTTCTCTGATTGTACAGTAGAGAGTCTGGGCAAGTAAATAACTAACTGGTCCGAGACCTAAATCTCAGAGACAAATAAGTTGTCTCTAGCAGTGTGACTCTTGACAAGTCACTTAACACTGCTTGCCTCAGTTTCCTCGTCTGTGAAATGAACTGCAGAAGGAAATGGAAAACCACTCCAGTATCTTTGCCACAGTATCCTGTGCCACAGACACAACTAAAATACCTGAGCAATAACAAAAACGTTTCCTTCCTGTACACACATGACATCCCTTACTCCTACCCCTCAAAGAATGACAAAAACTCCTTGGGCGCAAGGACGGTTTCTTTTCTTTTTTTTTTCTTTTCTCCCCTTTTTTTTGGGGGGGGGGACTTTATAGCTCCTGAATATACATAGTAGGTATTTAACAGATTTTGAATTGAATTGAAAAATTCCTTTTAAAGTCTGTATGTCTAATGGAGACAATATCAAGAATATTGAAAGGCTAAGAAGAAAATGACACAGTGATCAGATCCAAGGTGCTATAAAAATATCTAATGAAGTTCTCTCACCAATGATCTGAAAAGCACGTAGAATCTAGGTGTCACTAGAAAGAAAGAATATATCGGTCTGACTACTAGACATGAGCCCAGTCAGTATTGCTGACCATGCTATTTCAAGAAGCTGCCAATCTCCTCCTTCACCAAATGACATCACAAGCATGCATCTCTGAACTTTATGTCAGTTAGATAGTAGGAGGAAATATCTCCCCAAGTGTCAGACCCATAAACTGTAATGGAGGATGGTGGGACAGCATTTTCAATATAGTAACAGAGGAATAAAAGATGCTGACAAGAGAAATGGATGAGCCAGGGGAAAGAGATGAGAGTGATGAGAAGAAAGCTGTCAGGGAGCAGATCCAGTTTTTGCATCAAACATTCTAATTAATAAGATCCAGCGTAACTGCGTTTTAAAAAAAACATGATGCCCATGTCTTTGAACTACAAGAGCTATAAGAGGAAAAACACAGCTCTAGAGTTCAATTGAATTGCAATATCTATTTCAGTAAATGCATTCTGGCACCCAGCATATGAGCTTCTGCTATAAATCCAAAGCACAAATCAGGGCAGCCACATCTTCATCAAGGCTGCCTTCTCCAGAATAAGCTAATCTCCTTTCAGAGAGTGGCACAAATTATTTAGAGAGTATTTCTTTAGCCTAAACACTGAACCCAGAAGGGTCCAGCAGGAAGATCACTAAGCAATTTGGACTGGGTTTCCAAATATATCTTCAGAAATGATTTCCTTCTTACACATAATTGGAGTCTTGACTCTCTCATGCCAGCAATGACATTAGCCACTCGCCTGTATTCACTAGGCCAAGTTAAATAAATAAACAGGCTACAGGGAAAATTAACTTCGGGTCATGAATCTTTAACAAACCTTTACTCCTATTTCTCTTGTAGGGGAAAGAGAACTACATTTACAATTAAGAAAACTTGGCCTGGTTTCTTACTACCTGTGAAATGCTAGGCAAGTGACTTATATTTTCTGGCCTCAGTTTCTCCACTAAGATAATGAAAGGATAATTAGAGTATTTTTAAGTATTTTTTTTTTTATTATTTAAAGACCTTCATTAACAGGTGCTTGCAATTTGTGGATTTTTGAAAAAATCAGGTGTACTTTTATACAAATTAAAAATGAGGTTCTTAAAAATCTCAACTTGACCAGATATGAAACAATTTAAAAACCTTTAAAGGTGTATTGAGAAAACCAGGCTTTTTAAAAAACATGTTTGTCATTCCCAAAAAGAGACTTCTTTAGGTAAAAATAATAAAAACCCCATGCTGCATAGATAATGCAGAGAGTTCTAGTTATCTGGTCAACAGCAAAAAGCAAGCACTTAGGTCTTCCGTTCCAAATCTTTTGTTCATTTCTTATTATTGCTGGAATTTCATATTCTTTCTTCTTGTATGATGACCGGATGATGGTAGAGATGGTAAGCCGGCATTTACTCAGCCCCGCCCTGCTCAGCCTCGGGAGCGGACGTATTCTCAGCTGGTGGTTCGGCTGCTTTTGTCTCTTTGCCATCTTGTGGTTTAGGGTTCTCTGGGCGTCTGCGTCGGTAATTGAAGTTACGGCGGTACCGACGTTGAGGTGGCTGCTGACCCTGGGTCTCATCTCCTTGGTTCTCTTTGTCTTCTTCATTACCTTCCTCTCTAGGCTGTCTTTGACGAGGAGGGCCCCTGCGGAATCGTGGTCTATAACCCCGATACATATTCTGTCTCACTGGTCTACCTTGTTCTCCTGCACCCTGGTTGTCAGCACCCTCCATTACTTCTCCCTGCACGGGAGGGTTGGAATACTGTGGTCGACGCCCATAGGGTCTCCGCATGTAGTAAGGTGGGAACCGCCGCCTGCGGTAGGGACGGCGCTGTCGGGGCTGGCCTTCTGGAGCACTCTCTGATCCCTCGTTCTTTTCCCCACTCTCACTATTCTGGTAATTCTGCTGGTAGTTCCGTGGAGGACCCCTACGACGTGGATAACGTCTGTAATGGTTACGGTCGGCTGCATATTTACTGCCTTGAACTGGAACACCACCAGGGCCTGGAACGTTAGCTGCCTCCGCACCCTTTTCTCCTTCAGCAACATCAAACTCCAGTCTCTCCATCTCCTACACTGCGAAGGTACTTCCTGGGGTTATTCTTCTTTATGGCAGTCTGGTGTACAAATACATCTTCCTTGGTGTCATTCCTGTTGATGAAACCATAGCCGTTTCTTACATTGAACCATCTTACTGTTCCCAAAACCTTCGTTGCGATGACCTTCTTGTCCCCGCCGGCGGGCGCCGCCGATGTGAGGCCGCCGGGACCGCCGCTCCCTCCGCCGCTGCCGGTGATGCCGGGCTTGGTATCGGCGGTGCTGAGGGCGGGGGCGGCGGGCGGCTGCTGGGTCTCGGCCTCGCTGCTCATTGTTGCGGTGATGGTGACTGGGGCCTGCTGCGGCAGCGGCGGCTCCTCCCGGGGTGTGATGGTGACTAGGCCGGCGGCGGCGGTGGGGCTGCTCTCAGGGCTCTCTGGGGTCCGCTCTCCGCTCCCGCTACCGATCGAACTCGTTTTTAAGTATTTTTAAGATACCTTAAAATACCTTAATACCTTTTTAAGCATTTTTAAGCTACCTTTCAAATTTTAAGTCCTATTGACCTGATCTATCCAATAAATGCTATTTTTTAAAGTGGATCTTGGTATTTTTTATTAGCAGAGATTATAACAAGTCAGGCAGTCACATAGGAATATCCAAGTTTCTTTTGAGTCTTCCGTTGCTGTATTGAAGAGAGATGTGACATTTCAATGAAGTGTAATGCTACAGAAAGGAAGTCTACATTACTCAGGAAGTAGAATCAACACAGTGACCTCTGGGACCTTTCTGACTCTGGGAGGCTTCAAGTCTATAATAAATAGAGGTTAAGAGAAATGTTAGAATCTTGACTCTGACTGAATAAAACATCTGGGAAGGGAAGGATTTGGGTTCACCGTGTGTGTCAATGCCATTGAGATGTCATTGTTTCTTCATTTGCTGCTGACTGAATGACTGAATTAGAAGAGCCATTCAGACAATCCCCTCAATGGTATAAATCTTGGTGAGGAATCCACCAAAGTGATGCATCAAGGGGTCAGAGAAAGAAATGTTATGCAAATCATCAGGGCTGGCTCTGATGACACAGACCCTAGCACAGTGCCATAAATACAGTAGATACTCAATATGGATGTATTTATGGATATTTATCAGATAGGTCAGACTGTTAAGTGGATTCATTGCCACTTTTCAATCACTTGCTCTGCAGGCATTTGTAGGTACTTACTACATGCAGATTGAGAACAATTTGTTCCAATGGCCAGAAAGGTGGCAGAAGCCGGCACTGTGGAGTGCTTAGAGCCTGGTCAGATGTCAAAGATGCCAAGGTCACCCACAGAAACCCAGGCCATTGCCAGCCTTCTTGATTTGTGTCTTGCCACTCAACTTTAATGACTCTGGAAGAGAGAGTGAGGCTGAGGACTTTGTGCAACTCTGCCTCACTTAAATGCAATTTAGACACAAGTTAACACATGACCCATGAAGTCAATGGCCCTCTTCAAAAATGAAGAATGAACAACAATTATGTGCCAAATGTGCTGGGTCCCAGAAATGCAAAGACAAAAATAAGACAAAAACTTGCCTTTAGGAAATTTCTGTTCTTTTGGGAGAGATGAGACATATATGTACAAAAGACACACAAGGGAATTTGGGCAGGGAGCAGCTAGAGGAACTGGGCTTCATATAGATTGTGCTTGAGCTGAGCCTTGAAGGAATGTAGGAATTCAGAAGTTGCCCTAGTGGACAAGTTTCATTCTTCAAAGGGTAGAGGGAACAAGAGTAGAATATTCTATTTGCAAGATTGTTGTTGTTTGGGTGGAGGGTTTCAGTGGGAGTGTTTTTGTTTTTATTTTTCCTTTGTTATTTTCAGTGTTTAGAACAGTTGCAATAAGCATGTTAAACTGATTAACTACTTTACTTCTAGATCTAATTCTCATCAACAGAGAGGAACTGGTTTCAAGGGGGTAGAAATGAAGGTGACTTTAAGGGAAACCAACCACTCCCCTTTCAGAGTATGTCATAAAGAGAAGAATGCATAGTATGGTGAAACATATGCCCAATATTTGGATAGAATAGATTTTAATGTGTTCAGATAAAGGAGAGGTAGGATGTTCAAGTGGAACTCTCAAGCAGAAAGATCTGAAGATGTAAATGGAAACATTTTGGATGAGGAAGAAAAGAGGGGTAGTTCTTTAAAGAGACCACTGCAGAGGTAACTCACCTTCTAATTTGAATGTAAATGTGTGTATATATATATATATGAAAGAATCAAAGAAGGGCCAGAAGAGATAAGATTAAGGAAACCAATTCAGTGAGAAGGAAGAGTTGCTCAGGCCTTAATTTCCATTTATTTTGATCTTTTGATGGGAAAAGACAGAACAAAAATGATTAATTTTATATGCAGGATAAGGAGAAAGTAGATCATATAACTGTGCTTGATGATTTCAAGTCACCTGGTTAAGATGAACGACACTTCAACAAATTGGCAAATGCAGTTACTTGACCGTAGTCAATTATGATTTTTTTTAAGATCATGGAGAATGGAATTAAAATCTTAATCTTGATTTGGAAATTCAATTCCACAGATATAAGATGAAGGAGGTGCAACTGCACTGAAGTTTATTGGAAACAAATTGCAAGCTCAGCACGAGTCTTATCAACATGATATGGGAACTAAAAAAAAAAAATGCAAACCTCAGCTGCATTAAGAAAACCATGGTTTCCAGGAACAGGAAGATGACAGTCCCACGTTGCTCATTCCTGCTTGGGCCATATTTGAAACATTGGGCTCAGTTTTTGTTGACACTTCTTAGGTAGGACATCAATTGAAGAATATTCCATAACAAGACAACCAAGGTAATCAAGGCCCTAGGGTTCATGCCATAGCCATGTTAGAATCAAGTTACAGGTCTGGGCATATCTAAGCTGGAAAAGATTTAGTGAGGGCATGATAGCTGTCTTTTAGTTGATAGATGAAGAATTAGACTTGGTATATTTGGTCTCAGAAGGCAAGTCTAAAAGAAAAAGATTAGAGTGCAAAGAGATCCTCAGGGGATATCCATTTGGGGATAATATAGAAGGAATCTTTGTTGAGATAATTGATTGGGCTAGATAGTTTCTAATTTTTAAAGTGATTCTGTGGGCAGCTAGATGGTGCAGTGAATAGAGCACTGGCCCTGGAGTCGGGAGGACGTTAGTTCAGGCACTTAACACTTACTAGCTGTGTGACCTTGGACAAGTCACTTAAGCCCAATTGCCTTGCCCTCTCCCCCTCCAAAAAGACAAAAAAATATAAAAGTGACTCTGTGATTCCATGGTGCCATCTTCATGGCCAACCATATCTCTGGATTTTTAAGACCCCTCATAATTCTACAACTATGCCAAGTAGATTAACTGTAATTGACTCTTGAGGATCTGTGTTGATTTATCCAATAACCATGGAAATGGGGCCCTATCTACATAGCATACAAATTACTGTTGTGGCAAAATACAGCTATTTCTCATCTGGGAATATATAAACAGTGGCAGCTGAAGTTCATCAAGAAGGTCAAGGAAGGAGTCATAGAATTAGATGTTGTTTTTAGTTGTGTCAAACTCTCCATGACCCCATTTGGGGTTTTCTTGGCAAAGATACTGGAGTGGCATCCAATTCTTTCTCTAGTTCATTTTACAGATAAGGAAACTGAGGCAAAAAGGGTCAAGTAACTTGTAGAGGGTCACACAGCTAGGAAGTGTCTGAAGCCAGATTTGAACTCATGAAAATGAGTCTTCTTGACTCCAAGCCCAGCACTCTATCCATCGTACCACATCTTAGGATTAGATAGTAAACTCTAAATGCTAGGTTCAAGATTATGTCAGTATGTTCACCATGTTGAGCAAGTTATATTGAGAAGATAATTATCATGTAAGTTTAAACCTGCTTAGTCTTAGTCACCTGACCTTTAAGACTCCTTCCTGCCTGACCTTAAACCACATTTGCCCTTTGGATCCCAACCATGACCCATTTGGGGTCTTCACTTTCACATCTGGGACATACCTCCTGACCCTGGCCTCTGACTGCTTATTACTTAGATATAATATTTAACAACGACTTACATTTGTATAGCACTCAAAGGTCTAGAGCATACTTTCCTCTGGATCTCAGTTTCCTCACCAGTAAAATGAAGACATTTGACTAAAGCATCTCTAAGGTCCCTTCTGGTTCTAAAAGTATGATACCATAATGGATCTTTGTCCAATCTACATTTCACATCTATATTAGTACTTGAAATTGTTAGTAAAATGAGAATTATATTAATCATACTGTACTGAAGAAATCACCACAGTTTGAGTCAAATCAGAACTAAAGAATTAATATAAACCAATCATCAATAAATGTGAAAAACCTTAGTATTAAATATGTGTGAGCTGCTTTGATCAGTATCTTTTACAGAGCTGAGTCCATAATGGGTATTCAAGAAATACTGAGTGAATTGAATCTTAGGATCATTAATAACACAAGCACCCTCTGAAGTTTCCCTGAAGAACTGAATTTCAGAGTCACACATCCTCTGAATGAATAATATCACCCTAATACCCTATCATCCTAGTATCACACTTCCACATATTTTTCTTTGATCCCAAGAGAATCCCAGGGTTGAATCTCTGAGTAGCACTAACACTATAGTCTTCTGTGCAATTTATTTAGATTAATGACCTTCTACTGCAAACTGATGAGAAGGCAGAAGCCTGCCAACCAAAGAGGTGGTTGTTCACTGTTGATTTTATCAGCCAGGATGTTCTGCCTCCAAGTAATCAAGTGGCAGCTATCTTTCATATGCCAATATCCCAATGGATTGGGGATTTCACTGATATGAATACTACCTCTACTGAGGGAGATCTCAACACAGCTCACTCTGTGTGATTCATACCTATGTCTCCCCCAAAGTTTTCCACATTAGACAAATAAAATGTCCTGGGAATAGAATATGTCACTGCAATCTAAGTTGCATGTTCAATAACAGGGCATTTAGAGATATTGTATATACATAACTTTCACAACTCAACAAATTGAAAACATATCATACCTTGACATCCATGAAATGTCAAAAGATCTAGAAGAAGCCCCTAGGATGTTTGTTTTATACCAGCTTCCCATGAAGGATTTATGGGGAGCCACATATAAGAGTCACACAGGGTGAGAAGGTAGAGAGCTGGATGTGGAACACAGATGGTATGTGTTCAAGTTCTACCTCAAACCCTTAAGCTGTGTAGACCAAGGCAAGCCACTTACCCTTTCTGTCCTTCCATTTCCTCATCCATAAACTGAATGGACTGTACTCTAAGGTTCCTTTCAGCTCTGAGTCTGTGATCCTATGTTACTGTGAGGAGTAGCCAGATAACTCAGGTTATGATTAGATGATATTGACTGATATCATAAATTATGAATGTGCTCACAATTAGTTAATTGCTTGCGCATTCACTGTATAAATTTCTCAAGCCTATAACTGATTATAACCAAGTAGGTTGTATTTTCTATTGTGAGACAACATATTGAAAAATTCCCAGAAACTTTCAGTTGCTGGGTTAGCCCTTCTGCTTAAAGATACACATTAGTTCGTTATAGAACACTAATTGGCTATATTTGCAACTTAGACAAAATTAATATGAATAGTTTCCAGTATTCCAAGATGGGCTTACAGCCTTGGGTGTTTTTTTTTTTAACTTTTATTTTCCCTTTTTGTTCTCTGATATTCACTAATCATAGAGTTTGAATAAATGAGACAATTGTCCTTGAACTTTCTCTGTAAGGTAGCAGAGGAGTGAGAGACCATGGCACCACTGCAAAACTTGCACAAGCCTCCTAAAGAATGATTTCGGCAGTGCTGTTGATTTGTGATCAACAGTTTTGTGATTCCTAAATCACAGTCATAGAGACTCAATTTGAAATCTATCACTCTCTGTATTCAGAAGAGTCTAGATTTTTAGCTGACACCATCTGCATCAGTCAGCAAACTCAAGTTAACCTGGATGAATTCAGCACAAAATGACTCATAGTTTTCCCTGCAAACTTCATATAACCTAATGATGTGTGAAAGGGAAAGAAGCAAAGCTTCCTCCTCCTCCTCCTCCTCCTCCTCCTCCTCCTCCTCCTCTTCCTCCTCCTCCTCCTCCTCTTCCTCCTCCTCCTCCTCTTCTCTCCTCCTCCTCCTCCTCCCTCCTCCTCCCCCTCCTCCTCCTCCCTCCTCCTCCTCCTTCTTCTTCTTCTTCTTCTCCTCCTCCTCCTCCTCCTCCTCCTCCTTCTTCTACTTCTCCTTCTTTTGTTTTGATTGTTTATTGTGCAAGCTAATGCATTGATTAATCAGTAATTTTTTGGATCCCACAGAAATTTTTGTATAGAGTACCTGGCTAAGCTTTAATCATTTGCATTTCTAACTATAGCATGGAAAGTCCAACTTCATATTGACATTGTAGTAAGTGATTGAATTCCTTCTCATCTTAGCCCTCTAATGTGAGCTCTTCTAGATAGGATATTTACTTAGGTTATCTTTGCTATGGTAATTGATTTGGAACAAAGCACTACCTCTTATGAAGTTAGCAGCTAATTATGCCCATATTTCTATGACCTTGTGAAAGCTTTACGTGAAAATGATTTTTCTTTATAAACCTACCATGTCTAGAATCAAAATCTAGACCTGTAAAGTGTTATTGTAATTTTGAGCCCCCATCACCCCCAGTATGAGAAGTATGAGACCAATGATGAACATCAGTGATTTCACACACACACACACACACAATTCTGAAGGAGAGTAAGAGAGAGAAGAGAGGAGAGAAGAGAGAAGAGGAGAGGAGAGGAGAGGAGAGGAAAGGAGAGGAGAGGAGAGGAGAGAAATGAGTACAGGTAGTAACAATAAATCTATAAGTTTTTCTAGTGGAAGGAATACATTAAGAATTGGGGAATTTGGGATCTAGTTCTAATTCTTCAATTAAGTAGCTGTGACTCCAAGGAAATCATGTTTCCTCTCCCAACACTCAATCTCCTCGTTAATTAAAGTGACAATTGAACAATATATAGGCTATATATAAGGGACCTTCCAACTTTGACATTCTGTAACATCTTTTCTGTGATATTTTTTCTTTATTCTTTGTACAATCCAGGTTTCAAGCCTGTAACATTTTCATAAGACTTCTGTCATTGGTGGAAGTAATAATAACTTGATGTTGTTGTGCTTTCATAAAGGGTTGAGTTGACACAAGAACTTGGGAAAGGAAAACCCTTTGTTGTTCTTTCTTTGAGAGAAGCACACAAGTGGTCTCAGGGAGACTTTAGTGGAGAAAAAGAGCAGATTTGGAAAGGTGGCTATGTAGGCTATATTCTCAATGTATTCCTGATTTCCAGCTTGCCTCCCTAGAGACATCAGGGAATTTCCCTAGGATGAAATTGAGATCTCTGCCTCTTGGTTCAGATGAAATAAACTTCTCTAGCTCAAATCAATGAGCATACCCCAATGGGAGAGTCCATCTATTTCCCTTGTTTTTTGATAAATTATAATCTGCGTAACTTCTTTGATATCTGTTTGCTATTGACTTGGATGAATAGGTTTACTCCCTATTCATTATTAGTGATGATATTTTGGATAAATATCATTTATTTAGAAGTCAAGCTTGGGGAACGCTTTGTCCTTTAAGGAATGGAGACTGGGAAAGTGGCTTGAACCTGCAAATTCATTCTTGACTGTCAGCATTTGGAGGGAGGGTAGACAGATACAATTCCAGTCTGGTACCTCTCTCTCTTAGAGAAGAATAGTTTAAACAACCTCACAGCTCCTTCTCCTCTTGCCCTCCAGACAGAAATCAAAGTCTCCCATGGAGACATATAGGAAAAATCTATAGATATCTATTTGTGCTTATCCATAAGCTACATTAGATGACCAGTGTGGACATACATGGGCATCATACCCCTTGCATTTTCTTTAGATCAGGGTTCACTTGACAGCCAATTGATCCAAGGATCAGGTCAATTATAGGATCAACAAATCACAGTCAAAACATTTTACCTAAACCTCTTCTTGCTTTTTCAAATGGTGAGTCCTCAAACATACTTAAGGTGGAGTGAAAATACCAATATTTATTACTGGTCTTACACTACCAAGATGCAGAAAGGATCCTCAAATGGCTATAATATCATGAATGTCTATGACAACCAAAATGTTACTGGTCTCTTTCCCCATGCTGCTACAGCCTCCCAGGCAAGTCAACTTCAACAACCCCTGCATGACCTAATGACCATCTTGTCTGAATAACTCTTTTTTAAGGCAATCAGGCTTAAGTGACTTGCTCAGGGTCACATAGCTAGTAAGTGTCAAAAGCCCAGATTTGAACTCAGGTCCTCCTGACTCCAGGGCTAGTGCTCTAGCCACTGTACCACCTAGCTGCCACACCTCAGTAACTTGTAAAAATACTCTCCTCCTTTCATGACTCCTGATCTTAAATCTTCAGGAAAATGAAAAAGTTGGAAATTTTTGCAATAAATGATGCTTTTAAAATAATTAATAGCTTTAATCATTTTAGCATACCTGGTAATAATACTCTGCTTCTGGAAGAAAAGGCTAATATACTTAGGTTTGATGACAATTTCTATGCTTTGCCAAGTTTGATTTCTGCTCTAAAGTATCAGGACAATTCTTCATCTGGTGAAATCAGTCCTGAATTCAATGTACCATTATCACTTTAAGATGAGATATTTGTACTTTTGATGTATTTGCCCCACCCATAATTCCATTTTTCCCCTGTGCTCAACACTTTGTTTTATAACATGTACAACATTTCCTACAGACGATCTTGTGGGCAAAAGGAACAGAACCCAAGGGAAAATATCTTTTGACATTAAAGGCACAAAACAGTCAACACTGATACAACTCAAACATAACAAAATTTATCTAAATGGGGATCTAAAGCCCTGTCCTGATGAGACACATTCAAGGGAAACTGAAGTATTGGCCCAGGTTCAAATCCTCAGGAGCCTCAAGAGAGCTCTAAGGAATTAGAATTATATCCATTATGTCTGGGTCTACACATGTCAAATGAAGTGAAGGATTGAAACAAGTGTTCAAATAATTCAACAAAATCAACCTTTGGCTTTGCTTATTGCTGCTTTTCAAGATGAAACATTTGTGGTGTTTTTTGTTTTGTTTTGTTTTCTTTGATTATTATTTTTTCCTCCCTGAATCATTCCAATTGTCTCTATTTTCTTCCTTGTGCTTTTTTAAACAGAAATACATTTGTTCAGAATTATTCTTTACCCCGATACATACACACAATTGAAATAATCTCTCCCCAAATTTCTGTCTGTTGTAACCTCTTTTATTTTAAGGTCCATATGAGTTGGCCTGTTCCCTCATTCCCCCAAATCTTCTCACATCTTAAGTCATACTTTTTTACCTCTCCTACACTCTACAACATGGCATATACAAAAAGATGGTTTTTCTGGGGCATTTCTCACCCCCACTACACTGTAAGCTTTTTGAGGGCAAAGGCTGTGTATGTGTTTTTAAGGCAAGGTGGCTCTCTAGTATTTTGCAAACAGTAAGTACTTAAATATGTGTTTATTTGTCATGATCCCTGCCCTTAAGGAGCTTATAGTCTAGTTAACAAAGATAAAATTGTGCTTGATGATAAGAATAAGACAACAAAATTGAAGATGGAAAGTAGGGGAAAGAAGTACAAAGTTCTAAGAGGCAATCACTTCTGGCTAAAAAGATAAGAAAAGACTTCCTTAAAAAAATGGCAGCATCCCGAATGGTCTTTGAAGAATTTCTAAAATTTCAACCAACGGGGACTGAGGTGAGAGCCTTCTAGGTCATCAAATGTTAGGGAATGGCACCAAGCATCCCTGCAGGGAACTGCAGGACTTGTTCAGGAATGGTGATTCATTCATGGTTGATTGAAGTACATAAAGAGAATGTGTGAGATAACATTGGAATAGAGTAGAACCAAAATGTGAAAGACCTTGAAACACCAGTCTAGTTCACAAATTTTACTTTTTAAGGATTTGTTTTCTTCAGTGAGATTTTTTTTTCCATTTTGGTCAATGTAGATTTAAATTTATCTTCTACTTCCCTAATTTGGCTTTTAAAATCTTTCTTGAGCTCCTCCAAGAATGCTTTGTGGTATTGAAACTAATTCATATTTCCTTCTGTGGTGCAGGTGTGAGTATAGAGTCCATGGTGTCCTCTGTATTTGGTTGTACTTGCTCGATATAATAAGATTGGATCATTTTTCTTGCTTTTTATCTCTCAGCTTCCTTTTTACCCATTGTGATTGCCTATTTCCTGACTGCTTCTCAGGCTGGAAGCTAAGGGACTGCTTGTTGACTCTGTGTGCTGTAGCCTCTGCGTATCTAGACAAAGGCCAAGGCCAGGACTCTCAGTGTTTCCCCTGAGTTACCCTGAGGATCACAGAGTGATGTGTGGGGGAGGGGTGGACTGGCCACTTAAGGTTTCAACTCTGTGCCCCTGGGCTACAACGCAGGCAGACTCAACATCTAGTGGCCAGCAACACTGGTGTCTGCAGATTCCCCTGGTGGTGCTAAGGCACACCTGGGCATCTGTTGTTAGTGCTTACTGGCTCCACCCACCCTGGGCTTCAGGAGCTCAGGTCAGCTGAGGTGGGGCTTGTTAGGAGGCCTCCCACCCTTCACTTCAGACTCTTTACACCCTTCCTCAATAATTCCCATGCCTGAGGCTGTTTCTACAGTTGAAGGATTTTACATTGGGTGGGACATTTATCTCTGGGTTTTCTGGGTCAGGGAGGGGTAATCTGAGCAGCTAGGGTTGACTCCCAGAGGTTTAGGTAGGTAATTTTTAAACATGCAGGCAGTATGCTGATAGCCTCAGGAGAAGCTGCTATTGCTGTTGCAGGCCCTGAACTTTCTTTTACCCAGCGCCAACCAATCCTCCAGGCTTTAGTGAGATGTCTCCAAATAACCCTTGGGGTTCGGTCCGATAGCTGGGGCTCGCTCTTATTCCACTGTAGTCTGCTCTAGGTCCATGCTGGTGCAGCCCCTGCATGCTCTGTGCTCTCCCTACCCAGACTTATGTGGGCACTTTCCTGGGCTGGGAATCTGCCATGCTCCATCTCCCAATGGATTCTATCACTCTAAAATCCATTCAGATTCACTTTTTAAACATAGTGACAGAATTCATAGAGGAGCTTAGAAAAGTTCCTGCTTATGTTCTGCCATCTTGGCTCCATCTCTTGAAACACCAGTCTAAAGAATATAGACCTTTTATACTGGTCAGTAGGAAACAATCATTAAAGATATTTAATAATAATAACAATCAAAATTTATGTAGCACTTTAAAGTTTACAATACTCCACTTATATTACATTTGATTGCATATTTATATTTTATATTATTATAAAATTTACATTATTTACATTTTATATTATAACATTTATATTATTGTTAATTTACTATACATATACATATATACTCATCAACACACATAAATATATACATATGTGTATATAATATTTAATCTTCACAATAACCCAAAAAGGAAGGTATTATCATTCTTCACATTTTACATATGAGTGAACTAAGGCAAATAGAGGTTAAGTGACTTGCCCAGGGTCAGGTATCTAGTGCCTAAGGCAGGATTTGAATTCAGGTCTTCCTGCATCTAAGTTCAGTGACATGCCTATACCTACCTTATGAAGACAAATCTGGCAGACAGTATAGGACATATTGGAAAGGCAAGGGATTTAAGGTAGGGAGGAAATCAGAAAGATATTGCAACCATCCAGAAAGAAAGAGAATAAAAACCGGACCCATGGTGGTGGTAGTAGCAATGAAAATATTCAATACTATGGATATTGAACCACCAGAATTAGGCTATGGAGACAAGGGAGATGGAAAAATCAAAGCTGACATGAGATTTCTGATGTATTAAACAAGTGGTCACATGAACAAAGCAGTGAAGTCAGAGGCATAGGGGGCAGATCTTAAGGGAAAAATGGTGATCTGTTGGCTATACATTGCTAATGGAACAACCATTACAGATGCATAAATAGGTGAAATCTGGGTTTGGAAATCAGGAGAGATATCATGAGAGGAGATAGAGATTTGAGAGTGATGTGAATAAGGGCAATAGTTTGGGGCAGAACATATGGGTTCAAATTCCACACCTGAAACTTGCTGAAACTTGGTGTGACTTTGGGCTAGTCCTTAACCACCCTTGGCTTCAGTTTTCTCATGTACAGCCCTATATCTGCATTCCTTAAATCCTAAGTCATGATGGTGGATGGAAATGACAAAGTAATGTGCAGAGTGCAAGGATCTGTCCTCATACTTGTGCTTTGTGGGAATACCTATACATAGGGAATAGAGATAAAGAGTATCTATTGAAGGAGGCAGAAAATCAGAGAGGTAGAAAGACAGACAGTAGAACACAAAATCGCTGGAGTAAACACAAAATAAATTACCAAAAAGAAGGAAGGGGGCACAGTGCCAAATGTCTTCATGTCTTCTTTCTCATGTTGGATATAGGGTAGGGAAGTTGTAATCTGATGATTAAGCAGGTGATTACACAACAAGGGAGTCAAATAGAGCCTGGGGAGAAAGAGGACTGATGCAAGCATAATGTACCATCCCATAGAGTCTGTAAGCCCAAAAGAGATCAAAAGCCAAATATCCACAAAGATAGCAGACCCAAGGGGGTTGCCTATTTTCCAAACTAAGCTGTATGGCTCAATGGATAGCTTGGACAAATAGTATATATGGATAATGATCAGATCCCCAAACTGAATACAAAGAAGGAAACAGGCTGGATTGCTTTGGGAAAATTACATAGTATTCTGTTTATTAAAATTATCAAAAAATTATGTTTTAACATTATTATCTTAATATATTAAATATTATTATATGTTATAATAATTTTATTAAATAATATAATAAAATGACAGAAAAGAATAATTTATTTTCAGTAATTCTATGGGGTAGTGAATAATGGAATACTAATGTTAAGGAATAAAAACTATGGGTAACCCAAAACACAATGAAGAAATGAATGGTGAGTGTAAACTATAGCCAATTACCAGGGATGACCTGGAACAAGAAGTAATGAACATCACATCCAGAGAAAGAATTGCAGAATCTGAATGCAGATTAAAGCAAACTGCTTGTTCTCTCTCTTTTTTGTTTTTTGTTTCTTCTTTCTCGTTGTTCATTCCATTGGTAATAATCCTTCCTTACACCTTGACTAATGTTTAATGTGAACATATTTGTAGAAACTGTGTCAGGGGGCAGCTAGGTGGAGCAGTGAGTAGAGCATCGGCCCTGGAGTCAGAAGGACCTGATTTCAAATCTGGCCTCAGACACTTAATGCACGCACAAACAAAAACCTAGCCATGTGCCCTTGGGGCAAGTTACTTAACCCCAATTGCCCTCCAAAAAGAAAAAAGAAAAAGAAAAAGAAAGAAAGAAACTATGTCTGATTCAATGCCATCATGGTGGGGAGGGGAGAAGAGGGAGGGAGAGAAAATTTGGAACTCAAGGGATTGTGAAACAGAATATTGTAAACTGGAAATAAATAAATAAATAGATAAATAAATAAATTTATTAAATAATTTTAAAAAGATGTATTGAACATGATGCCATCTAGGTTGTGCAGAGTAGATAGAGCTCTGTGCCTAGAATCAGGAGGACCTGATTACAGCCTCAGAAAATTCACAGGTGTAAAACCCTGAGCAAGTCACTTTACCAGCTTGCCTTAGTTTCCTCATCTGTAAAATGGGGATAATATTAGCATCTACTTCTCAAGTTTGTTATAAGGATCAAATGAGATAATAATTGTTAAGCACTTACTACAGTACATGGCACATAGTAAGCACTATCTAAATGTTATTTATTTATTATTATTATAGTCTAATAAATGTATGATCAGAAAAGGAGGTAGGCCAGTCATTTAGCAAGAGAGAGAAGGAATAAATGGACTGCCTAAATCTTGCACTGATACCCATGGGTTGCTATAGGATATAGAGAAAGGTCTCTGGCATGTTGGGTAGATCCTCCACATAGGATTTATGGGAGTTTAGGGACAAGAACCATGTAAGGTGAGAAGATCTGGACAGGTTTCCATCTATGCTACTATAGGAAACACCCCTAGCAAAGGGCATATGGAAGTACTAACAAATAAAAGGGTCATCTGAACATTTTTAAGTGAAAGAAAAGGAGTGGTGAAGAAATTGAAGATGCAAGAGAAAAGGGATGAATGCTATGAGGTAACTCAAGGAACATGGAACTCATGGACTTTGCTAAATCAGCAAGAGTCCCAATTTATGACTGCATTGACAGGCTTCCCTCGACTATAAATATTTCAAAATTGATGGATATGGGCTGTTTTCCACTATTTCAAATTACCATATGTGTCTATCACACAAATCTCTGTATCCATTCATAAATAAACTTCATGGTGTTAATTTTTAGTGTAGGCAAAAGAGCCATCAATCTAGAACCTTTTATGCCTTATTCCTGCATCCAGATTAAAATGGTGATGGTGATGGGAGCTAGGTGGGGTGACAAAGGATAAGGCCATAAAAGATTCCTGAGTCACCCCTGGAAATATACTAGGGAAAAAATGGCTCACCACGTTAAAATATTTCTTTTTTTTAACTCAGCGTGGTTGGGCTATCTGACTATCTTTTTGAAATGACAGGCATGGTTGAATGTTTGTCCTTTTCAAGGTGACCACTAAATGAAAGCCTATTAAAAGTGAAATTTGCAACCTTCTTGTGGAGAAGCATCCATGATATAATGGATAGAGAGTCAGTCAAGATGATCTGGGTTCAAGATCCATGATGGCTGCATGACTCTGGGTAAGTCATTTACCCTCTTAGTACCTGAGGTAATTCTCTAAAATTGGGAATTGCAGAGCATTTGTAGATCTGTATTGGTAGAGGAAGCTTCCTCATCAGAAGTACCCTATACCAATTAAATCAGAAGCATGGTGAAGGAAAAAATCCCATCAATAATGTCTCCTATTGTCACACAAAGCTTGGTGCCTCTTAGCCTTTCTTGAGTTATTTTTCTAATTAGTAATGCCCTCCCTTCACACCTTCATCTAATCAAATTCTACCTGTTGCTCCAAGCATGGTTCAAAACCTTCTCCAGGAAACCATAGCTTCCCTGAATTTTCATAGCACTCAGAGTCTGTATTTAGCATTTAATAACATAGTAAGGTGTTTGGCTGAATATTGCTTCATGTGTCTTCTTTTGTCTACTCAACTAGATTGTAATCTCCTTGATGACAGGTACTATATATTATATAAAGAGTTTGAATGGAACAAGGATTATAGTCAGAAGACCTGGGTTTGGCTCTGCCTCTGCCTAACTGTATCAACCATTCTGAGTCTCAATTTCCTTAACTGTCAGATGAGAATAACTAGGCTATGAACCTCACAGGAAGGTTTTGAGGTTCAAATAAGACAATATGAGTAAATGTGCTTGTCGCCACAGAGCACCATGAGATGTAAGTTGTTATTAAACTTTTGTAATCCCCATAGCACTTAGCAGATTGCTGTACACATAGAAAGTGTTTCATAAATGCCTGTTGATGGATTGATCCCTGCCTGGCACTATGTCAATGTTGTATTGAAGGCCAAAACGATAAAATTGACTGCCATACAAGTTTTTCCATCATTTAGGTGGTGCCTTGTTGTGTTGGAGCCACTGGGAAAGGCAACACCCACAAATCACCCTATCGACAGCCTCCAAGCCTCTCTTCAGTGCTGGCAGCGAAAGGACCTGAGGTAAAAACCACAAATCCAAGGGAAAGAGAGCTTTTAATAGAATGGGGACCAACCCCACCAGACAGGTATCCTTTTAATAGAATGGGGACCAACCCCACCAGACAGGTATCCTGAGAGGCTATGGAGGAGAAGGGAGGTTGATGTCATTTGTAGAGGTAGATGTATGAACCAACAACAGAGCAAAAATGGGGATATTGGTAGGCCCTGAGACTTTCTCTGTCAGCCAGAGAAATCCTGTATTTGGCACAGTGGACAGAAAACAGAGAGAGAAGGGGATGGAGGGGAGAGAGAGAGAGAGAGAGAGAGAGAGAGAGAGAGAGAGAGAGAGAGAACGTGGTAATATACATACATGCATAACTATTTTTTCTTCTCTTTAAAGACTGCATCAGCCTATCTCATTCAGACTGGAAGTACAGAGTGTATTCATAACGTTAATCTACTACTGATTGTCAAAGGAGCATTAAACTGCTCCATTTCTAACCTGGTCTGGATCTCTCCTCTAAGGCTAGTTCCTCCTTGCTCCTGGGAGCTCACCATACTAATTCCAGACTAAACAAGCACTTTAGTCCTTTGGAACTCAGAACACCAGCCTAAGTCTCCCCAGCATCAGGGATTAATGGTGCATAACACAACATTAGCACGTAACCATTTCTATCATGAAATTATATGGTCCAGAGAACATCTAAGAGAGTATTGGATAGAGCACCAGTCCTGGAGTCAAGAGAATCTGGGTTCAAAGCTGGCCTCAGAAACTTACTAACTGTGTGATGCTGGGCAAGTTATTTAAGCCTATTTGCCTTAATTTCCTCTTCTGTAAAATGAGCTGAAGAAGGAAATGACAAACCATTCTATAATCTTTGCCAAGAAAATTCAAATGGGGTCAAGAAGAGTCAGACACAAATGAAAAAAAATATTTATTAACAACAACAAAAAAAAGAATTAAAAATGAATAATGCTATTTAGGCAGAGAGTTGATAAACTAAATATACAAAAAAAGAGACATCCATTTTGGGGGCAAGGTTAATGTGGGAATTTGTTTTGATACACACACAGATATATATTATAAGACTTTCCTTTTCAGTGAGAACAGATTGAAGGGAGAGAAATTAGTTCATGTTAATTAATTAAAAAGTAAAATCTAATTTTAGAAAAGAAATTACATGGAAAGACATCATGATTGAGTGGTTCATGCCTTGGGCTTCAAAACAGGAAGGCCTGGGTTAGAATCCTGTTTGAGACCCTCTTGTGGGACCCTGAGGAAGTAATTTAACCTCTTTGAGCCTCTGTTCCCTCTGGGTAGCATGGGATGATAATATCTATAGGATTTAGCTCACAGCGTTGTTGGAAGGATCAAATGAGGTAATACAAGGAAAGGAATTTGTTAATTTTCAAGAACTACATAAATGGCAGTTATTAACATTATTTGAAGATAGGGTTGTGATAGTTTCTCAAAAATTACCCCATTGATTCCACCAAGTGCATGCTGTATTCCTTCCAACTATGTAGTGTTATATGATCATGGTGCCCTGTAGCAATAATCAAAATAGTAATAAAAATTCTAATACTTTATGTGGTTTATATGAAGGTTTATAAAGTTCTATAGTGCAAGAATTATTTTGCAGATGAGGAAAATAAGGATTACAGGGGTTAAGTGACTTGCCCACAAACAGAGAACTAAGAAATTCCAGAGCCAGGCCTCAAACTTAGGTCTCCTAATTCTGAAGTCAATGGCTTTCTCCCCAAAATATGTATTTTATATGCATGCGGTTCTGCAGAGTTTTAAAGTTCCTGAATGAACAAGAAAATAAAAGTCATTATCCTGTTGATTCAGGCCAAAGTTCCACTTTGGTCTGAAATATCCTGATAATAGATAAAAATGGGCTGGCTCTTCTTGACCAAATAACACATGCAATTATCTAAGCTCTACATAACATGTTTAAACACATCCATGAGTGTACCTTTTCTCAATGTTTTCTTTGCAGTTTGAAAAACACCTTTTATCTGGGCCCCATTAGGAATTTCCTCACCATCATATATAATTGCTGAGAAGTAAAGAAGGGTTACTGGGTAGGGAAAGTTAGAAAGCTCTACCATGGCTATTTTCCCTAGGTAGAAGAGGTATTCAGATAGGAACCAGAAACCTCCTGAGAGCAAGACAGGCTACACTACATAGGTGGTCTGCTTTTTACATGCTCTTTAAATGTTATGCCCCAGACTAAAGCCCCATTTACTCTACCCTAGTTTTGACCCTGGTTAAACTCATTAAATTAGCATGGTAGATTCTATCCTGGGAGGGACAGTACTTCTCCCTCAGCCTTCATAGGCTTCCTGAGGGACAACCATATTCCAGGGACATTTTTAGATCTTTATAGTACTCTATAGTGTCCCTTTTACCTGCATCAGAGAAAAGTTCAGAAGGATGTAAATTATATATCTTTTCTTTAAAAATCAGTATTAATATTTTATAAACTATACAGTAAATAATACATACTTTTGGAAAAACAACATAAATATTTGATAGTTTGTGGTGCAACTGTTAAGCCTGGAATTAAGTATGAGTGTTTGGAGAAATCCAGTATATGGGAAATCACATGCAAATAACTCAGAATGGAACAAAACATAGTCAGGGACATAGTTTTATCAATTGCTCTATTCATTTCTTAAATGAGGGAACTGATTCAAGATGCCATGGTCTATAGGAGACTGCCTATAAATCATCTATATTCCTTTCAGCCTTTGAGTCTTGAGGAAATGGCTTGCTTTTGGGAAAAAAAAAACAAAATAAAACATAAAATAAAATTACCCTTTCCTAAATAGGACATTTAGAAGTACCCAAGAAGCATGTTACACCTTGTATTCTTGCATAATGCCTCCCTACTTACAACTTCCCAAGGATTTCTTCCCACTATTCAATGTGTCTGGAATGCCCTACCTCTTCATATGTGACAGTGGATATCAATCAAACCTAGTCTTCAATGGCCAGCTCAAATTCACCTTTACCATGATGCCCTCCCTGATTTACCTGTTTCCCACCCCAGTCCAGAAGTAGTATCTCCCTCTTGTGTATTCTCATAGCATATGTTACTCTCATATCCATTCATGTATTTTTTATATTATGGTTGTTTGGAAAAGGGTCTTATTTTCCCCTACTCAGTGGTAAACTCCTTCAGGTCAGGAGCCTCTTTAGGTCAGGGACCCAGTCAAAGCATGTGTGCCAGTCTCAACATCTGTCACAGAGCCTTGAACATGTAAGTGCCTCATACATGCTTGTTGAATTAAACTGAGTGTTGAGATAATGAGTTCCTAAGGAAAATCTGAAAGATACATGTTAAACGCCCTTCTTAGAACGGGTAAAGATTTCTGACAGCCTTAGGAGAGAGCGTTAAAAAAAGTAGGGCTTCAGGCAAACTGAATACCATTACTTCTATTTCACTGTATAAATTTTAAATTCACAGGATAGCTAATCCATACAACATTGACCATCTTCCTTCTGTTCTGTTACCACTTGATTCTACTCTGGGAATTCCTTGCTTTCAGAACTTTAAGGAAGCAGTCTAGACATATGGTGGCTAAAGTGTTAGAGGCAGGGACAACAGGGCTTGAATCCTGCTTGGAGCTCATCTGTGAAATGGAAAGCATAATACCAAAATGCTTAGCTCACGAGGCCAACGTAGGCTCAAGGGAGATAATCTAAGAAAGGTATTTTGAATGCGTTCGAACACCTTGTAAGCATTCATTATATTACTGAGCTCCATCTTCCACTCCTGACCCCATCATAGGTGCCTGCCACACATTCCCCTTTCCAGGTTTCCCCTCCACTTAGCCCCTCCCCATCATATACATGGCAGATAAATTGCAAGATAATAAAAGAGCAGTTAGCAAGGTCTTAGCATGATTCTCATCTTCAAAACCTCCTCCTGGGGAAAAAAAAGAACAATGGAGAACAATTAGAAAGGCTTATGAGGAAGATGAAGAAAAGAGGTTTTAGACAATAATGTCAGTTTCAAAAGTTGATCACTTTGGGTGAGTGTACACACCCATATGGTATTTATGCAGCACTGACTTCCAAAGGAGTCTGAAGCATAATTCACATATTATCACTTTAACTTTCCCATCAAAACATCCCTGGGAGATTGATAAGGGCCATGGATTAGCCTCATTTTCTTTCCTGACAAGGAAACTAAATAAGGCAAATTAAGGGGGAAAGATTTAAATGACTGCCCAAAGGCACACAGAGATCCAGAAATAGACCTAATTCCCTCTCCGGAGTTCTTTCGACCAGATTGTCTCTCTAATAAAAAGCTCTATAATAGGAAAATTACTGGCCCGGGAATCAAGAGATTTAGGTTTTCAGTCCCCATTCTGCCACTAACCAGATGTTGTGACAATGGCAAGTCACCTCATCTCCCTGGGACTTGGTTTCCTCCTTTATTAAATGAGGGAGGTGGAATGAAATGATGGCTAAGATCCTTTGCAGAGCTATCGTTCTATGGCTCTATGCTCAAAATCTGTCATGGTAAGCATCTTCTCTAAGCAAGCAAGTCTTCTGATTCCTCATCAGGATTTGGAGATAACACTAGGTTCCCAAAAGGTTATTCCAGGGAAATGAAAGCTCTGACAAGTCCTTCAGATAGAAGACTTCTGAGTACAGGCCCAGTGGTACATTGTGTGTCTGCTATCCAAGGAACAGTCTAGTAAAATCTGACTCTGTAATGTCAATGGAATTTAAGATCTTCCCTGTCCATTAATAGACCTCATGTGGAGTCCATTAAGGAAAGCTTGCTTAGGTGAGGTTTGCTTATAGGAAGGCTTTCACACTTTTTGTTAATTTCTAATTAGGCACTGAGTCACTAGGGTTGTGATGCCCTCTGGCTCTAAAAGACAGTGGTGCTTCTCTCTCTGGTAACTATGTATGTATCACTTTGGTCAGACAGTTGGATTTGTCTGTTGATCTGTGCTAATTTCTCAGACAGTTAGAAACCCTGTCATATTTCTCTGCTTGTATTTTCTTTGCATTTTCTCTGAAGTTCAGGGTGCTGACTTTTCCCCTGAACTAGTGAATATAATTTAAAAAGATTATTGATCCTTTAAACAGCTACCTTTCCTAGTAAAGCAGATCTAAGAACCTGTGCTAGCAGTCATCCTGGGTATGTCAAATGTGGTTGCCACTGCAGACTTGAACTCACTATATAGTCCAAATGATGATAAATATTTCAATCAGAGGCCTAGAAAGAATAATGGGTCTATAGGTGAAAGATCTGAGTTCTAAGCCTGGGGCTTCCATTTGCTTATCCTGGATGACCTTGGGTAAATCACTTCTATGCACCTTGCTTTCTTCATCTGAAACATGCAGAGATTGGACTAGAAGGCTTCTAAGATCCCTTCTAGCTATGATCTGCCATGTTGTATAGAGATTTAACAAAATTCAAGGCAACAGACACTCACTAAGTGGCTAGGTACTGAATATGCGAAGATAAAAAAGGAAATATCCCCTACCTTCAAGGAGTTTACATTCTACTAGCAGTGAATAAGGTGACATAATATGTACACAGGTAAGTAAAAATAGAATATTTGCAAAGCAAATACAAAATAATTTCAAGAAAGGGGAAGAAAGGATATAAACAAAGAGAGTATGCACATGAAAGAAATTCCACATTTTTAGAGTGATGATCTATAGGAATCATTTAAAATCAATAGATTGACAAATATTTATTGGGTGCTCACTATAATCCTGCCCTAGTCTTGACCAAGTACTCTGGGGCATGAAGAAATAAAACATTCCACAATTGATAAATGTCTATGAAGAGATAATAATTAATAAATCCATGCTATAAACAACCATACAAAAATACTTAAACTCACTACTAATTAGAGAAATGCAAATTAAAGCAATTCTGAGATTCTATGTCATATCCACAAGATTGTCAAAATGATGAAAAAAGAGAAAATAACAAACGGAAGAACTCTTCGAAAACAGACACATTAATGCATTGTTAGTAGAACTAGGAACTGGTACAGTCATTGTGGGAAAAAAAAAAAAAAAACATTGTAACTGTGCTCACAGAGTCACCAAACTATGCATGTCAGTTTACCAAGAAATACCACTACTAGGGAGGAAGCTAGGTAGTTCAGTGGGTGGAGTGCTGGTACTGGAACCAGCAATACCTGAGTTCAAATCTGACATCAGACTCTCACTAACTGTGATCCTGAGCAAGTCACTTATCCCTGTTTGCCTGAGTTCCCTCATCTATAAAATGAGCTGGAGAAGGAAATGGCAAACCACTTTAGTATCTTTGCCAAGAAAACCTCATATGGCATCAGAAAGAACAGGTCACAACTGGACAACTGTGTAACAAACCAATACTAGACCTATATTACAAAGAGATGAACAAAAGAGAAAAGAGATCCATATGTACAAAAATATTTATAATAGTTCTGATAATATAATATAATAGTTCTGTCAGATACCTAGAAACTAAAATTGATCAGAGAAGGGTGAAACAAAGGAGAATATGATGGAACACTACTGTGCTTATGATGAAAGGATTGTTTCAGAAGAACCTGAGAAGACTTATTTGAACTGAGACAGAGTGAAGTAAGCAGAGCTAAAAAAGAATAATTTATAAACAAACAGCATTGTAAAGACAAATAATAAGTTAGCATTGATATAGTGCTTTAAAGTTTGCAAAGCACTTTAGAAATATTTTCTCATTTTATCCTCATCATGACCCTGGGAGCTGGGTTCTATTATTGTCCCCATTGGATAAATAAGGAAACAAATGACTTGCCCAGGGTCACACAGCTAGTAAAACAGCAAGTAAACCCATGTCTTCCTGACCTTAGGTCCAGTTCTCTATATACTTCACCTTCTAGCTGTCTTTGAGAAACTTAAGAACTCTGATCAATCAGTGCAATGACCAACCATGATTCCAGAGGAACAAAGATAAAGCAAACTAACCACCATCTGACAGAAAGATGATGTACTCAAGACACAAAGGAGACACATATTTTTGACACTGTCAATGAGAGAATTTTGTTTGTTTGATTATTCACATTTGTTACAAGGGTTTGTTTTACTTTCAAAGTGGAAAGGCATGTGGGAGGGAAAGAAAAATGCTTATTTTTTTTTAAATGGTAAAATAAAAGTTACACAAAAACAAATATGACAAACCTCAAAAAACTCACAATCTAATTGAGGAGGCAAAGCACATAAATATATGAACCACTAGTAACAGAAGGTAGCATTTGCTAGTGATATAGCTATTGCACTCTGCAGGTGGTCAGAGGAGCTCCCATTTCAGGAGGCACAGAAATAATGGGGAAGACCATGGAAGCAAGAGTAGGGATATAAACTCAGCCTTGAAGTCTGGGAATGGAGAATTGTACTGCTCAAAATGAGAGAAGAGAGCATCGAAAGTAGGGGGGAAGGGCACATGAAATAGACAAGTACAAAAGGGAACAAAGGAATGAAGATAAGAGAGCATATTGATATCCCATTATATAATTTTTAATTTAATGGGTTTTATAATTTAGCAATTATAAAACCCATATGAATAAATGCAAAGAGCATTCTAGAAGTGGATGATTTTGGCTCCATTTCCAATCTCTAGGTAATTTACAAAGCTATGGGCTTAAATCATAGGAGTGAGTTTTCTCTTTCTCAGTCCAAATGGGGATATCCATAGTCCCTCTCTTCTTAAAAGGGGATTTTCATTTTTTCCTAATTTCAGCTAAAAAGAAGATCTATAACACTGGATAGACATTCTTTCTTCTAAATAAAGAAAGACAAGTATCCAAAACAAATATTATAGTAAAAGTCTGAACACAACAAAGGGGGAAGGGGCAGGGGGAGATTAAGCATGACTTTTGTTGAAAGGGTTTTTTTTTTTTTTCAGTAGGGATACAAAGGGGAAGGAGGAAAAAATTGTCAGTTGAAAAAAATAAAATTCAACTAGAAAAAAACCCAAAGGTTAAGACAGCATGCTTGGTTTTATAAGGGCAATTTCATCTTAAAGGGGGACTGCTCATTGGTCCTCAATATTCTTCCCCTGAGCCCTGAACCTCCACTCCCTCTTCCTATATTCCATTGTCTCTAGAAGACAGCAAAATTGTTTAATACAGTAAATAAATGGGTAGGCAGTGTTTTAAGTAATCTACTACTTATCCAAGGTCAGGGTGACAAAAAAATTGGTATATCAGGAAACTGGTATATAAAAACCAATAAATGAATAGGCAGAGAGAGAGAAGGAGAGAGAGACAGACAGAGACAGAGAGACAAAGAGAGACAGAGAGACAGAGAGAGAGAGAGAGAGAGAGAGAGAGAGAGAGAGAGAGAGAGAGAGAGAGAGACTATCCTGTCTGTTCACGTATGCTTTGTGTCTATATTTAAAGGTAAAATTCCTTCAGGGAGCCATATAGCTTGAATATAAAATCAGATTATGAAATTAAGTCTAATTCTGAAATGCTTTTGTGCTTAGATGATCAATTGATCAGAAAGGATTAAGAAGTAAGGGTGGAGAAGGAGATAGCAATGCTGATGAAGCAGTTTCCCTAGTAACTAATACTTGCTTTGGGGGAAGGGAGAAGGGAAGATCTTCACAGGAAAACTAAGCGATTCTTTTCTCTTTATTGTCTTCCTTTCAGCAGTCTTCTCTCTTCTTTGACAGAGAAATAGAGCAGCTCTTATACATACCATGGGAATCTATTCTCTTGAGCTAGTTGGAAGGGCTTAAAACACAAAGGTAGGCTGATTTAGTAGGGTAGAATTGAAAGTCCTGGCTCCCTTCACTCACTAGCTGTGTGACCTTGGGTAAATAACTTAACATCTCTGGATCTCAGTTTCCACTGTCGTCAAAATTAGGATATTGGTATCTACATCAACAAATTATTACTGTGATGCTCAAACAAGATAATAACATGTGGGAAGACACGTTGTAGACTCGAAAATACTGTATAAATTAAAGGATTTTTTTGTTTGGTTTGGTTTGCTTGTTTTGTTGTTGCTGCTGTTGTTTGCTTTTAGTAAAGGAAAACCTTGACTCTGATAAGGCTAAATAGCTAGATAGTTTTCCTATAGAAGAAATAATTTACAAGGGCTTTTAATGCCAAGGTTATGGTCATCTTGAGGATGGCCTTTTTAGGATAGAATGTTTCCTCAGAGTAGAGAAAAAGTCCAAATCAGTGTGAGGTTTATTTTCTGATCGTCATTCCAGTTCTGCTGCTAGGTAAGGGGGTATCAAACTATCATATTTGAGTCAGGCACCATTGAACTCTTTAGTTTGTGAATCAGCTTTAATCACAGGCTATCAATGCACCAATGGCCCTGCCAACTTAGGGCTAGTCTTTGGATTCTTCCAACTATCAAGTAACTGTCAACTAGCAGGACCCTATACGAAGATCCCACTTTTCTAGACAAACAGAATAAAGGGTGCTTTTTTTTTTCATTTTTAGCTTGTTCCTAGGAAATTTTCTTTTCTTTAAATTAGTTTAATTTTAGTTTTCAACATTCACTTCCATAAGCTTTGGAGTTTTAAATTTTCTCCACCTCCCTCCCCTTTCTCTTCCCCAAGAAGGCATGCAATCTGGAAAAGGTTCTACATATGCACTCTTATTAAACATATTTTCACATTAGTCATGTTTAAAGAAGAATTAGTATGAATGGGAGAAACAATGAGAAAGAAAAACAAAATAGAGAGAGGGAGAGAAAGAGAGAGAGAGGGAGAGAGAGAGAGAGAGAGAGAGAGAGAGAGAGAGAGAGAGAGAGAGAGTAAATAGTATGCTTGATCTGCATTTAGATTCCATAATTCTTTCTCTGGATGTTGATAGAATTTTCCATCATAAGTCTTAAAATTGTCTTAGATCCTTGCATTGCTGAGAAAAGTTAAGTGTATCAAAGATATTCTTTGTACAATGTGGCTACTCTATATGGTATTCTCTTATTTCTGCGCATTTCATTCAACATTAGTTCATATAAGTCTTTCCAGATTTTTCTGAAGTCCACCTGCTCATTATTTCTTATGACACATTCATATATCACAACTTGTTCAGCCATTCCTGAATTGATGGGCATCTCCTCAATTTCCAATTCTTTGTCACCACAAAAAGAACTGCTATAAATATTCTTGTACATGTGGGTCCTTCTCTCATTTGTACAATCTCTTTGGGACACAGCCCTAGAAATGGTATTGCTGTATCAAAGGTATAAACATTTTTATAGCCCTTTGGTCCTAGTTCCAAATTGCTCTCCAGAAAGGTTAGATAAATTCACAACTCTACCAACGATGCATTAGTGTTCCAATTTTCACACATCTAAAGGACTCTTTTGCTCTGTGCTAAGCACTGACACCTCTGGTCAAGAAAAGGCCACCTGTAAGTCAAAATGCTGGAAACAGAGAGATACCTCACCTAATACTTCAGGACCATTGTTCTCTGATGGATGAGGTCCTACAAACACTGTCTTTCAACAAAAATGCCCAGAGAGTAATGACATCTTTATCATTTGTTTTGTTGTGTTTGAAGTTTGATGTGTGATTCCATTAGTGTAGAGATTTCTCAGTGAGGAACTTCTTCACTACCAAGGCACGCCAATGCCTTCTCAGTGACTTGTAGCCTGGGACACTGAGAAATTAAGTCACCAAGAGTTACATAGTCAGTGTATGTCAGAGATGAGAGTCAGCCCTAGGACTCTATGACTCCAGTGCCCTATCCACTGCGGGGGAGGAAGAGAGAAGGTTTTGAGTACAGTCAGAAGGAACTAGTATATACATGATAACCATAAAAAAATATGGAATTCCATTGCTGCCTTCTATTGATAGACATCTATAAGTTATGCTGATGGGCTAGGTGGTGCCAATGCCCCACCCTAGTAACATCCTCAGAAGATCTTAAGATACCCATAAATACTATGCCCTTTTATAGACCTGGCTGAGGTCTGAGGATACCAAACCTGGAAAACAGAAAATAAAGCAATTTATCAAATGAAACCTACATGATTTGAACCTGCTTAAACAGTTCATCAAAAGCTATAGAAACCAAAAACAGTGAGTATTGCCCAGAGACTTCTTAGACACCCCTTCATTACCAGTAGAACACTAACACTAATAAAAATACAATTACATTTTTTTGTAAAAAATATGCTGTACAAGTAAAAGCTGGAAATATATGGTACCTTCTCACCCCTTTCAGGCCTTGTGCCCAAGTCACTGCTTCAGACTATTTTTTTTACACCCCTCTGTTGTTCTTCTATAAATACTAAACAAAGAATATATTTTCTTAGGGCAAATATGCACAAGGTAGATTTTCATGAAGTTGTGATGGAATGACCAAATGATGAAATTGCAGGCATAATAGGATTTAGAAATGATTCCAATTACCTTGTCCCAGTGTTCAAACTCAAAGGAAAAGTCTTCTTCCAAACTTTATTCCAGCTTTCTCGAGGACCATAGATTTAAAATTAGAGTCCACCTAGTAACTAAGAAATAAATAATTATAAATTATATATAAATAATGATAGATAAATAATAAATGATCCTTAATAAAAGGATTTGTTTTGTGAAGTTTAGATTCAGTCAAAGGGCTGCACTTGAGGACCTAGAGGGCCACATGTGACCTCCAGGCTGCAGGTACACCACCCCTGATCTAGTCCAACCTCTTCATTTTATAAATGAAAAAAACAAAGGCCAAGAAAAGGTATGGAACTTGTCCAAGATCACACAAGTAGTATATATATGAGCAAAACTTGAACCCAGATCCTGATTCCAAATCTGGTAATCAGTTGTTCTACTGCTTACACAGCTAGATGGCACCATAGTGCATAGAACGCCTGACCTAGAGTCAGGAGAAATTATCTTATTTAGTTCGAATCTGACTTCAGACACTTACTGACTGTATGACCCCGGACAATGTTTCTTCATCTGTAAGATGATCTTGAGAAGGATTCTCACTAGAAGCATTCTACTAGTCCAATGTAGGAGCTCCCAGTGGAATCTTCACTCCAAATTACTATGCACACTTGTTGCCTCAGTGGTCTATCTAGAGGCTGTATCTGGAGATAGAAATTGGGCAAGGAGCATGTAACTACATTGAATATGCTGAGTAGTTGTTATCTGACTCACCTGTGACAGGTATAAGTTAGTTTTTTCATCCACTGCCATAGTCAAAAACACTTCCAGTTACCTCCAATGACTATAGAAAAGAAGATGGGGATTTTTTTTCCTCCTTTAGTGTTTCTGAGAAGTTTGCTGCTAACTTCAAAGCTGAAAGAGATGTGTTATACTATGGCACAAGCAGGTGGGAAAATCAATGGTGCCAGGTACTGAGCCTAGAGTATAGAGGAAAGAGCACCAGGAGACTTGGCTTGGAATCCTGACTATGCTGAATAGTTGAGAAAGGGAAGGCCCAGGGACGGTTCTACTGTGACAGCTTTGCTAGGGCTCAGCATCACTTGCCTGAGTCAGCCTTTCTCTGTGTCACAGAAAGCTTTCTTGTAAGCTACTTGGCAGCAAGGAGACCAGCAGTGGTGGCAACCAGATAATTCCCTAGAACAAGGGTTACTAACCTAGATTCTCTGGACTTTTAAAAACATATTCTAACTCAATTCTAATACAAATGATTCGCTTTATCATCCTCTGTATTTTATTTCATGCATTTAAGAAATCTTATTCTGAGAATTGTCCAGAGGCTTCACAAAACTACCAGAAGGGACCTTAATACAAAACAGCTTAAGAATTCCTTCTCTAGGAACTACCCAGCTATTGTAGCTCGAAGATCTGGGCATGGGGAACAAAGCTGTTCTTTCTTCCTGAGTCCAAACACTTGCTGCAGTTTCCAAGCCAGACAAGGAGAGAGAAGATCCATGTTGGTATCACATACACTGTATTTAGAGTCAGCAAACCTGGGTTCAAAGACCAGTTTTGTCACTAATTTTGTCACTTTGTGGTTTCTCACCTGGCTCAACTACCCATCTTCTCTGACTGATTTCTCTACCATGGCCCAAGAAGCTATTATTTCAAAGACCTCATTAGCCCATAAAATCTCATCTTGGTGCCCCCACTTCATCAATACTGACTTATCTGTACTTCTTAAGGCAAATCACATCATCTCTGAGAGTTTTATTCTTCCCATCTATAAAATGAGAGGTTATACTTTGTAATCTCCATTGTCCCTCTCAACTTGAAAATCCTTCCCTCCTGTTTATTTTGTTAAGCATTGGGATTATTTACAAAATGATGGAGTTTAAGAAAAGCTAGTAGGCTTATCATAGATCTAAGGCTATAAGAAACAGATTTCATTTAATCTATACCCATTCACCCCAAACCCCACTTTTTACATATGAGAAAGATGAGACCCTCAGATATTAAATGACTTGCCCAAGGTCACAGAGGTAGTAAATTGCAGGACCTGAATTTAAAATCAGGTCCCATTACTCTAAATCCAGCATGCATTCAACTATGCCAAGCTATCTCACTAATAGTGATATTTCTCAATGCTCTAGATAATGGGGCTTATCTGGAAAACCTCAATCTAGATAAGTGAAGTTTGCACTTTTAAATTTAATTCTTTTCCTATTTAACCATTTTTGTACTCAAGTAAAATATACTGAGCATAACTAAAATTTTGATGAATTAGGGTCAGAATTATGAATATTAATCTTTGTACTTTGCTTTAATGTCATAATGTCCTCAGAACTTATTAAGGATTATAGAACTACTTATCCCTTTGCTAAATGGCTGTAGGCTGCTTGCTAATTCTGTGTTTTCTCTTTTAGAGGGTTGTTTTTTTTTCATATCCTCCCTAACAGTCAGGCTACCAACTCTCACTGAGAACATTTCTTACTCATCTTGAGAAGCCCCCATTGTACCTCTTACAACGTCTTCTACAAAGGAGGCTCTCAATAATTTTTTTTGCCTATTTAAATAATAAATCAATGGATAAATTTCCATTTTGGTCAGTGCTATTTTCCTTCTCACTTGTAATGTGCTACTTCTAATTAATGATGGAATGGGAAACCAGATGCTCGAAGTTGTGAGGATGATGCATCAAGTGACAGTTACTATTCAGATTCTACTGAAGTCTTACTCTGATACCTTACGGTATGAAGATGACCTTGGCTTCTCAAAGGGATGCAATGATACACAAGCTTTGCCAGGTTTTACCAAGTTATAATTGTTTTATCAACTTGGAGAGAGAGACTGTAGGTCTGCTGCAAACCTAAGTTTAGAGGTTGTCACCAAACTGGCTACAGACTACAGAATTTTTCAAGACAAAGAAACCGTTGAAGACCATCATCTAAGGCAACAGTTTTCAAAGTGTGGTTCAGAGACTCCTAAAGGTGCCTCAAACCCTTTGAGGGTTCTATAAAGTCAAAGCTACTTTTACGATCACACCAAGATTTCTTAATTTCTAATATTGCAAATAACTCAGATAAACAAAAGCTCTTTGGGAAATCCTCAATAATCTTTAATTATGTAAAGGAGTCCTAAGCTTCAAAAAAAAAAAAAAAATTGAAAACTGTTTAAGATGTGGATGTGGCTGTGGGGAAGGAAGAGTTTTACCTTAGATAGAAATAGTATTCACATGAAAGGAATTACTGATCCTTGGAGTATTCAAATAAAAAAAGCTTCCACTTGAAACCTTGAAACCTTGAAGTTCTGTTCTGTGTTCTAAAGTTCAAGATCCTTGGTGCATGAGCTTTGTGATGACTATTATAGCTATTCCAGGGCCTTTTTCATTGCTTCTGTGTTCATGGCAATGTTTGAGAAGATTTAAAATATCAGAAATCTAACCGTCAAATAAGACATAAGATATTAACATAGTTTGTCATATTATTTTATTTTTGACATGTTATTGTCATTATTTTCATAATAATGTCAAAACTTTCCCCCTCCAAAAAGAAACCAACACCCAATTCTGTAATTTCTCCCATTTCTGATTGTGAAATGTATTTACTATTTTGATGTCTGATACTGGGATAGATATTTTTTCAAATTTTTATAAAGGACATGCCTAAAAGTGTATCACTCAGGCACACTTTTTTCTCTTATTCTTGTATTATTTTGCTTCTAACCCTATACAGCTAAAATTAACTTGAGTTATTAAATTTAATTAAACATCTTATTATGACTTTTATTATCTCCGAAGACAATATGACCTTGTGGTACATAGTAGGTGTTAATAAATGATTTCTCATTCATTCATTTACAACCTCTATCTTCCTAATTCTACTTCTAATCTTAAAAATGGCTTCACCTTATGCATGCCTCATGATGTCTAAAAGTAACATGCATATTATTATTTCCTATATAAAAATCAATCCAAAATCAACATGATAGTAAAAAAATCAAATATAAATCCTTTACAGAATAATGTCCAGTCAGTATTTGGCAACTTGGTCCTATTCAAGTCACCAGTGTAAGAAACAGCAAGCCTGCCAAAAGCAGGAAGGAATCTAATAGGATTTCAAAAAGAAAAGAAAGAAAAGAGAAGAAAAGGGGAATAAGAAGAAGAATAAAAGATCAAAACCCAAACCACCAAGAATGTGCTGGCCAGATTGGGAGGGCTGGCAAGAAGAAATTTTTGTAATTTCTTTTCCACAATTTAGCTTGCCTGGATAATTACATTTGGAAAAATAAGAGAGTAACCACAGATTTGTGTGCAATGGAATAAAAAAATGTAGAGTTATCCCTCACAAAAATAAAGGGGCAATGGAAGAATGCCTTTACTGACTATAAAAGGCTTTATTCTCAATATAAGAATAATTACAACCATCCAAGAAGACACTGAATACCAATCAGTGTATAGCTTATCTACTCATCACTTCAGAGGGTTAATTTTGTGGTTTTACCCACTGCTCCATTCACTATAAAATCTATTTTCTCAGGGAATGAACTAATACTGCAGTCATAGAGCTATGAGTAGCAGTATCTTCACATCTAAACTATAGTCACCAAAGGAAACACTCCCATGGACCCATTTCTTCTAAATCACAAGGTCCTGTGAAAACATCTCTTTGTTGTACTGTAGGCTATTTCTAACAGTCTATGACTATTATGAAAATGGCATCTAAAAACACCACGTGGCCAGGTGTAAATTGAAAGAATAGAGGGAAGGAGAGACACTAAGCCCCCAACCTTCAAATGAAATTGATCGCATCTATAGAAAATGAGTATTATGTTACCAAAGCTATAGCCAAATGAGGAAGCCCCTATCCGTTTGTCACTGATAGCAAAGAAAGAAAGTTTATCATTTAGCAAACATAATGCCTGATGCCTACTGATAAAGCTTTTATGCCAGAGATAAACTGTATATAGAAGCATAAAATACAGATGCAACACTCTTGCCATGTCTCTAACCTCTCTGGGCCAGTTTACTTACTTCTAAAATGATGAGATTGGACTAGATGGTTTTTTTAAGATCCTTCCACATCTTTATTCAAAGGCCAGAGCTCACTATCCTGACCAATATGGAAGGAAATCAGTGCTCTTGGCTCCTAGCAGACTAATGTCATTGCTTACCAGAGGGAGGCCCACCCAGCTTTTCTGACATGATTTTTATGGTGCTCGTTTGGTTTTCTACAATTATATAGGCCAGGCCAACATGTGTGATTGAGGTGGGAAGAATTTGAGGTAAAAAGGAAAAGAGCCAGCAATGGTCTGGTTTTGCTTTGTTTTTCCCCCAAGCCATGCTGATTATAAATACGCTACCCAGCCCTGTGTGACCACCATTTTTGGCTCAGTAGAGAGATGGAATTAGGAAGGGGAAAGAAAAAGAAAGCTAAACCAGTACAAGAAAGCAAAGAATATCAGAAGGGCAGAAAGAATGCTTGTTTCCACCCACTCCTAGGACAAGAAAAGTAAATCACTGAAAACATAAAATGAATCGAAACAAAAAAGTTGTTCACACACACACACACACACACACACATTGCTGTATTCACCTAAAGTATCCATGTTTCAATTCTATATACACAATACAGTCAATCTCCATTTATTGATGTTCCTTATCTATGCCCAGTACTGAACTAACCAATCTATACACAAGTAGAAAGACTAATGTCATCCTATTATCTAGCATGCTTTTAACAACAGGAATCCTAACTAATGTGTGGGATATAATGCTACTCTGCAAAACACATTCTGAAGGTCATAACTTATGAAGAGGTAGCAGCATTTTCTATTTTGGTCTGGTTTTAATTTGGATAATATTCTCATTGAACATAGCTATTTATGACATTTATTAAAAGCTTTTATTGCTAATTTAGATGGGAAAAATTCTAATGGAGATGTATTGGAAATTTTCCATAAAATTAATGTCCAGACTTAATGGATGTCTAAGGTATCATTATTAACGGGAAAATTCCATAAACTAAGATCAGAACCTTTGATTGGTGATTAGATGCAGTTAGATCGGAACTTATTTAAAACTGGAAATGGGCCAAAGTACCCAGGAATTCAATTTAAATACATTCTGAAGGCTAATGCTTGTATTTAGGCTAGGTCTAAATGATGTCAAATGAAAAGCTGAAGTTACAAAAAAATAAATTGATTTAGTCAGCTACTAGATGTCTAATGGCCCTACTATGCTCACCACTTGATTCCTCCTGCTACCAACAGTGTTGGTTAGCAGCCATTTACATGGGAAGTTGATTGGATATTCAAAGACAATTCTATTTAATTCATATATTTATTAAGTGTCTACTGTGGTAATACCCTATTGTTTCTGCTAGGCATACAAAAGTGAAAAACAACAGTCTTTGCCCTCAAATACCTTTCTACTTTATTGCCAGACATAGCATTCACACCGATAAGTATGTAAAAGTACAAAATGTGTTAACTAACTAATCAATAAACATTTATTAGTTTATGTATGACTATGTGAAGTGAAAGTTAGACATCCTGTAATAGGGGAAATTTGAGAAGGAAGGATCACTTTCAGCAAATCAAGAATTCAACTCCCTTACCAAGAAGGTTGGAATTTAAGAAGGCTATTCTGGATGTTCTATAAGGTTCTTTATAGATCTGATATTCTATCATATAAATTCAGTCAATCTTCTTCAATTATGTCTTCAAAAAGACTGAAAATTTACCTCCTCTGGACATTCTTTCCACCATGCTGGTGATAATCCATGTACCACTGAAAATCTTCAATTTCTTTTCTCTTTTTTTGGGGGGGGGAGGGGTAACCAAAAAGATCTATATGATACAATAGATACTATAAACATTTGTTGCTAATGTATAAAGTAATCATCATTATGGAGTATTGTTCAAATATAATTGGACAGGTACAAAATTTAGATATGCCTCACCCCTGACCTTAAGAAACTTACAGAATCTTCTATGACTAATCTCATTTTGATAAATGGTTTACCATGATTTCTGTTTTGCCATCCTCCATAGTATAATACAGGGCTGGTTTGGTTAAATAATAGTTCATTTCCAAAAAAAAAAAAATTAGGAGTTTTAATGAACTGCAAATCAAATGAAACTCAACAGTCTGAAATGCCAACAAAGGGAAGGCTTACATACACTTTGGGTCCATTGATAGAAATATAATATCCAAAATAAAGGCAGTTATAATGCAGTTATTCTCTATCCTGATCAGAATATATGTGTAATGTTGTTTTTAGTACTGTAGGAGTTTGTCCAAAAAAGTATGATCAGGACAATGGTGGATTGTATCATTCCACAGAAAGATCAGCTAAAGGAACTAGATATCTAAGACAAAGAAGAGAAGACTGTAGTGACATGACTACAGACTCCCAGTGTTTGAAAGTCTGTGTTATCATAGAGGCATTAGACTTAATTGGTTTTGCCATAAAGAAGAGAACCATGATGGGGCGGCTAGGTGGCACAGTGAGTAGAGCGCCGGCCCTGGAGTCAGAAGGACCTGAGTTCAGATCCAGCCTCAGACACTTAATCCACACAAACAAACAAACAAACAAAAAGCTAGCCCTGTGACCTTGGGCAAGTTACTTAACCCCGATTGCCCTAAAAAAGGGGCAGCTAGGTGGCGCAGTGAGTAAGAGTGCCGGCCTCAGAGTTGGGATGACTCCAGATCGAATCCGGCCTCAGAAAATGAGCACCCACACACAAATAATGACTGGCCGTGTAACCTTGAGCAAGTTACTTAACCCCAATTGCTTAAAAAAAAAAAAAAGAAGAGAACCATGAACTGTTGGTGGAAGTTGAAGAAATAGATTTCAATTTCAATTTTGTTTAAGGAAAATTTCTTTAAAATTAAAGTTATCTGGATATGGAATTGACTTAAAAAGGAGTGAGTTCACTGCAAACTTTAAATTCAGGTTTGAATGATTGCTTCTCAGGGTGTTATTTAAGGGGACATCTGCTCAGCTAGGACTGGAATAGATGATCTTTGCGTTCTCTTTGCAACTCTGAAATTCTGTGATTTTATGTCTATATAAAGTCCATTGTCCCACATATGCCAAAGATAACCAGTGTATTCCAATTTCCTATCATAACAGGTAAATGCCACTTGGTAGAGGGGAAAAAATAACCATGTACATATCAGTGTAAGTACATAATAAACCTGAAACTCAACAAAAGGGACAACTTAAAACCAAGATTCAGTGAAAATAGACAAAGAAAAAGGAAGTGTAAAGATTTCAGTATTTGATATTGAATAAAGAAAGGACACAGTGATGCAAAGAACTTTCTAAATAAATAAAAGAGATGAGAACTAGTAGATGAGAGAGTAATTAATCAAATCAAGGAGAGGGATAACATGAATAATATACACTATTAAAGATCCCAAAATAAACACATTTAACAATTTAAAAAACCCTAAAAGTACAAATCTATTTAATTTTTAAGACAAAAGAAAAATATTACAAAAAATTAATACTACATATTGGGAACATAAAGTGAATAAAAAACCTGTAATCTAAAGTTTATTTTTAATTAGAAGTATAAAAAAATTGACCTATTTAAATCATCTTCTAAGAAGAAACAGTAAAACAACAGATTAATTTCAGATTTGGTTAGCTAGCATGATCACATGCAATATGAGTTGAAGTATTTATTCTAATTCTCTTTTTCCAGTGACTTTTATGTTTCAGGGCAAAATTACATTTTGATATTGATCCTCCTACTTGTTCAGCACTTTGCAGGAGAATTTGTGCAAATGTGTCAAATATGAAGAAAACTAGGTTTAGTTGCTTTTAAATTATTCCACCATTGAAGTATCTTCCATTATTCAAAGGAATTTTCTATTGCTTCTAATAGACCATGGGGGTTTAAATGGGATGTTCAGTCTTCCATTTGAATTTAAAAATCCTTATGAGCCATGTTTTTCTATTCAACAGGGAAATTCTAGAATGAAAACATACCAGCTCCCTCCACATCCCCTCCATCCACTCCCTCCTCACTGGTCCACAACATGGCTTGCATCCTGCCCCTTTCAATCCTGCCCTCTTAAAAGTCTCAAGTAACCACTTATATCCCAATGCTTCTCTCTTCTCAACTCTCATACTCCTTTGACTTTTCTTTAGCACATGGAATGCCTTACTCTCCAGGCTTTCTCTGCCATTCCACAGAAGCCTCTTGAATCTCGAACTTAACCCTTGAACTTCTCACATGGGAAGTACTCTCTGTGCCTGTATTCCTTTCCTCTGATTGTCCAGTTCCCTCCAGAACCTCTACTTTGTGTGAAATTCCCCAGGCAACTACATGTTCTTTCCTCACCAGACTACAATTTTGCAGACTTTCTCTATCATGTCCCTTGTGCACTTCCTCTCCACACCATCCCTCACTGTGTTTAACTTTCTTCTATATGTTCTTCCCTCAATAGAGTATAAGCTCCTTGAGGGCAGAGTTATCTTTCTTTCTCCTTGTATTCATATTTCCAACACTTAGCACTGTTTCCATCACAAAGTGAGTGCTTAATAACTATTTTTTTTCTTTTTGCATACTTTATTCCTTCCTTTAGGCTCACTTTCCTTGACTTTTGAGAGATAATACTATAAATTCTTAGCAATGCAACTGTGTACATTAGCCTTTTCCTAATTTTCCTTCCCAGTTTCTAAATCCCTTGACCAAAACAAAAATTACTTTCTGTTTAATTTTTACATATTCCATGCTTCATTTTCTGTTTATATTTTGTTTTGTCCCTAACAGAATAAAAATTCCTTGACAGAAGGGACTTTTTCATTTTTATCTTTGTATCACTAGGAAAAAGTGTCTGACACATAACAAGCATTTCATTTTGGAGTTTTTAACCTTTTTAGGGTCATAGACCACTTTAGCAGTCCGGTGAGTAGATCTACTCCTCAGAATAATGTTTTTAAATGGATAAGATGAAATAGGATTGCAAAGGAAACCAACTGAAATAAGGATGTATTTTCCCATTAAGTTCCTAGGCTCCCTGAAATCTATCCATAGACTCCTTGGGGGTCTATGGCCCTCAGGTTATAAACTCTAGATTCAATAAGTGCTTGTAGAATGAATGAATGAACACATTCCTATTTACCTTCCAACTTAACTAATAGCTTTGTTTCTACCCATATCACTAACTTTCCTTCTTCTTCCTATATTCTTAAACAAATGCTTTATTAACTTCTGTTTTACATCATTCATTTCCGCCAGATTTTGAGTTACAATTATTTCCCCCTCCCGTTTTTCCCCTACCCACCACCCCAGAATAGCAGTCCCACAAGATATCACTTTCTCCAATCTGCTCTCTCCCATATCTTCTCCCATACCCCCTACGACTTTTCCATTAGAGGAAGGTGAATCTGTGTCCCAATGCCTGCACATCTTATCTCCCAATTACAAGCAAAGGGGTATTAATAATAGTATTTATATATATTTGAAACATTTAATGTTCTTCCTATATTCTTAATGGCTGATGATCCTGAAGTTTGGCTTTTACTTCTTTTCTTTTTCATTGTACCTCATCCCTTGGTAATTTCATTTACTCCTTCAGTTTTTGTATCTTTCTCAATATGAATGACAACCAAAGATCTATAGCTTCAGCCCTGACTTCTTTCACAAGTTCTAGACATATACTTCCAATTCTGCTCTTGACATTTCCACTGGGAAGCCTTGATGGTTCATTAAATTCACCATGACCATCTCCAATTTCCTTTCCAAGATCCTTGTTTCTCATGGCTTTAATCTTTTTGATCATGGTAGTATTATTCTCCCTGTAAATGATGTTGGAAATCAGAACAAAAAAGTCATTAGATCTGTCTTATAGTGTGCTATCCAGATCACATCTTAGGATAGGTATGTGGGAGATGATAGAAAGCTTCCTCAAGCTTGTCAAACCTAACAACCAATACTTACTTCTAGTGATTCATGTAGTGACAAATGATAATGATAGAATGAACCTAAAATGCCTGTCTAGGAAGAAAATGAAAAACTTAAGGTCATAAATGGTATTTTCATCACAACGACATACCATAGGTGGGAATTTTTATAAGAGATAGGAAATCAACAATATTCCGATATAATGATTTCTCAAATCCACTTACAATCTTTAAAATTATTGCAGATCCTAAAGAGCTTTTGTTTATGTGGGTTATAGCTATAAAAATCTGGCATATTAAAAATTTGTTTTTATTTTACAATAATAAATTCATTATATATTAGTATGATCGTTTATTTAAAATTTAGTTTTTCAAAACAGTGGAAAGAGAGGCATTGTTTTCTATATTTTTTTGCAAATCTCATTAATGTTTGGTTTAATACAAGTGTGATTTTCCTATCTGCTTCAGAATTCAATCTCTTGTGATGTTATTTTAGTTGAAGTATATATAAGGAAAACTGACCTCACACAGATTTATAGTTGAAAAATGGAAGAGTATTTCAAAAGGCAAATAATGTCTTGGTATTATTATGGAAATAGTTTTCATCTCATAGGTCCCAAAGATTCCCATGGGTCCACACTTTGAGAACTACTGTTCTAATAAAATTATTTTGGAAGAACACATTCAGATTTTCTGGTCAGGGATTAAGATACTGGTTTTTAGTCAAAAATAGAACATTTCTAATTAAGTGAAGGAAAAATACATTTTCAGGGAGATATATCTTATCAACAGGACTCTAAATGGAAAAGAAAGGGATAAAGAGAAAACTGACCACGCACATTGCTAAGTCAAATCCCATAGAATAGTGGCCCTAAAGTAGGAGGAATACTCACAGAAGTCAATATTCAAGAAAAAAGTCAGAAAATTTATTCAGGTAAAGAGAAAAAAATACTAACTACCTGAAGGCTAGTTGTTAGGGATACTTACACAAGGGTGGACTTCATGCTGGATTAGATTGGACAATGTCTGAGGTCTTGATATTGTATGACTCTAGAGTTCTTACCAGGAACATTGTGTCCAGTTCTAGAAAAAAAAATATTAAAAAGGCAGGAATAAGCTGGAGTTTGTCTAAAGATGAGTAACAAGGACATCAGAGAAATATACGATATCATATAAAATTATTTCTTTTAAATGAGCAAGTTGAGAGGCCCAGAAGCCAATGGGGGCCAGCACAGAGGCCCAGACACCAGGGCATGCAGAGGCCCTGATGAAGCCTGATCAACGTGCTGGCAAGTTGACCCACCAACCACAAGGGCCATTGCCAGGCCTATCACTGCAGGGCTGGGACTAGACTGAGCTGGCTACAGAACTCAAAAATGACAGAGGGAAGCTAACCTCCTGCTGAAGACAGTCCAGCAGGCTGGCAGGAAGGGGCCAGAACAGCACTCTGGGAGCCAAGCCCAGCACCATATGAGCTAGAGGTTTTAGCCAAAGGGCTGCCACAACCAGCCATTGGCTAAAGGGACTTCAGATCACCCGCAACTTGTCAATCCATAGATGCTAAGGTAAAGTGAGAGGTCAGTGAAGAGTGGACTTTGGGACCTAGGAGTTTGGGAGTATGGTCGGCCTTTGCCCCTGGGGCAAGAAAAGGCTGAGGTGGTGACAGTGCCCGGTGGCTGCTTTAGAGCTCCTGGCCTTGAGATTTCAGTTGAAATTCAGTCAATTCAATTGACCAGTCCAAGGGATAATTGCTCTTGCTTTAACCTGCTTGGGTCTGGATTGCTGTCTAGGGTGGAGGTCCTGGGTGTTTGACCAGTTTGCCAGAGCATGTGGATGCTTCAGAGAGGGCACCCAACTGATATCTCCAGCAAACGAGAAAACCCCAGAGATTAGGACAAAGCTCCCCACTCTGGTAGCAGATTTCTACTGTGGTAAAAAGCTCAGAAGTCAAGTAATTGAGTGGCAACATGAGCAAACAAATAAGAAAGGCAAGCACAGAAATCCAATATTGGATTCCTTTTTGGGGGACAAAAAGGATCAAAGCATGGAACAGGAGGAAGACAGCAAAGTCAGAACTCCTGCATCAGAAACTTCCAAGAAAAGAATAAGCTGCTTACAGGCCATAGAGGAGCTTAAGAAGGATTTTGAAAACCAAATAAGAGAAGTAGAGGAAAAACTGGGAAGAGAAATGAGAATGATGCAAGAAAATTATAAAAGGAGAGTCAACAGCCTGACTGAAGAAAATAACACCTTAAAAAATAGACTAACTCAAACGGCAAAAGAGGCTCACAAAGCCAATGAAGAGAAGAATGCCTTAAAAAGTTAAATTTGCCAGATGGAAAAAGAATTTCAAAAGCTCACTGAAGAGAATAATTCCTTCCGAATTAGATTGGAGAAAATGGAAGCTAGTGACTTTATGAGAAATAAAGGTACTATTAAACAGATCCAAACAAATGAAAAAATAGAAAGCAATGTGAAATTTCTCATTGAAAAAACCACTGACCTGGAGAATAGATCTAGTAGAGATCATTTAAAAATTAGTGGACTACCTGAAAGCCATGATCAAAAAAAGAACATAGAAATTATCCTCCAAGAAACTCTCAAGGAAAATTGCCCTGATGTTTTAGAACCAGAGGGCAAAATAAAGGTTGAAAGAATCCACTGATCACCTCCTGAAAAATATTCCAGGGGTGACTAGGTGCCTAGGGCAGCTAGGTGGCTCATTGAGTAGAGCACCAGCCCTGGAGTCAGGAGGACCTGAGTTCTTCGGATCTGGCCTCAGACACTTAACACACACACAAACAAAAACCTAGACTTGTGACCTTGGGCAAGTTACTTAACCCCAATCGCCCTCCAAAAAAACAAAAGATCCCAAAAAGAAAACTCCAAGGAATATTATATCCAGGTTCCAGAATTCCTGGATCAAGGAGAAAATATTACAAGCAGCCAGGAAGAAACAATCTGAATACTGGGGAAACACAATCAGGATAACAAAGGATTTGGCTGCTTCTACACTGAGGGATCAAAGGGCTTGGAATATGATATTCTGGAGGTCAAAGGAGCTGGGATTAAAACCAAGAATCACCTACCCAGCAAAACTGAGTACCATGTTTCAGGAGAAAATATGGTCATTCAATGGAATAGATGACTTTCAAGCATTCTGGATGAAAAAAAAAAACAGAGTTGAATAGAAAATATGACATTCAATTACAAGAAGCAAGAGAAGCAAGAAAAGGTAAGCAGGGAAAAGAAATCATAAAGAACACTATCAAAGTTGAACTACTTACATTCATACACAGAAAAATGATAATTGTAATTTATGAAACTTTTCTCAGTGTGAGTATAGGGAATAAAAGGGAATAAAAATGTACATATATATGTATACATACATACATATGTATATATAGGAGGATATATGGGTGTATGAATGCATATGTGAGAATGGGTGTATATGTATACATGGAGGAGATGGGGAGACATAGAATGGGGTAAATTATCTCATATAGAAGAGGCAAGGGAAAACTGTTACAATGGAGGGCAAGAACAAGAAGGCAAAAGGGAATGAGTCAATCCTATTCTCAATGAATTTGGCTTAGGGAGGGAATCACATACGCACTAAATAGGGTATCTCACCCTACAGGAGAGTAGGGGGGAAGGGAATGAAAGGGGTATGATGGAAGGGAGAGCAGGCTAGGGGGGGAGGGAAGCTGTAAGCACCCACTTTTGAAAAGGGATAGGATCAAAGTAGAAAATAGAACAAGTGGGGGTGGGATAGTATGGAGGGAAATATAGTCAATCTTTCATAATATATCCACTATGGAAATGTTTTGCATGGCTACACATGTACAGCCTATGTTGAATTGCTTGTCTTCCCAGTAAGGATGGATGACAAGGGAGCTAGGGAAGGAATCTGGAAATCAAAGGTTTAAAATCAAATGTTTAAAAATATATTATTATTGTTATTATTATTAATATTATCATTATTATTTTACATGTAAATGGGAAATGAGATATACAGGCACTCGGGCATAGAGATCCACCATGCCCTACTGGAAAGTCAGAGGGAGGATGGGGGAAGATATAAGAGAAAGAAGATTGGGGGAGGGTATATTCAGCGGGATTGCTGTTTTGGGGTGATGGGTAGGGGGGAAATGGGGAGAGAATTTGTAACTCAAAATCTTGTGGAAATGAATGATGTAAACTAAAAAAAATTAATTTAATTTTTAAAAATGACCAAGTTTAGCCTGGAGAAGGGAAGACTTTGTGGTGGAACCTGGTCATAAGTGAGTTTAAGTTATTTTATAATAACTCCCTTTGGAGTTATTATTTGACTTGTTCTGTGTAATTTGGAAGGACAGAATGAGAATGAATTGACAGAAGATACAAGCCTCCAAATTTGGGGCTCAATATAATGAAGAACTTGCATTTTTTTCTATTTTTATTATGCCCAAGAATGTTGGCTTCATAATCAGAGGACCCAATTTAAAGTCATTCATCCACCACTTAGTAGATGTGTGACTTTAAACAATTTAAAATTTCTCTTAGCTTGTATTTCTTTATAAAAGAATATAATAATCAATCAATAAGCATTAAATGCCTACTATTTGCCAGGCACTGTGATAAACCCTGGAGATTTTTTTTAAGTGATAAAAACAATTTCTGCCCTTGAGGAGCTCACAATCTAATGGGGGAGATGATATGCAAACAAATATATGAAGACTATATATAGAATGAAAGGGAAATTATTATCAGAGGGAAGCCATTAGAATTAAGAGGGTTTAGGAAAGACTTCCTGAAGAAGATGGGGTTGTGGCTGTGACTTAAAGGGAAACAGGAAAACCAATAAGCAGAAGTGAGGAGGGAGAACAGTCTAGGCACAGTGGCCAAACAAATAGAGAAAATACCTGGAGTGGTGAAGTGGAGCATCTTGCTCATGGAACATCCAGGAGGCCATTGTTATTGCATGAAAGAGTACATGTTGGGTAGTAAGGTGTGAGAAGACTAGAAAAGTAGAAGGGAGGTAGATTATGAAGGGCCTCGAATGTCAAACAGAATATTTTGTATTTGATGCTGGAGGCAATAGAAAGTCACCAGAATTTATTGAATTGGAGTGGAAGTTGGGGGAATCATAGCCAGACATATACTTTAGGAAAATCACTTTGGTATCTAAGTGGGGGGTGAACTGAATAAGGAAGACTGAGGCAGGGAGACATGATTGAACCCATGCTTTAGGACAATTACTCTGGAAGCTTAATGGAGAATGGATTATAGTGGGCAGAGACTTGAGGCAGGAAGACCCACCAGTAGGTTATTGCCTACTGGACCTCCATTAGACTGGTGGGAGTGTCAGAACAGAGAAGGAGGCATATTGGAGAGATCTTGCAAAGGTGAAATCATCAGGTCTTGGAAACAAATTGAAAGTATGTAACTATGGTTCACTAATGTTTACTTTTTTTTTTGCTTTTTGGAGAGGGGAGGGGAGGGCAATTGGGGTTAAATGACTTTCCCAAGGTCACACAGCTAGTAAGTGTTAAGTGTCTGAGGCCAGATTTGAACTCAGGTCCTCCTGACTCCAGGGCTGGTGCTCTATTCCCTGTGCCACCTAGCTGCCCCAACATTTACATTTATTTTTAAATAACAATCCCATGAGAAGGTAATATATGTATTATAATGAGTAAACTGAGATTCAGTGGTGAAGTGCCTTGTCCATGGTTATATACTAGAATTTATCCCTAGGTCTCCCTAAAACCTTTTCTATTTCCACTGTAAATGCACTTTGTATCCCTAATACAGACAGTAAATTGTTACCAATCCTATTGCCCCTTTCCTTCAACTTGTCATGACTCAGAGAAGCAGAACTCCATTGGAGGAGTACTATTAGGGGGAAGTAAGCTGTTATTGTTGCTTGTCCTTTGTTTTCAAAAAGGACCAATGCCATCATAGGTGATGTCTTGACTTGCTCATAAATTGGATTTAAGTGAGGCAGAGTTGACCAGCCTCATTCTTTCTTCTAGAGTCATTGAAGTCCAGGGGCAGGATAAAAAAGTCAAGATGACTAGTGACAAAAGATGACCTTGACTGCTTCCATAGCCAGCTACTTCCTTGTTAGTCATCCTGCTTTGCCTACCTCATGTTTGCTAAATCTCAGTGGTGACGTTAATTAAAACCAGGGAGGAGGCCCTCTGCAACATGTTATTTTCCATTGTTCATGTACACATTTCAAAATACCCCAATCCATAATAGTTGAATTGGAGCTGTGTTTCAAGCTAGCACAAAACCCTGCCTCCCAACCGAGTCCCAAGGTTTTACTTCTTAATCACATAAATATTAGGGGCCTGATTCAGTATCAGAATTCCAATGACGTATAGCCAGTGGAACTTATTGGATACGTGTAGGCCTTTCCTGGCTTCTAGCTCCATTTCTGCCCCTGAAAGCTCTAGGGTCTTGGACAAATCACCTAACCTCTCCACACTTCAGAGAGCCACAGAATCTTCAAGAAAGAAGGGACTTTTGAAATCATCTAATTCAACTTCCCTCACCAACCATTCTCCACAGACTCCTGCATTCACCCATCCATGCCTGCTCCTCTCTGGAAACTGTTCTTGCCAAGGTTATCAATATTAACCTTCTTTCCCAATCAAAGGATCCTTGGAGGGAATCTTAAAGGTCATGTAACAATAATGATAATAAAAAATAGCTAACACTTATATAAAGCTTACTATGTGCCAAGAACTTAATGCTTTTCAATTATTAATTCATTTGATACTCATAACAACACTTGGAAGTAGATGCTATTATTATCCCCATTTTATAGATGAGGAAATTGAGGAGTTAAGTGACTTGCCAAAGGTCTCACAGCTAGTAAGTATCTGAGGCCAGATTTGAATCAGGTCTTCCTGGCTACAGGCCCAGTGCTTTATTACCATACTATCTATCAGCTTATCAAGTCGAATGCCCTCATTTTAGCGAGAAGGCAACTGAAGACCAGAGAGAAGGGGTAACTTAACCAGGTCTGAAGGATTTTTCTCAATCTTCTCTCTCCTCTGCCTCTTTGCCATTTAGTCTAATTAACCCAAATCACTTCTCTTCCTCATTTGTTTTTACTGTATCATTCACCAAATCACCCAAGTTGGGATCTCAGTATTTTCCCTCATCTTCACTCTCTATATCTAATCATTGAATTCTATCTCTGAGATTATCTCTTGTATGCATTTCCTCCTTTCTATTCCCACTTACCTCCCACCTGGACTCTGACCACTCTCTCCAAACAAGTCTTCATGCTTTCATTCTTGCCTCTTCCAATCTATCCTGTAAGACCAGACTGCCTTATGCATAGATCTGATCATGGCACTTATTGGCTCAAAACTCTCCAGTGCTTCCCAATTCCCTGCTAAATAAAGACAGAACTGTTGATTCTGACATTTAAGGCCCTCCACAACTTAAGCCCAATTTTATCTCATACCACTCTTTGTTATATACTCTCTACACCAGCCATACTTTTATTTCTTGCTGTCTCCCATGCATACCGTGCATTTTCACCTCTGATTCTTTTTCTTCTACTAATTAGAATAATTTTGTCCCTTATCATCTCTGCTTTTAAAAATCTTGCTCATCATTCCAGACCCTACCTCCTCCATGTAGACTTTCTTATTGCCCTGTCAGAAGAAATAACTTTTCCATTCTCCTCAGCATATGCCAGCCTTAGATTACTTCCTCCATCTGTCTGCTCCATTTCTACCATGTCCTATTGAATGGAACCACCTCTCACCTAAGGATTTTATAATCTCTTGTTTTATTGAGGAAAATGAGTTTTTCTTTGTTCCCATCTCTTCTTCTCAAAATCCCTTGACACAATCACCCACTCTCTCCTTCTTTGGTTATCAGAGACTGAATTAAAAGACTGCTCTGAAAATAGCTTCCCTAAATATTTTTGTTCATATGGATCATTTTCATCTTTCTTTGATTGCATTGGGGTATAAACCTAGTAATAGTATAACTCGGTCAAAGGGCATACACAAGTTTAGACATTTGGGTGCCATAGTTCCAAATTGCTCCTCATAATCATTATCCCAATTTATAATTCCATCAACAGTGTATCAGTGTGGCTGTTTTCCCACAGATCTTCCAGCATTTGTCATTGTCCTTTTTTGTCATCTTTTCCAGTCTGATGTTCTGTAAGGCAAAACCTCAAAATTGCTTTAATTTTCATTTCTCTAACTATTAGGAATTTAGACCTTAAAAAAAATTACTATTAATAGCTTGGGTTTCTTCTTTATAAAAACTGCCTGCTTAAATCCCTCAATCATTTATCAATTGGGGACTCCAAGTCCCTCATTTTACAGATAAGGAAACTGAGACCCAAAGAAATTCAGTGACTTAGCCAAGGAAATAGTTATCAGAATTCAAAATAGAGGTTGCAAACCTAGGTGCTGGTCAAGGAAATGTCACAAAGGAAAATAACATTTCAATACTGAGAAAAGGAAAAATAGACACTGGACCCCAGGTTTTAATATTGGCTCTGTTCCTGGTTACCTATGTGAGTGACCTTAAGCAAATCACTTCATCTCTCTAAGACTCAGTATTAGAGGGTCAGATTAGACTACGTCTGAAGATCCCATTTAGTTTTAACATTCATGAGCCTGAGTGTGTCAGGAAATTCAAATTTATAGTTGCCACATTAAGAATAGCTGTTAGGGCATAAAGTTAACACCATATACAGTCATATAAAATACTGCATGTGCAAAAGGGCTAACTTATGTTCATTCTGGGAGTCATAATTCAAAATTTCCTGACTTTAGAACATGCAACATGACTCAGTAATTGATCTCCCTCTTTAATGCTAATATAAAATATCATGTTAACATGTTTTCTAGCAAAAAATGTTCATCACTTAGATTTTAGCCCTTTAAACAATAATTTATCACACTCACACATTCTCATATATCTGAAAGGATATATCACTGAAAGCAGTGATAATGTGTGGGTCAATTAAGACAGTTCAAGGAAAGTAAAAAGTAACAAACATCCAGTAAATTCAAATGACCATTTAAATTCAAGGAACTGTAAGAAATTATTGCATATAACAGTGAATTCCATTAAACTGCCTAATGGTCATCTCCAAAGACTGGTTAGCTATCTGACCCAGTTAAGTCAGGTAGTCAAATACATGGTATACTAATCTTGATACTCAAGATATACATGGCAAGGATCATGTATTGCCCAATTACTTTGCAAAGAGAAAACTGTTCTGCCTTCATGGGCTGTGACCATAACCTGAAATACAAATAATAATAATAATAATAATAATAATAATAATAATAATAATAATAATAATGTGAAAGGGAAAGAACATAAAGCTTAGAGGTGGAAGGTGTGGTTGCATGTAGTTCTAAAAACTACATCACCCAGGGCAAGTAACTTAACCTCTTTAGAAAATTCTAGCAGCAGAGCCAACAGGGCAAAATAAAAGAAGTGTTCAACTAATCTCTCTCAATATTCCCTCTAAACAACTTTAAAATAATGACTCCAATTGGATTCTGGGGTTCAAAGGGCAGAATGAGACATTCATCCAGCCCAAGACAAATTAGGAGGTCAGAAAGAGAGATCTGTGATATGGGGGTAGAGACTGGCACAGAGCCCATGTGGGTGAAACATCAATAGTGGGATGAAGTGATGGTGACAAAAGCAGGAGCAATTTTGGGAGCTCTTAAGTCAGTAACAATAAAGGAATATGACAACTTGTCAGAGATTACAGGGAACCTCTGTGCTAAAGATGGATGCAGGACCAGATACTGTTTGGCAATTCTATTGCCTATACACATTTCTGGGTCTTAGTTCAAGGGTGCAAAGGAGCACTTTCAGTCAAGAGGGAGTAAGAGTCCTGAGAAGCATTGTCATTTTTTGTCACAAGGGATCAGTGAGCCTGAGGAACAATATTGTTTCCAATCCTAATGGAGTAAAGATGCTGAGTAACAATATCGCTTAAGGACTTTCCTTTGTAAAGATCAGCGTGCAGACCAAGAAAGTGGTGACCACGTGTCACTCAAATATTAAAGTACCCTGGAAACACTGAAAACCCCCGGAACTTAAGTCTGAAAAAAAAAACAAAACAGAAAAAGCCTGAAGCTTGAGATTCTCTCTCTCTCTCTCTCTCTCTCTCTCTCTCTCTCTCTCTCTCTCTCTCTCTCAAACACACACACACACACACACACACACACACACACACACACACACACACACACACATTTGGAACAGAGCCCAACTTTAGAATAAAGTTCAAAATCTGGAAATAGGGTAGAAAAATGAGCAAACAGAAAAAAGAACCTGACCATCAAAAGCTACTCTGGTGACAGGGAAGATAAAGAAACAAACTCAGAAGACTGAAATCAAAACAGCTGCAAACAAAGTCTCAAAGGAAAGAAAAGTGAATTGTACAGAAACCTAACAAGAATTTCTGGAGGAGCTAAAAATTATATAATAATAATAAAATAAGATTGGCATAGAAAGAATTAGGTAAAGAAATGAGAGGAAATGAAGAAAATTTTGAAAAGATAATTAACAATTTAATAAAAGAACCACAAAAAATGCTGAAGGAAATATAAAAAAAACAGAATTGTCCAAACAGAAAAAGAAATACAAAAGCTCAGTGAAGAAAATAATTCTTTAAAAATTAGAAATTGAAAAATGGAAGCTAATGACTCCATGAGATATCAAAAAGAATGAAAAAATAGGACAAGGGAAATATCTCATCAGAAAAACAAATGACTTGGAAAATAGTATGAGAAGAACTAATTTTAAAATTATTGAACTACTGGAAAAACAAACTACTTAAAGATGATCAAAAAAGGAGTCTAGATGTCATATTGCAAAAAATTATTAAGGAAAACTCCCCTAATATCCTTGAACCAGAAGATGAAATAGAACTTGAAAAAAAAACCACTGATTATCACATGAAATAGATCCCAAAATGAAAACTCACAGGAGTATTATAGCCAAATACAGAGCTCCCAGATCAAAGAGAAAATACTTTAAGCAGCCAGAAATAAAACATTCAAATACTATGGAGCCATATTCATCATCACATAAGATTTGCCACCTTCCACATTAAAGGAGCAACGGTCTTGGAATATGATGTTCCAGAAGGCAAAAGGGCTAGCATTTCAACCAAGAATAATCTAACCAGGGGGAAAAAAGATATTTAATGAAATAGAGGATTTACAAGCATTCCTGATTTTTAAAAATTTGAGTTGAAGAAAATTTGACTTTCAAATACAAGACTCAAGAGAAGAATAAAAAGATAAATTTGAAAAAAAATCTTAAGGGACTCCCACAAGGTTAAACTGTTTATCGTTATGTATGGGAAGATGACACATATTGCTTCTAAGCACTTATAGCCAAAGGGCTATAAAACTCTCCATATCCTTTCACCCAGCAATACTGTTATGTCTGTATCCAGAAGAGATCAAAGAAAAGGGAAAAGGACCTACATGTACAAAAATATTTATAGCATCTCTTTTTGTGATGGCAAAGAATTGGAAATCAAGGGGATGCCCATCAATTGGAAAATGGCTAAACAAGTTGTGGAATATGATTACAATGGAATACTATTGTATTATAAGAAATGATGAGCAGGACGGTTTTAGAAAAGTCTAGGAAGACTTACATGAACTGAAGCAAACTTAAGTGTGTAGAACTAGGAGAACACTGGACACAGTAATAGAAATATTGTAAAGATTGTCAACTGTAAAAGACTTAGATTTTCTGATCAAGACAACATTCCGAGGGACCCATGATGAAAAATGCTATCTACTTCAAAAGATAGAACAGATGAAGTCTATATAAAGATTGAAGTATACTTTTAAAAAAAAATTTTCTCTTTTTTGTTTGTGTTTTCTTTTGCAGCATGCCTAATATGGAAATATATTTTGCATGACTTCACACCTATAATTGATATCAAATTGTTTGTCTTTTAAGTGGGTGGGATAGGGCTGAAAGAGAAAGAATTTGGAGCTCAAAATTTCAAAAAATGAATGTTAAAAACTTTTTACACATAATTGGGAAATATGTAATGAAATAAATAAAATATTTGCAGTGTAATGATAACAAAATATATAAAATATGATTCTGAGCAAGCCACTTAACATTTGTTTGCCTCATTTTCCTCAACTAAAAATGGAGATGATAATAATACCTATTTTTGTGAGGATCAAATGAGAAAATAATTGTGAAGTGCTTAGCACAGGTAAGCATTATATAAATGTTGTCTATTTGCTATCTATGCTTTCCTCTCTACTCTACCATGCTCTCCACCAATGGGTAAGGAGGGGGCAATAAGCATAAAAAGGCCCCAAAGAAGGTCTGTGAGAAGACAACCCTAGCTCACCCTTTCATAGAGGTGGGACACCCATAAGTGTAGCATATTCTCAAACTGTTTCAGTATATTGATCAGTTATATTTATTTTCTTCCTCTTTTTGTTTCCTCTTTTTGGACATTAAAGATATTATTTGTTGTAGTGGTTAAGAAGTGGAAATTGAGGAGATGCCCATCAACTGGGGAATGGCTGAACAAGTTGTAGTATATGGTTGTAATGGAATATTATTGTGCCATAAGAAATAACAAGCAGGATTATTTCAGAAAAACCTAGAAAGACTTACATGAATTAATACAGAGTGAAGTGAGCAGAACTGAACATTGTACCCAGTAATAGCAATATTGTATTGATGAACACTGAATAACTTAGCTATTCTCAGAAATACAATGATCCAAGACAATTACAAAGGGCTCATGATGAAAAGTGCTATGTGCTTCCAGAGAAAGAACTGATAGCATCTGAATACAGACTGAAGCATACTATTTTTCACTTTCTTTTTTTCTGTTCAAATTTTCTACAGCAAAACGACTAATATGAAAATGTTTTATATGCTTGCACATGTATAACCTATATCAAATTGCTTAGCATCTCAGGAGGGGATAAGTAAGGGAGGAAGTGGTAGAATTTGGAGCTCAAAACTTAAAAAAAAAGAATGGTAAAAATTGTTTTTCCATGTAATTGAGGGAAAATAAAATATTTTTAAAATGTTTTAAAAATATCATTTGTTATATAAGATGACTCTCTGGGATGTTGGGAGGAAAGAAACTGGGGAGAAATATGATGATGCAAAAAGAGACATTAGAAAAAGGTTCTTGTTATTGGGGGGGAGGCTGTATGTTGTTGTTTGGAGTTGTTATTTGTTTTTGCTTTGTTTTTTTTTCCATGATTTATCCTATTTTAAAAAGCAACTGAATATCTATTTATCCTAACTTTGCTATGGAATCTGAGTCCTATATTCTCCAGCTCTATCCATCTCCTGCTTTGTAGGGAGTAGGGGCTACTCAGTAGACTGTCTTCAGTTTATGATGGGAGTTTATCCTGGGGGGTAGCCAGGGAGAAGGGAAGGGAAGAAAGACATTGCTCTGCTCCCCCATAAGCATGACCTCTGTGGCAAAGAATTGAAGCAATGAATGCAGCCCCTCACACTCAGGCTTCAAAGAGGGCAAAGTTAGGGCACTGTAGATTGGAACTGTCCCCAAGGTTGTGTTCTTCCAGTATTCTCTGGAGGTTCAGTATGGTTCACTGATCTTTTGCCTAGTGTTTCTCCCAAATATGTTAAAGGTTCTGCTTCCAGGGGTGCCAAGCATGCAAATGTTTACAATTATCCAGCTCTTTGGCAATGTCTTGTGCTGGGGGGCAAAGAATACCACCGCATAATCTGGATGACTGGGTGGATTTTTCACCCAGATGTTTTGACATGGGAAGACATAGCTAGCATGAACATGTGTGGAGAATGTAAGCTGGACCTTGCTATTCACCTCCCAAGGTAGAAATCCTGCATAGGAACCAAATGTAAGGTTTGGGAAAATTGAAGGCTCTGAGAAGTCACTAGAGGAGGGTGTTCTCCTTTCCATTCCCAGGATACATTAGACTCAATCTGGAAACTTCTGATTTAGGGAGATTTATAAATTACTTATACTCTGTGCTTTCAGATGTAATGGGTTCTTGGAAACTTAGTCCAGAAACACAGACGGGAATTATGGAATGAATGTGCGAAGGGGACAAGAAAAGAAGTTTGGTCCTGCAATGGGCAGAACCAAATGATTAAAGAGCAGAATGGGAAATGGTAAAAAGCCTGGCTCACCTGCACTGAGAGTGATCCTCAAGCACTAACTGTGGAAGGCTGGACCAATCATAGGATGCTATTTATACTACATGTCAGGAAAATCTTACAATTAGTTACCTATAAGTATAATGGGATGTCTCAGGAAATCTGCAAGCAAAGGTTTGATGACCACTTGCTGGATATATTATATGGGTATGGGTTAAACTAGAAGACCACTTAGACCTCTTACAACTCAAAAATTCTGTGTCTTTGTAGTGTAAGAAAAAAGGTGTGGAGGGGGCGAGGGAGCAGATGCCAATGATCTCATCTGCCACTTAACACCATATTTACTATTTACTGGTATTCAAAGCTTCTGTTTTTTTTTTAAATTGCAGTTTATCATTTATCTAATTATTTTATTTTATTTTTTGTTTTGCTATTAAGAAAAGTGCTTACCTATATAAATAAATCAGTATTCTTTTTTTAATATGAAGTGGGGAGAGCAAGCTCTACTGTCTGACATGACATCAACTAGTAATTATTCAAGCCCACAGCTGTGTTCAGCTGAGTAGGTATGGTGGATCGGGTGGGGGAATAGAGGCTAGCTATGTGAGCCAAATGACCCAGATATCTTTGCAGTTAGTTAATGATGGGGGAGATGAGGGCAGAAGTGTACTAGAAAGTGTACTAGAAAGTGACCTTGACCTTCAGCTAAATAAATCCTCATCATTTAAGTGTTTCTCTCTCTTTCTTTTTTTTTTCATTTTCCTGCCTCATCCTCTGGCCTGGTAACACAAATTGCTAAATTACTGCTTTGGAATTTGGGCCTCCAATGCTGTTTAAAACAGCTACTTCCCTGACTCTGGTTTTGTGCTGGAACCTTAAATCAGTCAGACATGTCACCCAAGTTTCTCAATTCTTGTGCACCATGGCATATTGGGCCCTGTTGGAACAATGGTCTGCTCACCAAGTGTTAAATTCAGGCCATCTCTGACTTCTGTCCAGCTGAATGGGGTCTTAAAAGTCACTCATGACTAACACTGAGCTAGCCATCTATACCTTGTCACTAACCTTGTCATCAATAGCTGCATTTGTGAAATATTTTCCAGGGTAGCAATGGCTTCCATTCAGATCCAAGGTTTTTTTCACATCAACCTTGTGAAGCAGAGAGGGCAAGTATAAAAAAAATCTCCATTTTACAGATGAGCAAACTTGATACCCAGAGACATTGTATTTATGTGTGTATATATTTATATACACATATATATGGATATGTGTATGTATATGTATATATAATGTATGTACACACATATATACATATGTATATGTATACATACACACTGACTTATAGATATATAATATATATACATATACACACATATGTGTATACATATACACTGACATATAGGTATAGAAAATATATACATACACACATGTATACATAAATTTGTATGTATACATATATACACTAACATATATATATGTATATATAAAATATATACACATATACACAAAGTTGTTGTTGTTCAGTCATATCTGACTTCCTGACCCCATCTGAGGTTTTCTCAGCAGATACAATGGAATGATTTTGCCATTTCCTTCTCCAGCTCATTTTACAGGTGAGGAAACTGAGACAAAAAGGATTAAATGACTTTCCCAGGGTCACACAGCTAGTGTCTGTGGCTGGATTTGAACTCAGGTCTTCCTGACTCCAGGCCAGGCACTCTAGGAGGATGAGTAGGATTAGGAAGTAGGAAAGGTAATTACTGAGATATTGAATCTACATGATGCCAAACGTCCAATACTAAGGATACATTTAAATGATTAACTGAAAGTTTACAGTGTCCATGGGATAGTAGATCAGAAAATGTTAGAAACTGAAGGATGTTTTCAATGTTTTCATGTCATGCAGATTTAGTCTCAGGAGTTTGAGTTTCTCCAACGTGACTGTAATAATTAAAGCCATTCCTAAGAGACACTGAATCAAGTCCCATCCTAGGAATGCTGAAGATTGTGCCAAAAAACAGTGTATCCTCCTTCAATTCCCCCATCCCTTTGAATGTTTTGTTTGTTTAATCATCTCAGTTATGTCTGAGTCTCTGTGACTCAATCAGGGAGAGTTTCCTTGGCAAAGACACTGGAGTGGTTTGCCATTTTCTTCTCCAGCTCATTTTCCTGAGGCAAACAGAGTTAAGTGACTTGCTCAGGGTCACACAGCCAGTAAGTGTCAGAGGTTGGATTTGAACACAGGAATATGAGTCTTTCTGTCTCCAGGTCTGGCATTCTATCTCCTGCACTACTAGGGGCCCCTGAACATTTTTTTTTGCTTATTTCTTGGGGGAGGGCAATTAGAGTTAAGTAACTTGCCCAAGGTCACACGGCTAGGTTTTTGTTTGTGTGTGCGTTAAGTGTCTGAGGCCGGATCTGAACTCAGGTCCTTCTGACTCCAGGGCCGACGCTCTACTCACTGTGCCATCTAGCCGCCACCCCTCCCGAACATTTTTTGTAGGCAAAACTAAATGACATTGGCAAATCAGTTTCCTAGGCCTCAGTTTCCATCTATAAAAGGAAATATCCAGAATCTCTTCTATCTTTAAATGTAATTCTCTGCTCCTGAGTTGCAGTGAATATCTACTTTAAAGAGAAAAACATCCATGAGAGGTCAGGCTAAAGCATGTGACTTCCATCTGTTCTGATAGTCCCACATAGGATCATTGCATTAAGAGCTGAAAGCAACTTTAGCTATTGCCTAATTCAACATTCTCATTTTATAGATGAGGAAACTGTTTTACTAAAAGATCAAGTGATGTAATCATTGTCACACAGGATGCAATAGACGTAAGATGTGAAAATGAATCTTCAGACTTCAAATTCCGTGTACTTGGGAGAGCCAGTGTTGTAGGAGATGATCATAAGCTTAAGAAAATAACAGTATTTTTTTGTGATCTATTGCCACAATACAATCCTTCTATCTTGCCTGGCTAAACCTCTTTTCTCACCCCACCCTCCAACAGGTAGAACTGAGGCTAGGATTTTTTGCTAGTAGTTACAGGTCAATTATTTTATTTGCAGTATAATTTATACAGTGTTCTTTTCATAAGCCATCTAGACCAGCTATGGGTCAACCACTAGCTATTATTATAGTCACCTGAATTGTCAACATAACAATTTCCCAATGGGTTCTCCCTCCTGTTTCTAGTTTCTTCCTCTTCAATTTATCCTATGTGGTGCTCCCAGAATTCTATTCCTGGTGCAGAGGTATAATAACATCACTTCACCGCTCAAAAGCATAGAGTGACTCCCCATTGTTGACAAAAATAAATATGAAACTACATAACCTGGCACTTAATGGCTTCTCCAACTTGACTCTGATAAGGGCAGCTAGGTGGCACCATAGTGGATAGAGCACCAGACCTAGAGTCAAGAATACTGATCTTCATGAGTTCAAATTTGGCCTTGGACACTAGCTCCTGGACAAGTCATTTAACCCTGCTTGCCTCAGTTTCTTCATCTGCAAAATGATCTGAAGAAGGAAATGACAAACCACTCTAGTATCTTGACCAAGAACCCCCCAAATGGGGTCATAAATAGTCACATATGACTGAGATAACTGACCAACAGCAATGGGATTGGAAAATTCAAGTCAAGTCAAGTCAATGCATTTATTAAGCATCTCCTATATAACAGCACAATGCTATGCCCTGGAGATACCAAAAAAAGATGGAAAACGTCTAATAGAAATAAGAAAGTAGAAGGAAGATTCACATAATCAATTCATCTTAAGCAATAAAATAATGTGGCAAGAAAGACATTAAAGAAAAATAATTTTTCTCACTTTGGTTGGTCTTCACTTTAGAAATGTGAGCTCTTTTTAAATGATGAAGGTTTTCAAGCCACCAGAATAAAAGAAGAAAGTCAAAGAAAATAAATCTTTCCATATTTGAAAGTTATAATATTACAAATAGGCAATGAAAACACAGAGCCTACTGGAACTACTCTTTGCCATAATTAAATTAGAATGTGTTTAAATTCTTAATGGCATGGGATTCTGCCCTCGGTTTGAAATATACACCCAAATACTCCAGCCTTCATGAGTTATTAATATAAAGTGGCCCATAAATAGAAAAGTATTGCTGTGTGTTATCACCCCTCTCTGACTAATGAAATCAATCATATAATCTGGCTTTTTTTAGTCACAGACCAGAATCACTTTCTGTGGAGTTTGAAAAGATTCAGTAGGTACTAAAATGGATTAATTTTTTAATGTAATAATGATATCTTTCAACAGTGAAAAGCAGGTGGTATTTTGTGGGAGAAATTGAACAAGAGTATGGAGATCGGCATTCATACCCCTTAGCTGCTACCAGCTTGCTCTGTGATTTTTGGAGAAACTGCTTCTCAGTGACTCAGTTTCCTCATCTTTAAATATGATAAAATTAGACTAGAACAAAGTATTTTCAACTTGTGATACATGACCTTGTTTTTTTTTCTTTTTAATATTTTGACATCTATATTTCAATATAGTTGATTTATTTTATAATCCCAACACACACACACACACACACACACACACACACACACACACACACACAAAATGTCTTCCTTTTAAATTGACATTCTCTGAAGGAAGAATTCTAGAGAGACCTTCATTTTTCTTTAATCTATCTTCTAGTCCTCTTTGTTTTTTTTTTTTACATAGTTTAAAAATCCATGGTTATTTTGAGATGCACAAACATCCCACCCACAATTAGCTAATTGCTAAGCCAAAGCATTCTCTATCACAGAAGGTGGTCAGTTTACAAATTTGCTCCATTTTCTTTAATTGTTGCTGTTGTTCTATTGAAAGGTAATCCTTGAATGTGGGTAGTAAGAAGCACCTGGAAATAGATGAAGGAAGTTTATTGAATTTAAGCAGTGAAGTTGAGTGCAGGGTAGACCACTAGCAGCTGCACATTACAGCTTTTAATTAAAATTAGAGCTGTCTAAACCCTTTAAATATCTGAACTTATAGGCCGGCATTGTGACTCAATGTGTTGGCAGGAGCTGTGATCTCTCCTCTCTAGACATTGTGGCTTAGAGCCAGGGCAATAGAGCCAGATGTGTCAAAGCATGATCTGCCCATTGGTCTAATGACTGGGAATTATGCTGTGGACTTGAGCCTTCTAATCACTGGGTTAGGAGCTGTGAAGCAATATTCATAAAAAGAGGTACCAGGGAGTAAGGGAATCAGAAAAAGCTTCTGTATAGACAAAATATTGCTAATCCCATAATGGTTGGTGGTCACTGGCAGCTGTCCCAGCACCAGGGACCAGGTGAATCAATATTAAAGATCCCAGAACAAGCCAAGTAAACTAATCGAGAGGAAAAAGGCTACCATTCTAAGCAGGAGTGGGAATTTGGCTGCTAAGCCAGAAGATCGGTCTACATGGTGCCAAAAAAAAAAAAAAAAGCAACCCACCAGTTTGAAATGCAAAAAATAGGGGCAACTCATCTGGTTATGGAACATTTGATTCAATTCAGTAAGCATTCATTAAGCAATTCTTATGCACATGCAGGGAACTGTGCTGGGTGCTGGGAATACAAAAACAAAATCAGTCCCTGCCTTCAAGAAGCATATATTTTATCGGAAGATGGAATATTCATGTACAAAGAGATGGCTAAATTATAAGATGGGGTGAGACAGGCAGACAGAGAAACAGAGAGAGAGAAGAGACAGAGACAGAAAGAGGGACAGAAAGGCAGAGACAAGAGAGAGAGGGAAAGATGAGAGAGGGAGGGAGGGAGGGAGAAGGGAGAAGGGAGAAGGATGGGGTGAAGAGAGAAAACTAACAATTGGAGGGATCAGGGAAGACTTCTGTGAAGTTCCACATGAGCTAAATTTCAAATGGAACTTGGTATTCTAAGAGATGGAGGTTAGGAGTGAACGAATTCTAGGCATGGAGGAAAACACAGAAGCCCAGATGTGGAAGTTGATCCAAGGAGCAACAAGTAGTCCAGTTGGTCTATAACATGGAGTGCATAAAGGGGAGGAATATGAAAGAAGTCTTAGCAAGTATGACAGAGCCGTGTTCCAAATATGACAATGCAAAATAAAATGCTATGTGAATGGAGACATCACTGTTGAAAAAAACAGGATCAGGGAGAAAGGAATACTTAATCTTTTTCAAAGATGACTAGGTTTTCAATGGTCATAGAGAACATTCTAGGTCCAGAATATCATGAGCAAAGTCATAAAGGAAGAATGTACAGGGGGGATAATTTGTTCAGGGGAAAAAGACTAGACTGTCATAATTTACAAAGGAAAAGTGTTTATTACTTTGGAAATCAAATTAGAATATGAAGGCCATTTGGGAAATATGTAGAAACAGAGCTAAGGAGCTGCCCTTAGGGAAAGGCCTCAAGACAGGATTGGTATTCCTGTCAAGCTTTTGTGGTCCTCAACTCCTGAAGTCTGTGTGAGAGGTAGGGCTTGCATTTCTCTGTAAACTCCTCTGTTGCAAGTTGCCCTTTTTGATTCTTCTGATTGCAGCAGTTTTGACTTAAAAAGGCCACTGGTTGCTCTAGGGAGCCAGCCTCTAGTAGGTGCTAAACTCTCTTGTAACACCTTGTAGCTGGGCTCCTGATTACTTAAATCAACAGAATAATAAACAAACTATCCCAAGGAGATTAACTAGGAAAAGAAGACAATTGCAAAGGATCTGAAAATATTTGTTACTATTTTCATTGCATCCCTATGTATGTATGTATGTATGTATGTATACATATGTATACACACATGCATATATATACACATGTACATACATACTTACATATACACATATATACACATACATATGTATGTGTGTGTATATATATATAAACATATATATATGTTAAAATTTTCTTTAAAAGAACACAAATTACAAGAATGTAAACAAGATGAAAAGAGTCTAAAAGATTTGGTGAATTCACTAAGAATCCTTTGAGACTGTATTACAGAGAAATGCAGAGTTACAAGAAATGTCAGCATTCAACTCTAGACCAACCCGTTCTTAAGTAAGAATCTCTTTTATTGCTAGTCTCACTTGAAAGACTTTCAGTGGGTCAAGATGGTGGAAACAGCACTTACACAAAGCTCCGAATCCCACCACTTCCAATCTTTGTAAAAAGGGCCTCTGAACAAACTTTGGAGCTACAGAAACCACAAAATGACACATAGAAGCTAACCTCCCACTGAGGACAGCCTGGCAGCCCAGCAGGGAGCAGCCAGCAGAGCACTCTGGGAGCTTGTAGCAAGCACCCCAATATCCCCAGGGTGACTGCCAACACAGGTTCTTAGATCTGCTTTTCAAAAGGAAAGCAACTCAAAATGGGTTAACAAACTTACTTTAATCAAACAAACACACATTACCTAGTTCAGGGGAAAAGGTCAGCACCCCAAACTTCAGAGTTACAGAACTTACAAGTCAAATAGACAGGCTTCCAAACTGTCCCAACATTACATGCATCAATACCAAATCACAGTTACCAGAGAGGGAAGCATCAACATCTGGGTTTTCAAAGCCGGGGGGCTCTCAACAATGGCTTCCCAGAGTCTCATTTGGTCAAATCACACAACACTTCTCAAAGTGAGCCCCAAAGCAAAGCCTCTCATCAGAGTTTATATAGCCTTCTCCTGGCTCAAAGATTGTAACAACCTCCTTGACCCACTCCCCAATCACAAAGTATCAAGGTGTGGGCTTTCCTGAAAAACAAGCCTCCCACCATAGGCTCCAGGTGCACTTATGCTAGGGGCAGGGAAGATCTTTAAATTTGCATTTCCATTACAGAGCTGAGCCCAGGCCCTAGTGAGCCAGAGGTTTTAGCCCCAGTTTTAGCCTGACCAGCAGCCAGCTGGAGGGACTCCAGAGCACCATGAGCTGTGGCATTTCCAGAAATATCAACACATAGATGCCAAGGACAAAGTGAGAGGTCAGTGCCCTATAGACTTTGGGACCTACTAGTTGGGAGAGCCTATTGGCCTTTTTCCCCCAGGGCAAGAAGCCTCTGAGTAGCTGCAGCTCAGCCACCGCCACATGGCAGTTTCAGCTCCTGGCCTGCAGACTGTAGGGGCACAAAGCAATCAGTCTAGGGGGTAATTGCTCTTGTTTTAACCTTCTTGGATCTGGATTGCAGTCTAGGGTGGAGGTCTTAGGGTGTGTGACTACCTTGCCAGAGTATGTGGAGGCTTCAGAGAGGGCAACCAACTAATACCTTTGGCAGTTGAGAAAACCCCAGCATTTGGGACTGAAGCTCCCCTGTCTGGTGGCAGAGTCCTACTGTGGCAACAAGTCCAAAAGTCAAGTAACTGAGTGGCAACATGCCTAGGCAAAGGAAACAAAATAAACAGAAAAATTCAACATTAAACTCTTATTTTGGGGACAAAGAGGATCGAAGCATGGAACAGGAGGACAACTAGGAGGTCAGAACTCCTGCACCAAAAGCCCCAAATGAAAATACAAGCTGGTTACAGGCCATAGAGGACCTTAAGAAGCAGATAAGAGAAGTGGAGGAAAATTCGGAAGAGAAATGAGAAAGATGCAAGAAAATTTGAAATGAGAGTCAATAGCCTGACTGAGGAAAATAACACCTTAAAAAATAGACTAACTCAAATGGCAAAGGAGGCCCAAAAAGGCAATGAGGAGAAGAATGCCTTAAAAAGCCAAATTTGCCAGACAGAAAAAGAATCTCAAACACTCACTGAGGAGAATCATTCCTTCAGAATTAGACTGGAGCAAAAGGAAACTAGTGACTTTGTGATAAATCAAGATGCTGTTAAGCAAATCCAAAAAAAAAATGAAGGAATAGAAGGCGATGTGAAATATCTCATGGGAAAAACCACTGACCTGGAAAATAGATCCAGGAGAGATAATTTAAAAATTATTGGACTACCTGAAAACCATGATCAAAGAAAGAACCTAGAAATCATCCTTCAAGAAATTCTCAAGGAAAATTTCCCTGATGTTTTAGAACGAGAGGGGAAAATAGAGGTTGAAAGAATCCATCTATCTCCTCCTGAAAAATATCCCACAAAGAAAACTCCTAGGAATATTATAGCCAGGTTCCAGAATTCCCAGATCAAGGAGAAAATATTACAAGCAGTCAGGAAGAAACAATTTGAATATATTGTGGAATATTGGGGAAACACAATCAGGATAACACAGGATCTGGCAGCTCCTACACTGAGAGATGGAAAGGTTTGGAATATGATATTCTGGAGGGCAAAGGAGCTGGAATTAAAACCAAGAATCACCTATCCTGCAAAACTGAGTATCATGTTTCAGGGGAAAATATGGTCATTCAGTGGAATAGAGGATTTTCAAGCATTCTTGAGGAAAATACCAGAGTTGAATAGAAAATGTGACATTCAGACACAAGAAGCAAGAGAATCATGAGAAGGTAAACAGGGAAAAGAAATCATAAGGAATGGATCAAAGTTGAACTATTTATACTACTACATGGAAAAACTATAATCGTAACTGATGAAATTTTCTCAGTGTGAGAATAGTTGAAGGGAATATAAATGTGTATGTATATGTATACATATATATATATATATATATATATATATATATGTCTACATAGGAGGGTATATGAATACATATGTTTATAGGTATACATAGATAGTGGGCACAGGTTGAATTTAACAGAAAGGGATGATATTTAAAAGGTGAAATTAAGAGGTGAAAGAGGAATATAATGAGAGAAGATGGGGAAAGACAGAATGTGGTGAACTACCTCATATAAGAGGCAAGGGAAAATGGTTACATGCGAGGGGAAGAACAGGAAGGCAAAAAGACAAAACTTTATTCTCATTGAATTTGGCTTAGGGAGAGCATGACATACATACTAAATAGGATATCTCACCCTACAGGAGAGTAGGGGGGAAGGGGATGAAAGGGGAGATGATGGAAGGGAAGGCAGGCTGGGGGGGGGTGCAGGGAGGAAGTGGGAAGCACCCACTTTTGAAAAGGGAGAGGATCAAAGTAGGGAATAGACCAAGTGGGACGGGGGATAGGAGGGAGGGAAATATAGTCATTCTTTTACAATATATCTACTATGGTAATATTTTACATAGCTACACATGTACAACATATACTGAATTGCTTATCTTCCCAGTAAGAGTGGGTGACAAGGGAGGAAGGGAATGAATCTGGAATTCGAAGTTTTAAAATCAAATGTTTAAAAATATGTATATACTATTATTAATACTATTTTACATATAATTGGGAAATAAGATATACAGGCATTGGGGCACAGAGATTTACCTTGCCCTACTGGGAAAGTCGAAGGGTGTGTGGGAGAAGATATGGCAGAGAGCAGATTGGATGAGGGGATATCCTGTGGGACTGCTCTTCTGGGATGGTGGGTAAGGGAAAAATGGGGAAAAAATTGTAACTCAAAATCTGGTGTAAATGAATGATGTAAACCAGAAGTTAATAAAGCATTTGAAAAAAAAAGACTTTCAGTGATCGAGAACTCATTACCTTATGAAGCAACTCATTATACTTCTTGATAGCACTAATAATTAAGTTCTTCCCTAGATCAAGAAGAAATATACATGTATGCTGTTTTTGTCTTTTGGAGCCAAGTAAAACCAGCTAGATGGCTCAGTGGATCAAATGCTGGGCCTGGAATCAGGAAGACCTGAGTTCAAATTCGGCCTCAAACACTCATACATAGCTAGTAAGTATATGAGGCAAGACTGGAGTTCAAGTCTTCCTTACTCTGAATCAGGATAAGTCATCAAAAACTTTTCTGAGCCTCATTTTTGAATGTTTATTGGAAGATAGAATGTTTATGTACATATTGCCAAAACAGTTATTCTGTTGCTGGCAAGACTATATATTAAAGCTGAGTGTCAAAAAAAATGTTGCCAACCCAACCTGGTCCTATTCAGCTTTGCTCTTGGTTTAGTTTTCATGGCATCCAGGAGTATAATGGGCTGAAACAAATCTCTCATCACAGCTCCAGTGAGTGCATTTGCAATTTTACTGAATGAATTCCCATGTTCATTTGATGGGGGTGCATGCAAATGAACCAGAGACATAACAGGCAGTAAAAGACATTCTGATTATCAATAAGGTGAGAATTTAGGTCTGAGGTACCACAAGCATAGCAAAAGGAAAAGTAGTTCAAAAGATAGAACTAAAACATTAACGTTGTCTTCATTAACACTGTCCTTCAATAAGGAGTTGAGATAATGTCTGGGTCTAACAAAAATATGAAACTGGCAGAAAGTTCTGTCCATCTGAAACTATGTAATGGCCAAAAACTAGCAGATTATACAAGACAGTGGCAGCAACAACAGCAGATATATATATATATATATATATATATACACAGCAGCTTCAAGGATACTAACAAAGAAACATCTAACAGAAAAAAGAGTAGAGACATTATTAGATAATATTAGCAACTCTGTCGAGTCAGGAGCATGTGCTACCTTGGACATCCGTGTGCCCTGGCCATATGCTTTCCCTGATGACATGTGTCACCTGTTAATGTGCCCCTGTCATTATTGTTCCCTCTCATGTATAATCCTTATTTGTGGACCTCCTTTATACATACCATAGCTTAAATAGTTTTTAGAATAGCTTTTATTTCTGTTGTACTTAAGCATCTTTTACTTTTAACTAATATGTCATCTGACATAAAAGAAACACATTGTTGGGGGCTTATAAGCTAGGGGTCTGAGTAGATGCTGATCTATATCCACATGATGTCTCAAATTTGGTAGCCTTCAGAGACCTTCTCTATGAGGGGAGACCCTGAACACTACATTTAAAAGGAAGGAATTGGATTAGAGTATTTCTGATGTACTTTCCAGCCCTAAATAGTATGATATCAACTCTCATACCTTATCCATATGACAGACCTTCAAATATTTGAAAACACCTATTATATCCCCACTAAGACTAAGCTAAATATCCTCAATTACTTTAATTGAGTTTGATATTGCGAGATTTTCCCTTTTCTTTTCATTCTGGCCACCCTCTGCTGGAGGTACCACAGATTATTTTTTTCACCAATTTTCTAACATTTTTATTTAAAGTTCTGAATTCCAAATTCTATATCTATCTCCCTCCCTGCCCTACCCCATCCCTGAGACAGTAAGCAATCAGATATAGGTCACATATGTGCAATTATGTAAAACATTTCCATATTAGACATTTTGAACAATAAGACTTGAATGAAAGAAAAAATAATAAAAGAAAGGAAGTGAAAATAACATACTTTAGTCTGTGTTCACTCAATATCAGTTCTTTCTCTGGAGGCAGATAGTAGGCTTCATCATCAGTCCTTTGGGATCATCTTAGATCATTATATTGCTGAAAATCACTAAGTCATTCACAGTTATTCATCAAGAAAAATTGCCATTACTGTGTACAATATTCTCTTGGTTCTATTCACTTCACTTTGTACCAATCCATGTAAGTCTTTCCAAGTTTTTTTTTCTGAAATCAATTTCCTATAGCACGATAATATTCCATTATAATCATATTCTACGGCTTTGTTTGACATTCCCCAATTGATGAGTGTCCCTCTGATTTCCATTTCTTAGAACCTCCCAAAAGAGCTGCAATAAATATTTTGTACATATAGAACCTTTTTTTTCCTTTTTGGGGGGTGGTGAAATATCTTTAGGATATACACCTACTAGTGGTATTGCTGGATCAATGGTATGCACAGTTTTGTTTATAGCCCTTTGGGCATAGTTCCAAATTGCTCTACAGAGTGGTTGAATCAGTTTACAACTCCACCAACAGTGCATTATTATCCTAGTTTTCCTACATCCCTTCCAACATCCAGCATTTTTGTTTTTGTCATTATTATCTACTTTGATAGGTGTGAAGTGGTACCTAAGAGTTATCATAATTTACATTTCTCTGAACAATAATGATTTGAAGCATTTTTATGTGACTATAGATAGCATTGATTTCTTTGTCTGAAAACTGCTTGTTCATATCCTTTGACTATCAATTGGAGAATATCTTGTATTTTCATAAATTTGACCCAGTTCTCTATATAATTGAGGACTTTATCAAAGATACTTCATATAAAATTTTCCCCCATTTTTCTGCTTTCCTTATAATTTTGGTTGCATTAGTTTTGCTTCTGTAAAACTTTTTTAAATTTTATATAATAAAAATAATCTATTTTACATTTTATAATGCTCTCTGTACCTTCTTTGTTCCTAAATTCTTCCTTTGTCCATAAATCTGACAGATAAACTATTCCATGCTCTCTTAATCTGCTTATGGTATCACTCTTTATATGTAAATCATGTACCTATTTTGACCTTATCTTGCTATATGGTGTGAGGTATTGGTCTATACCTAGTTTATGCCATTCTCTTTTCCAGTTGTTCCAGCAGTTTCTATTAAATAACATTTTTTTTTGTCCTAAGAGCATGGATCTTCAAGTTTATCATGTACTGAATTACTGTGGTCATTTATTTTAATGTAATTTTTTCGTAACCTATTCCACTGATCCACCTCTCTACTTCTTAGCCAGTGTCAGATTGTTTTGATAATTACCACATTATGACACACATTGAGATCAGGTATGGCTAGATCACCTTCTTTTTTTCCCATTGATTTTTTTCCTAGATCACCTTCTTTTTTTCCCATTGATTCCCTTTATGTTCTTTATCTTTTATTCTTCCAGATTAATTTATTATTATTTTTTCTAGCTCTATAAAATAATTTTTGATAGTTTAATTGGTATAGTACTGAATAAATTGAGTAATTCAAATAGAATTGTCATTTTTATTCTATTGGCTAGGCCTACTCATGGGCAATTAATATTTTTTCCAGTTGTTTAGATCTAACTTTTTGTGTGAAAAGTGTTTTATAGTTGTGTTCATATAGTTCCTGGGTTAGTCTTAGCAGGTAGACTACCAAGTACTGTATATTGTTTTACATTTATTTTAAATGGAATTTCTCTTCCTATCTCTTACTGTTGGACTTTGTTGGTCATATATAGAAATGCTTATAATTTATGTGGGTTTATCTTATACTCTGCAACTTTGTTAATGTTGTGAATTTCAAGTAGTTTTTTTTTTCAGTTTATTCACTAGGATTCTCTAACTATACCATTATATCACCTACAAAAGTTATAGTTTTGTTTCCTTATTGCCTATTCTAATTCCTTTTCCTTCTTTTTTTCTCATTGCTATAGCTAACATTTCTAGTACAATATCAAATAATAAAGGTGATAATGAGTATCCTTGCTTCACTCCTAACTGTATTGGGAAGGCTTCATTCTTGTCTTCATTACAGATAATACCATTTTAAGGTAAGTTCCATTTGTTTCCATACTCTGTAGTAATATGTTCTGTATTTTGTCAAAGTTTTTTTCTGTATCTATTAAGATAATTTCATAACTAATTGGAAAAATATCAATTGCTCGTGGCTGGGTCCAGCTAATATAATAAAAATGACAATTTTACCCAAACTAAATTATATATTCAGTGCCATAACACTAAATTTACCAAAAAAACTACTTTATAGGGTTAGACAAAATAGTAACAAAATTTATTTGGAAATACAAATGGTCTAGAATATCAAGAGAATTAATGAAAAGAAATGCTAGGAAAGTTGAACTAGCTATACCAGATTTTAATTTCTGTTATATAGCAGTAGTCATCAAAACTACTTAGTACTGGCTGAGGAGTAGAGTAGTGGATCAAAAGAATAGATTGGGCACACGAGATTCAGCAATCAATGAGTATAGTAATCTATTGTTTGATAAACCCAAAGACCCCAGCTTTTGGGATAAGAACTCATTATTTGACAAAAACTGCTGGGAAAACTGGAATATATTATGGCAGAAACTGGGCGTAGACCATTATCTAACACCATATACCAAAATCAAGTCTAAATGTGTGCATGATCTAGGTATAAAGGATGATACTGTAAGCAATTTGGGAAAGCAAGGAATAGTTTACCTGCCAGATTTGTGGAGAGGGAAAGACTTTATGACCAAACAAGAATTAGAGAGCATTATAAAATGTAAAATGGATAATTTTTATTGCATTAAATTGAAAATCTTCTGTACAAACAAAGCCAATGTAACCAAGATCAAGAGGGAGGTGAGAAATTGGAAAAAATTTTTATACTATGTCTCTGATAAAAGACTCATTTCTAAAATATACAGAGAATTGAGTCAAATCTATAAGAATATAAGTCATTCCCCAATTGATAAATGGTCAAAGGATATGAACAGGCAATTTTCAGAGAAATAAATTAAAGATATCTCTAAGCATATGAAAAAATGCTCTAAATCACTATTGATTAGAGAAATGCAAATCAAAACAACTCTGAGGTACCACATATCACCAGTCAGATTGGCTAAGATGACAAAACAAGAAAATGACAAATGCTGGAGAGGATGTGGGCAAACTGGAACACTGATACATTGCTGGTGGAGTTGTGAACTTATCCAACCATTCTGGAGAGCAATCTGGAATTATGCCCAAAGGGCTATAAATAATTTCATACCCTTTGACCCAGCAATACCACTTCTAGGGTTATATCCCAAAGAGATTATAGAAGTGGGAGGAAGACTCATATGTACAAAAATATTTATAGCAGCTGTTTTTGCCATTGCAAAGAATTGGAAATTAAGGGTTGCCCATCAATTGGGGAATGGCTAAACAAGTTGTGGTATATGCATGTAATGGAATACTATTGTGCTATAAGAAATGATGAGAAAATGGACTTCAAATTACCTGGAGAGGCTTATACAAACTGGTGCTGAGTGAGAAGAATAAAACCAGGAAAAATTTGTGTACAATCACAGACACAACATATGTGTGATGGCCAACTATGACAGACTGGACTCTTCTCAGCAGTGCAGTGATATAAGTCAATCTCAAAAGACTCATGAAGGAAAGAGATGCCTACATCCAGAGAAATAACTAGAAGGACCTGAGTTTGAAACCTGATTGAAGCAAACTACTTGATCTTTTTCTTTTTATTGCTTGGTTTTATTTCCTCTTTACTATTTTTCATCCCACCTAGTACAGTTGGCCTTTGTAACCTGACTAATATCTAATGTGAAAGTATTTGCAGATCCTATATTGGACTATATGCCATTGTGGGGGGTGGGGGGAGGGAGGGAAGGGAAATTTGAAACTCAAGGAACTATGGAATTGAATCTTGTAAACTAAAAATAAACAAACAAATTAATAAAAAAATAAAAATAAATAAATAAATTTAAAAAGATAATTTCATGATTTCTGTTTGTTTTGTTATTGATATGGCCAATTACAATGATAATTTTCCTAATATTGAACCAGTCTTGCATTCCTGATATAAATCCCACCTGTTTGTGGTGTATGACCTTTGTGATATATTTCTGTAATCTCTTTGCTAGTATTTTATTTAAAAATTTTACATCAATATTCATTGGTGAAATTGGTCTATAATTTTCTTTGTTTTGGCTCTTCCTGATGTGGGTATCAGCACCATATTTGTGACATAAAAGGTATCTGGTAGAGTTTCTTCACCTATTTTTCAAATAGTTTATATAGTATTGGGATTAACTGTTTTTTCTTTTTTTCTTTTTTTTTTAATTAAACAAATGCTTTATTAACTTCTGGTTTACATCATTCATTTCCACCAGATTATGAGTTACATTTTCCCCCATTTTTCCCTACCCACCACCCCAGAATAGCAGTCCCACAGGATATCCCCTCATCCAATCTGCTCTCTCCCATATCTTCTCCCATACCCCCTTCGACTTTGCCATTAGGGCAAGGTGAATCTCTGAGCCCCAATGCCTGGACATCTTATGAAACATTTAATTTTAAAACTTCGAATTTCAGATCCATTCCCTTCCTCCCTTGTCACCCACTCCCTCTGAGAAGATAAGCAATTCAGTATGTGTTGTACATGTATAGTTATGCAAAACATTACCATAGTAGATACATTGTTAAAGACTGCTTATATTTCCCTCCCACCTGTCTCACCTCCCACCTGGTCCATTCCCTACTTTGATCCTGTCCCTCTTTGATAGTGGGTACTTCTAACCTCCCCTCTCCCCAGAATGCCCTCCCCTCCATCATCTCCCCTCTCATCCCCCTTTCCCCTACTCAGGAGAGTGAGTGAGGGTAAGATATTCCATTTAGTATGTATGTGATTCTCTCCTTGAGCCAACTTCAATGAGAATATGCTTTTGCCTTTTTGCCTTCCTGTTCTTCCCCTCCCCTGCAACTACTTCCCCTTGCCTCTTCTACATGAGATAGTTTACCCTACCCTGTCTCTCTCCATCTCCTCTTGCCACTTTCCTCTCTCACCTCTTGACTTCACCCCTTAAGAATCATCCCTTCCTTGGGGCAGCTATATGGAGCAGCGAGCAGAGCACCGGCCCTGGAGCCAGAAGGACCCGAGCTAGGATCCGGCCCCAGACACCCAACACACAAATAAAAAGCCAGCCATGTGACTCTGGGCAAGTCACCCAACCCCAGTTGCCCTCCAAAAAAAAAGAATCACCCCTTACCATCAAATTCAACCTGTTCCCTCTATCCATGTATACCTTTGAACATATGGAACATATGCCATGTACCCTTCTTCAATTATTTTCATAATGAGAAAGGTTTCATCAAACACAGTTATTGTTTTTCCATGTAGGAATGTAAATAGTCCAACTTTGATAAGTTCCTTTTAATTTCTTTTCCTTGATTACCTTCTCAAGCATCTCTTGCTTCTTGTGTCTGAATGTCAAATTTTCTATTCAACTCTGGATTTTTGTCAAGAATGCTTGAAAGTCCTCTATTCCACTGAATGACCATATTTTCCCTTGAAACAAGATAGTCACTTTTGCTGGGTAGGTGACCCCTGGCTTCAGTCCCAGCTCTTTTGCCCTCTGGAATATCATATTCCTCCTTGCTTTGAGCCTCTTTGCCCCTAAAATAGGCGTCCAATGTTGACCTTTTCTGTTTATTTTGTTTCATTTGCCTAGGCATGTTGCCACTTAATTACTTGATTTTTGGGCTTGTTGCCACAGTAGGACTCTGCCACCAAACAGGGGAGCTTCCGCCCAAACGTGGGGTCTTCACAACTTCCGCCAGTTGGGTGGCCTCTGTAAAGCCTCCACCCACTCTGGCAAGTTGGATACCCACCCCAAACTTCCCCCCCAGACCACAATCCAGATCCAGGCAGTTTAAAGCAAGAGCGATTAACCCCCAGACTGATTGCTGGATCTTCCTACAGTTCGCAGACCAGGAGCTAGAGCCACTACTGACTCTGCAAAATGACTTCTGTGCAGCTGTTTCTTCAGCAGCTTTTTGCCCCCAGGGGAGGAAGCCATGTGTTCCCCAAATACTGGTCCCAAAGTCCATAGGGCACTAACCTCTCACTTTGTCCTAGGCATATCTGTGCTGATAATTCTGGAATCGCCACAATTGCTGGTGTTCTAGGGTCCCTCCAGCCGGCTGAAGCCCCGGCCACCCTGGGGCTAAAACCGCGGACCTGGGCTCAGCTCTGCATGCTGTGCTGTTGGTTCCCAGCTCGCTGTGCTGCCTGCTCTCAGAGCACTGCACTGGCCACTCCCTGCAGGGCTGCTGGGCTGTCCTCAGCAGGAGGTTAGCTTCTCTGTGCCGTTCTGTGGGTGCTGTGGCTCCAGAAGTTGTTCAGAGTCCCCTTTCACATTGTTTGAAATTTGTGTGGGGCAGAGCACATTGGAAATGCTGTTTCTACTCCGCCATCTTGGCTCCGCCCCCTGTTTTTTTCTTTTTAATGTTTATTACAATTCACTTGTGAATCCATTTGGTCCAGGGAATTTTTTCTTAGGAAGTTTATTGATGGCTTGTTCATTTTGTTTTCCTAAGTTTGGGTTATTTATGTATTGCTATGACTTCATTGTCTGTCAGCAAGAAAGGATTTCCCTCTTTATCTCTTTTAATTGCATGTTTTGCTTTTGCTTTGTCTGAGATCATTCATGATTGCTACCCCTTGCTTTCTTTGCTTCAGCTGAAGCATAATAGATTCTGCTCCAGCTCCTTACCTTTAACTCTTTGTGTATCTCTCTACTTCAAATGTTTTTCTTATAAAAATTAATGTATTCCATTCTGTTATCTCCATCTGTTTTATGGGTGAGTTTATCCCATTCACATTTATAGTTATGTTAACTAACTGCATATTTCCCTCCAGGTATTTTTCCCTTGTTTTTCCCCCTCCCTCTCTGTTATACCCCACCCTTTCCTTCCTCACAAGTGTTTTACTTCTGATCACTGCTTTCCCCAATATATCCTCCTTTTAATCATCCCATCTACCCCTTCTGTCATCCTCAACCCCTTTTTTTACTTACTTATAGGGTAAGATAGATTTCTATATCCAACTGAGTGTATGTTATTCCCTTTTTGAGCCAATTTCAATGAGAATAAAGTTTACATTTTGCCTATCACTCCCCCCCCCATCTTCCCATATATTATAATAGCTCTTTCATGCCTCTTTTATGTGGGATAATTTATCCCCAATCAATCCCCCCCATTCTTCCAGCACTATTTTATTTCTTACTCCTTTATTTTATTGGGGGGGGTAATCATCCCATCCAAGTCACCTTATATCTATACCCTCTGTCTACATATACTCCTTCTAATTCCTCTTATGGTAATGAAGTTAAGAGTTACAAATATTATCTTGCCACATACAAATAGGAACAGTTTTACCTTTGGAATTTTTTATGTTTTCTCTTTCTTGTTTCTTTTTCACCTTTTTATGTTTCCCTTGAGCCTTGTATTTGGAGGTCTTTTTTTTCAACCCTAGTCTTTTAATTAAAAATTCTTGAAAGCCCTCTATTTCGTGAAATAGCCATTTTTTCCCCTGAAAGATTATATTCAGTCTTTCTGGGTAGGTTATTCTTCATTGTAATCATAGCTCCTTTGCCTTCCAGTACATCATATTCCATGCCCTCTGATTCTTTAATGTGGAAGCTGCCAAATCCTGTGTGATCTTGACTGTAGATGCGCGACATTTGAAATGTTTCTTTTTGACACTTGCAATACTTTCTTATTGATCTGGGAGATTTAGAATTTGGCTATGATTTTCCCTTGAGTTTTCATTTGGTGATCTATTTTAGGTGGTGATTAATTGATTATTTCAATTTCTATTTTGCCCTCTGGTTTTTTCTTGAAAGATGTTGGCTAGGTTTTTTGTTTGTTTGTTTGTTTTTTTTTTTCCTATCATGCTTTCAGGTAGTCTAATAATTCTCCTGGATCTATTTTCTGGGTCAGTTGTTTTTCCAATGAGAAATTTCACATTTTCTTCTATTTGTTTACATTTTTTATTTTTATTGTATCTTAATTCTAGTTTCCACTTATTCAAGTCTAATTTTTTTTAAAAGTTTTCTTCAGTGATTTTTTGTGTTTTCTTTTCTATTTGGTCAAACCTATTTTTTAAGCAATCATTTTCCTCAGTAAATTTGTGTCTATCTTTTCCCATACTATTGACTCTTTTTTCATGATTCCCTTACATTACTCTCCCAATTATTCTTCTATTTCTCTAATTTCCTTTTTTAAAATCCTTTTTAAACTCTTCCAGGAATTCTTTTTGGATCAGAGACCAAATTATATTTTTCTTTGAAGATTTATGTGTAGTCATTTTGACATTATTGTCCTCTTCTAATTTTATGTTGTGATCCTTCCTATCACAATAGTAACTTTCTATGTTGTCTTTTTTGTTGTTTATTATTTTTTACTCATTTTGTGCCTTTTTTGTGTGATTTGTTGTTTTTATGTGAGCGTTAATCTTTGGTCCTGCACTGTTCCAAGATTTTTGTGCTGGGGCTCTGGGTTTTACTCCTGGCTTTGGCTCGGCTTCATGGCTTACCTGCTTGTTTTCTCTGAAGGGTAGATTTCCCTTCTGGCTTGTGCTTGGGGGTGGGGCCCCCTGTTGGTCTCCCCTCGGTGCGGGGGTGTGGTCTGCTCCAGGAGTGGGTTCCTATTGCTTTGTTGTTAGGGAGATAGGGTCTCTCTACTAGTATACCTCAGGGGCAGACTCTTGCTTCTGGAGGAAGGGTTGCACAGAACCTTCACTGTTTGTCAGCAATGATTCCAGGACTGGCTGGTGGATAGCTCCAGCCTTGAATCATTGCTATAGGCCCCTTGCTGTGAGACTGGCTGCTACCACTACTTGAACCTCACTCCTTTCCCATCCCAGTGAGACAGATCTTTCCTGCTGGGATGGAAAGCTGCTTCCTTCCTCCTAGATCAATTCTTAGGCAGTTTTCTAGTTGTTTGGAAAAGAATTATGGGGTTGGTGGGGGGCTTCAGAGGGCTTCTTTCCCATTCTGCCATCTTGACACTGGAAGTAATCACTACAGATTATTTTGGCTAAAATGGGAAACCCACAATTGAATGTAATTCTCCAAAAGTGGGATGATCTGAGCAGAGAACAAGACTGCTAGCATCCTATTCTGGATGTGATGCTTCTCATTGAAAAAAAAAAGTTGCTATGTATATATGTGGCTAGATGGGGCAACAGAAAGAACACAGGATTTCCTGGAATCAGGAAGACCTGAGCTCAAATCCAGCCTCAGGTGCTTCCTGCCTTTGTGACCCTGGGCAAGTTCTTTAACCTCTGTCAGTCTCACTTTCCTCAACTGTAAAATGGGAATAATAAGAGCGTCTCCCTCACAGGGTTATTGTAATGATCAGATGAAATATTTAGGACATTTGATAAATGCTTGTTTTCTTCCTTTCTTCTTTCCTCTCTTCCTTCCTGTCTTTCCTCCCTTTCTCTCTTCCTTTTATCTTTCCATCCTTCCCTTCTTACTTCATTCCTTCTTTCATTTCTTTTTCCTTCCCCTCTTCCTTCCTTCCTTTCCTCTTTCCTTCCTTCCCTCCTTCCTTCTTTTTCTCCCTTATCTTCTTCCTTCCTTTCTTCCATCCTTCCTTCTTTCCCTCTTTCCTTTCTTCCTTTCCTCCCTTCTAGTTAGCAAATAATAATAACTAGCAAAGCCCAACTCTGAACCCACTACCCTTTGTACTACCCTATTCTGTTTTTTAACTTCTTTGGTGCAAATGAAATACTAGGACTGTCCAGCCTTTGCTCTCACTATGAGACTGACCAACCTCCTTTTTTTCAGGCATATTTCCTTTAGATGACATTTCATAGTCACAAACCAGCAGTGGTGCTAGTCTATGCCTAATAATGCCCACTACACATTTTTAAATTGTCTTTTGGGTCTCTTTCAATTTTTTCTGTTGCCTTCCATAATTGATGGTCATTGCCCTGGAGAGCTGTTGGGATGTTTTTATTAAAAATTCGGGGGTTTGTATTTGGAAGCAGCTTGGGGCCACAGAAAGAGTTACAGTATCTCATAAATGTGATCCAGCCATTCTTTTCCATCTTTTATATTCACAACCCAGTCAATTTAACCAAGTCCATCAGTAGCTCCAGTCTGATGCATGTGCTATTAGACTCCCTGTTCCTCTTTTATTCTTACCCTTTCTTCTAATTTACTCTTGATTTGGACCTTTGTTTTAATTGGTCAATGATCTGACAACACACAGAAATCTGATTCCTCAATGGCTGCCATGACAGTAACTGGTCATTTCTTGTGTTATGAGATAGAGGAAATTTTATTTTCTTTAGTATAATTGGGTGATTCTATACCCAATTCCTCATATGCTCTTGTTGAAGGAAATACTCTTTAGCAAAAGCAACAACATTTGCAAAACAATTCAAGGTTTCTAAAGCACTTTATCTACATTGTCCCACCTTGTGAGGTCTGTGTTATTGTTATCCTCATTTTACAGAAAGGGAAACTGAGGTGTTAAGTGACTTGCCCAGAGTCACATAGGCCAGGAGGTGTCAAAGTCAGAAGGTCATTCCACTTTTTGGGGTCTCATTTTCCTCATCTGTATACAGAGAGACAGTGATTTTGTTGATAACAGGAATGTATAACAAACGCAGGGGTATCAGCAATTAGCAAAAGACCAAGCTGGCCCAATTTGAAAAGGGAAAAAGAAAGGGGGTAAAAACATCTACTAGGCACCTAGCATGTAACAGGCATCTTAGGAACATCTCATTTGAACCTCACAACAATCCTGGGAGACAGATCCTGTGATGATATCCATTTTGCAGTTGAGGAAACTAAGGGAAACCGAAGTTAAGTGATTTATCAAGCTACTGAGTAGGGCTCAAGTCTTCTTGAATTCAAGAATAGCACTGTATTCACAGTGCTACCTAGCTATTCTATACCACAATGTGGATTTGAATATGTCTTATTAAAGTCTCATGTTCTTTCTTCTCCACTCCTTTACTGCCCTACTCACATGAGGCTTCTGAACCTTCCAAGGTTTCCAAGGTTTTGGTTTCTTTTATTTCTTAATCCATCCCTGAGGAATTTTTTTTTAATATTGTTTGCCATTTTCCCTGATGCCCTATTTTTTCATTTAAGTCAATAAGCATAATGGTGTGTGTTGATTTGGTTGAGAGAATCTAGCCAAGTTTTTCATAGGACTTTTCCTCCTTATTCATCTGCTGCAAAAGTCACTGGTGCAAATCCACAATTATCTTCCTGGCATTCTTTTTTTCCCCTTATACTCATCATGAGCACTGCGAAATATAATTGCATATTCTGTTTTCACAGTCTAAATACTCTTCTTCTCATTTTGCTTGGAAGTCAATTTCTCCCAAATTGAAATGAGAAATGAATCCTGTTCTCATAGCATTAAATTTTGGCTAATGAAGAATAGTAGGGGCAATGTGTCTTTTCATTCTGGCATTCCCATAGTCATTTAATGATTTTTCCATTAATGGTATGTTTCAGAGAGTAAGGATTCTTGTTCCATCTTGATTGACCAGCATCTATTCATTCAATAACCCTATATTCAGACCTAATTTGTTTTTTCCTGGAGACTGAAACAAAATCTAATTTTGCATCAGTACTAAAAATCCCCAATTCAAAAATTATTTCTGCCTGAGGAGACTTTATCACACTTCATCTAAAAAATTGAAAATGAAAAGCCCTTCTTATTCTCCTCATTCCCACTTTAAAATTGCATTAAATTTCAGCTGACTCTTTCAAAAAGTATATATCCCTAATCCAGTCAGGAAAACCTTAGGATAGTTATAACTAACATTTATATAGTGTATTTTTAAGGGTTGCAAAGTATTGCATATATATATATAATATATGTATATTTTAGCTATTTTTCTTCACAACAACTTTGGAGGTAGATTATTATTTATTTTTATCTCTTTAATTTTGCAGATGAAGAAACAGAGACCCAGAGGCTAAGTGACCTGCTCAGAGTCCCATATTAGCAAGTATCTAAGCAGGATTTGAACTCAGATCTTCTTCACTTGGAATCTTGCATGCTTTCTGCTTTCCATCTGCCTCTGACTTCCAGTGTTATAAAACATTCAGAGGCAAACGAATGAATTAGACAACCTACCAACAATAAAGATTTATTATGTCCTTAATATGGCCAAGACACTCTTCTATGCTCTAGGACTAGAAAAACCAAAACAATACATCTCTTGCCCTCAAGGAGTTTAAATTCTACTAGGTGGAGGTGGGTAAGACTTAAGCAGTGGTCTATTCAAGTGGTATTTGATTTCAAATTTGTTGTTATTCAGCCATTTCAGTTATGTCTAACTCTTCATGCCCTTTAGGGGTTTTCTTGGCAAAGATGCTGGAGTGGCATAAACCTGGAAAACTGTCAGGTTTATACACATTATTTCATTTGACCCTCCTAATAACTCTTTCAGGCCTCATTGGAAAAGATTCTGATGGTAGGAAAGATTAGAGACAAAACACTTGAAAACAAAAGAGATGGCAGAGGCTGAGATGGATAAATAGTGTCATGCAAACAAGGAACCTGAATTTGGACAAGCTCTGTGAGATAGTGTAGAATAGAAGAGCTTGGAGGGCTATGGTCCATGGAGTTATGAAGAGTCAGACACAAAAACTGTCACCTCCATTTTGCAAATAAGAAACTGAGTTTCAGAGACCTTAGAGTAAAAGTGATTTCCCCAAGGTCACATAGCTAAGTGTCTGAGGCAGAATTTGAACTCAGGTCTTCCTGATACTAAGTCCAATATTCTAACCACTGTACCACTTAATTGCCCATTTATTTCTATAGATACACAAAGAAATAGATATACTCATATCATTATAATTATCCTATATACTCATGTGTGTATGTTCATCCATCAACATGTATGTATCAGGAGCCGACTTTATGCCAAGCACTATGCTAAGGGCTAGGGATGCAAGAAAGGCAAAAGACAGTCCTTGCTCTTAAGAAGCTCACAGTCTAATGGGGGAGATGACATGCAAATAACTATGTATAAACAAACTAGATATAGAATAAATTGAGATAAGCAGTAGTGTGTATGAGTTGCTCAAACCCAAGCCTCCTGGGAGTCTAAAGGGACAATAACTAGAGGCAAGCAGCAAGGCAAGACTTTTGTTTTGCAAATTAGAGGCTCTTGACCAAGTGAGTGGGGCATTGAGGTTTCTAATCTACTTGACTTGCTTATTTCACCTGCATGAGACTGGCATCCATCTCTAACTATGTCTTTACATTCTGCCAAAGACTGAATCTGACTGATCTTATCTAGGTTCCATAAACACCTGAGATTGACCCTATCCTTTGCATTTCCTTGTGTCTCTTTGTTCTCAGAATGAAGGTGTAAGATAGCTCTAGGAGGGAGTTACTGTTTCTAGCCCAGAGTTCCGATCCCAATTCCCCAGCCCAGTGTTAGAGGGCTTGAAAATAAGCCATTCATATATTTCGTATTAAAAATATTCATATGAATATTTTCATATTTCATATACTCTTCCAAGGGCACAATTAATATGAACTTGGATCTTTTTGTTCTGTCATAATCAGACCACAAGCCATCCCCGTCTATCAGTAGTAAAGACAACCAGAATTATATAATATATAGAAATGTACAAATGTGGAGAGAAAGAGAGATGGAAAAAGAGAGGTGGGGGAGAAAGAATAACTCTATGTTTTCCTTGTAAACAGGTAATACTAACTCCTCTCCAAACCTGAGCAAAATGTGTTGAATGGCCAGAAGCATCCTGAATCCCCTTCCACTCCTTCCAAAGGGGATTCAGGATGCTCCTCCTTCTTTCTGAGGAGCATCCTGAAGTTGGCTGGACATTGGTTGTCCACATCCACCTGAAATAACTTCAAAAAACTGGACACTCAAAAGCCAATCTGGTTGAGTGCAACCATTTCATCCACCAATATAACCAAAGCAACTTAACCCATTGATTGCTTGGTAGCACCCTGAAAATATGACAAACACCAGTTTCCCTTCTTTGTAGTTAGTAAAATGTTACCTTATTCTTTATGCTCCTTAGAGTACTGCTACATGCCTCCTCCCCACAACCTGGATTTCAACAAGATATGCAAATGCCTTGTAACTATTTTTAAAGATTATTCACTCCTAGTGAAAATTTTAAAAATCACCATTTTCTTCCCCCTTTTGTATAATCCTGATAAAAATAAATTTATCACCGAACAAACTTCACAATTCTTCCTCCAAAACTGCTAGAAACAGAAAAAGTATGCCAAGTGGAACATCTATCTCAGTTGATATTTTATAAATCCTTCAGAATTTCATTCAGATCCTATGAAAATTGTCCTGGAGCCCTGGTGGCCATGAAGATGCCCTAAACATTTTTACCCCTTAATACAGAAGTGTAGAAGGGGCTGGACCACTTTGAACACTCTATCCACTATGCTGAACTTTGCATATAAGTATTATGGGGATTTTTGGTTTTCCTTGGGCTCTGACCTTCATCAACTTTCTTTGTATCTCTAGGTCTCAGTTTCCTTATATCCAAAATGAGAAAACCAAAATAGCTGGTTTCTAAGGTCCTTTATAAATCTGACATTCAATGATTTTTATGACTATAATTTACCATGTCTTATTCTAAATTCTTCAGAAATTATGAGAGTAATAAATGACCTACAGAGTATGTCTGTGGGGGGGGGTATCTCAGGGGGGAGGGAGAGAATAGGGGAGGTGGGCAGGGAAGTGAAGGGGAAATCTCTTATAAACTGGTCTCTTTAAAGCCTTTATATCTTGAAGTCTTTGATTTAGATCTCTACTGAAAATCAAATAGCTGTGTTCTTAATAAAGCATTACTATCTGAGGAAAAAGGGTAAAACTTTCCAAATGCAAATGTTTAGCTGAGGTAGAGTTAAAAAAGATTCCAAGGCATTAGTCAGGAGATGGATTACTTCACTATTCCAAGTCTGGGTTAACAATATCACTAGGAACCAGATTCCAGGCAGATTAGTTAAGTTAGTCAAAATGAATGTTTGTAATTATGAAATAAAATAAGTTTTAATTTGAATTTTCCAAAGAGGGGAAATCAAATATTGTGTAATTACAGGAGGAGAAATTTGAGATGGAAAACCAGATAGGGTTATTTACAAGTAAAAAGGCTTTTATGGGATTAGAGGGCTTTAATATGCATATTTGTAGGATTTGGGGTGGCAGGATTTGGAACTCAAGTATATTTTTTTGCTGGAGTTTATTTACAGTATGCATACAAGAAATGGAATACCAGACACATCTGATATTGAGTTTATTTAGACCCCTTATATTCATACCAGTATGAAAAGACTCAAATGTCAGCCATACATAATGGTAGTAATAGTGCAGTATGATAAAATAACTATTGAAAAACCACATGCAACATTTAGGCTCAAATCCAGAACTATAAAAGCCACCTATAGACATAATGAGACTGACTCAGCTATCCTTCTTGGTTAAGGAGTTGGGGGTGAGGAGGGGGGAGTTGCCCTCAACTTCTCTCTATAGCTCTATGTAGGAGTTTATAACCTGTGCTTAGCTGTCCTTCACCTGAGCCCATCCTTCACTCGGCTTGTGCCAGAGGTTACTTCTGAGTAGAGGTTACCTCAGAGTTTCAACTTTCACCTCCACAAAGGTGACCCACCAATCCATACTTCCAGCTCTGACCACTTTGCTGAGTTCCATATCTTCAGTTGTCTACTGGACATTTCTCCCTTGATGCCTTTATGCCCCACCAACACCTCAGAGTCACAATATCCCAAATTAAACTCATCTTTTCCCCAAAACTTGATCAACTCCCTGCCTTAAGTATTTGAATGATTCTGCAATTCTCCTGCTTAACCTAGGTTATTTTCCTGGGGCAACCTCAGTGGTCTTTGATGCCTCTCTTTCAGCAAATGACCCTTCTCTGCCACAATCTATGAGTCACCAAGACCTGTACATTCTATCCTATCAATATGTTTCAAATACATAACCACCTTTCTATTTCTACTCCTACAAATCAAGATTCTAATTAATTATCTCTTAGGCTAATGAAATACTTTCAATTTGATTCAATTCAGCACATATTTATGAAGCGACTGTTTTGTGCAAGACAGTATGTTTGAAACAAAGATAGAAAGAAAAAAAATTGCCTCTGCCCTAGAGAAACTTACATTCTGAGGCCAGATTTGGACTCAGAAAGAGTCTTCCTGATTCCAAGTCCAGTACTCTATGCACTATGCACAGTCTAGTTATCATACATAAAGTTGTACTTTTGAAAAATTAAATAACAAAGTTTAGAAACAATGTATTTAAGTTTAGAAAATGGCTTCTGCTAGTGATCCCCTTTATGCAGACCAATAAACCTTTGACCTACTAATTTTTATCCTTTCCCATCTCCATGGGTCTTCCCCTATAGTCTGATGTATTTGCAGATCCATAGCTTTGCTTAATATTTTACCATCAGTATCGCTTTGGGTTCTGACTATAATCTTAGTTGACATCCTTCCCAATCAACTCCATAACTGCTCTCTCATCTATCAAGCCCATGTGTGTGTTCTTACAAAACAGCTTTAGTCCACTTTAAGACAATCAGACTAGGGTTACCTACCATCTATCTTCATTCAGATCACTTTTCCCTTCAATCTACCAAACAGAATCTGTTTATTGCTATTGTTGTTAAGGGGACTTCCAGATTTTAATTCAACATTTAAGCCACTTTAAAAAGGTCTCTATTTCCTGAGTTAACTTTCAAGTCTTCAGGACTATAATCTAAAATGCCATCTCAGCTACAGAGGAAGTCACTCTTGATAAGGGTGAAGGTATAGCCAAGAAATGTTTATACTTTCCCTACTTGGGGTCTCCTCTAAAGATAAACATAATAAGTTTTCAGTGCAAAAATCTGGCATCTTGAACAATTTGCTTAGTTCTGGAATGGGGGGAAGCTTAAATAAATATTTACAGTATTCATATTATAAAAGAATTTTCCAGATGGTGCCACTCAAAATGCTGATTGTCTTCACAGAAACTGAGACCCTGCTAAAGGCATCACCAGAGTTAATCTTTGTAACATAAAACAGTTGTGATAAGATAATCACTGATTTTACCATGACATCAGAGACTTCTGTTAATTTTGCCCATGCGGGGGTGAGAGTGGCCTGTCTAAATGCATTGAGGCAAAATCAGTCTTGCCTGTGTTTCCAGAATAAGAAGATTCTAGGATCAGCTTGTGTGATACACAATTTAAATTAGTCAATGTACACTGACTGTTCGTTGGGTGCCTAACACTGTGTTGCAACAGAAACAGATTATTTACACTACACTCAAGAATTATGCCATTTCAACAATGGAAGCTGGGCATGGCAGTTACTGGGGAGGATCGTTGTTAAGGAGACATCAGAGTCATGCTAAATAGAATTGGAGAAAAGGGGTGATAGTCAATCAGAAGGCAATAGAGTCTGGTTCCAAAGACATGGCAAAGGAAATAGCTGGAATGACTGAGAAATCTATCAACACAACCCCTAACACTCAGGGAATTCTGTCAAAACCCTACCTACATCCCGATTGAGCCCACCATGATTCAAAAGATGCTTAGCCCTGACTAGTGCATTTCACAAAAGATCTCACTCCCCAAGTTCTTCAGAGTATAAACAGGGCGATCAATCTCTCACCATGGTTGCCCCTCAGACTGAGCCTGCTGATCCCAACAAGGGCAGAGTATTCTAGCACTGACATGTACTGCTTTGCTTCTGAGAAACCAGAACTGACAGCTGAGAGGCTGTGACTGGCACATATATCACTGATCCTTTTTGAATGTATATATGTTTCTCCACTGCATCTCAAATATTTGTAAGTCAACAGGTGCAGACTGAAAGGTTCTATCCCTGAGGACTTTCAAAAGGAAGTTAACACTTAGCTTAATACGGCCAGCTTAGTTCTCTCCCACCAAACAGTGGTTAGTCAAAAGTTCATAACCAATAACAAATAGCAAATAAATCCATATATCCAGGCAAAACAGTAAACAGAAATCATACAGATGAGAATGGACCAAAGAATACACAATAATAAATATGCTCTTCTTCTAGAGAGAAATAAAATATTTTAGCTCAACCAAGGAGAGGAGGAAAAAAAAAAAAACTACCCTGAAGCAAAGTCCACACTCAGTGGTCTGTAGGATTGAAAGCCCAGAAAATCAAGGAACATGACAGGGACCATCTTCTCCTGCAGGTCTGCTGCTCAGACAGTC